>OU452309.1:36000490-37200490 GCA_911728475.2 Pterostichus madidus
AAACTATGCAGCGTAGAAATATAAGATTCTGGCGCTGTTGTGCATTTTCTCATTACCAGTCTCACACCTTGTCTGACTAAACGTTGCTTCGTCGAGCACGCCACGTGACGTCACTTCCCCGCTGCCGCTTCCAGTTTCTTAATCGCGCGCGGTTCACCCATCAATTAAAGCGGCAGCTCCATCGTCGGTCGTCGGTGCCTGCTGTGAAATTCATTATGCGGAAAATTGCAGCTGTACAACCTTTTTAATTAGAAGTTTAATTGTTTTGGGTTGTTTTTTCTCTTCCTCGTTTTCTTTTCCTTCTTTCCCTTTACTGCAAATCTGCGCACTCTATTATAAGAACAAGCAAAGAAAAAAGTACCCCAACATGAAAGAAAAACATGGGCGCAATTATCAATTTATTGCTTTCTATTCAACGGTGACATCAACTCGCCCTAAGTAATGCGCCACTTAATTAGTACATCAGGGACTTCTACTCCATTCAGACTTTCTGCTTGCTCCAATGTTTTTATAATATTTTAATTGGACGCAAATTTCACTTCTTTTTTTGTTGAATCAACGCCTTGGAATAAAGAAAAAAGAAAACAGAGAAGGCGTTACGGAAGATGTTTCTTTCTCAAATTAATATTATCCATTGTCTATTCAAACTAGGATTTTCGCTTTTCATATTTTTGACTGGGGTGGCTAGCTCAGTGGTATGAAGTTGCCTGTGGATCCTGAGAACCCTGGTTCGATTCCCGCAGGCGACAAACAATTTTCATAATTTCAAAAACTACCTCTGTGGCTCCTCCACCAATAACATCGTTGGGGGCCGTGATTTGACGACTGGTAACCGCACTTCACGTGAATAAATATATCACTTACCGAGATCTACTTCGGCAGAGTGCCACACCCAGTAATGGGTAGAAGGCGTGATGAAATATTTTTATTTTTTTATATATTTTTTACTTTCTAACTCATTAGTATATTGAGACAGACAAAATATATACAGACGTGTAATAGTATATTACATAACAAGCATTGAAAATGTAAGATAATAATTAAAATAAATAAATATAAATATATCATCACGCCTTTTACCCATTACTGGATGTGACACTCTACCGGAGAAGCTTCCGATAAGTGATATATTTATGCGCGTGCGGTTACCAGCTATCAAATCACGACCCCCCCAAAGATGTTAATTGAGGGGGAGTCACATGGGTAGTTTCTAAAGTGGTGAAAATTGTTTGTCGCCTGTGGAAATCGAACCAGAGTTCTCAGGAACCGCAGGTTTGGTAATAGCCATAAAAGTTGACTGAAACGTTGCCACTTAAAAAATAATATAAATAAATATATCATCACACCTTTTACCCATTATTGGGTGTGGCACTCTGCTTAGCAGATCTCGATAAGTGATATATTTATGCGCGTGAAGTGCGGTTACCAGATATCAAATCACGGCCCCAAAGATGTTAGTGGTGGGGGAGCCACAAGGATAATTTTTAAATTGGTGAAAATGTTTGTCGGCTGTGGGGCTCGAACCCCATAATCAATAATTAATTATAAGTAATTATAAATGTTTACATTTAATTATTTAAATTTTATTGACAGATTACGTAACCAAAGTTACAACAAAAAAAAATAAAACAGTCTGGTAAAATACAAAATCATCATGTAAAGTCCATACCAGACTGTTTTGTACTTTACCAGACTGTTATTTTTGTTGTAGCCTAGGATATGTACTTTACTCAACTGTTTTTGTAAAAACCTACTTTCCATACTACTCGTAAAATTGGTCAGGAAAGTAGGCACTTTCTTGTCGGTTTCAGGAAAATCTTATGTATCATGCGTCTAGAAACTGTTTTGTGACTATTTGCAAGCCTCGTCTCCGGCTCGACCTGTCAAAATACGCTTGCACTCGCAAAAGTACAATTTCCAGCCTAGTGGTTCAAATAACTATTAGTCGTTAGAGGCAATTTCCTTAATTTTCTTAGTATTCAACTTTTCGTGAAATTGTATAAAAGACAATTAAATTTTGTTTCATTAGAACAAATTTATATGAATCTTATCTACTTTATAACAAAGCCCTGCTATACAGAATTTTGCTTTGTTGTGGATAATTCAATTAAAATATTGTGGGAATTAATTAATTTCAAGTTAAATTAGAATAAATTAAGAATTGTAATTACACCCAATTGTATTGTAATTTGTATGTCCACATACAAATGTTCACAAGATTATACTTATACTCAACACACACTTCTACAAAATAATTTATTACTATTATTATTTTGGGGTAGGTGGTTCAGTAGTATTGAGTCAGACTGGGGATTTGAGAACAACATTAAAATCACTCCTGTAGATATTATTCAGCGGGTTCAAACAACCGCTTCGTCAAGTAAAATATCACTTTCCTGACTTATTATGTAATATACTATTTTACAGTACTTGTACTGTAAGGAACCTATTAATGACAAAATTTAAACACAGTAAGTGGCTAGCTCAGTGGTATGAAGTCGGCCTGTGGATCCTGAGGACCCTGGTACCCTAGATTCGATTCCCACAGGCGACAAACAATTTTCATAATTTCAAAAACTACCCCTGTGGCTCCTCCATCACTAACATCTTTGGGGGCCTTGATTTGACGACTAGTAACCGCACTTCACGCGCAAAATATATCACTACCGAGATCTGCTTCGGCAAAGTGCCACATCCAGTAATGGGTAGAAAGCGTGATGATATATTTATATATATATATATATATATATATATATATAAAATAAAAATAAATGTATCATCACGCCTTCTACCCATTACTGGGTGTGGCACTCTGCTGAAGCAGATCTCGGTAAGTGATATATTTTGCGCGTGAAGTGCGGTTATCAGTCGTCAAATCACGGCCCCCAAACATGTTAGTGGTGGAGGAGCCACAGGGATAGCTTTTTTCAAATTATGAAAATTTGTCGCCTGTGGGAATCGAACCAGGGACCTCAGGATCCACAGGCCGACTTCATACCACTGAGCTAGCCATCCCATATATATATATATATATATATATATATATATATATATATATATATATATATATATATATATATATATATAAATTATTGATAAAATTAAACGGTTTCGGGAAAAATAGTACATATATATATATATATATATATATATATATATATAAATAAATAAATAATTATTGATAAAATTAAACGGTTTCAGGAAAAATAGTACATATATATATATATATATATATATATATATATATATATATATATATATATATATATATATATATATATATATATAAACTTGGTTTCCGAACGGCGTTCGGTATACATCTAGTTTCCGAACGATTATGAGATATGTAAACTGTCAATCTCAAACGGAGGCGTTTTTTGTTAAATCAACCTGATTAGAAAGTATTAAATTTATTAAAGAAAAATAAACTTGTCGTTTCGTAAAAACCAGATTTAGTTTTCAAATCAGATCTTGTAATATATCTTATGTACAAAAAAGTCAACCATAAAAATACGCTGAGTACATGAAAAGTTTTCCTTATAAATGGATTTGTATCAAAATAAATAGTTTGTGATATCGGTAATTCAGTAAACTACATGTAACATGCACATATACTAAGTTAACATAAACTCGTGTTTGCAAACATTTTGCTTTGCTAACTTTCCTTGCAAACATAAATATAAATACGAAGTTAGCTGATTTAAAAGAACCTCAAGGCCCGGTGAAAAGTTATCGATAAGTTGTAAAACAGATATAATGGTCGTCGAGTGATGTTCGCTTGTTTGTGTGATCGACAGGAGACGCAGGAACGCGGCACAGAGAACGGCCTGATAATTGAACGCATTTTAATCCTCGTGAGAAACGTCCTCAGCGTTCCCGCCGACGTCGACGATGAAAAACGCGCCGATAATGATGTCAGCGCGCACGATAAGGCAAGTGAATTATATCCACCTAGTCTATAACATACCCTGGAATGAATTACGGTCTGTGACAATCAAGTTCTAGCTGGCAGCGACATGTAAATATGTTCATTTTGATGTGTGTGCCAGTCTGGCGGAAATTTTCATTATTGAGCGAGGTGTTCGATATTATATTGTTAGGGAACTAATTATGAAAGTAATAATATTGTGTAATAATTGGGCTTTTCAGGTCTACGGCTTTTGTGAAAATGTATGGTACATATTAATTTTATAAATGTATTCATTGTGTCTATCCTAACAAATCTTGAAAAGTCTGAAATTTAAAATCCTAACTTGAAATTCTTAAAAATCCTTGAATTTATATTTAAATCTAGAAAAACTATTTACAGTCAAAAAAATACTTAATTTTATTTCTTTTCCTTTACACAGATATCAGTTTTTACCCTGCAATTGTCTCCCAATTAATTGAAAAACTAATTTATTTTCAGTCACTTTTAATACAGTGTGTATACTATGTAAACAAATAAATTTAAAAATATTCAGATATTTTATACTTTATACTGTTTTTCATAAAAACGTTTTTTGCGAATTCTTACATACAAGAACTGATTTTGCTATAGAACGTATTTATAACAATTGAAAAATTTCAATTTTCAATATTTTATGTTCTATTGCACCACAACTACTAAATTTATAACATTATTAAGTGTCTATAAATTAAACTATCAAACTCCTGTCAATGTCAAAATAAATACCATTCTAAATTGATTAATTTCTTTGCATTTAATGCAATTTCTTTTACGATTCTTCTTTTGGGATTCTTCTTAGTCTTGGAACATTGTGAACATGTTTTTCCACCTTTTTTGACATATTTGACAGTTTAATAATTATAAATAACATCGTTAAACAATGTACACTTTGAAATATAACTATTTTTTTTTAGTAATAATATAACAAGAGTGTGAGAATAAATTGAAAATAATTTGAAGGATCTTTCAAAAACTTGTTGCCAGGCAATAGTAACGAAAGCCCGTAGGGCTTGAGTGACCATTTCCAAATAGCAACAAGTTTGAGAAAGATACTGAAGATTTATTTTCTAATTTATCCAACTCTCGAGTTATATTTAATTAGATTATTTTTTGACTTAACTGTTGAGGTCGATTCATCCAACTTAAAAGATTTTGAACTAGGTTCATATCGATTGATTACTTATTAATGTAGTCTTGGAAGTTGTTTCCAAAATTTGTTGGTGTATTTCTGTATCTGAAATACAACTAAATCGATTATTTTCACACATTTTACTTGACGCGTTGACTATTTTAAATAATTATTTGACAATTACCTATCATTTGTCACAAACAAAAAAGCGCCTACAGAGATTATTCCCGGGAATAATCACAATAGCTTTATTCTCAGTATAATAATGACAGGATTGATTAAAACGCACACACGTGACATACAATGAAACATTTCATAATATATAGGCCCGGTTTCATAAAGCAATGTTAACTATGTTAACAACATGTTAAAGGTTAACAATGATCAAGATGACTGACATCACATTTTACAAATTTTCAGATTTTTATGTGATTATTTTTTGACGTTTCTCATAACTAATGAAATGCTTCACTGTATGTCACGTGTTTGCGTTTTAACCAATCCTGTCATTATTATACTGAGAATTAAGCTCTTGTGATTATTCCCGGGAATTATCTCTGTAGATGCTTTCTTGTTTGTGACAAATGATAGGTAGTTGTCAAATAATTATTTAAACTATCAACTTGTCAAGTAAAATGTATGAAAAAAATCGATTTAGTTGTATTTTAGATACAGAAATACACCAACAAATTTTGGAAACAACTTCCAAGAATACATTAATAAGTAATCAATCGAAATGGACCCAGTTCAAAATCTTTTAAGTTGGATGAATCGACCTCAACAGCTAAGTCAAAAAATAATCTAATTAAATATAACTCGAGAGTTGGATAAATTAGAAAATAAGTCTCCAGTATCTTTCTCAAACTTGTTGCCATTTGGCAATAGCCACTCAAGCACTACGGGCTTTCGTGACTATTGCCTGGCAACAAGTTTTCGAAAGATCTGTCAAATTATTTTCAATTTATTCTCACTCTCTTTTTATATTATTACTGATAATTAATTTATATCATCATTAAAATGCTTATTGTCAATTAAATAGCAATAGTAAAAAATATTTGTAACAAATTATTATTAGTTGAATGCATATTATAGAAATTATAACGTTTTAAAATTCTAGCATTTCTTAGATGGATTAGTTGACATTTTATGTAACTGGGCCAAAGTTTAGATTATACAAAATTAATCAATTTTATTTTGTCTTGTTAATTCTGATTAGACAGCTTCATTTTTTGTTGACACCAGCTTCCTAAAACCCCAACATTAATCATTATTTGTCAACATGTCACCACCATCGAAAACAAACAACACCAATATAACCCCAATATCTCTAATATCCTCTTAACCCATTACTTCATTCACAACTTGATTGTCGCACCCTCAATCCATTCCACTAACCATCTTACTAAATCACCTCTATCACACACTAACCGCTGACTGCGCACAGGTGTTATGGTCGCTACGACAATCAGGCCTAGTGGACCTCTTACATTATATGGTAAGTAGAGACGAAGAGGAATCGTACTCTTTGTACCTTCTGGAGATCTTGTCGTTGTTACTACGCGAGCATCGACCCCTGGACCTGGCGCAAGCTTCTGGGGAACGAACGGAGACGGAAAAGGCGGCAGATGAGGATGAGTTCAGGAGGACCAGGACGAAGGAGATGGCGCAGAGGAAGGATAGAAGAAGGAATTATACTAGTGTTAGGTAAGTGAAGTTTAGAATATATGAGAGGAAAAAAGGAATTGTTGAAAATAAATAAATAAATATATCATCACGCCTTTTACCTTTTACTAGGTGTGGTACTCTGCCATAGCAGATCTCGGTAAGTGATTTATTTTGCGTGTTAAATGCAGTTACCAGTTGTTAAAACACGGTCCCCAAAGATTTTAGTGCAGGGGGAGCCACAGGGGTCATATTAATGTGGTGAAAATGTTTTGTCGGCTGTGGGGCTCGAACCAGTGTTCTTAGGATCCATAGGCCGACTTGATACCACTGAGCCGTACCCCATTTAGGAATTGTTGAAAATAAATATATCATCACGCCTTTTATCTATTACTGGGTGTGGTACTCTGCCGTTGCAGAACGCGGCAAGTGATATATTTTGCGTTCTAAATGTAGTTACCAGCTGTTAAATCACGGCCCCAAAGATTTTAGTGGTGGGGGAGCCACAGGGGTAATTTCAATGTGGTAAAAATGTTTTGTCGGCTGTGGGGATCGAACCAGGGTTCTTAGGATCCATAGGTCGACTTGGTAGCACTGAACCGTACCCCATTTAGGAATGGTTGAAAATATATCATCACGCCTTTTATCTATTACTGGGTGTGGTACTCTGCCGTTGCAGATCTCGGTAAGTGATATATTTTGCGTGTTAAATGCAGTTACCAGCTGTTAAATACGACCCCCAAAGATTTTAGTGCAGGGGAAGCCACAGGGGTAATTTTAATGTGGTGAAAATGTTTATCGGCTGTGGTAATTGAATCCGGGATCTCGAATTCACAGGCCGACTGGATACCACTGAGCCACCTATCCCATATAGTAAAAGTTCGTGATTATTAAAAATTAATTAAACTAATATCTCCCTATTTAAAAATTATGATTTATTAATTGCCAATTGTTTTTTCTAAACGTAATATATTGTATTTGCTATCAAATTAACGGGTTTGAAGAGAGATTACTAAATAAAATAAATAAATATATCATCACGCCTTCTACCCATTACTGGGTGTGGCACTCTGCCGAAGCAGATCTCGGTAAATGATATATTTTGCGCGTGAAGTGCGGTTACCAGTCGTCAAATCACGGCCTCCAAAGATGTTAGTGGTGGAGGAGCCACAGGGGTAGTTTAGGAAATTATGAAAATTGTTTGTCGCCTGTGGAAATCGAACCAAATTTCCACAGGCCGACTTCATACCACTGAGCTAGCCACCCCATAAGAGAGATTACTAATATTGTTATTAAAAATTGTGAACAATTGATTCTCAATTGTCTTTTTTCCTAAATGTCATTGAAATCCTATCTTGTTTGGTGTAAAATAAATATAAATATATTATCACGCCTTTTACTCATTACTGGATGTGGCACTCTGCCGAAGCAGATTTCGGTAAGTGATATATTTATGCGCGTGAAGTGCGATTACCAGCCATCAAATCACGGCCCCCAAAGATGTTAGTGATGGGGAAGCCACAGGAGTAATTTTAAATTGGTGAAAATGTTTTGTCGGCCGTGGGGATCAAACCTGGGTTCTTTGGATCCACAGGCCGACTCTATACCACTGAGCCATTACCCCATATTGAAATATTAATTTTTTATATTAGGCACTCTCGATTCGGCGGCACTTTCAATATCCAAAACATAAAATCAGTACACGACTCTCAAGAACTTATCTACCACAAGAAGTTAAACACAGCAGACACCATTAATTTTGACGCAGATAAAACTTCGGTCAAAATAGCAAAAAACAGACGACCTGTACATGAAACAGATTCACACAGACGTTCAACCTTCAGTATCAGACTATTGCTAAAAGATTTTTGCATCGAGTTCCTGAATTCAGGCTACAACAAACTGATGCACACTGTCAGAGGAAAACTAGTTCGTGGAAAATCGATGGAAAATGATGAAACATACTACCTTTGGGCCCTAAGATTTTTCATGGAATTTAACAGACATTACAAATTCAATGTGAAACTTGTTAGTGAAACCATTGGTCAAGAAATCTTTTACTATATTCAACAACGAATGGAGCATTACTACGATATGATTTCCTCTGACAAAAGTAATTTGCCTTTGTGGTCCAAACGATTACAAGTTGCAATTCAAGCATATAAAGAATTACTTTTTAATATTGCTACTATGGATAAATCAACAGATTCCACAATTAGGGAGCACGCGAAGATCATTAAAAGCAATATTTTCTACGTAGTTGAATATCGGGAATTCATAGTGCAACTTCTTGCAGCGTATGATGAAAGGAAAATGTCTGATGCGTATTTGCTTGATTTAATAGAGACTCAACATGTTTTTTTAAAGTTGTTGGAAGCGTATTGTGGGAATAATAGTTCGATTGTTGTTCAGAAGATTCAGAAAGTAAGGAAGATGAAGAAAAAGCAACATGCAGGTATGTTAAACATTTTTTTATCTCGTTTTTCACAGAATTGTCGAAGTCAAATGGAATAGAAGTACTAGATTACTATATTTCTAAATATCCTGGTTTTTAATAGCTATTTACATAAGTAGTGCGCGAAGACGTACGTTGCACATGAGCGCAAGTTTAAAGCACGAGCAAAGCGAGTGCTTTAATTTGCATGAATTGTGCAAACGGCGTCTTCGCGCACGAGTTTTGTACTATGCTTTTTGTAAAGAGCAAAAATTATATAATCGGTAATTTATTAAATTTGAAGCGTGAATTTATATTGACAATTAAGTATGCCATGAATTGACATTTGTTATTTGAAAACAAATTGTCATTTTTTCTCGTAAAGTTTGTTAAAATATGTCTATTTGTTGGCGTTATAAGCTAATATCTCTACTTCTTTTATATAAAATGTAAAATAAATAAATAAATATATCATCACGCCTTCTACCCATTACTGGGTGTGGCTCTCTGCCGAAGCAGATCTCGGTAAGTGATATATTTTGCGCGTGAAGTGCGGTTACCAGTCGTTAAATCACGGCCCCCAAAGATATTAGTGGGGGAGGAGCCACAGGGGTAGCTTTTGAAATTATGAAAATTGTTTGAGAATCGAACCACGGTTCTCAAGATCCACAGGCCGACTTCCAATAAATATATTATCACATTATTCAATCAGTTTATTGCAATATAATAAGCATTTTAACTTCACTGTTAAATAATAATTCTCAATTTATAATAATATATTATTATTTGTGTGACATGTAATTTTTGGTGGAGCAGCAGCCCCAGCAATTTCAGTGGAAGAAGCACTCGAAACAAAATGGGACGAATTGGGTCCCCAGTTGTCAACTGTTCTAGAAGGGGGTGCGAACATCCCTGTCGTCGTACCCTTCGATGCTGCAAGTGAAGTTCCAATCAATGAACAGAGGTATTCATATCTCTTTATAATCATTTTAATATTACGTCACTAGCCCTTCAATCCATCCGGCAGTACAGTGGTGTGGGTAGCATTACAAAATTTCAATCATATTCAAGTTAAAAATTATATGAAATACTACGGCTTGGTGCGTCTGAACCCTGTACTACAATTGGGATTAGTAAATAAATAAAATCTAACCTCACGGTTTAATAGTTTTTATATTTATTTGAATAGATCATAAAGAAAGATATTTTTCCTGAAACCGGTAAGAAAGAGCCTACTTACTTTCCTGAGCAGTTTTAGTATGGATAGTAGGTTTCTTACTAAAACAGTCAGGTAATGTACGTATCCAAGATTACAAAAAAAAAACAATTAGGTAAAGTACAAAACAATCTGGCACCGACTTTACCTGACTGTTTTGTATTTTACTTGTACTACTACGGCTCAGAGGAAAACTATGGAAAATGATGAAACATACTATCTTTGGGCCCTAAGGTTCTTTATGGAATTTAACAGACATTACAAATTCAATGTGTTTTTTTGTTGTAACCTTGGATACAGTCTGCTGTCAATATGATTCTTATCAAAAAATTTAAACATTTTGAATTATTTATGATTAATTATTGATTAAATTAAACGGATTCAGAAAAAATAGTATACATACTCAGCAAATTAAAATACTACAACCGCTTCGTCAAGTAAGACATCACTTTCCTGACTTATTATGTAATATACTATTACATCTAATCGTTTACAAGCGTGGTAATAGTTAATTAAAATTGTTTGATGTGGTTCATTATTGTAGTAGTATATGTCATTATTTTAATTATTGTAATACGATTTATAGGAAAGATGCTATGATGAAGATTCAGGATTATCTGCGAGAAGAAGAGATAGAAAACGCTATAGGTTTGCTGCGAGCTGCACGGTAAGTTTCAAACATTCTTTATATTTCTGTGAATTAAACATAATTATAGTTAATAATAAAATTCATTGAGGAATATGTCAAGCATTTGCTAATGATGCAAATTAAATTAAATGTCGGGAATTGTGAAACTATTTGAAATTTTTTATTATTTTCTGTTTTATCAAGCTCATTTGTAACAGGATTAACATAAAATTTAATTTGAAATGTTGAATTGTTAGCTGCATTCTTTTATAATAACTAGTTCATTTCAGCATATTTCATAAACTTATGCCCGGTTTTATAAAGGATAGAATAAATTTTCTTCCGTTATAAATGTATTTAAAATAACAAATGCGAATCAATTTTATTTATTTTATGGCATATACAGGATGTAAAATAAGTGTAGCACGGCGGAACAATTCAGAATTTGGTATTGTTTATAAATGATGGTATTTCGCTATCAACTCAGCTTCGAGAGATAAAGACTAATTAAGTGTTATCTTAAGTATCTTTATAAAGTTGACTTGACAGAGTTTATTTTGTTTATCAAATTTATTAGTACATATGTTATAACTTCAGTATTCCGTTGATCATTATTTATCAAGTTTATAGCTTTTCTGAATTGTCGCGTCTGGTTATACGGGATGTGATGACATATCTGAGTAAATTAATAGCATGCATGGGTCGGATAGATTTATCCATTGTAACTCACCCCGTCTGGGTTTTTTTTAATGTAAACTCATGCGTGGAGACGCTTATCTAGACCAACGCAACGATATCAGTCCCTTACCCTTTGTCAGAACATCCCATGGAAACAACAATAATTAGTGAGTGGTAGATTGGCTTTCGTCGAGACAAGTTTGGCTCTCGTCGTCTGTGTAATTTTGTAACTGAGTAACATTAGTAATAGTTTATTCATACTTTGTTGTTTCCATTGTCGGATAATTTGCTTAATTTAAATATTAATTATAACTTTTGTATTTTTATAATTTATACTATCTTTTATGTTTTAAATATATATATTTTTACAAGAAGTTCGCATCTTTTTCGTCTTATTTAGTTTTATTTAATCTGGTATTAAATTTGATATCTAATTGAATTGCAGCTTTCAATTCTTTTACATAAGGAATATTGTTATTATCTCCTAAAAATAATTTATTTATGATTGCGGATATTTGTCAAAATTAGATATTTTTATCGATAGTCATTTTTTCTTTTTCCTACGAAAAATATGACAGTCAACTCTATGATTTTTTGTTTATTTTATCACTAGTATATCTATGACAATTAAAATGCATTTCCTGAAAGAAAAGTTTTAAATTATTAAGAAATATTATTTATAAATAAGAAATATAGGAAATCCAACACTCGTCAAAGTTCCACAAAAATTACAGCACATTTGATTATGTCCTAATAAGTTAATTCAAATGTTCTGTAATTTTTGTGATATTTTGACAAGTATTGGACAATTTTTTCTATATTTCTTATTTTTTAAGACTTCCACATCGCAATTGACATTTTGTCTTTGTATTATTATTTATGTTGGTGAAATTAACTAAAGTTGTATAATATATAAAATTTTACCAACTTTGTTGTTCCAATACTTCTCGAGATAGCACACTGAAATTGAACATCCTGTATATCTACTTTTAAATTCATATTTCTATTCATAATAGTGTTTTGATGAAAACTTTTTCACGATTTAAAACTGTTCATTTGAATATTTCAAGACGTATATTTCTCGTACGAAGGTACGAAACACAGCAAACAAAAAAGAAAGAGTATATGAAGTGTACGTCTGATGTTGTATTTCAGAGACGTCTGGCCCGACAATGATTCGTTTGGAAGCAGCAGCATGACGCCGGAAGAAGAATTCCTGGCCATCAGGGAGATATTCTTCGCGAAGCTGCGCGGTAAGTACATCTGCTTATACTTTAATTGAATCCGTTCGCATTCGAGTTTTCTGTTCGCGTCTTATCCGAGCTGTCCACTCGTAAATTCTCGGTCGCCAGGGGTTTCTGCATTTCCGCGAAATGATATCCTTTGTGTATGGAAAAAATCAGTGGAATAAAGCACATAAAAATATGATTTAGTGGTGGAGGAAGTAACGGATAAAGTTCGATTTATGGTCCAGTGGCGCTGCAGTGCTCGGGTGCGGGGCTGCAGACTGTAGGCTGCGCGATGGCGCCGAGGGATCAAAACCCTGTATTGTGATTTATTTTATATTTCATATAAACATGTACCACATAAACATAAATAGTTTATGGTTTATGCCTATTTGAAACCAATGTGGGTGGACTATGAAATGATTCTTACTACTTCTTTTAACCTGGAATATAAAGATTTTTATGAATCCTTAGATTTTACACATTTAAATCTTTTCTAACCTCAATAAATTAGTTTTTCTACGATCATTAAGATTGTGGGAGGTAGCTAGCTCAGTGGTATCAAATCGGCCTGCGGTTCCTGAGAACCCTGGTTCGATTCACACAGGCGACAAACAATTTGCACCACTTTAAAAACTACCCCTGTGGCTCCTCCACCACTAACATCTTTGTGGGCCGTGATTTGACTACTGGTAACCGCACTTCACGCGCAAAATATATATTACTTATCGAGATCTGCTTCGGCAGAGTGCCACACCCAGTAATGGGTAGACGGCGTGATGATATATTTATTTTTATTTATTTTTAAGATATCTGCTCATTTCATGTTTGTTGTTGCTACGGATACATAGCATATTGTAAACACATTTTCCTGAAACCGGTAAGAACGTGCCTATTTTACTGACCAATTTTAGTATGGAAAGTAGGTTTTTACAAAAACAGTCAAGTAAAGTACGTATCCAAGGCTACAACAAAAATAACAGTCTGGTAAAGTACAAAACAGTCTTGTAAAGATTTTACCTGACTGTTATTTTTGTTGTAACCTTGGATACGTAGTCTGCTGTCAATACAATTCGTATCAAAAAAATTAAACATTTTGAATTATTTATGAGTAAATATAGATTACATTAAAACCTTTCCAAAAAAATAGTATACATAATATGACAAGAAAATGTTTTTATTTGACGAAGCGGTTGTTTGAAATATGAGACCGCAGGCCGAGTATTTTAATCCGCGAAGTCAAGTAAAAACACATTCCTGACTTATTATGTAATATACTATTCCTTAACCGACAAGAACGTGTCCATTTTCCTGACCAATTCTAGTATGGAAAATAGTTTTTTTCCAAAACAGTCAAGTAAAGTACTAAACAGTCTAATAAAGACTTTACCTGACTGTTTTGTACTTTACCTCATTGTTTTTCATTACTTAAATTAAACGGTCTTAGAAAAAATCGTATACTAGTGTCCGGTTTCATCAACAAAAGTTAAATTTTAAACTTGGATTAAATAAATAAAAGCAAATCAAAATTACATGTCATATGAAATTATTAACATTACTGTCATTCATTCGATTTGTTTTTATTTATTTAAACCTTGATTAAAATTTAACTTTTGTTGACGAAATAGGCCATTAGAGCCAGTTTTTCGATCACTGATTAATGTTAATCATGATTAAATAATAATAATAGATACTATGGTTTCCATTATTATTTAATCATGATTAACACTAATCGAGCGTAAACCGGCGATTGAAAAATTGGCCCTTAATACGTCAGGGAAGTGTTTTTTTTTTTTACGGCTTCAACTTCTTTGGTTACTAGCCGGCGTGGTATGATGATGGAAGCGTCTGCGTTGTAGTCAGTCACAGACGCTGGTCGATGCCAGCCCTGATCGGAAATCGAACCCGAGACCTCTGGGTCAGTAGCCTAGTAGTCGAAACCAGTGAGCCACAGAGGTCGGCGAAGTGATTTTAATTTTTGTTTTGTTGCTAGTTGCTAGGATACTCACTGTGAAATGTGTGAGTAGTAAAATTGGAACAATCAGGCCATCTTTATTATTAAAATATAAATTAATAGGAATACAATATTGTGGTCATAAAAAAAATATAGTGTACAACTTGTATGCATAGTTCATTTCATACTTATTGGACAATATACTATTTCAAAATGACAGGCAGCTCATCTGTGAGACACTAATAACAAAACCACAATTTTATTTTTAGATTTAATAATGAAATATCAAGTCTGTTTACTATTAATATACCAATATTATAATTACAATCTAATTTTACAATATTAAATATGGGTTGTTTGTAATTTCAATATTAATTATTATAAAATATTTTGTTTGTGTATAATTAATTTGATACATAATTGTTGTTAAATTCACATATTACTACTTTGAAAATTAATTAATTTTAGCAGTAAATTCAAATTAGTATTTTTTTAAAAAGAATATTGAGTAACAAACAATCACACATACATAACATCACGTTATATCCCATCAAATGGGGTAGCACGAACCCTAGAATCATTCGTATAACATTAACTCATCTTATTCATTAACAGGCAGATTCATAAAACGGATGAGCGCTGACCCCGTTTTTAATATTATTTACAACTCTCTTTCAAATTAAAACAAATTCATGAAATGAATCTATTTTGATGTTAATTCATATTCTTTTTAACCTTAGTTAAAATAAACTTGTTTCATGCATTGGAAAGAGAGTTAAAAACGAAATAAAAATGGTGTTGGCGATAATCTGTTTTATGAATCTGCGTGTAAATAATCAGTCCTCGTCAAATATTCTCATCATAACTCACCAGCCTTGCTTCAATCACATTCATAGTTCCCTCCATATAAATTCATTTACTCATTACTCTCGGAATCATTCATCACGCAACAAACTTTCAATCACACATACGAGTACATTAATTTTTCTTTCGACGTTCTTTTCACATGCTCAAAACATCTCAAATTATTCACGCTCAATCCTGTAACAACGAATCTACAAATAATAGAAAGGAAGAGAACGACAGCCTGCGCTTGTATTTGTTGAGTAACCATGTTTGAAATTATTATTATTTATTTTTCATACTGTCTAAATTAGAAACCTATTTATTAAATATAATACCTAGTCATAATTAGTTGAAAATTTTATGTTCAAAGTTATTTATAAATATGAAATACAATATATTCAGCAATAATTAACTGTCAACCTACATCCGTATATTTCAGCAACAAATGAACATATACATCATTTTTAAATAAATTAATTTTGTTTTCAATAAACAAACTAGGCACATCGATGTTGATAATAAAAATAATGGTAGTAATTTGAATCTCTATTTATCGTAGCGGAATATAAAAAATACAAAACATTACAATTTTGCATTGTGTTTATTGATTAACATAATTCAATTTATTTTTAACAATTTATTGGTTATACTTAAATTACGTCATAACGAAAGAGTTTACAGTTTCTTTGTACAATACTTGTTCGGGCAATAATGAAAAAGCGTTTAGAAAGTGACACATTTTTCAACCATTTTAAAGATCCTGACAAAAGTAAATGCTTCAATCTAATTGATTTCATTTTACTTTTTTCACTATTCATTTATTTATCTACGACTAATATGTATATATATGGGGTAGCTAGTTCAGTGGTATCAAGTCGACCTGTGGATCCTAAGAACCCTGATTCGATTCCCACAGCCGACAAAAACATTTTCACCAATTTAAAATTACCCCTGTGGCTCCTCCACCACTAACATCTTTGGGGACCGTGATTTGACGGCTGGTAACCGCACTTCACGCGCAAAATATATCACTTACCGAGATCTGCTTCCGCAGAGTGTCACACCCAGTAATGGGTAGAAGGCGTGATGCTATATTTATTTTAGTTTTTATTTTAAATGTGTGATTTTTGTCACATAATGGGAGGGAATAATAGTTATTATTAGTCCCTCTTCAGTGCAAATAATAATAATTTAAAAAAAACAATCAATGACTGGTGGGTGACTATTAAAAATCAAATAAACAAAAATAAATATGCACAAGTTTTGCTATTTCTCTATCATCATAGTTACAAAACAAAATGTTACAATGTTAATATAATTTTTCGCACTTTCCAGAGTAAATTACCTACTTTATTCTCCCTTTTCAAGGACTGAAGTGTCAGTTTTAATCCCACAGGGATTAAATTTCTAATATTATCCCACCGAGATCTATAAGTATATTATAAACCTCAAAATATTTCACTTTGTTTATGTAGTATATTCTTCCTAAAAAATTGTGTAGTGTCTGTTATTCTCTCCCATCGCTTTAATCGCTCGTGTTGTAAACTTCATTGTTGCTAATAATAGCATCCATTATCGCGTCGTTGTATAATGTACTATTATCTCCTTGGGTATAATTTAAAATTTTCCAATATGCTGTCGAAATTTGGACATTATCAAAACAATTTTTAATTTTATCTAAAATCAAACTTATAATATCAATGTGCAAAAAAATTATGTGTACAACTCTGAATCAAAGCATCTTTTTTTCACATATTTAAATGTAAAAAATTTTGACATTGGCAACGCTGAACCAATTTTGTTTATTTTATAAATATTGGTTTAGAATATTTAAAAGTAACGTAACCAAATTATACATCCCGTTTATTTGAAATTCAATTAGCGCTGCTAGTATTTCTCGAATAACTTCGTTCAGAAAAATGTAAACATTTTCAGAAGCGCAAGCCGATACCGCACAATTTATTCCCAAGAATTTTTCCGAAAACAAACGTTGCATCTGAGATATACAAAATTGATTTTGATTTGCAAATAAAATAAGCGTTGGCGCAGAAGACTCCGGTAGTAGATAGAAGCCGTAGGCTAGTGTCAGTCGAGAGATGCTGATACCTCGACTTCGCGTCGCGGCGTCTATCGACGTCATGACGACACAGTGGGAATACCCTGCGGTACGCAGTACCCATACTCGCCTAGGTTCACGCGTCATATGCATAACAGTGCTGTATTAGGAATATTTTATACTTTCTATGGGCATTTTTATAAACTTGTTTATTTTGGAATACTTTGTTAGGAGCTCAACTTCTTGATTGGGATATGTTAATAGGGAGGCGAATCTAGTGGCGAAATTTGAAACTACGGACATTTGTATGCTGTTATCTAGAACGCTAATGTTGCAATATTATTTGTGTATTTATTTCAAATATTTTCGTAACTAATATAACAATTGATATGATAATCGGATATTCGTAGTTCCATATTCGTTATTCGGATATTCTAAAATTATTCGGATTTGAAATTTAACTTTTCCGGAGGTTATACCCGAAAAACTAAAAGAGATATGAAAATGCACTCAACGGCATTGAATTCCTGGTGTCCGAATTGACGTATAAGCAAATTTTTAGCCATATTTATTTTTTGAAAATTTGTTAAGGGTTACCCCTTGGATTTTTTTCGATTTTAGGCTATTTTCAGACTGTTTGCTCTAAAATTCTTCCTCGTACGAAAATTGTAACGAAAATTTATATACATATGTATTTTGACCCGCTGAATCCAGTGGTAAAATCCCCAAGTGCATATGTCTTCTAGTTTTTGAGATATTGTTGAAAAACTGCTCGAAGATAAAATTTTGGTGAAAACTTTTTTAAAAATAAAAAATGCCGAAAATTAGTTTACAAGTCAATTAATGCACGAGAAATTCAGTGCCGTTGAGCGCATCTTCGTATTTTGTTTAGTTTTTGAGATATAGCGTCGGGAAAGTAGAAAATATGATGGAATAATTTTTTTGGAAAATTGAACTTTTCCGGAGGCTATATCTCAAAAACTAAAAAAGATATGACAATGCGCTCTACGGCATTGAATTCCTCGTGTCCGGATTGACTTATAAGCAAATTTTTAGCCATATTTATTTTTTGAAATTTTTTTAAGGGGTACCCCTTTGATTTTTTTCGATTTTAGGCTATTTTCAGACTGTTTGCTCTAAAATCCTTCCTCGTACGAATATTGTAACGAAAATTTACACACATATGTATTTTGATCCGCTGAATCCAATAGTAAAATCCCCAAGTGCATATGTCTTCTAGTTTTTGAGATATTGTTAAAAAACTGCTCGATAAGAAAATTTTGGTGTAAACTTTTTGAAAAATTGAATGGAAGCACGGGAAATTCAATGCCGTTGAGCGCATCTTCGTATTTTGTTTAGTTTTTGAGATATAGCTTCGGGAAGGTCGAAAATATGATGTGGTATTTTTTTTGGAAAATTGAACTTTTCCTGTCTTTTAAATTTAAAAGAATTACTGCGTATAAAACGGATTGATTTAAATATTTTTACCTGATATATGAACTACTGTTATTGGTATTAAATATAAATCATATTTCAGTTGTGCAAATTAAATAAATATTAGTTCAACTAATGTTGTTTATAATTTAAGTTATTGATTTAATTCCTGCAGTAATATTTTAATTATCCAAACTATATTCTGCTCTAAATATTATTAATTTAGTTTTCATTTAAAATTGTGAGGTAATATTTCAATATAACTACCTTAGTTTGCGTTTGACGTAGTAAATAATGAAACAGTAATTAAATAGAAATGTAGCTATTTCAGTGCACAATATTATAATAGAAAGATTAATGACATGACAAATAACAGGTATATTATTTTTATGTATTTGTGTTCTTCTTCAGTCAGCGGTATATGATAAATGAAGCTTCATCATTTATCATATAGTACTATAAGATAAATGAGGAATCTGAGAACCAATATATTTTCTGCACAATCGACTTCCATTTTAACTTTGCCTGGTAAGATTTAAACTAAACTAAATATAACATTGTCGAATCTTAATTTTTTATTAATTTTAAACCATTATTTATTCATTCATAAATAAAATTATAATAAATATATCATCATGTCTTTTAGTAGTTTAGTAGTAGTGTAGTATAATTAGGTATAAATAGGTATGTATCTTTTCGGCAAGGTGGATTTAACCTTGACCACTAGCTTGGTTCACAAGTTGTGCAATCCTGGTTTTTCCCTTGCTTCGTCTACTGATGATGAGAACTTAGTTCTGGAAATACGTATTTAGATTTATCTTTATATTAATTAAGGCTTAGGGGTTAAATTTATTTTTAGTTATTATTTATATCAAGTTCATAAGGACTAATCGAGTCTGAAGTCAACTGTTAACTGTCAACTGGTCCTCGAGCAGTCACGCATCCGCTTTTATATAAACGACCGACATACTCGATCCGTTTAGAATGTTCCAGAATCTTCTCGAAGTTGCGCGTCCTAACCAGCGCGCTATGATACATGCGTCCAGTCGGCTCGCTACAACGCTATACTCGAACGTTCTCGACTTGTTGACTCATGCCTTGAGTATATTCATTACAATACTATTCTAAAATTATGCAAATGTAAAATCATGGTCTGTAAATATAAATAAAGAATTTAAGATGAGTAAAAACCGCGTAGTTCCGGCTCTGAAATCGTCAGTCGCTACAAGTGTCGAGCTATCTATACATTCTATTATTGACACTTCGGTTATAGCAATTGGCCAATTCCGAACTTTTTTACCTCGCAAATTGAATATTCCCTGGTAAGCGGCAGCCCTCCGGCACAACTCTGCGTCTGCATAAACCATCTATCCACTCGTTCGTTTTCATTCTGTCCCCAGCCCACTAGTGGTTACGACAATACATGGCGTTTAAATATTCACGGGTTACAGCATTCTATTTGCGCGTGTGAAGCTATATGTCCCCGGGGGCTGCTTGTAAACTCCTGCATCTCTTAGCTATTGCACTTGTATTGTCACATTCGTGACGAAAAAATTCATCCACAAGCATCAACAGATGGAAATATGTATTGGGTGTATTGACTGTAAATGCTGTTATTGTCTCGTATGTCATGCCCTCTACAATTTATACATTATTAATGAAATGGGAATGAATGCACTATTTTCTCGTATGTTGTATATTTGTGATCTATCTTTTATTTTTATAAGAATACTAGCTATTACCCTCGACTTCGTTCGCGTGGTCTATAATTTAAAGCAAGTCAGTGCAGTACTTTTCAAGATAGCTAGCGGCCATTTTGTTTCAAGATGGCGGATTGGACTTGTGCTATCAGAAACCTTCGCGAGCGTGCGCACAACAACTTAGCAAAGTTTCATCGCAATCGGATGAACGATATAGGAACTTTTTATGATAGCTAGCGGCCATTTTATTTCAAGATGGCGGACTAAAGCTTTATTATACCTATATATTAAGTTTGGTTCTCGTCTACGTCTATACCAAATTTGAATCGAATCAGCGCAGTACTTTTCAAGATAGCTGCCGGCCATTTTGTTTCAAGATGGCGGATTGGACTTGTTCTATGTCAGAAACTTTCTCGGGCGTGCGCACAACAACTTAGCAAAGTTTTACCGCAATCGGATGAATGATATAGGAACGTATAAGGGACAAACAAACATTAATTTTTATATATAAGTACTAGCTATTACCCGCGACTTCGTTCGCGTGATCTACAATTTAATGCGAGTACGCGGCATGCGTTTCATTGCAATTCAAAGAAAGTATTTGTGTGCAGCTGTCCATGTGAGAAGCATGGATTTTCCAAATTTAGTCCACATACTTGTAGCGATTGTCTCTGTGCTTTGTTGATGGTTATTGCAAATGCGAGTCGTACCGGAAACTGCAAACGTTTGAATTTGAATAGCATAGGACTGAAGCTTTATTATACCTATATGTTAAGATTGGTTCTCGTCTGTACCTATACCAAATTTGAATCGAATCAGTGCAGTACTTTTCAGGATAGCTAGCGGCCATTTTGTTTCAAAACGGCGAACTGAAGCTTTATTATACCTATATATTAAGATTGGTTCCCGTCTGTGCTTATACCAAATTTGAATCGAATCAGTGCAGTACTTTTCAAGATAGCTAGCGGCCATTTTGTTTCAAGATGGCGGACTGAAGCTTTATTATACCTATATGTTAAGATTGGTTTTCATCTATACCTATACCAAATTTAAATCGAATCAGTGCAGTACTTTTCAGAATAGCTAACGGCCATTTTGTTTCAAGATGGCGGACTGAAGCTTTATTATACCTATGTGCCACACCCAGTAATAGGTAAAAAGGCGTGATGATATATTTATTTTATACAGCCCAATTCTAAACAGCCAGATTTTAAAAAAAGGTTTAGCTATAAATTTAGGAAAAATAAGTAAATAAATAAATATATGACCTAAAATTTTGGATGGGATGGCTAGCACAGTGGTATGAAGTCGGCCTGTGGATCCTGAGGTCCCTGGTTCGATTCCCACAGGCGACAAATTTTCATAATTTGAAAAAAAAGCTATCCCTGTGGCTCCTCCACCACTAACATGTTTGGGGGCCGTGATTTGACGACTGGTAACCGCACTTCACGCGCAAAATATATCACTTACCGATATCTGCTTCAGCAGAGTGCCACACCCAGCAATGGGTAGAAGGCGTGATGATATATTTATTTATTTATTTATTTATTTATAAATTTTGGAGTATTTTTAATTGTAGAAAATTAGAACATATTTTTATTTAGCAGAATAAATATTCTGCGAAGAATTTCGGACAGTAATTCTGCTTCCAGCTATTTTATTTTCTACTATTGTTGTGTAAGTGTAATTAAAGTTTAAAGCTTTAGTCGGGTTGTACAATAAATTTCCGAATCACGACATGAAAATTTTATGTTGTGCCTTTAGATCGCAAATAAATTTTGTGGCTAGAAATTTATGACACACAGTTGTAATACTCGTATGTATCATAAAAGTTTTCATTTAAACCAAACAATTGCAGTTGATAATAACTTCCGACAGTGTTTTCATTAATTATATTTTATTTATAAATGCTATTAAACCAAGCAACAAAAGCCGGAGTGAAAAAAAATAATTGGGAATATTCAGTGCCCGTGTTATATTCGGTAAGAATATTGCTCCACGAAAACAATCAAAAATTTTGCAAAATTAATATTTTGACATATGGACAGTTTATTTTGAAAGTGGTGTAAGTCCATTTTGAACAAAAATTAGATATCACGTAATTTATGCTTAATTTAGTGTAATTTTTTAATTTATAACTAGTTAGTATTTAATTTCTTAAAAAATGTCCATGTTTTGTCCAATTTCAAATTGGCCGGTAAGAGAAATTGCGTAATCATCTACAGGCAGATTCACAAAACGGATTAGCGCTAACACCGTTTTTAATATTATCTATAACTCTGTTTCTACTTAAATAAGATTAAAGAAATTAACTAAATTTGATACTAATTAACTCTCTGTTTAACTCAAGTTAAAATAAACTTGTTTCATACATTGAAAAGAGAGTTAAAAACGAAATAAAAAATGGTGTTAGCGCTAATCCGCTTTATGAATCTGCCTGTAAAATGTTAACCTTTAATTTTTTCGAAACAAGAGAAGATGGACTGACACCACTTTCAAAATAAACGGTCCATATGTCAGATAACTTCGTTGCTAGGTAACTAAAAAATAATTAGAATAAAACTGTAAATTTTTTATTTATTATCACTTATTTCCATGACAACGTTGTCAAATAATGAAACGCTATTGGTTTAAAGTCGTGGGACAATATTCAGTAATAATATAACAAGAGAGTGAGAATAAATTGAAAATATTTTGACAGATCTTTCGAAAACTTGTTGCCAGGCAATAGTCACGAAAGCCCGTAGCGCTTGAGTGGCTATTGCCTAATGGCAACAAGTTTGAGAAAGATACTGGAGAATTATTTTCAAATTTATCCAACTCTCGAGTTATATTTAATTAGATTATTTGTTGACTTAGCTGTTGCGGTCGATTCATCCAACTTAAAAGATTTTGAACTGGGTCCATTTCGATTGATTACTTATTAATGTATGTTGGAAGTTGTTTCCAAAATTTGTTGGTGTATTTCTGTTTCTAAAATACAACTAAATCGATTTTTTTCACACATTTTACTTGACGCGTTGACAGTTTTAAATAATTATTTGACAACTACTTATCATTTGTCACAAACAAAAAAGCATCTACAGAGATAATTCTCGGGAATAATCACAAGAGCTTTATTCTCAGTATAATATGACAGGATTGGTTAAAACGTGACATACAACAAAGCATTTCATTGGTTTTGAGAAACGTCAAAAAATAATCAATGAAATTTGTGGACTCATCCAGAACTACAAATTTCATTAATAAAAAGCTTTGCCTTTTGAATACAATTAGTTAGACGTCTGTATATATTTTATCAGTACCAAAGCTTACTTTTAGTGTATGCGAAATATTGATGAAGAAAAATACGATCAAAATTCGAAAGTCAAATTTACCATCATAACAATGAAATTTTTATTACATCAATCAATAGTTATATTTACGTTGGAAACAGCAAACCTAAGCTAAAACGTTGTAGTAATCTGTGCAGAATATGACGAACGCTCAATATATTCTGGTCAGAAGTTAGATTAAATTTTGTTTGCTTCACAGCGTACCAATTTGACGTAGAATCGAATTATGCGTTGAACACGATGGAATTCATGTACACAAATTGATCAATAGCCCGTGAAATGCCGAGTAATTTAATTTTGAGGCCCGGTCCTATCTGCAACAAAAGTTGAAAGTTACCTTGTCATTGTTGATCAACTGTCATTTGCTTCAAAGCGGCCATTTTGAATTAACCCCGTAATGAAATAGGTCACTGCTATATGAGTTTATAATTAGATATGAGGGACAATTAGGAATGGTATTATTACTACGCACATATTGGAAAATAGGGTGTATTCTACATTCTCAAATAATTGAAAAATAAATATGTCATTGCCTTTTACCTGTTACTGGGTGTTACACTCTGCTAAAGCAGATTTTGTTAAGTGATATACGAGGTGTGGCTATTAAATGACGAGATTGATGCTGTTTTAACATTTTATTTTGATTCCATACCTATTTACTTATTATCACTTTCAATATAATGGGGTGGCTAGCTCAGTGGTATGAAGTCAGCCTGTGGATCCTGAGAACCCTGGTACCCTAGATTCGATTCCCACAGGCGACAAACAATTTTCATAATTTCAAAGAACTACCCCTGTGGCTCCGTCACCACTAACATCTTTCGAGGCCGTGATTTAACGCCTGGTAACCGCACTTCACGCGCAAAATATATCACTTACCGAGATCTGCTTCGGCAGAGTGCCACATTCAATAATGGGTAGAAGGCGTGATGATATATTTATTTATTTTATTTACTTTCATTATACACCCCTCCTCTATCCCTACCTCCATGCGAATCTTCCATTGTTCGAAACAGTGCTGGAAGTCTTCTTCTGTCAGCTCCTTCAGAACGCGTGCCGATTTCTCTTTCAAAGCTCAAATCTTGTTGCTATTAAGGCAAATGTCACCTTAGGAAACAGATAGAAGTCGCACGGTTCAAGATCTGGCGAATAAGGCGGATGGTCCAACATTGGGATGCTGTACTTGGCTAGAAATCTCTTGACAGACATTGCGGAATGAGCCAGCGCATTGTTTTGATGGGGAAACTATGACTTGTCCTTCTAATTATAAGTTTCAGTAGCAGTTTTGCCAAGTTTCATGTGAAATTTCACAACAATTCGTTGCTCTAATGTTGCACTTAACATTTTTTCGGCGAAACAAAAAAACAACTAATTAGAACGAATGCTACGGCTACACGGATTTGTTTATAGAAGCAAGAGGTACTGCATTCGAAAGAGAAAGCTTCACGCTAAAAAGCTGACGGCCGCTAGTGTTTGGCGCATGCGGACTTCGTCAGTCGTTATTTAATAGCCACACTTCGTATTTAAAAATAAATAAAATAAATAAATCATCACACCTTATACCCGTTACTGGATGTGGCATTTTGCCGTAGAAGAACTTGATAAGTGATATATTTTGCGCGTAAGGTGCAGTAACCAGATGTCACAGGGGTAGTTTTAATGTGGTGAAAATTGTTTGTCGACTGTGGGAATTGAACCCGAGTTCTCAAGTCCACTGACTCGATACCACTGAGCCACCTTCGGTTCGATTCACACAAACAATTTTCACCATATTGAAATTATCCCTGTTGTTCCCCCTCCACTAACATCTTTGGAGGGCGTGATTTTACGTCTAGTAACCGCACTTCACCCGCATAAAATATATCACTTACCGAGATCTGTTACGGTAGAGTGCCACATCCAGTAATGAGTAAAATGATATATTTATTTATTTATAATATTTGTGTCGGCTTGTCAAGTTATTGATTTATAGCCCAAACAAATACTGTTTCTTGCTTTATTTGAATACGTATTATTACAAATCATGTTTACAAGTACTTGAAGATAATCACAAACATCAAAGCCCCAGGTGGAAATCGTACCCACGCTCTTAGAAGGGAGAAATGAAGCTTGCTCGCCCACTAATGCCGCAAATAGAAAAAAGTAATTAAAACATTTTCTTATTTAAAATAATTAATAAGAAAACACAAACAAAAAGGAAGTTAAATCGATTAGAGCACAGCAAATACAAAGTATAAAACGCTGACGTATCAACTCCCACGTTCTGCTGATCGTATCATAAACCTAGTTCTATAAAACGAGAAGCCATAACTGATAAAATTAATTCACAGACTTGATACTGGAATGAAATATAAATTCAATTAGAAATTATAAAGTTAACAGGTCGCACGCGTCACCAAATTCCACAAAATAAGTTAGTTGCTGTACGTGAGACTTCCACTTTACGATATACTTCAAAGTTACAAGTTGGAAATGTGGATGTAGGTGGATTCAACACATGAGTATTTAACCTTATTATATTATGCATATACGCAGTTTAAGTTTGACCTCTAAAAATCATAAGATTTGTGTACTTTTCGTGAGGATATATCTTAAAAACTGAACGAGATATTAAGATGTTCTCAACGGTATTGAATGTATCGTGCTTCAATTTACTTTCAGTAAATTTAATTTATCAGAAAATGTTCACCAAAATTTTCTCAGAAAACAGTTTTTGAACAATTCCTGAAGAACTGAAAGACTTGGAGAATTTTCGATACAATATTAGTATGCAAAATAATTTTAGAGCAAACAGTCTGAAATTGGCCTAAAATCGAAAAAAACCCTGAAGAAATTAAAAAAAAATTAAAAATTTGCCTATAAATCAGTTCGGACACGAGGAATTCAATGCCGTTGAGTGGATCTTCATATTTTCTTTAGTTTTTAAGATATAGACTCTCGAAAAGTCGATTTTTATCTTTCCCTTATCAGATTTTTTTCTTTACGAGGGTGTATCTCAAAAACTAAAAGAAATATGAAAATTCGCTCAACGGCATCGAATTCTCGTGCTTCAAGTAACCATACCTGTATATGAATTTTAAATTCCATGCTCATCTTCATATTTTGTTTAGCATTTAATATACTGTATTAGTCTTAAATTATTAAGGGCCAGTTTTTCAATAGCCAATTTACTCTCGATTAATGTCAAATCACGGCCCTCAAAGATGTTAGTGGTGGGGAAGCCACAGGGGTAATTTTTAAATTGGTGAAAATGTTTGTTGGCTGTGGGAATCGAACCATGATTTTTTGGATCCACTGGCCGATTCGATACCACTGAGCCATTACCTCATAATCATGCTTAACTTTAACCAGTGATTGAAAAACTGGCCTTACATTTAGTAGTAAAAGTAACGTAAATAAAGTAAGCCAGATAAATAAGTGATTCATTTCAGTAAGTAAATTAGATCTGATCCAAATGGCAAATGGAATATGCATTTGGTTATAAGTAATCATACACAATAAAATAATACCAGGACTATTTTAAATTTGGGACAAACTCGTACTTGTCGAAACCGGAAGCCAGTAGATGGCGGTGTGACACATATAAAGACATTACGTAAAGGGTCGGTGTCATTTAACTCCAGAGCTATCTCTCTTCTACCCCATATACGTTAGTAGCCGTTGTGATTCCACAAGAAACTTTATTCTTAAATAAAAACTTGCGTTTTTCGTCTGTGTATTCTTGTTAATATTGTCGCCGCAAATTTAGTAAAGTTTTTGCACCTAGACATGAAAGTTAAAGTTATAATTTGAGGAAAGAGTTGTTTTAAATTAAGTTAGTTAACTAATTAAAATGTTCACACTTAAGTAAATTATGAGATTAATTTAGAGTTGATTTTCAGAGTTTGCTAAAACCTGGGTAGGTAATCTCTTTTCGTCTTAAAATCTGTTATGATTTCATTTTCTAAAACTTATTTTGTTCATAAATGTTTTAAGATAGTAATAAAAATCAAATGCTTCACAGAGAATGTTTGATTCATTGCTTATAAATATATAAAGTTATCAATAATTTATTAAATTTCTAAACGTATTTCTATAAGTTCTTTCTTCACGACTGAATCTATGAATTCCGGTCATATGCTTTACGAGGGCAGGGTGAAAAGTCCCTGAAAAATAAAACAGCTGGCACCACAATCGCAAATCTCATGTGACATTTGTGATGTACCATCTTTAACTAGAACGCATTAAAATTTTCAGACTGATATGTCATTCAGTTCTGTTTCGACACCCATCGAAAGCAAGCAACCTTGCAGATTTTTGAAAACATGGAAAAAAGTGAATTTCGCGTCTTGATTAAACATTATTTCTTACGTGGAAAAAACATTACGCAAACCAAAGCATCGCTTGTTCAACATTATGGGGACTCCTCACCATCGATTGGAACGATTCACAAGTGGTTTATTGATTTTCTTTGTGGTAGTATGACCACAAAGGACGCCGAACTTTCTGGTCGTCCAATTGAGATTACAATGCTAGAAATCGTCGATAAAATCCATGGTATGATATTGGACGATCGGAGAGTTAAAGTGCACGAGATTGCTGAGGCTATGAGCATCTCAATCGAACGGGTACGAAACATTTTGCATAAATTTTTGGATCTACTAGATTGGTGCCGCATTTGCTCTCTGTTGACAACAAGCGCGACCGTGTCGCAATGGCAAAATTGCATGAATTGCGCTACGAATTGGTTCGTCATCCACCATATTCTTCAGATTTGGCCCTCTGCTTTTTTTATCTATTTCCAAACTTGAATAAATGGCTCGGCGGAAAGAGATTCAAAATAGGCGTTTGTCTCAACGATAACCTCATCGTTGAGACAAACGCTTATTTTGAATTATTTTTTATGGCCCTTGGACGAAAAAGAAGTGTTTATGCCCGCTTTTTAGGGCTGAAACACATGAATTTCGGCCCGGTTGTGCACAAAATTTTTTTTGATTTGATATCAGTATATAATATAGTATCTGCCATTTAATTTTATTACTAAGTATTGGAACATGCTATATAAATAATTTTTTTTTGTCTAACTTCTCGCATAAATAAAAGTAAATATCTACAGTTTAATAATCTCTAGCGCAGAATATTACTACTAACTTTTACTGCCAAATCTTTTTCATATTATCACTGTTGTTCCAAAGAATACAACACGATAAAAAGAAAAGAAAAAAAGTAAATTTATACATAATTAATACACCACTTGTCGTAACAAACTTTTTATCTTCCTGACCTCATTTCGAATTAACTCTAATTTTTGTTTTACACCCAAAATAAAATAAAAAAGTTGTGCGACTGCGGTGCGCGGTACAAAAAGGAATTCCTTTTATAAAACATGCATGCGATGCCTGCGGGTCGTCCTTACCTGCATGTACACCTTAACCACCGCCAACCCGGTTCTACCCGCTCAAATTCTGTACACGGGAAAAATTCCCTGATGAAAGTTTTAAATAGTGGTTTATTTATTAACCATGAACCATTTTTAGTGTTCTCCTTCGAATATACGGATATTTTCAAAGGTATTGCGCAGGTTACCTGTTTTATCTTTTTTTAATTTTATTTTTGGCTTTACTCGCAAAAGAATACGCAGTAAAAATTAGAAATGTCTAATTTGGTATTTTTATGACCAGTTACGCTAATCCTCAAATATTAGATGAAAATAAATAAATAAAAATCATCACGACTTTTGCCCATTACTGGGTGTGGTACTCTGCCATCGATCTTGGTAAATGATATATTTATGCGCGTGAAGTGCGATTACCAGCCGTCAAATCACGGTCCCTACAGATGTTAGTGGTGGGGGAGCCACAAGGGTAATTTTTAATATTGTGAAAATGTTTGTCGACTGTGGAAATCGAACTAGACTTTTCAGGATTCACAGGCCGATTCGATACCACTGAGCCACCTATTCCATAAATAAATTTTTTTAAATCATCACGCCTTTTACCCATTATTGCGTGTGTCACTTTGTCGAAACAGATCTTGGTAAGTGATATATTTATGCGCGTAAGGTGTGGTTAACAGCCGTTAAATCACGGCCCCTAAAGATGTTAGTGGTGGGGGAGCCACAGGGGTAATTTTTAATAAGGTGAAAATGTTTGTCGACCGTGGAAATCGAACCAGGATTTTTAGGATTCACAGGTCAACTCGATACCACTGAGCCACCTACTCCATAAATAAATTTTAAAAAATCATCACGCCTTTTACCCATTACTGGGTGTGACACTCTGCCGAATCAGATCTTGGTAAGTGATATATTTATGCGCGTAAGGTGCGGTTAACAGCCGTTAAATCACGGCCCCTAAAGATGTTAGTGGTTACAGGAGTAATTTTTAATATGGTGAAAATGTTTGTCGACTGTGGAAATCGAACCAGGATTTTTAGGATTCACAGTCCGACTCAATATCACTGAGCCACCTACCCCATAAATATTTTTTTTTTACTCATCACGCCTTTTATCCATTACTGGTCGTAGCACTCTGCCGAAGCAGATCTTTGTAAGTGCGGTTACCAGCCCTCAAATCACGACCTCTAAAGATGTTAGTGGTGGAGGAGCCACAGGGGTAATTTTAATATGATGAAAATGATTATCGGCTGTGAGAATCGAACTAGGGTTCTCAGAATCCACTCTATACTTATAAATCCATTAATCAATATCTGTTGATAAGTAGAAAATATTTCATAGTGATAAGTTTCGTTGCGACTTTATTCAACATTTACAGATTTACGGATCTACAAAACTTAAGGATTTACACAAATTTTTAGCATAAAACTGTGATTATTGGTTGAATTTTCAAATGCTCTCCATTATGGTTGATATTGATCTAGGGAAATCATCAATATAAAAACCACGCAAATATTATTTAAATTTTCTATACTCTGTTTTTTAACCAGGAGGAGTAATTTAAATTTTAACCGCTTCTGATTGGCTAGTGCTTCGTCCAGTTTACACTGTACATAGATTTTACATTTGATTTTTAGAGCTGTCATAATTTTTGCGGTTATTTGTTTTCTTGCTGGTTTTTTACATTTCTGTGACATTAACATAAATCAGTTCTTTTAAGAACTAATAATATACGGAGTGACAAATTAGAGTTTATAATGTCATTTGTATTTTAAAATAAATTCTATGAGAAATAAGAAAAAAATAGGAAAAAAAATTTTTCATCACTTGTCTCGTAATTCCACAGAGGTTTTTCAGCACGTTTGCATCAACTTCTCAGGTCATCAACAAACGGCTGGTCAGTTCAGCTTTAACCATAGACGCGTTTCGTCCTTCCGGACTCATCAGTATGGTGCGATCATTTATCCAACTAGATCAACTAGGAAATAGTGGATTGTGATACCGACTTAGCTGAACTGACTGATGTTAACCTATCTACAACGGTAACATGACATGAGAGCTATGGAGCCACTCCTGGTGCCATCTACCGACAAAATCGCAAACTGCTTGACAGCTATTGAAATAAAACAAAAGACAAAATGTCTATTGCGATGTGGAATTGAGTCTTAATAAATAAGAAAAAAATAGGAAAAAAGACTCAATTCCACATCGCAATAGACATTTTGTCTTTTTGTTTTAATTCTATGAGACTTAATCAGTGCAGATGTGTAAGAAATTTTTGTATTTCGCGCGATCAAAAATCTAGTAACTTTCTTTGGTAACTTTCTATAGTGTAAATCTGACTTGTGCATTTACTCCTCCTGGTTAAAAAACAGACTATAGTGTTTGCATTATGATTGTTTAACAACAGGTCAAGGGCATTTGTCTAAATAAAATGAAGCCGTATAAAAATCCGATGATTTTATAATTTGAATAGGATTATTTGCGTACCTTCCAACTACCATTGAGCGTGTAGCCTGTGGCGTCTATGATAGTGTAAACATGCTTTACTAATGTAAACTACGTCTCTGCTCTGTGCCTGAACTTGGAACAATAATTGCTGTAATTATACAGGAAATAGTTGTGAATAATAGATGTTGTGTGGTATTTGAATATTGACAAGTTCAGGTCAAATCGAAACTGAATTCAAATCTACGTTAATGTTATAATTGAAACGTTACCAGCAGTCTAACATGAATATAAATGCGAGTGAGTACATTCATTCAAGAAAATGATTTTTCTCTGGTTTTATATATATATATATATATATATATATATATATATATATATATATACATATATATATATATATATATATATCATCACGTCTTCTACCCATTACTGAGTGTGGCACTCTGCCGAAGCAGATCTCGGTAAGTGATATATTTTGCGCGTGAAGTGCGGTTACCAGTCGTCAAATCACGGCCCCCAAAGATGTTAGTGGTAGAGGAGCCACAGGGGTAGCTTTTGAAATTATGAAAATTGTTTGTCGCCTGTGGGAATCGAACCAGGGTTCTCAAGATCCACAGGCCGACTTCGTACCACTGAGCTAGCGAACATAAATAAAATATATCATCACGCCTTCTACCCATTACTGGGTGTGGCACTCTGCTAAAGCAGATCTCGGTAAGTGATATATTTTGCGCGTGAAGTGCGGTTACCAGTCGTCAAATCACGGCCCCCAAACATGTTAGTGGTGGAGGAGCCACAGGGATAGCTTTTTCAAATTATGAAAATTTGTCGCCTGTGGGAATCGAACCAGGGACCTCAGGATCCACAGGCCGACTTCATACCACTGTGCTAGCCATCCCATTGTATATCTAGGATAAACTGGAGTGGTTGAATAAGATGCGTGCACTCCCGTGAAAATGTGACGTTTTGTGACGTAAAAACAGCTGTTTGGGCTGCGATCACTGTGCCACCTACAAAATGAACTATTTGATTTGTGACGAGATTTGAAAAGAACCGTTCTTTTCAAATCTCGTCACAAAAAAAAAGTTCATATTGTAGGTGGCGCAGTGATCGCAGCCCAATAAGATTTGAAAAGAACCGTAAATGAGTTTTTCTACGACTGCTATGAAAAGTTGATATTTATGCTTTCAGTTGTCATCGTAAACTTGAAGGTTACTGAGTAACGAACAATAAAATACTTTACAGCGCGTCTCCTATAGCAACAAGCGGTAAAATACCTTAACGCTCGCTTAGAAAAATATAAATTGTTGCTGAAATCTTAATTTATTGAAACAATACGTACAAAATCTAAAATATAGGTTAGATTCATTTTTAGACTTTTACACATATACATGAAGTTTTCTGCGCTGTGATTGGAAGTTGAACCTGAACGCAGCTGGGCAGCAGTGCCAACTTAATGAGGATGAGGCATGTTAAAATTGTAAGTGCAGTTTTGACAGTTTTGTATATTTATTCCGGAACTTGAAATGGTGTTTGATAAATTTGAGGATAAATTAGATTCTGTGATATTCTCATTAGAATTTTCAATTAGTACGCCAATTACTATTTTCTGAGATTTTTTATTTATGTGTGAAAATTTATCACAAACAATGATTGTTGATAACAGAATTTTTTAATTATTTACTTGGATACTGATATCTTCATTGTTACATACAATACAGAAATTGATGGAACATGAATTGAACTAGCCCCATATTATTTTTTTTATTTTTTTAGTAAGTAAAGTCGTAGAAAAAATTATGTGTGTGCCTCAGCGTAAAGTATCTTTATTGCTCTCGCTCTATTGCAGCGCGAGCGAAACCGAGCACGAGCAATAAAGATTCACTTTACGCTCTTGCTACACAAATAACTATTATGTGGAGGGATCTGAATTTGGTTGAAGCGAGAATGGTGTGTTAGGATGAGAATGTTTGAGGAAGACTGATTATTTGATGAATTTAACGAGTAAAAGGTTTATGAATGATTATTTTATGGAATACAGCATTTTAAAAGCAAATAATACCAATTTAATCATATTTATCATAACAGACTTCGACTCTTTCCATTATATGATTCAATCGTTGTAGAGAATTGACAAAAAATCAAAGTATTTTATTAAATGTACCTACACGAAGACGGTCCTCAAAGGAATCGAACAAATCGGCATTATTGAATTGCATTTCTCAATTTCGCCAGTTTTGAGACGATAATCTCTTTGGCGGTAAATCGCATATCGATTTCACTGCGGTCACTTGGGAAAATATGTTTTCATGAAAATGGCTTTTGCGCTGCGCTACGCTACGCTGCGTTGCGCTTCGTCTACTGACTGGTAAACTGAAACTCGTATCAGCAATATTTTAAAATCATAAAAAGGGGATCTCGTATTCGTATATTTCAACATTATTTTTCATTGCAGAATAAAGTACACTTTAGATATAAATAAAATTTCAACAGTGTTAGTTTTTCATCTTTTTACAGAACTAATGTTAGAAAGAACTAGTGTTGTTAAATGACTAGTCATTTATTATACGGTAAATGAATTGAATTAGGGACCGGTTAGAGACCGGTCATTTTTGAAAATTCCAAATTCGTCTTAAATCACATGAGAATTCTACGATTAAAATGAGATATCCTATTTTATACCATCTTTTTGAACCATTATAGTTTGTAATTAATGAATATTCAATTATTACGCTACATCAGTGATTTTCAAAGTGTGGGTCGCGACCCCTTGGGGGAGGGGCGTTGACATTGGAGGGGGGTCGTCGAATTTTATTTCCAAATTTTTAAATACATTTTTTAATCGCCGGAGTCATGATCGCAAAAATATCTGAAAATTTCAATCTTTTGGTTGAACCAAATTTAAATATGGTTCTATATAAATCAGACTACGAGAAATAGATTGCCGTATCTTTTTTAGTTTTCGAAATACGGCGATTTTTGACTTTTTTAAATCTCAACTTTGAAGGCCCATATCTCGAAAACTAAAAGCGATATTGAAATGCGGTTTGAACGAGTGTATTTCTCATACTCTAATTAACTTATACTGCAATTTAAAAAAATTTGAAAATTTTACTTTTTTTCTCAAAATATTCTTTTGCCTATATTTCAAAAAATTGAATAGATAATAAAAATCTGTGAACACCAGTGAATTCCTCTCGAAAAAATACATAGGTATGTAAATTTTCAGCCCAAAATTCGAACAGATAAAGTTTTTATTACAAAAAAACGAAAAATCACTGTTTTTTAATTATTTTTGAAGGGATACCCCTTAATAATTTTACGAATTTTGGCCATTTTTAGTTTTTTTGCTTTAAAAATTGTATTGGTGGAGCAATAATTCTGAAATTTTACATACCCATGTACTTTCACGCGAGGAATTCACTGGTTTTTACAGATTTTTAATATCTCTTCAACTTTTTGAAACATGGGCAAAAGAAAATTTTGAAAAAATATTAAAATTATCAAAATTTGCAAAATTTCAGTATAAGTTAATTGGAGCACGAGAAATACACTCGTTCAATCCGCGTTTCAATATCTCTTTTAGTTTTCGAGATATGGGTCTTCAAAGTTGAGATTTTTAAAAAGTCAAATATCGCTGTATCTAGAACTAAAAAAGATACGAAGATGCGCTTAACGGCATTCAATTTCTCGTAGTCTGACCAAAATGAGTGACTTGATGGGTCACTTTAAATAACCCACATCACTAGAAAGAACAGATTTTTACTGATCTAGAATTTGCATATTTTCACCTCGAATTATTGCAATAATTAAAGAGCAAATATTTGAATTTGAAAGCTCAGTATGAATATAGTAACTCTGTGTATTTGTGGAATTTATAATTAATATCGATCAGTTTATATTGTTAAATTTGTTCTAAATATAATATTACATGACCTGAAAATTTTGTAATTTTAAACATTTTATGAATTTCAAATATGTGTTTTATATGTTAACTCTGCAGCTGTTAATAACATCACATTTTTGAGGTTACCAAAATTTTAACCTTAAATAATTGATAATCAACATATTTGTTATCTGCTAGATATAAATATCAGAAAGTTTTTATAAATAAAATAAATATATCATCACGCCTTCTACCCATTACTGGTTGTGGCACTCTGCCAAAGCAGATTTCGGTAAGTGATATATTTTGCGCGTGAAGTGCGGTTATCAGTCGTCAAATCACGGCCCCCAAAGATGTTAGTGGTGGAGGAGCCACAGGGGTAGTTTTTGAAATTATGAAAATTGTTTGTCGCCTATGGGAATCGAACCAGGGTTCTCAGGATCTACAGGACGACTTCATACCAATAGAATAGTTTTTATTTTGTAAACAATTTCTGGTAATGAGAAATTTTTTGGTTTCTCCACAATTTTTGTTAAATAATTTTTTTTATGACAAAGCTATCAAATGTATTTTGATGGACATTTTTACTTTTATAGAAAAAATTAAGTTTATATTTAAACAAACAAAATATAGCGTTGTTTACGATAAGTAATTGAAATTTTATTCTTAGATACTTGAAGTGAGAGTATTTTTTCAATATTCCTATGATTTGTTTTTCTGCGCAAGGGCCTGAATAGATCATTCCTGGCGGAGAAATTCGCAAAGTATTTTTATGAAAGCGTATCTCACGATAGGTATTTTAATCATTAAAATGAAAACTGTAAAAAGCAGGACTCTTCCATGCAGGTAATTGAAACACTTAATGAAATTTTATTACTTTTTCTTTTTATGCGAAACAAAATGAATTTTCATCTGAAATGGAAAAGTGCTACCGCAATTCATAATTCAGTTTAAAAAATCAATTACTCTTCCTGCGAATTGCAATTTAAGTAAAATTTTACAAAATGGATAACCAAGTTAGAGCAACACTAATTTTATTACAGCTTTTATTTTGTTTTATGTTTGTCGAAATTAATCGTTCCGTCACCTACGTTGTATTATACAGGATGTTTCTAAAGTTGATGATCAAACTTTCAGGCCATGATATACTGATATCGAAACAAAAAGATTTTTTTAATTCACTAATTCAAGAATGCTAAAAATTTAGTTACTTTTAAACACTACAATAATTAATTTATTAATTATACAATATCAGATCAATATCAATTTGTAGTGTTTACAATTATAGTTTAAGGTAGTACTAGTGTGACGGTGGCGCCATCGGTTGTCGAGTGACGAAACTTACGCTCAAAAAAATACAAAAATTGAATAAAATAAATCTGTTATACCTATTATGATTTGAATATCATGAATTGTTAACAGGTTGTTGGTCTAGTGAATTTTCAAATACCACCGTGTGGTGTTGCCATTATAAATTGGGATTGGTAATTTTTCGTTAAAAACAAGGCTTTGCATGGCTATATATCCATTACTAAACGGTAAAAAACTTTCTCCTTCTGATACAATATACATGGATAGTTCTAGAACATCATACTAGTTTTTCAAATGAAACTGAAAATTTTTAGAGGTACACAAACCAAATATGTTCGATTTTGAGTGAAGATCGCCATAAGCCCCGTGTATAAGAACTCAACTTTACAAGCGAATATATTTGTTCACAGACGATGAATGTGTTTCACATTTTAACAGGATGCGCATGACTATCCAATGTTTACGTGCGCCAAATTTCATTCAGATCTGCAAAAAAAAAAATTCACGCTAGTGGTACCTTAATTAGAAATATCTATTATACAATGGTGTATTAAAATGTTTATTTGTAAACTGCACTTGATGTTACCAATTTAAAACAAAATCTTTTTGTTCCATTATCAGTACAAACCTTTAAAGTTTGATCATCAAGTTTTGAAACACTCTGTATAATATTAGGCTGGGACTGTTGAAATTAATTTTTTGTTTGATTCCAAAACGCGTATGGCAAATATTTTGTACGCGCGAGATATGAGCATTCTGTTTACAAACTATGAAAAATACTGAATATTAATGTCAACATAACCAAAGATATCAAAAAACATGGGCGTCTACAGACTTTTTTCCAGGATGAATGAATTTTTTTATTAATTAGGTCAATGATAGACTACACAAGTTTTTTATACTTTAAAAAAATATATATATATATATATATTTAAGAAAACATTATATGATCATAGAACAAAGAGAAAATTTTAAAAATTCGCTAAATCAATGCTGGATTACCTTACGTAAACATTTTTTTTTAGAATCGTTGGTTTGATAGTTATTTCTAATATATTATTAATTAAATTATAATTATAAACACTACAATAGTCAATTTATTCATTATACAACATGTGATAAATGATTGTTTCTAATGTCGATCAGTGCCACTAAAAATGTACACTTCAACAACATTGTTCTTAATTTTACAAATGTTGAAAAAAAACCTATTTATTCTATGATCAGTACATCATATAAACCTTATGGTGTATAAAAAATCTTGTACATAAAAACGATTTTTATTATATATATTTTTTTTAAATTAGATAAAAAAAGAACTACAAGGTTAAAATGGGTTCTATCGACCCCTTTCGAGCGTCCATGATCAAAACGTGCGATTTTGCTACCCATATGCGCAAGTGCGCAATTTTTGTTCGCAACGCTCATTAAATTTAACGATGTGCGTAAATAACTGTGATCTGTAAATAATGACTTGTTCACTAAAACAAATACATACATACATACGAGTTTCAAAATCATTGCAATTTGTATTTCTTTATATTATTTAGAACAAATTTTTATAAAAAGAAAAACAAAAATCAGACACTTTGTTATAGATTAACTATTTCTGTAAACATTTTAATATAATTATATTTAATTCGAAAGAAGTTATTTAAATAAAATATATTCGTATTTTTTTTTACTGTTTCGTAACATATCTGGCAATACAGTGGTGTGATAACGTTAAAGCATTCGTCTACGAAGATCCCGAGTTCGAATCCCACTCAAGCTAAAAATATATATGAACTAGCACACTGCGGCTCGGTGAGTCCGGACCCTGTACTGTAATTGGGATTAAATTCCTGTTGTACAGAGTAGCATAAATAAATAAATTGTTAATTTAAGTTAAACAAAATTTAAAGTGGAGTAAATAAATGCATATTTATTATTTTGAGAATCATTATTTACACTATCTTTAAATAAATATAAATAAATATATCATCACGTCTTCTACCCATTACTGGGTGTGGCACTCTGCCGAAGCAAATCTCGGTAAATGATATATTTTGCGCGTGAAGTGCGGTTACCAGCCGTCAAATCACGACCCCCGAAGATGTTAGTGGTGGAGGAACCACAGGGGTAGTTCTTTTTGAAATTATGAAAATTGTTTATCGCCTGTGGGAAACGTACCAGGGTTCTCAGGATCAACAGGCCGACTTCATACCACTGAGCTAGCCATCCCATACACTATCTTTAAGTAAAAATATATCAATTTTACCAAAGAAATACTTAAAAATTGCCATTTACCCCACCAATGAAAATAGCTACCTAAGCTTAGCTCCAAAAAGTTGTATAATATTTTTCTTTGACGAGGACTAACTATTTCATGAATCTGTTGTATGAATGTTTTATGAATGATTCCAGGGTTCGTGCTACCCCATTCGATGGGATATATCGTAAGGTGTATGTATGCTTTTTTAATTGCAAATTGTTTTTTCCCTTCATTCAGCTAATTGTCTGTAGAATATATATTCGTATATTGCAGAGTAAAAATGTTTAAAAATTGTCAATCGGGTGCGTTTGTTTATTTTCGTAAAAATTCGACAATTGTAGGACCTGTACATTATATTTAGTAGGTAAGATTATCGATTTTTATGATAAATAACAATATGTTAACGTTGCCGAACAAGTTGGAGCAGAATTTGCCAATTAGTTTCGTTCGCTCAAGTTGCGTTAGTCGAGTGCGGGCTTCTGTAGTGATCGAAGTGTATACAGTGTTTTGTGCCTGGTTTAGTGAATACTTAATAATATTTTAATGCGTAAATTAGCTTAAATTGTGTGTAATTGTGCGTATTAGTGTGTGGTGTGTAAAAGAAACGTTAATATATGAGTAGTAGTGGTGTGGAATAGACTGTATGGACCCCATAGGACCCATGGTGTGCTGATTCGATAGTGGACAACGTGAGACGTGGCCGGTAGCTGGTTCCTGCTCAAAGTAGGCAACTATATTATTATTTTTAACATTATTCAGAACTCGTAGTTATAGAAAATACACATTAAGGCCGCTCCGTACTCAGTGTAAAACCGCTTGAAATTTGTATGCTTTTATTTCCAATTCTAGATAAATAAATTTGTTCAAATTTTGTTAGAATGAAGATAATAATAAAATATTAAGTTTTGTCACTTAATAATTTCGTAAAACTTAATAATAAGTTAGTTAAGTGCATATATGGAAAAAATGTAGTATATTTGAAAAGTTATTACCTTCAGAAATGTTGTATGCTAATTTTCACGGTAGGAAAAATAAAAATATTGAATTTTTCTAGTGAATTTAAGATAATAGTTTTTCACGGTTCTAGTAGTGGGGATAATTTCTGACTGCAATTTTTTGTCTGTGGATTTGTGAACCGGAGTTCGATTCCCGTGGTCGACAAACTTTACTTCACATTACAATTACTTTTTATGCACGCCCTCCCTTCACATGTTTGAGAGTATTATTTAAACATCTTGTAAACGCACTTCACGCGCAAAATATGTTACTGAAATCTGCTGCGGCCGAGTGCCACATTCTGTAATGGGTAAAAAGAATAATACATGTTTTTACTGCAGTTAAGCCAAAAATAATAATGAATTCTATGTTCTAAAACAAAACATCTTAAAGTTCATATCGAATCTGTAATTAGAAAATTTGAAACACTATGTTTATAGGGGGCTACGGTACAAACATCTGAATTTTTTATTCGATTCTCCCCTTGTCGTGATCATTAATTCATTGTAGGATTTTGTTCCTTTATATATTAATTAAACGTAGAACGTAGGCTTAGAATAAATACACAAATGGAGCACTGGTTTTTCACATAAACCCAGACTAATACAAAAATCTATATCAACTGTAATACAAACAGAACAGAAATGTGGACCTGCAGCGGTTGACTGGAGAACCCACTAACGTACCCTCTGTTTATTCAATGGCGTCGGAGCAAAAGATTTTCCTTTAAGTGGTTCTCTTCGCTACCGAGGAAACACTCCATATTTCCTACATGACATTTGAGATCATAAAAATACCAAAATTAAACATCCAATATAGAACGTTGTCCATTGTTATGAGGACGAAAATAAATAAAAGATTAATAGATATTTGACAAATGGCTTCCCTGTTACGTCATTGGGAAAAATGTGACGTGTTATTTTCAGGGATGTACCGTATATTACAAATTTGTAGTGACATAGGCGTTTAACATGAAATATCCGGAGAATCAAAAATTTACACATGGAAATAAAATAAATATATCATCACGCCTTCTACCCATTACTGGGTGTAGCACTCTGCCGAAGCAGATCTCGGTAAGTGATATATTTTTGCGCGTGAAGTGCGGTTACCAGTCGTCAAATCACGGCTCCCAAAGATGTTAGTAGTAGACTCCTCAGGGGTAGTTTTTAAAATTATGAAAATTGTTTGTCGCTTCTGGGAATCGAACCAGGGTTCTCAGGATCCACAGGCCGACTTCATACCTCTGAGCTAGCCACGCCATGGAAATGCACATCTTATTTAATATAAATTACCTAATGTCTATGGGATAGGTGGTTCAGTGGTATCGAGTCGACTTGTGGATCCTAAAAATCCTGGTTTGATTCCCACAGCCGGCAAACATTTTCACTACGTTAAAATTACCCCTGTGGCTCTCCCACCACTAACAACTTTGGGAGTCGTGATTTGACGGCTGGTAACTGCACTTCACGTGCATAAATATATCACTTACCAAGATCTGCTTCGGCAGATTGAATTATAAAACAAAATTGAATTATAAAGATTATTTTTGACGTTTCTCAAAACCAATGAAATGCTTCATTGTATGTCACGTGTCTGTGTTTTAACCAATCCTGTCATTATTATACTGAGAATAAAGCTCTTCCCGGGAATAATCTCTGTAGATGCATTTTTGTTTGTGTGAAATAATTATTTAAAACTGTCAATGCGTCAAGTAAAATGTGTGAAAAATATCGATTTAGTTGTATTTCAGATACAGAAATACACCAACAAATTTTGGAAACAACTTCCAAGAATACATTAATAAGTAATCAATCGATATGAACCCAGTTCAAAATATTTTAAGTTGGATGAATCGACCTCAACAGCTAAGTCAAAAAATAATCTAATTAAATATAACTCGACAGTTGGATAAATTAGAAAATAATTCTCCAGTATCTTTCTCAAACTTGTTGCCATTTGCCAAAGCCACTCAAGCCCTACGGACTTTCGTGACTATTGTCTGGCAACAAGCTTCCGAAAGATCTGTTAAATTATTTTCAATTTATTCTCACTCTCTTGTTATATTATTACTGAGAATTTTTAAATATTTATTTAAAGTACTAATTAAAGTCAAATTAATGTTGAAATTAAAAATAAAAAAGGTGGCCCCACTGTCCCTTCAAAGTAATAAAAAAATTTCCATTAATATTTCCATTAATTCTTGAAATATCTAAATAAAATATGTTGAACTCACCAGACAGATTTTTAATTGATTTGTGAAGAAATATTGACATTGAAGTTATTACAGATGTATGATTTCAGTTTAACAGTAGTTCATTTCGTTTTTTCGTATTTTTATTAGGAATTAATTTCGTTGCGATCTGACTTACCAACAAGTGAAAAGAAGTGTAGAAATGTGAATGAATTGAATTGAAAATAAGAGGTGCGAAGCAGCTTTTGTTTACGAACACGAACAACAGAACAAATGTAATGTGTGGAGAGAATTCGCTTCGTCTGAGACATTGACGACTTGATCCTGATCGCTAGAAGTTTATGTGTTGTGGCCGACGGCGACGGCGACGGCAACGGCAATGGCATCGGAGAAAGAATGTGTTATTTTAGTTTTGTGAGAATTGTGACTTCGACAAGCAATCTTGGTGATGAATGGCGTTTTGTTCGAGCAAAATGTTTTCATTTAGTAAAAGCCCTGGTTTTATTATCGGCACGGTCCATTGTTGAGAAGGGATGAGCGACATTACAGTTGATTGAACAGCGACGCTGATGCTGTACCGGAAGGAAGTTGCCGGGTCCGTTCGTCACTACGTCACTTGGGCTTTCAATACAGCTAGGAAGCAGTTTCATATTTTAGTTTATTTCTTTTTGTTTCATGCATTAAACTGAATGCGGAGATTATTCAAATGCTGTCATTTGTCAGCTATTATTTTTTTTCTCAAGGGATCTTTCTACCTTGAGACTGGAAAAAAAATTAAACATTTTTTTCTTACGTAGGAATCAAGATATCGTTTTGAAATTTTTAAGGTATATTTATTCACACTTTAAGAGTACAAAAATATATATATTTTTTTATTTTTACATGGTTTTTTAGGTCACACGGTTTAAAAAAAAATACATCAAAAAATGACGGTTGACAAGATTTCGCCCGTCTGGACATCTAAAAAAAAAGGCGAATTGTTAATTGTTAAAGTCGCTATAGCCCGGACTAAAAGGAACGTTTCTCATCGGAAAACAACAAAATGGCAACCGTTTTTCAAAAATGGGTCTTTTTAAAAACGATCTCCATTTTGTTATTTTTTGTTGAAAAAAGTTCCTTTTAGTTCGGACTATAGCGACTTTAACACTTAATTATTTGCCTTTTTTTTCAAATGTCCAGACGACTGAAATCATGATAACCGTAATTTTTTTATGTTTGAAAAAATTCATGTAATCAAAAAACCAATGCAAAAATCCAAAGAAAAATGTGTGAATAAATATAGCTGAAAATTTCTAAACGATATCTTGATTCCTTCTGTAAAAAAATGTATAAGAATTAATTTTTTTTTCTTCTCAAGGTAGAAAGACCCCTTAATGGCCAATTGGACCCACAAAACTTTCAGCCAGATTCTCAAAAAAAGTTTTTGCTAATACTGAATTTTGGATTAGTTAATCTGATATTAGTCCGACTTAAAAAAGTTAATTCAATTAACTTTTCGTAAACTAAATGGTAATTAAAATTTATTTAAACTTCTTCGGGATTATGGTTTAGCAAAAACAAATGTAAATATAAGTTTGTTTATTTATGCAACTCTGTATAACAGGAACTTAATCGCAATTGCAGTACACACCGAGTCGCTGTGTGGTAGTTCATATATATTTAGCTTGAGTGGGATTCGAACTCGAGATCTTTAATTTTGTATAAGTACCGTAACGCTAACTACATGACACTGCCGGACATATTACATGTCATATGAAATAATTGATTTGATATGCTTTTATTTAAATTAAATATAAAATTAATTTAAATTAAGTATGAAATTAAAGTTTTGATGGTGCAACTAGCCATTAGTCTGATTCACAGTTCTTAACATAGTCATTGTTTTTATCGTTTGTCATAACCTTGAAATGTTTACATGCGTAATAAAGTCAGACCATTCTCGGCTACAGTCTTTGTCTTAAGCTTAAGCATAAATACAAACATAAAAATTTGCAAACTTTTAACTTTTGTCTTCGTTTTGTCGTAGAATCTAAAATAGTTTATTTTGGTTTTATTTATTCAATTGTACATTCAATTAAATATTGTAGCAAACTAAGCAAACCATTTACTACCATTTGCTAATATTCTATATTTTAAAAATGTATTATTTTTTTACCAACTTGAATATGAGACTATTATATCAACTTTTTCAATAGTAAAAGAACGATATTTCAAAAAAATTTACGGTACCATGAATACGACATCGTTTTTTCCAAGGACGTTGAAAGTACATTGTTATGGTTTATAAATGGTATAATGTCTCCTGTATTTATTTTAAAATGAAACTTCTCATTGACTGAACGTTTTCAAGCCATCTCAAGCGTTAAAAAATATTTGGTACTTGTGATTTTGGTTGACCAATACTAGCGTCACTCAACTATTAAAATCATTAGAAACGTACAAACAAATTTTTCATAACTTCACTGAATATATATATTGAACAACTTTACTTAAATTTCTAACAAATATAAAAAGAATTAAATAGAAGGATCATCAATATCAATTTTATAGAGTGCTACTGACTACTATAAATGACGTCACAAATCAATTTCGTATTTTTAAACATCATATTTCCTTTAATATAAAGAATTCCGAATCCGGTCTTTTACTGATTTTGTTTGAGATTGTATAGAAATAAAACTGCTGCGGGACCCATTTCACTCGAAAAAGACAAAATCATTGAACATGTTAAGATCTATGAATGTAAACTGTTGTTCTAATGCTAAACAAAATATAAATAAAAATTTAAAATGGGTGGGATTTCTGAAATGGTTTGTATGACAAAAAGACATGATATATATTTCAAAATTTATTGTATTTTCCATTTTGTTGGACATCACAATACACATTACAAACTGTCAAGTACGTAAATAGAAATATATGTGACAATATATACTTAAATGTTATATACAGTAGCAAAACGTTTGGCCACTACATTACTCGTTCTCTCGGTACTTACTTAAGAATACGCGGTCCACTCTTTGTTTTGTACATAGTGGTCCAAAAGATAACTTTCTATAACTTAAAAAGTAATTTATGATCGTTTCTTTGCCTTATTATGTAATTATTGAAATTATTTTCTTTTGAACCACCTATATGCAGAATTGATAGAAAACGAAAATGGATTTATTTTAACGCTAATGAAATCAATTGAAAACATCATAAATATAATATTCTTTCTTATTATTTAAAATACTATTTCAGTGAATGTCACATTTGCTGTTTTGAATTCATTCCATAAATCCTGCACAAGTTTCAAATGTAATGTTGTGTGTGTGTGTATGAGAATGATGTGTGAATGTGTGTGTGGTTCAGGCCAGCGTGTCGTAGAGGACGGCCTTGTCGTCGGCCGGATCCCGCAGGTGTCACCACAGCTCGTGCACGCTAGCCAAGCTGCTGACCTCGATGTCCTGGTGTCGGTCGTAAGCGGCAGGGTGTCGAGTCTGACGCCGCCGTCTCCGCACGTGTGACACGAGCGAGCAGAGCGCGGCACCTGCTCCCAGTGCCGCCGCCAGCAGCGCAAACAACGCTGGCGTGGGACGCACGCCCGCCTCCGGTTTCGCTACCGCCACCACCGCTGCCACACTCACGTTATCGTGATTTGCATATCGGAGTTGGGGTAGCGATGTGCTACTCGTGTAATTAGACGGTTCAGTGGCGACGCGATTGTCTGACGGATTTATCTCGTCGGTGTGTCCATCAGTCACCGAAGGCACGGTTTCGGTTCTATCTGTCGAGGGCCACGCTGCTATTGGAAATAAATGAAGTTGGTCGGTGGTCGGTGCGCTGCTGGATCGATGCGCCACCGCTGCCATCAGTACCGTCGTCCCAGCCATACGTCGGTCACTTTTGCGCTCTTCCATTGCCTTCTTCGCCGCAGAACTTTTAACCGTGTTTTGCAAACCTCTCACGGTCGACCGATCTGCTGTCTCCTCCATCTCCTTATTAAACGCGCTTGAATATATTGTTGTTTCTTCTACTGACTCCGTCTCATTTTGCGTTCGTTCTGTTGACTCAGTTACAGTTGTGGTACTTGCAGCGGTAGTTGTACTCGTGCTTGTTGTTGTTAACGGAATCTCTTGCACATAAGTGTCTTGTAGGTCTACCACAAGAGTTCCGTACATCTCTGGGGGATTGGCGCATGCCACAGTGCGGTATTCAGGCTGGTCTTGCCGTCGCATCCACAACGCAAGCCACAGCAAACCAGTGCAGTTCAACTGATTACCAGTTAGATGAAATTCATGCATTTGTGGCAAATAGTGCAGTAAATCTGACCTTACGTTTGTCAAAGCGGTGTTTGCGAGATTTAGTTCTTGTAGTTCCCTGAATGCAGCGAGTGCTGCGGTGTCAGCGAGCAGTTGTCGGGCGAGCCCCACGCTGCCGGAGAGGTCGAGCCGCACGAGGTGCTCGGGTGCCGGTACAGGAAACGCCATGTCTTCGGCGGGTGGGTCCACCGTTAGCTCGGCCAAACGAAGCATTTGTAAGCGTGCGGGACCGGCGAGGGTGTCGCCAGGGAGAATACTGATGGGATTCCGTGACAGATCAAGTGTCACAAGCGCTGTTACCTGGTTGAACGCTCCCTCCTGCACCACCTTGATGTCATTGTCATTCAGCAGCAACACTTCCAGCTTGGGGAGACCGAGAAGATCCCCAGACACAATCTGCTCAATGTGATTGTATTCCAGATGTAAAATCTCCAATCTGTCAGGTAAACTCCTTGGAATAGCACGCAATTTGTTATCAGTGAGGTAGAGCACTGCAAGCATTTCCAAACGGCCAAGGGCATCTTCTTCAATTTCATCTAGGGAATTAGTAGTCAAGTCAAGCAGCTGTAGTAACGGATATGAATCTAAATCCCCGCATCTGACAGCTCGAATGAAGTTCCCAGCGAGACGCAGAGTACGCACAGAGTGCGTTAATGTGGCAGGGACGTGGAGGAGACCTGTGCGCGACGCGTCCACAGTCTGTAAACGCCGGCCCGTACCCACGAGCACACCTGCACCTAGTGCAGGGTTATCAGCTAGCAGCAGACGCGCTAGGCTGGGCAACGCTTGCAGCGTGCCTGGCGCCACGTGCCGCAATTGGTTCCACGATACGTCGAGCTGTTGCAGTCGCACCAGACTGGCAAAACATCCATCCGCCAGCTTCTGCAGACGATTACCACTGAGGTTCAAATGCTGCAGGCTTATCAGCGGTACAAACACATGTTCCGGTAACTCGGTTAAATTATTACCGGACAAGTCTAGACTCTGCAAGGATTCAGGTCCACGAAAACCGTCCACTGATATGACGTCTATAGCATTTCCACTAAGGTTTAGCACACGCAACGCGCGAAGTGTCCTAAACGGCGAGCCGTAGATCGCGTGGATCAAATTGTGCGATAAGTCGAGTACCCGTAGACCGGTGACGTTGAAGACAGCGGCATCAGTAGGGAGGTCCGTGATGTAGTTGCTCGCTAGGTCGAGGTGTCTGAGCGCAGCGAGCACGCTGAAGGAGGCATTGGCCAGCGAGTGCAAGGAGCATCCAGCGAGATGTAGAGCGGTCGTTGTGTGGTTGATGTCGTGTCGTAGCGTGTCGAGTAGCGGCGGTAGCGCGAGCGGCGGCGGGCCGGGGCAGCGCGCCTGCACCGCCACCACGCTCACGGCGGCCAGCACCAGCAGTGCACTCATCGCATCACATCGCGGCACACATGCACGTCGTCACATCGTACCACCACCAACACTACACAACATACACAGATCTCGCGGCCACTGCACTAGGTGAGCGTGTGTTCACTCGCTGAGCGACTGCTGGCGACTGTCGGCTCGCAGCACCGCGACGCCGACGCTGGCTGCCGGTGTGACGTCTGCGCCTGCGCTAGCCCAAGCGTCATAAGATCGTGTTACTAATGATATTTAACCGATTTTCTCGCTTTATAAAAGTATACTGCTCGCAACTGGAAGATAAAATCAAATTTACAAAATCAGCCTCGGGCTTGACATCGCCGCCTTTTTGTCCGTGTATAAATGCTTATTCACGTTCACGCACACGCACACGCGTCGCGTCACTTGTCAGTGCTATGCTCTCCCTTGTGAACGGTGCGAGGTCTTGCTTTTTTGCTTATTTACTTAGTTACGTCGACTCACTTGCGCCTTAGTTTATCTCGAAGGGAGTTTATTTAGGTCGTAATAAGACGCCCTTAACTCTGGTTTGTATCACGTGATCAGCGTTTCCGACGCCAAATCCCTCGACGCACACGTGTGCTGGAACGAAACTCATTACGTTTTATTTTTTCATGGCTATGTAAAAACTCTGCCTTCGCTTGGAACTTAAAACTAGGTACCTACCTACACGTATATGTACGTACACCAACAAAATCTAAAGAATGTAAGAGTTAAGTTACTTTTTTTTTTACTAATTTTCTTTTTACTATTTAAATTAGAGTACCCTTCTTCTTCTTTCCCGAACAAGAAAACAACAGCGAACGAAAAAAGTACGTTGTTGCTTTTCTTTAAAAATATTAAAAATATAAATAACAGCAAGAAAATTAATGTCTTATATTACACACAAATACAAGCATTTAATTCACTATTTTCAATTTGAAACTTTACATTGTATACATTTGTTACCAATGAACATTTGATAACTGACTTTCGCGTACAAGTGCGGCAACTGCTGGGGGTATCCATTTGCAGAAAAGGCAAAACATTATATTAAATGACTTTTTTTATTTTGTCTTTGTATTGACTAAATACTATTAAGTATGAAATTATGGATTGAATAAAATAGATTATTGAATATACATATAACACAAACTGATGCATTTTTCAACTATTTATAAAATCTTGAAAAATGTAAAAATAGTGGAAAAAAGTCAAATACAATCTGATTAGTTTAATTTTACTTTTTTTCGTCATTTTTATGTATTTATCTGCTTAGAGATAATTTAAAATTTAATATGCTATCGAAATTTTGATTTTGTTGAAATAATTTTTAATCTTCGTAAAATCAATCTAATATCAATAGCAAAAAAAATTACATGTACAACGCGTAATGAAAGTATCTTGAAGCACAACCGGGCCGAAATTCATGTGTTTTAGCCCTAAAAAGCGGGCTTAAACACTTCTTTTTGGCCCTAGGATAATAAAAAAATAATTCCAATGGATACATAAATAAAATGACAATTTTTATTTATTGTGAATACTTGATTCTGCAAAATATCATTTTGACATATAACCTATGTACATATTTTAATCTTTGAAACATATAATTAAATGTTATTTGCTGTGCATAAAATATTGTATGTACCACGGGTGAAATTTGCATTTATATATATATATATATATATATATATATATATATTCTCTATGTAAATACATGCATTTTAATTATTATTTTATATCAATTACCCTGTAAATGGTTTACTGTTGGGTAATAAAGTATATTATTATTATTATTTCTGACCTTGAACATGTTATTAGCCCTCGGCGCCTAGCGCCTCGTGCTAATTATCGTGTCACGGGCCAGAAACGCCTGTTTTCACCCTTGGTACTTAAATAACTATTTTTCACACCTTTAATTGATACACTCCGGTTTCGAATTCAGAGAAAAGGCTTTGTTTTCATTACTAATTATATAAATAACTATAAATTAATGGTAAAACTTTGTGATAAGTCTATAAATTTATAAATCAGTTGCGATGTTATTCATTTACAGATATATGGGTCTGCAAAACTAATGGATATACACAGAATTCTAATCGCTTTTGGTACTGTTACTAGAAAAACAATTCTTGAATTAAAGAGCACTTTATTTTTTCTTGCAACCCATAAAACAACAGCATAATTTCTATGTTATTCCCCTGTAACATTTTCTTGGGAGACACTGCATAATGTATACTTTCATCCACGTAGCATAAGTTATCTGTGTCTCTAAATGAAAAAAAATTAATTACTTTTCAAATTCAGTAAAATCTCCAAAGCAATGAATCTCCTTTATCTGAATCGTGTGACACACTATCCAAAGTTCCAAAGAAAAGATTGAAATCGCGACATATATCTCAATCTCACGCCATTCTCCATCAGCAGAGCAAAAATTCTCCTTGGCGCGCAAACTTGCACTACAAAGGACAAATTTCTTTATCCTAGAACTGCAAATGGAGTGCAGGATATGAGATACACGCCCTCCCCTCACAGAGATAAATCACCCCGTGTTCATAGGTGCTCCAACTGCTGGATGCTGATGGCGTAGGCTTGTTGCAACTCCAGAACGTAGATTCTCTTTACGGAAATGGTACCCATGAGTGCACACATTAATATTGATAGTATGGCGCTGTTGTTCCCCTTACTATTGACTGGAAATGGATTTTATTTCTGTCTTTACCATTGATGTATAAAATTATGGGGAAGGTGATTAAAAATGCACGAGGATAAGTTGATAATCGTGAGGAATATGATGAAGTACAATCGAATTGTTTCTCAATTATAGTCGTTTTCAAATTATCGTGAATATTTCACCCCGTATAATTTCTAATTTTCAATTATTTATAAATTATTTCACCTCATATAATTTCTAATTTTCAATTATTTATAAATTATTTCAGAGAAAATTTCTATTATTTGAAACATTTTCAGCTTTAATATACCAAAGACATTGCATTCACAATCGGTTTATTATTATACTGAAAACAGTTTATTAATAGAGGTTATTGTTAAACTGTTTTAGGTAACTTTTAATTTTGTAAAACTAGGACTATTACGCACTTCACATTCAATATCATTACGAAATGATAACCTCAAAAATTTTAAAATTTAGAGTAATAAAACTGCCCTAGGAAAATTTTATCAGTAATATTTTAAAAAGGTAATTAGAAATGACAAATTTAATTAAGTAATTATTTCAACTACAAATTTTCTGTAATAATACAAAAAAGTGAAAATAATTTTCCTACAACTGTGCGATTTCTTTGTTATTACGTAACTATTATTGCCTTGGTTACGGGTGGAAAGGAGACAAATGCGGACCAAGTGCGTTTCTGTAAGCAAAGAAACACTAGTGCGGAAAGTAATTCATTACGCAACTGTAAAAAAGTTGTATTGAGAGCGATTTAAATTTCGCGCCGAGCGCGTAATTCATATTTTGACCACAGACGCTTATGGAAGAAAAAGATGCAGTGAGCCAGCGCTAGTAAATATGCAGTAGTATATTTTGACGTTTATAAACATAACCTTAAATTGCAGTATATCTAATCTGTACACAATTAATCAAAAGAACCGAACAAAGTAAAATATATGAATAAATGGTTTTATTTTAAGAGTAAGTGAAATACATAATATTTATTGTTTGTGTATATTATTAACACAGTTGTTACAGTTGCTCATATTGACGTAATGTGAAGTGGAAACTTTTGTACTGTCTAAAGAAACATTGATTTCTTCCGTACCTGTTCATATTATTAACAGTAATATTATTGACAACAATTTCGGAGGCTTTAGAAGTACCAGCAGCAGGTTGATTGTCATTGTCGAAAATAGATCCAACATAGCATGATCTGGGGCTTCAATTATCTTTGGAGGTGTTTATGATAAAGAAGAAGCACTCACTGTAGTATTCCAATCTAGACGATTTTGAAGAAATTGTTTTGAAATTAGTAAAATATTTTTAAATAACATAGGACAATGTTAAATTCTACACTTGCACGTAACAAGCCTTTTTCGACACTTGTTATAAAAATAACCCACTGAATTCCACACATTGTTAGCAATTTGAAATATCGACCCTAAGAATTCTAGCTTCTCTGTTCCAATTTCATAAAGTAGTTTAACATTTTTTCAGGCCTCGTAAATATGCAACATTTTCCAATGGCAAGATTTTATGTTTTTCACGATTGCCAACCAACCGTATTGAATCAGTCTGCCCGTTATTTCGAATTTCAGTGATCCTTCCGGAGTGATAAAGAACCTCTTTTGTATTATCTAATTTATGATTCGGAATTTGTCACATTTTATACAACAAAAAGTTTCCAGATTTTAATTAAGTTTAAGTCCTACAAAAAAGGATAATAGATAGAGAGGTTAATAGGTATTTCCTAAAACCAAATTACTTTATTTTTACTTCTGTGCGATACATTTTGCGTTTATAATTTTGAAAAGTACTTATACATATTTATCGGAGTAATTTAAGTAGCATAGAAATGGAATAAAAAACGTATGCTACATAAATAACACTTTTGGTATTTAAAGAGTGCTTTATCCAGTTTTGCATTGAAAGTTAAATTTGGCTAAGCCTAGAGCTTACGTTAAAGTTATGATAACATAAACTCTCATCCTAACTTTTTTAAATCTCGCTTTAAAACGCATAATTTAAAATTTAAACCGAACTTTTATGTAGTCCTACTGAACATTTGGAAATACGTGCTTTGTAATTCAATTTACTATTTTTTTTTACTAATATAATTCTTATTTCACAAGAGTACTATAATTAATTCCTAGATAATTAGCTTTTTATTGTGCCATCCATAAAAGGTAGTTCAGTTGGACACTGGATTTGAAAACCCGGGTTCGATTCCTTCGCTGACAAACAACTTTCACCACATTAAAATTACCCCTGTGACTCCTCCTTCACTAATATCCTTGAAGCCTGTTGTTTGATGACTGGTTACTGCACTTCAAACGCAAAAATATATCACTTACCGAGATCTCGTCTGGCAGAATGCCACACCCAGTAATGGGTATTAATTATTTATTTTTATTAGTAACTACAAAGACTTCTATGGACATTAACTTGTTATTGACTAATATTATTTTTCAAACAATTTTCATAATTTCAAAAACTACCCCTGTGGCTCTTCCACCACTAACATCTTTGGGGACCGTGATTCGATGACTGGTAACCGCACTTCACGCGCAAAATATATCACTTATCGAGATCTGCTTCGGCAAAGTGCCACGTCCAGTAATGGGTAGAAGGCGTGATGATATATTTATTTATTTATTATTTTTCATTATCAATGTTTTCTAAATTATTTTAAAGAAAAATACTTGAAATAAAACTGGCAGAAAATTTGTTGTTGGCATCTTGACTTGCAGTATTTTTATGTAAGATAAGTTAGGAATGTTTGACAGTGAAAAATGTAGTTAGTTAACTACTAGTTAATCACCTTAAGGGCTTGTTTACAAAGTGACAGATAATTAATATTGTCAGATTAGTGGAAAAAAGTCGTATTAATAAATTACAGGTCATATATTTTATCCTGTGATTTATAATTGATGCACTTAACATTACTTTATGTCTCAGGTAAATAATATTAATAAGAGTTATTTAAAATCAAACACAAGTCAAACCAATAAACAAAATATTAATGACCAGTTGCACATATTTTGGGTCGGCTTTTTTTATATTCAGTTTTAGTTGTAAAAAACAACTTGGTCACTTCATAAGTTTACTATTCGATTTCTACGAATTATGAATTAAGGGGTGGCTAGCTCAGTGGTATGAAGTCGGCCTGTGGATCCTGAGAACCCTGGTTCGATTCCCACAAGCGACAAACAATTTTCATAATTTCAAAAGCTATCCCTGTGGCTCCTCCACCACTAACATCTTTGGGGGCCGTGATTTGACGACTGGTAACCGCACTTCACGCACAAAATATATCACTTACCAAGATCTGCTTCGGCAGAGTGCCACACCTAGGCGTGATGATATATTTATTTATTTTATTTATGAATTACTATATGATTTCGAATATTTTTCTTCATCGTCAAGTCAATGTAGGGTTGAAAATATTATCTCGAAAAATTCCTTTATTACTGCCTAATTTATATATGCCATCCAATGGTAAAAAAGTTCCCCACCTATAGTTTGTCTCAATTACAATTATTTATTTATGTTTATTAATTTAATGGGGTAATATCTCAGTGATTTTGAGTTGGCCTGTGAATCCTGAGAACCTCGGTTCGATTCCCACAGCTGACAAACAATTTTCACCAAATTAAAATTACCCCTGTGGCTCCACCACCACTAACATCTTTAGGAGCCGTGATTTGACACCTGGTAACCGCATTTCACGTACATAAATATATTACTTACCGAGATCTGCTTTGGCAGAGTGCCACACCCAGTAATGGATAAAAGTCGTGATGATATATTATTTTTTTTTAATTTATAAAAACCACCATTTGGTTGACTTAGAAAGGACAGCAAATTGGAGACCGCCCGGTTGGCAAAAGTTCTAGGTACACCACTGGGGTGAATTACTTCAAAATAAATTAGAATCAGTAATTCTAGTATTGGAATTAAAGTGAAGTAATGCAGCGAAATAAATAAGTGATCTGATTCAGTAAATGGGGTGGTTAGCTCAGTGGTATGAAGTCGGCCTGTGAATCCTGAAAACTCTGGTTCGATTCCCACAGGCGACAAACAATTTTCATAATTTCAAAAACCTACCCCTGTGGCTTCCCCACCACTAACTTCTTTCGGGGCCGTGACATCACGGCTGGTAATCGCACTTCACGCGCAAAAATATATCACTTACCGAGATCTGCTTCGGCAGAGTGCCACACCCAGTAATGGGTAGAAGGCGTGATGATATATTTATTTATTTTATTTTATATTCAGTAAATGTAAGTTAGATCTGATCCAAATGGTAAATGGAATGCGCTTCTAGTGTATATATGCATTTATTTATGGTATGGCCACTTGCCCTAGCCTACTACGATCAGCACTCTGACATGAGATGCAGCAAGTACATATTGATTAGTGTTGCAGTCACCATCAGCCATGTAGCATTCGCTATGCGTCACGCGCAATCCATTCACATGGAACAGACATTACCATGCATGCAATACTTGGTGCATCGCTTCATCATCTGACCTCGATGTGTGGCTGAGTTCGAGTAAGCATTGAGAACAGGCGAGGATTGAGATTTATCTCTTTGTACTTGGGCTGATTAGTGTTTGCTGGGAAGGTCTTCATGGTGTCTATGGGAATGGAATTTCTGGAGAAAGTCTGGAATTGGAAAAATAATTAGCGTATGGAAAAAGTTTTCTGAACTCTCATATTTTTTAATTAGAACAAGAACAACATGAACAATAATTGTGATGGCTATGAGTTGAATAAAACTTGACTTCAGTTGATCGAGAACTTATAATTGCTTGTTTACTTGTTACTTAGTTATTTGTTTATTAGTTTTTATTTTCTTAATGAAGGTATAGGTTTAGTGTACCGAAATGTCGAATTAAATAAAATTACAGAACTGAAACAAAAAAATTGTTTTATTTAATTTCCCTTTTGCAAATAGGGTATTAAGGAAAATCAGTTTTTACGCAGTAATTACCTTCCAATTAATGTTAAAAACAGCTATTTCTGGTAATTATTAATTCAGTTTTTGAAATAACCAAATAAATTTAAAATATTGATATATAGAATTTTACCTTCTATAATTTTTAATTGAAGTATTTTTCAGTAATAATATAACAAGAGAGTGAGAATAAATTGAAAATAATTTGACAGATCTTTCGAAAACTTGTTTCCAGGCAATAGTCACAAAAGCCCGTAGAGCTAGAGTGACTATTGCTAAATGGCAACTAGTTTGAGAAAGATACTGGAGATTTTCTTTCTAATTTATCAAACTCTCGAGTTATATTTAATTAGATTATTTTTTGACTTAGCTGTTGAGGTCGATTCATCCAACTTAAAAGATTTTGAACTGGGTCCATATCGACTGATTACTTATTAATGTATTCTTGGAAGTTGTTTCCAAAAAAGCACCTACAGAGATAATTCCTGGAAATAATCACAAGAGCTTTATTCTCAGTATAATAATGACAGGATTGGTTAAAACGCAGACACGTGACATACAATGAAGCATTTCATTGGTTTTGAGAAACGTTAAATAATAATCACTAACAGGCAGATTCACAAAGCAGATTAGCGCTAACACCATTTTTTATTTCGTTTGTAACTCTGTTTCCATTGTGAGAAACAAGATTACTTTAACTTGAGTTTAAAAGACTACTAATTAGCATAAAATTTAATAAAATTCATAAATCTGTTTTAATTTGAAACATAGTTATAAACAATATTAAAAATGGTGTTAGCGTTAATCCGTTTTATGAATCTGTCTGTAAAATTTTTGCGTATTTTGAAATGCGAATAATTATGCAAAATTTGTATGATAATATTTTAATCACGTTACCAATTACAATATTGTTGAATCTAGTAGAAATTAAATTAATAATTATGAATGAATATGTGCTTCACTAAAATTTATAATAACATTAATTACATCAAAATGAAATAACTTCTGTTTACTTGAAATCATTTCAGTATATTTAAAGTATAATACCAATTCAACAAATATACATGCAGATGATGGCACTTTGTACATGTAATTTATGTTTGTGTTTACTGAATAATAATGCGTAATCGGAAAATTATATTCCATTGAATATTATGAAAATGAGAAATCCACGCCAAATCAGATAGGAAATTTATTTATCATTTATAAACATTAAAATAGGCTGTTGTCATGAAAAATTGCCTGTTTGATACATTTTATATGTATCATATTTTTCAACTGGTTATTGGGTATATATTTGAATATTTGATTTAATTATTCATTTGTAATCGAAAATTTCTAGACAAAAAATTAATGTAAAAAGAAACATCTTCTTCTGAAAATTATCGAGATATAGATTACTATCTTCTAATTATATAGATTTTACCGTCTTCCTAACGATAAGAGTTATTTTACAATACTAGTATTATAAAAATAATATTATAATATGATTTAACAAAAAATAGTACTATACAAATTATATTATTTTACAAAAATATTGTACGCTGCTCGTACTACGGATGGCCCTGGAAATTACCTACACGTTCTGTAAAGTTTCACTTTCAGTACTTGTAAGGTAAATAACTATTATGGTACTAGTACTATAATAATAATAATAATTTTATTTCCAATAAAGTTGTACCAGTACAACGTAGGGAATACATAATTAATTTTATAAATATAAATTACATAGATTAAATAGATTGTGCTACATTAATTATTTCGACATTTTAATAATTAATAATTTTACAATTACAAGCTAAATTATTCCAAGCAGAACTATTTACGTACGTACATAAGATATTCTTATATAGCAACGTATTATATTATATTATAAGACATGAAATAAATTATGTTTACAGTCTTCAAAATATTGCTTAGTACTGTAATATTCTTTACTTATAAGTATTTGTTTTATTTTAGAGACTGCCTCCTTATTACGCATCATTTTTATACTATTAGGCAGAGCGTTATAATATAATATACTAGAATAACCGTTTTCATATGATACAGTGTGATGTTTTGGTATTTCAAGTATAATATTTGAGTTCCTTGTTGTAAACTTTTCATTCGAGATAATTTTGTACGACTTAACGTTATTTATAACAAATTTTAATATTTCAAAAATATAAATACCATACATAGTGAATATATTTAAGATTTTAAATTTTCCTCTGCATGATTCGGTAGGTCTTAGATTACATATGATTCGTACAATTTTCTTTTGTATTACAAATATGTTTGATATTAAAGGTGAATTACCCCATAATAGTATGTCATATTTAACTATTGCATAGAAATAACTATAGTACACTAATTTTACAGATTCCATATCTACATTCTTACATAACAATCGTAAACAGTATACCGTTTTGCTGAGTTTGGGCATTATTTGATGAATATGTTTATTCCACTTTAAGTCTCGATCTATATGAACACCTAACATATTGATACAAGTTACACTTTTTATCTCCTTAGATTGAATGTTGACAGTATTAATGTCATAATTTGAAAGTTTATAGTAGATAATGATGATAGTTTTAGATAAATTTAATGTTAAGCTATTGTTGTTACACCAATAATCGACTTTTTTATTAGTGATACCGTATTGTTTTTTAAAGAGGAAAAATTTTCTTCCAATTCATTCCACTTATTGCGAATACCCTGTATGTTTTGAAAGTAAATTGTGAATTCTTGGTTTTGCTTATTTTCTTTTGTTACCTTCGCTACTATACATTAATATTATAGTATGATTTTACAAAATAGAACATTATTTTACGATTACTAAAAAACTACGTTTTTCAATTATTTGAAAATAAGGAATTCACCCAATTGAAGTTTATTTGGTGGAAACAGACATGAATATTAAAAATAATTTAAACAGTAACAGTAAAATAAACAACGACATAATCTTGTTGAAAGTCCACGAAGAGATTTGAATACATTGACTTGAGTAGCAGACATAGAATTTTAAACATTTAATGAAATTGCGAGCAGCGAATAAGATTTAAAGAAATTACCACACATAGTGCTGCAGCCCTTGATAAAATCAATTCGATAATCCGCGTCTTTGTACAGTGGAAAGTTTGTATCCAGGAAGTTGCTCCATGTTCGCTTTTAGTGCGTTGTGTTCCAGTTTGAAACCTGATACCACGTCGACTCCTTCCAATTCTTAAACGTCTGTTTTCAATTCGAAACTTCTCACATGTTCCAAATATGTTTTTTGGTGCCAGTTCCTTTCATGAACGCCCGCAAAGGGGAGAAATTGATCCCCTTAACCCGGTATGAATATAACTTGAAATTTTGTTGAACTTGGTTTAAATTAATAATTTCCAGTCCAATTCTCAAAAGAGGTTTAGCTAGAATTTGGCTAATCCTGAATTTTGGATTTGTCTAATTAAGTGAAACCATATTCCCACAAAAAGTTTAAATAAACTTTAACATAATCTTCTTACCATTTCGTTTTCGGAAATCGAATTGAATTAACTATTTTAATTCAGACTATCATAAGATTAGCTAATCCAAAATTTAGGATTATCTAAAACTGTTTTGAGAATCTGGCTGGTAATGTTTGTTGGAGTTTCATTATCTTATCTTATTGTTCAAGCCATCTGCATCATTGGCCAATAAACATAAATCAATAATTTTATGTCTATGACGGCCGGCAGTAATTTGTTGTTTTTAGTGTTGACATTAAAATCCGGAGATTTCGAGTTTTGCTCTTACTATAGTTAAAAATATATAAACTATCATACTGCGGTTTAGTTTCTGTTTTCAGAATAGCATAAATTAAATAAATAAATATATCATCACGCCTTCTACCCATTACTAGGTGTGGCACTCTGCCGAAGCAGATCTCGGTAAGTGATATATTTTGCGCGTAAAGTGCGGTTACCAGTCGTCAAATCACAGCCTCCAAAGATGTTAGTGGTGGAGGAGCTTTTTGAAATTATGAAAATTGTTTGTCGTCTGTGGGAACCGAACCAGGGTTCTCAGGATCCATTCCCACAGACGACAAAAATAAATTAATAACAGTATATTATACAACGACTATAATAGATGCTATTATTCCCAACGATGAATTTTATAAAATGAGCTAGCAAAGCAAATAAGGCTTGTAATATCGGAGGGAATAATAGTCATTATAGCGAGTTGTATACTATGCTTTATCTACGACTAATATATTATATACAGAATGTTTTATAATTTCGTTCCATAATAATGCCAACTAAATAAAATTATGTTAATAGGCGTATTCCATTTGCCATTTGGATCAGATCTAACTTACATTTACTGAACCAGATCACTTATTTATTTCGCTGGATTACTTCGTTGACATTATTTCCAGTATTAGAATTACTGTTTCTTATTTAGTTTGAAGTAATCCACCCCAATAAGTGCGTCAGTTTGCTTAATTCAATCCATTCAATCATGTTGTCTAATTTATTTGAACTGATTTAAGTGAACCAAGTAGCAAATGGAATACAACTCAAATCGTACACTTTGAACTATATCGATAAAACAATCACTTTCCCTTCACCAGAAGATATACTATGGGCGTCCATGTATCCGATAACGCTGGTAATAGTTTTCTGTAGACATTTTCAACATTTCCCTCATATATTACGTTTGTCGTGCAACCCTCGCGTTTCCTTGCTGCATCCCCGTTACAACCGGCTTAGTCGTGTACTGCACCGTGCACCGCTCTCTAATACCTTCACCTCTATAAATCTTAAACAAAACTGCGGAGATTTCTGACTTTTCGTGCGGAGGTGCGGTGCGCGCCTTCAAAACATAGCTATAAAAGTATATTACGCGGGAGAAGTATAATCTCATAAATATTATCTATACAGGGTGTACTATAAGTAAGAAATATTGATATTTTCTCCTGAAATAATAATTTCATCTAAATAATTAAAAAAATGTTTAGAGGGTTTATGATTGTGAATATTTTGGCAAGATTAGATATTTTTAATGATAGTCATTTTTGCACAGTGAAGGGTACAGCATTTTTTTTTTAAATGCCAGTCTATAATTTGTTTGATCCCATTTGAAAGAGTAATTTTTCTCTAAACAAACATCAAAAATTAATATTTTTACAATACCTGTACTGTAAATTACCCATTAATGACAAAATTTAAACGCAGTAACTGAAACTTTTATTGCACAGTGGTTTCCATGGATACATCAGGACTATATTTACTTACCATACACAATACAATACAATAAGTAAATATTAAGCGTATTTCATTTGCCATTTGAATCAGATCTAACTTACATTCACAGACTTTTCAGTACTAGAATTACAGATTCTAATTTACTTTTAAGTAATTCACCCTCAATAAGTGCACCAGTTCACTTAATTCAGTTCGTTTAGTAATCTGTCGAATTTATCTGAACTGATTTAAGTGAACAAAGCGATAAATTGAATACAGCTAATATAAAACAAGATCATGTTTGTTTCGTCAACAATTTGACAGCTGTTAATTTTTGAACCATTTTTTTTCTTTCTATTTGTGCAGATATTGTAAAAATTAGCTTACTAATCTCGAACTGTAAGTGATTTTTTTAGGTCGCGAATATTCAGAAAAACTGGACTTTACGGGCCTCCATTTAAAAATACATTCTTGACCTATAAACTGATTTTTATCGGAAATATATTTTATCACTAGTATATCTCTGGCAACTAAAATCCATTTCCGGTAATAATTTGTAAAATTGCAATTTATTCAACACGATTTTTCTCAATTTTTTTCAAATCGTAGAGTAAAAATTATTCTTTCTAATGGGAAAAAAAATTATAGCATGCCATTAAAAAAAAAACATTTCGTTACTTTCACTGTTAAAAAAATGACTAACGATAAAAATATCTGATTTTGCCAAAATATCCGCAATCATAAGCCCTAAAAACGCTTTTGTATATTACTAAGATTAAATTATTGTCCCGGGTTCAATTCTCACAGCCGACAAATAATTTTCACCACATTAAAATTACCCCTGAGGCTTACCCTTCAGTTACATTTTTGAGGGCCGTGATTTGACGACTGGTAACCTCACTTCACGCGCATAAATATATCACTTACCGAGATCTGCTTTGGCAGAGTGCCACACTCAGTAATGAGTAGAAGGCGTGATGATATATTTATTTTATTTTTATATTAAATAATATTAATATTCCTTACTTATGTTACATCCTGTATATCCTCATGGAGGAGGATAGAGTTCGCAGCGATTCTTGTCCCTTTCTATTGAGACGTTGCTGGCGAGTCGACTCTTTGTTATTTCTCGACGGTCGCCGCCATGCGTACGTGCTTCAGGTTACAAAAGGATTTTCCCGTGTGACACACTGCATACATGGCAAACGGTCATATTTTCAAACACTTACATCACCTCGGCAAATATTTAAAGCAAGCAAACAGATTCTGTGCCAATTACATGAATTTTTTATAAGATGTTTTGAAAAAGTCTGCTGTAAATTACTAAGGGGTGAATATTTTAGTACATTAGATGTTTAACCCCTCGCCATTAAGCAAAAATTCTGGTTTTTGCTCCAAACTTTTTCTTGTGCCTCTTCAGTAACTTCTTTGGATTTCATGATGTGATTGAATTAAACTACCCTATTAAAATAGTAGGGGTAAGTGGCTCAGTGGTATTGCGTCGGCCTGTGGGTCCTGAGAACCCTGGTTTGATTCCCACAGCTGACAAACAATTTTCACCACATTAAAATTACCTCTGTGGCATCCCCTCCGCTAAAATTTTTGGGAGCCGTGATTTGACGGCTAGTAGTCTCACTTTACGCGCATAAATATATCACTTATCGAGATCTGCTACGGCAGAGTGCCACACCCAGTAATGGGTAGAAGGCGTGATGATTTATTTTTTTGATTTATAAAAACCACCATTTGATTGCTTTAGAAAGGGCGGCAAATTGGAGATCGCCCTGGGCGGCAAAATTTCTAGGTACGCCACTGCTAGGTACACTCATATTATTGTGACAATTTTGTGAATTTAATCTGAAAAATTCATTTTTAGAGTACGTTATTGTCTAGTAACGTCTATAACGTACTGAAAAAGCGAATTTTCCAGATTAAAAACACATCGGAAAAGTATAATTTTTCGTTCGATCAAATAAAAATATATATTTCGAATCTGTATTTAATGTATAACGATTAGTCTACATCAGTACATACAGTGATAAAAATTGATTATTTATCGTAAAGTAAACAAATTTATTGAATTTGTGGCGTATTTATGTTGGCATAAATATGTATAATGAAATGAATAATTAATGAAATGGAAAATATTATAATGTAATCTTTATTATCCGTATTATATCAGATTGGACAGATTAATGTAAATGAGTTATTTCATTTAATTGAAATTATTTTTTAATGGCATGAAATAAATCTGCACATGATTACTCATGTATCATAGACATAACTTTTAAAATTCAACTGATAAAACATCTATCACCAAACGAATTCAATAAATTTAAATAAAACTAAGCATTTTATAATAACTCGATTCCAATCTAAATAAATTTAATCATTTCAGTTTTCAATTTTTATTGCAAAATACTAAGTTCCAATATTTAGAAATTATTTTTCATTATATTTGCACATAAATTTTATGAGTTCAAAATTATTATTTATTATAATACTAGGAATCTTTACCTTTCAAAATATGTAGAATATTAATGATTTATTTGATAAACCCTCTTTTATACCTGAAGAATAATTTTGTTATCTAATATTTAATAAAATGAAAATTTCTTTACTTTAATTTTGTTTTGCATACTTCTATTGTTCTTGTTTGGCAATGTTTCATTTATTGTACTATTAAAATGTTTATTCTTATATTAAATATTAAATTGTATATTATACATATACTAAGACGAGTAAATTTGGTAAATTTGGAAATAATTATTTAAAAATTTAATATTGTTGCCATTAGTTTGTTTTTTTTTTTTTTTTAAATAAACAAAATTGAATAGAGTATCAAGGCGACAATAATCATTTTTCTTAGCACCAGTACTAAAATATTTATAGCAACAGAACTAAACTAATTTTAGTTAGAGAGCTAGGGTGCAAAATGATGTCTCATTTATTCCAGTGACAGAAATGGATTTTTTAATAGATTGTGTCATGATAAACATGCAAAAAGAAAATTAGATTTGGGAACGGGTGGCAACTATAGATGGCGTCGGTGTGAATGCGCAGATTTTAAGGGTGGTTGTTGACCCCTACACCAGTCCACTTTCAGAGCTTCTGTCACCAATGAGTAACCAGCAATAATTTCTGTCAATAATTTTTTTGTCATGTATTCGTCGTGAACAAGTAGTAATATGTCACACGACACCATAAAAATTGCTTACTTTGACCGGTTTTGTCGCGCATGCGTCATCTGCCAAAACTTCTGTCTACCATTTTTATTACTTAATTATACCAAAGTCTACAAATTATACTGAAAATTAACCTGTAAAAAATATGCTTAAAATTATTTAAAAATACATAAATTACATCAACTTTACAAGAAGCACTACATGAATTCTATCTATGCAAGCTTCGCCACCGAATAAATCATTTGAATTGTATGAAAGCTTCGAAATAGATGAGTCAACTGGTACGGAATATAAAGGTAAAGAATGCATCTGCTAGCAGCTGTGCTCTATAAGTAAAGCATCTGGTTTAGTAGAAAGAAGAACGAATAACAAATCGCCTCGGATTTATATCTCCCTCGTGGAAGTTTTACCATCTCTGTATAAATTAGGCGATTACCTTCAGAAGTCACTAAATACTACGTTAACGTCCAGCGTGTGGGTCGCGTGCCACCCTTATAAGCAGACGCAAAAAGGGTTTTAGAGGGCAGGCTGGCAGTGAGATTTAAAATCTGGCCGGGGAGGATCAAGCCGCCTAGGAAGATAAATGATGATCGAGGAGGAACGGTTCGGCGGCAGAGGCCGAGTTGTCGTCGAGATGGCAGCACGTTCTAATGATTTATGCAAGGATCATCAGCAGCCGTCGATGCACTGATGCTGTCTCATCACTCTCGAAACAACGCGATCTGTTATCGAGAGTTGTCATTGGGAATTACCCAGGAATGATCCGATTTAGAGCAGATGGTTACGTTCTGTTTCGGTCAAGGGGTTTATTTTATCTTGTTGAGATCATCGAGTACGTCTTATAAAATTTGTATGGGTACGTGGAAATATCACGGAATAAATAAATAAGATATATATCATCACGCCTTTTACTCATTACTGGGTGTGGCACTCTGCCGAAGCAGATCTCGGTAAGTGATATATTTATGCACGTAAAGTGCGGTAATCAGCCGTCAAATCACGTCCTCCAAAGATGTAAGTGGTGATGGAGCCGCAGGGATAATTTTAAATTAGAATTAGGATTATAATTTATTTTATGCATAACCAGACCGAAAAGCATGTGTTTTACGACCATAAAAAAATAATTTCTACGGGCACATAAATAAAATGACAATTTTTGTTTATTGTGAATACTTAATTTTATAAAATATCATTTTGGCGTATAACCTATGTACATATTTTAATATTAAATGTTATTTTGTTGTGCATAAAATATTGTATGTACCCCGGTTTTGCATCTCGTGCTAATAATCATGACACGGGCTAGAAATGCCTGTTTTAGCCCTAAAAGTGGACTTAAATACTTCTTTTTAGCCCTAGAGTCATAAAAAAATTATTCTTATGGATACATAAATAAAATGCGAATTTTTGTTTATTGTGAATACTTGATTTTACAAAATGTCATTTTGACATATAACCTATGTATATACCACGGGTGAAATTAGCATTTCTGATCCAGAGTATGTTTTAGAAACGCCTGTTTTCACCCTTGATACGTAAATAAATATTAATTAATTAATAATAAATAAATAAATATATCATCACGCCTTCTACCCATTACTGGGTGTGGTACTGTGCCGAAGCAGATCTCGGTAAGCGATATATTTTGCGCGTGGAATGCGGTCGTCAAATCACTGCCCCAAAGATGTTAGTAGTGGAGGAGCCACAGGGATAGATTTTGAAATTATGAAAACTGTTTGACGCCTGTGGGAATCGAACCAGGATTCTCAGGATCCACAGGCCGACTTCATACCACTGAGCTAGCCACCCCATAATAAATAATAAATGTTTGTATAAAATGTGTCTATCTTATAAATCTACTCGTATCTACAATGAAATCATTTTGATATTCTTACGGAAATCTGATTGTAATAAAGTCATAATATTTTCATTTTTGACAATCGTCATCATCGTTAAAATGTTTATTTGTATTTAGAGGTTTTCATGTAGTAGGAAATATTATTTTCATGATAACGACTGCAATGGTCGAAACAGAACGTTCCTAATCTCGCTGATCGCCAATACCCGATAGAGAATCCAGGCTACGGACAATTCCACAACCGAGAAAATATTACCTGCTTATAGTGTCCTGATTTAGGATTCAGGGACTGTGCCGGATTTAAATGTTGCTAATTTGTCTTAACTGTCACCGACTTCGCCTGGATTTGGTTAGCTAAATGTGAATTCAGATTTATTCCGCTGATACGCGTCCCCGGGTGATTCAATAAAATGTTAGACGTTCCTTTAAGTTTTATCTAACGATAGTAAACATGAGGAATGCTTATTTCAATACCAACATTAATCATATTTGTGTTTGTGAGGAGACGGAAAAGTTTCATCAACTGAATATTAATCAATTATATTTGATTGCTGGAGTATTAGTTTGTAAAGTTTATAATTGACAACCGCAGTTATTAAAAGAAATAAGAAGCTTTTATAATTTAACGAAAACTTGCGCTGTTTAAGTTCTAGCTGTGATGTAGGTTTTCGCGTTTCAGACGTTTTAATTAAATTGCTTGTATATTCCATGCTAAAAATAAGCTTCATTAACGTAATAAAATATAAATACAATATGTAACCAAGATGTCTGCCGATCTGAAATTACTGTAGTGGAATCGCGTCGTATAGAATTCTAATAATAAAATTTAGGCGATAATTTTCAAACCACCAAATTAGTACTATATTATAAATAGTTTCTCGTACGGAATAAATTACCTACATCTGTCAATAATAATAAAAAATGTCAATTCCGACATCAGATTCGGATCGAGCAAAGTTTGAGAACGTCAAATATATGGACCGTTTATTTTGAAAGTGGTGTAAGTCCACTTTTTGAAAAAAAATGAGATCACCTTATTTATGCTTAATTTAGTGTAAACTTTTTATTCATAACTAGTTAGTATTTAATTTCTTAAAAAATGCCTATGCTTTGTTCAATTTAAAATTGGCCGGTAAAAGATATTGCGTAACCAATAATTATGAAAGTGCAATTTCCATAGACAGGTAGCAGGGTCAGTGGCCTGCTGTTTTACGTATTTTTTACTTCACGTGTTGAGAGTTACTATTTTAGGTTACTTATTTTATTTTCCGCCCAAAATGGATAATTTCATTTGACTCTATCTTAAAATTCACCCTGGGTGAATTTTCAACCAAATGGGTTTTTTATAAATATATATAAATATATCATCACGCCTTCTACCCATTACTGGGTGTGGCACTCTGTCGAAGCAGATCTCGGTAATTGATATATTTTGCGTGTGAAGTGCGGTTTCCAGTCGTTAAATCACGGCCCCCAAAGATGTTAGTAGTGGAGGAGCCACAGGGATAGTTTTTGAAATTATGAAAATTGTTTGTCGTCTGTAGGAATCGAACCAGGGTTCTCAGGACCCACAGGTCGACTTCATAACACTAAGCTAGCCACCCCATTCGTTTTTTAGTGGGTTTATTTGGGTTTTTTAGGTGGGTTTTATAAAAAAAATCCAGGTGGGTTTTTTTGGGTGGGTAAAACATGAACAACCCTGTTGTCAACACAATCTCTCATCCTCTGTTTCACCAATCTTTCATTCGACATATGTTCCACTTTTCGAACAATTTAGGTACCTAATTAAATAATACTTACACTAACAACACTAGCTTTTTACAATATCTTCTAAGCATAAACATGAATAATAAATCTAGCAAAGTTTAAACCTTGACATTTAACTCCGCTAACAAACTCATTAATTAGTTGCGTTAAAAAGTTGTGTCTGGTCTTCGTCCATACAAAGACAGAGCTTTCGGTTTGGTACGTGTGTAAATATGCAGCCGGTCGGGACTAACCAAATAGCGAGGGACAGAATCCCTGACATCCCACGGGCTCTTTTGATAAAATTCAGTGTCAACAAATCCAGTTACTTGTGTTGCTCATGCTCGCCGTCCTTTCACTGTAGCAATAGCTAGCCAGGGCTTGAGCTTTTTGCTGCTTGTAAATGTGCACACGTGCCTTACTCTTGCCCATTTCCACCCGCCTCTCATGCCGCCCCCGCACAACTAAATGTATAAGTTTTAATAAAATTCTGTCCTGGTCTAACGCTCTCTACTCCGGATGAACTCTGTAAGCGCAAGAGTAAATTCTCGCCTACGAGAGTTTGTTTGTTGATGTGACGGTACAAATTTGAAATAATGAACTGGAAACTAGAAATGTTCAGCTGTTTTTCTCTTTTGTTTACTTCTTTTTTTTTAATTTAATTTGAGCTTGGTAACTACGGATTTTAGAATGGATGAAACGTACACCTATATAGTCTTTTTGGATTAGTCAAATTAAGCTTAACTATTTTTCAAAAAAAGTTTAAACAAACTTTAATATAATCTTCTTACCATTTAGTTTTCTGACAGTTAATTGAATTAACTTTTTTAAGTCGGACTAACATAAAAAAATTACTGGGTGTGGTACTCTGCCGGAGCAGATCTCGGTAAATGATATATTTATGCGCGTGAAGTGCGGTTACCGGCCGTCAAATCACGGCAAAGATATTAGTGGTGGGGGAGCCACAGGGGTAATTTTAATTTGGTGAAAATGTTTTGTCGACTGTGGGGATCAAACCAGAGTTCTTAGGATCCACAGGCCGACTTGATACCACTGAGCTATTATCCATAAAATGCAGGATTAGCTAAAACTTTCTTGAGAATCGGGCCGTTAAATTTTGAGATTGCTTAAATGAAAAATATCAAATCGAATGTTTTACAGCAATATTAATAATTCATGTGCATGATTAGTAATATTAACGCATTTAACCTACATTTGAATTATAAAATAAATAAATATATCATCATGCCTTCTACCCATTACTGGGTGTAGCAATCTGCCGAAGCAGATCTCAGTAAGTGATATATTTTGCGCGTGAAGTGCGGTTACCAGTCGTCAAATCACGGCCCCCAAAGATGTTAGTGGTGGGGGAGCCACAGATGTAATGGTGAAAATTATTTGTCGCCTGTGGGAATCGAACCAGGGTTCTCAGGATCTACAGGCAGACTTGATACCACTGACCTAGCTACCCCATATTTGAATTATGAACTGTAATATTAGTTTACAGCTATATGGGGTATAAGCTCAGTGGTATTGAGTCGGCTTGTGGATCCTGAGAACCCTGATTCGATCTCCACTGTCGACAAACATTTTCACCAAATTAAAATTACCCCTATGGCTCCCCCACCACTAACATATTTGAGGGCCGTGATTATATGGCTGGTAATCGCACTTCATGTGCATACATATATTACTTACCGAAATTTATTTCGGCAGAGTGCCACACTCACTAATGAGAATAAGGCGTGGTGATATATTTATTTATTGATTTAGTTTGATAATTAAACAGTACTTGAATAAACATTTCAACATTGTACTGAAAATAATAGATAGCGAATAACAGACAGAGAGGGAACACGAATGACTGAAATATGGATCAGATTTATTTAATTGCGAAATTAATTTAATTTCTGTGAAATAATAGTTTAATTCCAAAATGATTCAGTTCTGTGCACTGCATAATTGACCTACATGACTATCTAACTAAAACACCCATTTATATTTATGAAAATAGTTACGCAGTTGGCATATAGAGTTTAGATGAAATATTACCATTTAGAATCAATTCCAGATTGAACAAAAGCGAAAATCTGACAATTTGCCGATCGGGGGACAAGCATGAAATCAAAACCTATCGTGTTTGGTATCAAATGAAAGGTCTATTGAAGGGCTCGCGTAGAAAATTAAATATTATTCGATCGGCAATTGTTTTAGTAAAAACGCATTAAAACCTATCGTGTTTGGTATCAAATGAAAGATCTATAGAAGGGCTCGCGTAGAAAATTAAATATTGGTCGATCGGCAATTGTTTTAGTAAAAATGAATCAAAACCTATCGTGTTTGGTATCAAATGAAAGGTCGCTTAAAGAGTTCGTGTGCTGAATTGGACTTTTTTTTATTGTCAATTTTGTAGTGCCAGAGCTTCGTAACTTATCGTGCTTGGTATCAATTAAATGTATTTTAAAGGACAGACATGCAAAATTGAGAACTTCTACTTCGGCAATAATTTGATTTATATAGTGTCAATTGTCTTGCAGAAGTGAATCCTATTTCAGTGTTCGCGGAGCGTAGCGTGAAGGCCTGGCAAAGCCAGGCCAACCGCTAGTTTTATTACTAAAAGTTGATTTTTTGATACAATTTCATTATTTATTACTAAAGAAATGTCCATTTTTTGATAGATAACGCAGTTTATTACTCGCGATGGTTAATAATAATTTATTACTCACGGATTGTGACCAGTTGGAGTTGCTATGACAACAAATTGTACCAAGAAGTTATAATTTTAAAATACCTAGTTATTTTTTATGATACTGGTAGAAAGAAAAAAAACTTTCGTTAGCTAAAAAATGTAATTTGTGTAGAGCAGAAAATAGTTTATTTCTGCTCGCGAGTGGAAATCGTATATGCCTAAAATAAGAAATTCCGTGCCTGGCGCGAAATTTAAATCGCTCTCTTATATTTCCTTTTGACAATTGTGTAAAGTACAAATTACTTTCAGCACTAGTGTTTCTTTGCTTACAGAAACGCACTTGGTCTGCATTTGTCAACTTTCCATACGTAACCAAGGCAATAATAGTTACGTAATAACAAAGAAATCGCACAGTTGTAGGAAAAATACATTTTTCTTCCCTAGGAAAACAATTTTTACCGCATTAAAAATTACCTCTGTGGTTCTCCCTCCATTAAAATCTTTGGGGACCGTGATTTGACGACTTAACGCACATAGATATATCACCACCACGGCAGAGTACTACACCCAATAATGGGTAAAAGGCATTGTTTTGAAAAAGTAAAGAGATTTTAAAATTTTATTTATGTATGATTTATCGTAATCGAAAGTACTACTGGGTCTGGGTCGCTCTGATACCACTGTATTGTAATTTCAATTAATGCCTTATTCAATATTAATGTAATGAATGAATTAATTAATAAGAAATATGTAAGATAAATATTGTATATTTCAATATTGTGTATTTTTAGTTCGGTACATATAACAATCATGATATTGACAATTCTGTTTAATAATATCCACGTATCAATTTGATATAAAATCCATCAAACAAGGAAATTATTACCCCATATTAATACCTCCATCCCTTTTATATTTCTTTATCAAACTTCCATCACTAATTAACAGTACAATTAAGTCAGCACGCACAAAGATAATAACATATGATTTATGATAAACACTCATTTCACAAAAACCCTCATTGAGCACGGTAACCCGCATAGCCGCATCGGTAAAGCTCCGATTCCCTAGCGGTCGAACCGGAAATGAATTCGAATAATAAAACGGTAATGGCAACAGCGCTCGAGCTCTGCAGCTAGTCTCCGGCAAAACAACGAAACCGATAACTAGCGTAATATCGCGGACTCTGGGGATGCGCTGCATGTATCCCGACCCGTTGGGACGCCACTGAAGCTCGAGAAGATGGTTTCGTAGTTTGGTCTGTCGCAATTCGGTCATTTATTATAATCATCCCTTGTTTGTCTAGACCGGGGTTTAGAATTTAACCAAATTCTAAATAATGTAATATTTTAAATTACATTAAAGAGGATGTACTTCTAAAATTAATAAATGGTTGGGAAGGGTAGTAAAAATAGAACCATCAGTTTATTGGATATTTTTTATATTTAATAATTAAAATATAAAAATTATGGGGTGGCTAGCTCAATGGCAGAGTGCCACATCCTGTAATTGGTAAAAGGCGTGATGATATATTTATTTATTTATTTATTATATTTATGGGGTAGGTGGCTCAGTGGTATCGAGTCGGCCTGTGGATCCTGAGAACCCTGGTTCGTATTTTTTGACTTTGTTGTTGCGGTCGATTCATCCAACTTAAAAGATTTTGAACTGAGTCCATATCGATTGATTACTTATTAATGTATTCTTGGAAGTTGTTTCCAAAATTTGTTGGTGTATTTCTGTATCTAAAATACAACTAAATCGATTTTTTTCACACATTTTACTTGACGCGTTGACAGTTTCAAATAATTATTTGACAACTACCTATCATTTGTCACAAACAAAAAAGCATCTACAGAGATGATTCCCGGTAATAATCACAAGAGCTTTATTCTTAGTATAATAATGACAGGATTGGTTAAAACGCAGACACGTGACATACAATGAAGCATTTAATTGGTTTTGAGAAACGTCAAAAAATAATCAAAATAATTTTAGTGTTGTGAAAATTGTTTGTCGCCTGTGAGAATTGAACCCAGATTCTCAAATCCACAGTCCGACTCGGCACCTACCCTACAGATAAATATAAATAAATAAATATATTAAACATCAGGAATAGATATATCATTTTATTCCATTGGTATAAAAGCAACTATTAAATATTATCAATAATTATAATATCAATTTGTACCTACTATAGTCCATGACACAATTAAACATTAGTGTCCAATCTAGGAAAGGTCGAAATGAAATCTCGTCTCCAGAGTCTGTTCTTACCGGCAGCATCGCAGCAACACGGTGCTGTTGTATAATCAGTTGCGAGGATTTATTAACGGCGTGTTTTTATGTTGTTTGAAACTGGATTTATGGATGAGATGCTGTGTTGGAATCCCGCTGAAAGATTACTTAGCGAGGGTATTATTGGCCTCTTAAGACATAATCAAAACCATCAGGCTAGTAATTGCTACATTGTGATTACCGGAGATTTTCTGATTAGATTTTATCGATGGTGAACATTCGGCCAGTGCTCATAACGAGCTGTAACTAACAATACTCGTAAAATTCGATAAATTATGTGATTAGCAAGAAAGGGAGGGTTTTTTTGATGGAACATATTATAGTGGTTGTATAGCTCTGTGTTTAGGGGGTGAATGCTATTTATGTTTATCTTTAACATCATCGAATGCTGTTTTCTGACAATATAGAATGTTTTGTCTTTTGTCACTACAAAATCACGCCTTTTACCCATTACTGGATGTGGCACTCTCTCTAGTAGATCTCGGTGAGTGATATATTTATGTGCGTGAAGTGTGGCTACCAGTCGTTAAATCACGATCTCTAAGATGTTAGTGACAGGGGAGCCACAGGAGTAATTTTAATCTAAAGAAATATTTACATTTCTAGATAATTTAAATAATTTTGTTTCTACTATTACTGATGCCTGCTCATTGTGTGCTTGACCCTCATCTACGTTATTATAAAGTTTGGAATATCACCAAAAAATACTGAGTGCCTAACTTGGTCACAAGAGGCGCTTTTATCGGGAATAATTTAAGCAATATTTATTTTGTCTGAAATGCGTACGTAAATTTTTACACAAACACACACAGTATTTTACATGATTATTATATGTAAAATTAAAATTATACAAATTATGAGAAGTATTTGATTTAACTTACCCTTACAGTCAAAAAACAAATGGAATATTTTTATGAGGTAATTTAATCATCAAAATTGTTCGGAATCGCGCAGCTTGCAACAACATTTTTTTCTCTTTTTTTCATAGTAACCAACTTAATATTCCAGGTTAAATCAATAACAAAATTAATTTTGCATGCTGTGTAACGACACAAATTAGATCTAAAAATGACGAAAATTGTCTCAAAACTTGAGATAGCTATGAAATTAAAACAAAATAAATGAGGGAAATAATCACAGATCAATAATATACTACTGTAGATAAGAAACTGCCATGTTACGCACTGGGACTGTATTTTGCGCCATCTGAGTAGTGGAAGTCTAACTAAAGTCATGTATATAGGCAACCCGATATGCATATTTGGGCAGCTTGTAATTTTTATCATTATTTTATATTTATTTAAACTACATCAAATAAAAAATCATTATTACAATATAAATATTTATTAAAATATACTCGTGTATACAATTTATTTATAATTAGAACTGTTTCAATCGCAGTTTTATCCAACTCTTGTGAACTTAAAAATATATTATGACTTCCTCATCCAAATATTATTTATTATATGATCACTTACTTGCCAGTAGCAGTGCAGTTTTTTACACAACAATTGATATTAGTTGATGACATTATTTATATGAAATTATTTCACAAATAAAAATTAATTGGATATTTGACAGATTAAAAAATTTGAAACACATACAAATGACAACTACAGTAACAATCTAGTAACCAATTATTGTCGATATTGTAGTTTCCTAAAATGAATGTCTGCACATAAAGACTATTAGCGCCATTCCTTAGGTGGAAGTCTAACTATAAACACAGTCCCATGGTTACCTATATAACTTTCCGCTGCCTGGAAATAATATAAAGAGCTTATTTTGACAGATAACGTCATACAGTTGTTTGAATACTAATTTATGATATTGAAACTTACTAAAATATAAATTAATAAGACAATATCGTAGTCTTAGAAAACGCATGGAAAGCAACAAACTTTCATACTCGTGCGAAACGAGTACCATTCCATGCTTGTTGGACAATGTTCGGCAGTTAGCGTTATGGCATTCTACTCCAAAGATTTCGAATTCCACTCAAGTTAAAAATATATGACCTTTATATTGTAAATGGGATTAAATTCCTGTTGTACAGAGTGGCATAAATAAATAAATAAATATACTATTAAAGAATTAATGTGTAACATATAAAAAAGTGAGCTTCCTTAACTCGACTAACTCCATTTGCTTAGTTTTGTTTGTGTGTTACGGAGTCGCAATTATGAGTCGTAATATTATCTTCTGTGACTATTATATTGCAAGGAACACGTACTGCATATTGCTCTTCCATCAGCTGCATAAATAATAGTTTTGTATATTTTTTCAAAAAATATAAAATTACTTACGTTTTTCATCAAAATAGCTTCTAATCTCTCTATACTATTACAAATCGCGATGTCGCCACGGATAACAAAGAACACAAGTTGATTAGAAAAGGATAACAAACGGGTTCAACCTGCCAACCCGCTAAAATAGCTGGGGCAGTAGGATCAATTCAGAAACTGTTCTAGGTTACTTAAAGCTGAAACTAACCTATCGGGTTACTTATAAATCTCTAATAAATACGGCCGTACATTGCAAGTTTCCATTTATTTTTATCATAAAATTAATAAAGTTTTTTTTTGTTTCAGGTAAGTTAAACTTCGGCAACATTATGAAGCAGTAAGTACATATATTTATAACATATAACCCAACGTTATTTCCCAACAAATTTATTGAATATAACTTAAACAAAAAATTACATCTCACGGCCATAATTTAATATTAATATCAACTAATTACGTGCTATTAATGAAAATTAATATTTTTTTTATCTAGCGAAGAAAATAAATTATATAAACATAAAAAAATTATAAAAACGATAACTACGCAAAAATTCAGTAACTTTTTAAATTTCTGCATAACATCAAGAAATTCTTTTTGACTTTATAATATAAAAATCCAATTATCCGTTGTACACATCGCTTTTTAAGAAGCAATTATTTTCTTTTACTATTTTTTGTTCCTACGTAATTTCATTAGTAAATTCAGTATAAAATACGTTGAAATAAAGCTATTAGTAGTGTAGTTAGATTCAATTGTTTGTCTTGTAAAAGTAAAAAATCTCATTATTCTTTCCGAGAGAAACTTTTATTTACTAATAAAATTAATAGATTTTGTTCGAATTAATTTTGTTTATTCTCCCTATTTTGTAACTTAATTATTATCTTTCTGTTATCGATCGATACATAAATGACAACCATTATTTTTAAATGTTTACCACCAGTTCGACATTTCGTGACGAAAATAATTTATTCTGTTATTTCTGTTTTACTTTTATACATTTTGATCTTTTACATAGCTGCCATTTATAAGAAATATTACTTTCTACGAAGCTGTCATTGAACTGTCATTATATTATTTTTTTTATAATAAGTTAGCAAAATGCTTTAAAATAACTCGGCGAATTTTCTACAAAATTGAATGATTCTTTCAGAAAAAAAAACTTTTTTGTCTCTACTTTAAGGGATTGTACAGAAAATTAGGAATATCCCCTTTGGCATCCTTCAACCCTTTAACAAACGCACATTCAGCTTCCTGTCGAAGCAAATCTCGGTAAGTGATATATTTTGCGCGTGAAGTGCGGTTACCAGTCGTCAAATCACAGCCTCCAAAGATTTTAGTGGTGGAGAAGCCACAGGAGTACCGTTTTGAAATTATGGAAATTGTTTGTCGCCTGTGGGAATCGAACCAGGGTTCTCAGGATCCACAGGCCGACTTCATACCACTAAGCTAGCCACCCCAGTATATATCATATAAAAAATTCAAACCATTAATCCAATTTATTCATCCTTACAAATCTTTTCGGCTAATTTGATTTTCAAGATAAAATTTGTAGTTCCCCATTTATTAATTTCTATCTACAGCCCTGAAGATGGGTGCCTAGTAAGACCAAAACGATAGTAAAATATAATTTCTCGGTATCATGGTGTGTTTTCGTTCGTTATTCGTTAAGCGAGTATTATTTCCAAGTATTTGCTGACGAAAACAGGCAAATTGTATAAGTTAGTTATTAAACGACATTTTCCCCACGAAGGAGACAATAAGGCGGACGCATTATTTCCCCCGGCAACCAAATCTGAAGTCAGTTAAAGAACAAGTCACGTTCGAGTGTTCGCGCAAAATCCGCGCAAATTTATTTGCAAGAATAAATGTAACGTTCAATGAAAACGCAGTTCAGGGCTGCTGCTGGCATCTTGGAGATTTCTCCCCTCATGACAAATGAAAATCTTCGCGTCACGTTGACGTTCCATTTTATTTTAGAAACATCGAGTGACGTTCGCTTGTTTCTTGTCAGTGGCATGACCGCAAGGGAGTGTGGAGGTGCCCCTGAAAATGTTTTCGTTATTGTCTTGTATTAGTAGGTTATGGGATTTGGGGATGAATGCTGTGGGGAGAAGGGAATATATACTTACTTGATTGGTATTGATATATTTGAAGCTCTATGTTTGCTGTCAGATTTAAAGAACTTTAAAGATTTAGATAGCTTACAGTGGTAAATTTAGAAGAGTGGCAAATTTTGATAGCATGTTTAGGCTTGCGTCCGTTAAATACAGAGTGATCAAAAGGAATTGTTACAGTTGGTAATACAAAAAAATACTTGAAATTGGTAAGCCTGATACATAAATTCATTTCCTGTTGTTGACAGTGACATTTGAAAATTTAAATTTGAGTACATTTATTATTACATTTATTTCTAAAGTATTTCTATTACTTAACAAGTAAAAATTCTATTAGATGTCAGATTCCGACATAACCTATTTGTATTTATTAGAAATGTCAAATACCATTTCCGCCTTTACCTGGCGTTGTGCCAACTGTGGAATAAAAAGATCTCCGGAATTGTATTGCCAACTGTAACAATTCCTTTTGATCGCTCTGTACATAAATATAGATAAAACTTTATTAATTAATAATACTAATACACTAACACTCTTTAAATTCCCTAACTTTTCAAAATGCAGACTAATACAAAAGAAATTATACAGGCAGATTCATAAACAAGGATTAGCACTAACACAATTTTTTATTTCCTTTTTAACTCTCTGTCCAATGTACGAAACAAGTTTATTTTAATTTGAGTTAAAAAGAGTTTAGCATCAAATTTAGTTCATTTTTTTAATCTGTTTTAATTTGAAACAGAGTTATAGATAATATTAAAAACGGTGTTAGCGCTAATGCTATATTTATATTTATTTACTTTATTTTGTATTTAATTGTAAAATAAACACTAAATATATCATCACGCCTTTTACCCATTACTGGGTGTGGCACTCTGCCAAAGCAGATCTCGGTAAGTGATATATTCATGCGCGTGAAGTGCGGTTACCAGTCGTCAAATCACGGCCTCCAAAGATGATATTGGTGAGGGAGCCACAGGGGTAATTTTTTAAATTGGTGAAAATGTTTTATCAACTGTGGGGATCGAACCAGGGTTCTTTGGATCCACAGGTCGACTTGATACCACTGAGCCATTACCCCATTTAATTGTAATATCTAAAATTGGTTTTAATTTTTTTTAAGAACCAACAAAGCATAGTTTCTGCCTTTTTTTAAATTAGAATTATTTTTAATACATGATGTAGGTAGCTCAGTCGTATTAAGTCGGCCTGTGGATTTGAGAACATCGGTTCAATTCACACAGTCGACAAACAATTTTCACGACATTAAAATTCCCTCTATGGCATCCCCTCCACTAATATCTTTGCGGACTGTGATTTGACGACTGGTAACAACACTTCAGCTTATAAATATATAGCTCACCGAGACCTGCTACCGCAGAAAAATCACACTCTGTAGATAAAAAGCGTGATGATATATTTATATTTATTTATTTTTTAAATGTCTGTGTCTGTAATTACTTGGGATATATGGTGTTATAAAATGAAACAACATAAACTACTAATAGGTACAGTCAAAGAAACAAACATGTAAATATTTGTAGAAATGATATAGCTGAGAGCATAAACTGATTGCGACCGCAATGCCGCATGCGGCATAATTAAAAAACTGCTTTTTATTCTCGGACAGCGGTCTGTTGGCGGAGAGCCGCCGCAGCCAGTTTTTAATATTTTCCCCAACACTTAGACATAATGGTTGCGCACGGTTTTGCCTTTTAGTTCAAATTACATGTGGAGGGTTTGCATAAATGAAATTATGTTTTTTCTGCTGCTCCGTTTACAGCATATTCATTTAGCAAAAATGTCGTTTCAACGTTTGTGCCGAGAACGGAGGAGACAGAAATTTTAGGGGTTGGTATGACGATGTTTTGGTGTACACTATAAATACAAGGGATGTTGATTTTATTAGGATATTCGGATATTTACATATATGGAGTGTCTAGCACAGTGATATGAAGTCGGCCTGTGGATCCTGAGAACCCTGGTTCGATTTCCACAGGCGTCACACAATTTTCATAATTTCAAAAACTATCCCTGTGGCTCCACCACCACTAGCATCTTTGGGGGCCGTGATTTGACGACTGGTAACCGCACTTCACGCGCAAAATATATCACTTACCGAGATCTGCTTCGGCAGAGTGCCACACCCAGTAATGGATAGAAGGCGTGATGATATATTTATTTATATATTCGGTTTTGGCTATCTGGATAGTTCGAATATTCGAAGAGCTCGGATATATGAACTGATCGAATATTCAAACAGTCCGAATAGGCAAATAGTTAATGAGACCGAATAGTCAAATAATAGTAATGAATGAATAGTTCGGACTGGGCTAAAAGTTGCTAATAAGTCAATTCGGACACTGAGAATTCAATGCCGTTGAGCGCATTTTCATAACTTGTTTAGTTTTTATGATATAATGTCCGGAAATGTTCAATTTTACAAAAAAATTACCTCATATTTTCCAATTTCTCGAGGCTATATCTCAAAAACTAAACAAGTTATGAAGATGAGCACAACGGCATTGAATTTCTCGTGTTTCACTTGACTTGTAAACAAATTTGCAGCATTTATAATTTTTCAAAAAGTTTACATCAAAATTTTCTTATCGAGCAGTTTTTAAACAATATCTCAAAAACTAGAAGACATATGCACTTGGGGATTTTACCATTGGATTTAGCTGGTCAAAATACATAGTTATGTAAATATTCGTTACAATATACGTACGAGGAAGAATTTTAGAGCAAACAGTCTGAAAATAGCCCAAAATTGAAAAAAATCCAAGGGGTACCCCTTAAGAAATTTTGCAAAAATAAAACTCGCTAAAAATTTGCTTATATGTCAATTCGATCACGGGGAATTCAGTGCCGTTGAGCGCATTTTCATGTCTTGTTTAGTTTTTAAGATATAACCTCCGGAAACGTTCAATTTTCCAAAAAAATACCTCATCAAATTTTCGTCTTTCCTGAGACTATGTCTCAAAAACTAAACAAGATATGAAGATACGCTCAACGGTATTGAATTTCTCGTGCTTCAATTGACTTGTAAACAAATTTACAGCATTTTTTATTTTTCAAAATTTTTAACCAACATTTTTGGGTCGAGTAGTTTTTGAACAATATCTCAAACCCTAGAAGACATATGCACTTCGGGATTTTACCATTGGCTTCAGCGGGTCAGTATGTAAATTTTCATTACAATATTCGTACGAGGAAGAATTTTAGAGCAGACAATCTGAAAATAGCCTAAAATCGAAAAAATATCCTAAGGGTACCCCTTCAGAAATTTGCAAAAAATAAAAATTTATAAATCAATTCGGACACGAGGAATTCAATGCCATTAAGCGCATTTTCATATCTTGTTTAGTTTTGAAATTATAACCTCCGGAAAAAAATTAATTTTCCAATAAATATTCTCATCATATTTCCGAATTACGTATACACTAATAGTAAAATATTTCTAATCGTAGTGCCGCTCTATACAGTTGCTGCAATCATTCCACATTTCTCAGCTTGGCATACTTTAGTGTCCATGACAGTATTTCATGTTAAAATGCAATTTTGTTGTACAGCAAAATAAACAAATATGTAAGTTTGAAGTTAGAAACATGGCATTTCAGGATGGGGCAGTTTCATTATCCTTCCGTGTTAGGTTACACAATGCGAAGGCGATAGACATAACATGTCCCGCCACTAACACCGATGACGTCGTCGGCTCCGGTGATTACAGGATGGGATCACGTTTAATATTCCTGCCTTGAAACGGTTCAGGTTCAACGTTTAACAACCAATCATCGCTAACGGCAACATCGCTAATATCCACTCCATCCCACTGCTTCCACGAGCTCACCTTCGTTAATAGTATTAATTACACTTTAAATTAACCTTTGTTTAATGTGTTCGTTAATGTAGGTGATAATGGCGAGCTGTACGGCAAAAGTAGATTGTGTGTCGACAAAAGTGCTGATGCTGCATGAAAGCTCAGCAATATAAACTATTATGAAGTACTTGAATAAATATTTGTCGAATCAGAGAGTGCTTTCATTTCACTGAACAAATACTGGGGTACTGTTTTATGTTAGTTATTACTTCAAACTTGTTAATATTAAATAGCGGCTGCAAAGGTCAACGGGGTCGTGGTGAAGATGTTATAGGGTATTTTCATATTCTACATGTTAAAATTGTTATTTCTGAAAATTTTAGTGTATCCTGATAAAGGTGTAAGTACCTTCTGAAACGTAGGTTTTATGAGAAAATAAAGAAATATGACTACATTTATTATTTATTTTATAAATAAAAATAAATATATCATCACGCATTCTACCCATTACTGGGTATGGCACTCTGCCGAAGCAGATCTCGGTAAGTAAAAAAAAATTTCATTTCACAATATTTCAAAAGAATGACAAGATAATGAAAATCTGTGAACACCAATTCATTCCTCTTGTAAAAGTACATAGGTATGCAAAATTTCAGGTACAAAGTCGTGCAGATAAAGTTTTTATTACAAAAAAACGAAAAATTAGGAATTTTACGAATTTTAGCCATTTTTAGTTTTTTTGCTCTAAAAATTGTATCCATGGAGCAACAATTCTGAAATTTTACATACATATTTATGTAAGGGGTGGCTAGCTCAGTGGTATGAAGTCGGCATGTGGATCCTGAGAACCCTGGTTTGATTCTCACAGGCGACAAACAATTTTCATAATTTCAAAAACTACCCCTGTGGCTCCCCCATCACTAACATCTTTGTGGGCCGTGATTTGACGACTGGTAACCGCACTTCACGCGCAAAATATATCACTTACCGAGATCTGCTTCGGCAACGTGCCACACCCAGTAATGGGTAGAAGGCGTGATGATATATGTATTTTATTTGATATATACGTATTTTTTTTGCGAGGAATATCGCATGTATCCCCTTAAAGTAAACATTTTAAACTTTTTGTCCTCGAAAATTCGTCCAAATTAGCTGAAAATTCGCCAAATTATGACGGTTTGAAAATTCACGAATTTCAAGTGTTTTTTTTTTTGTCACCAGTGTAGGTTGTACAAATAACTAAACCAAAATAGTTTCTGAAAATTGAAACATAGTTATTATATATGTTTCATTTTTCAGCCGCTATAAAAATTAAAGTGCCGTGTACTACAAAACACAATGTATTGAGTTCGGTTTAGAGTAAAGTGGAAATTGGAAATTGAGAAAATTGAAAATTCCAAGTACACTTTAACTGTCAACTGTTCAGCAGCAGCAGTATAGTAATATTTTTAACAATCGATGTATAGATTTAGTCTTTGAAGTAAAGTGCATCTCTGCTATTGTGTCACAGAATTTTCCGTTCGAACATTCGATGAACCGTAAAGTTATTTGTATTACTAACAGTTACCAACTTCAAACAGACAACAAAATAGCAAAACAAAGCACACAAGTGAACAGCGACTATACGTTGTTGTATTTATAAGTATGCATGTGTTGACTTCGTATTTAATGCCACTTACCTATTAATCGCTGCTACAATATTCATCACCTTTACCAAGGAATTTGCAAATAAATTTAATTTCAACTAGAATACGTGAGAATAATATGCATTAGCTTCGCATATAGTTCGTAGATTAGAAATAGACAATAGACGTACAAAGATTAAGGTTTCAAGTTGCGTTTTTTTGACGCGAAGCTCCAGGTTAGTTAATTTTATAAATAGTTTTTACTTATATATTAATGTATCTATTTGAATCTGAAATTGGCACCTAAATAGTGATTTAAAATATACGAGGGCAGGGTGAAAAGTCCCTGAAAAATGAAACAAGAAATGATTTATTTGGTCAAAACATATTTTATTTCTCAACATAATCTCCTTGTAGCTCGATATACTTCGTCCAACGTTTTTCTAATTTTTCGATCCCTTCCAAATAATACGATTTTGGTAATCCTTCAAAATAGACGTTTGTCTCAGCGATGACCTCATCGTTGGAGCCAAATCTCTTTCCGCCGAGCCATTTCTTCAATTTTGGAAATAGATAAAAATCGCAGGGGGGCAAATCTGGAGCATATGACGAACCAATTCGTAACGCAATTCATGCAATTTTGCCAACAGAGAGCAAATGCGGCACCCATTTGGCAGATAGCTTTCTCATATCCAAAAATTTATGCAAAATGTTCCGTACCTGTTCGGTTGAGATGCTCATAGCCTCAACACTCTCGTGCACTTTAACTCGCCGATCGTCTAATATCATACCATGGATTTTATCGACGATTTCTGGCCTCAATCGGACGACCAGAACGTTCGGCGTCCTTTGTGGTCATACTACCACAACGAAAATCAGTAAACCACTTGTGAATCGTTCCAATCGATGGTGAGGAGTCCCCATAATGTTTAACAAGCGATGCTTTGGTTTGCGTAATGTAATAATGTTTAATTAAGACGCGAAATTTACTTTTTTCCATGTTTCCAAAAATCTTCAAGGTTGCTTGCTTTCGATGGGTGTCAAAACAGAACTGAATGACATATCAGTCTGAAAATTTTAATGCATTCTAGTTAAAGATGGTACATCACAAATGTCACATGAGATTTGCGATTGTGGCGCCATCTGTTTTATTTTTCAGGGACTTTTCACCCTGCCCTCGTATATATAAAAATAAAAAAATATATATATATCATCATACCTTCTACCCATTACTGAGTGTGGCACTCTGCCAAAGCAGATCTGGGTATGTGATATATTTTTGCGCGTGAAGTGCGGTTACCAGTCGTCAAATCACGGCCCCCAAAGATGTTAGTGATGGGGGAGCCACAGGGGTACTTTTTTGAAATTATTAAAATTGTTTGTCGTCTGTGGGAATTGCACCAGGGTTCTCAGGGTCCACAGTGCCCTAATTCAATATCCATTAACTAAATCGGCATTAGCTCTGAAATACACTCTCATCCAGAACTACAAATTTGATTATTAAAAATGCTATCATTTAAATACATTTCTGTAGACGTCTGTACATATTTTGTCTACGGTTCGTATCCTGGATTTTGATTTATCAGTCAAGTGATTCGCGAATACCATTACTTTGAGAAAAACAATTCTATAGTATAATAATGACTATTAATTCGTCTAGCAATTAACACAAACTAATCAAATCTGTAGAATTTGGGTTGAGAGCAATGGCCGTCATTCTCGCGAGTCTGTGGAAGCCGGGCTCACCTATAGACACCGAGAATCCGTAATTGAATTTCAATGTAACTGGCGGTTGAATTAAGGCAGCTTGGCGCACGTGCACACATACATAGCTAATGTACAGTAATGTGTCTGTTGAATATTTCACAGCCAACAAGTGCCGCTCTTTCCATGAACATCGAGCATTGGCTCAACGGGTAGCGATGTTGGAATTATATTCCGTTCTGTGATGATTCGTTCAATATTTTTATTTCATGCCTCGGTGTATCATTGTTCCATAAAAATATCCGTGGTAAAGGAATACGTATTTTCAGTTCCGTCTTTTTCATAAGGGTATATAGGGCACGAGCCCAGGGCCCCCGGTTTGATAGGGGCCTCAAAATTCCGAGTTAGCGGAAAATGATCGAAACCCGACGAATTTTGAGCAAAGTTTTACTTTTTCAGAGGCTATATCTCAAAAATTAAACAATATATGAAGATGCGTTCAACGGCATTGGATTCCTCGTGTCCGAATTGACTTGTACACATATTTTTAGTAATTTTTTTATTTTTGATATTTTGATCAAATTTTCGATATACACAAATTTCTAAAGCCAATATCTTGAAAACTAAAAGAGATACGAACTCGGGAATTTCATCATTGGATTCTGCGCGTCGAAGTACGTATGTATGTGCATTTTTAGTATAATATTCTAATGAGGAATTTTTTAAAGCAATAAGTCTGAAAATGGCTTAAAATCGAAAAATTTGAAGGGGTACCCCTTAAGAAATTTTCAAAAAATCAAAATCGCTGAAAATAAATTTATAAGTCAATTCAAACACGAGAAATTCAATGCCGTTGAGCGCATCTTTATATCTTGTTTAGTTTTTGAGATATAGCCTCCGGAAATGTAAAATTTTGCTCAAAATTCATCTCGTTGCAACCATTTTCTGCTAACTGCCCTATATATAAAAAACTAGCCTAAATACGGGTCTGAAATATGCACCATTGTATTCCTCATAATTTTCTGCATATTTTTATTGACATAATGGCCGTATTTGTTTGGGAACTTTGGGTTCAACCCTAAACTGACCTAGAACTAACTCGTGTTACTTCCAAATAAATGATGTATCTCAAGTGTCAGTTGTAAACATTAGCGGTAAATTTAAAATCTGAATGCATGTTTGAAGCGACATCTGCTTAGTTTTATTTGTGTGTTAAATTACGCTTTTAATTGCATGTTTTTAGTCATCTTTATATTTTTTATATGTAGTCAAAAAGCAAATAACGTCCGAGTCTGTCCATTTTTTTATAATTTTGTCATCAGCAGTATCAAAATAATATATTTCGGAGTCGCAATTATCTGTCATAGTATTATCCTCTGTGACTACTATATTGCAGAAACACATACACCTACATAAATAATAGTTTTGTATATTTTTTCAGAAAATTATTATAAAATTACTTAGGTTTTTCATAAAAATAGCTTCTAACCTCTCTATATACTATTACAAATCGCGATGCCGCCACGGATAACAAGGAACACAAGTTGATTAGAAAGGGATAGCAAACTGGTTCAACCTGCCAACCCGCTAAAATAGCTGGGGCAGTAGGGTCAGTTCAAGATCAGTTCTGGGTTACTTAAAGCGTACCAATTAAACAAAATTAACCTACCAGGTTACTTTAAAAATCCCAAATAAATACGGCCAAAGTAAGAGATAATTTAACCACTTTCCAGACTTATTATGTAATATACTATTTTTGCCTAATTGTAGGTCTCATCTTACGATACTCTGCATTATATTATAGATGGGATATGAACTGCAAGCTTCATTTCTACGTAACGGTATTTGTGGCACTCTCAATAAAAATGCTTCTTTCTAATTTTTTATAATACGTAATTTAAATATGTATGAAGTATATTGAGGCCACCGCTGAACAACGTGTGTGCAAAAAATGATGGCTGTTATTTTTTGAAGCGTACATACATTACACGATATAAACTTGCTAACAATATCTCTTCTTTATGTTCTTTTAAAGTTGACTTACTCTAGTACCCCATAAAATTTATTTACTACTGTCGGATATTATATTATAATAAATATTTCTATGGAAATTTTTCAAATTTTATGCAACAGTGTTTATAACCACCGAAGTCTTCATTGTTTGATAACAAGAAAATGTTTTACTCGAGATTTTTTATGTCGGACTATTTTAAAGAATACTTAATATTCTTTATTAGTAATGAAAGAATTTTACCGATATGTACTTGTCTCATTTAATTGAGTCATAAAATTTTTATTATTTTATTTACAAGAGATTAATCTTTCAATTTGAAGTGAAATCCGAATCAATCAAATTTAACCATAGTAATAATTTACATGTGATGTGGGTAGCGTATAGCAGCATTCGAATTCGACGATCCGTAGTTCGAATTTCATTTAAACTATATATATATATATATATATATATATATATATATATATATATATATATATATATATATATTTAATTCGTGGCCGACTTTTCACAAATTATGCTTGAGCGTGTTTGTAGGTGACAGATGGCGTTAATACTGTAGCAAAAAATTCGAGAAATCGAAGCTTCGAAAAATTCTAAAATTCGTAAATTCAAAGCTTCCAAAAATTCGAAAGTTCGAAGCTTCGAAGTTTTTCTGACGAAGTTCAAAACATTCGAATGTTCGAAAGTTCAGAAATTCAAACGACCCTAGATGACATACTTTGCAGATGAGCGCAATTTTAAAGCACAATCAAGTTTATAAATATTGTGTATATCCTATATTATGGCACACAGTTCGTTGACTCCTCCCACAACTATAATTTGTCAATAATATAGCAGCAAATTTGAATCCCGATAGGTTTGCATAATGGGCGATCACGCTCCACTGAACCGCCATATATAATTCACAGCAAGCAATTATAACTCGATCAGTCTATTGCGCTTTAATATCCAACCAAACCCAGCCCTAGCATAACTCTATTTGCACCAGCATGTTCCCCATTTTTCGCCACATACTCTACCACTCATAACCTTATCCGTTTGTTCTTTGACTGCGAGAATGTATGGTTGAAACCTAACTCCCCGACTCCCGACTCTCTAAATTCCATTACATACAAGTGACTCGTTAACCGTGAGAGGCCAAGTGAGGTGGGTTCTGTGAAGCGTTATCAGCCCTTCCGGGTTGAGGAAAGGGGTATGTGCTCTTTAGTGCTGTGCCTATTCTTCCTGTGAGTAATACTGTTATCGACACGAAAGTATACCAGGCTGAAGAATGTGAAATGATTGCAGGATCTGTATAAAGCGGCACTGCGATTAGAAATAGTTTACTACGAGGGCAGGGTGAAAAGTCCCTGAAAAATTAAACAAGAAATGATTTATTTGGTCAAAACATATTTTATTTCTCAAAATAATCTCCTTGTAGCTCGATACACTTCGTCCAACGTTTTTCTAATTTTGCGATCCCTTTCAAATAATACGATTTTGGCAATCGTTCAAAATAGGCGTTTGTCTCAGCGATGACCTCATCGTTGGAGCCAAATCTCTCTCCGCCGAGCCATTTCTTCAAGTTTGGAAATAGATAACAATTGCAGAGGGCCAAATCTGGAGAAAAAAGTCCTTATTGCGCTTGAACAACGCCAAACACTCCTTTGAACTTGTCACACAGTCGCGCTTGTTGTCAACAGAGAGCACATGCGGCACCCATCTGGCAGATAGCTATCTCATATCCAAAAATTTATGCAAAATGTTCCGTACCCGTTTCGTTGAGATGCTCATAGCCTCAGCCAGCTCGTGCACTTTAACTCGCCGATCGTCCAATATCATAGCATGGATTTTATCGACGATTTCTGGAATTGTAACGACCAAAACGTTCGGCGTCCTTTGTTGTCATAACGAAAATCAGTAAACCACTTGTGAATCGTTCCAATCGATGGTGAGGAGTCCCCATAATGTTTAACAAGCGATGCTTTGGTTTGCGTAATGTTTTTTCCAAGCAAGGAATAATGTTTAATCAAGACGCGAAATTCACTTTTTTCCATGTTTTCAAAAATCTTTGAGGTTGCTTGGTTTCGATGGATGTCAAAAGAGAACTGAATGACATATCAGTCTGAAAATTTTAATGCGTTCTGTACTCTGTTTTTTAACCAGGAGGAGTAAATGCACAAGTCAGATTTACACTATAGAAAGTTACCAAAGAAAGTTACTAGATTTTTGTTCGCGCGAAATACAAAAATTTTTTACACATCTGCACTGATTAAGTCTCCTGGCATTTAATTTAAAATGCAAATGACATTATAAACTCTAATTTGTCACTCCGTATATTATTAGTTCTTAAAAGAACTGATTTATGTTAATGTTACAGAAATGCAAAAAACCAACAAGAAAACAGATAACCTCAAAACTTATGACAGCTCTAATAAATCAAATGTAAAATCCATGTACAGTGTAAACTGGATGAAGCACTAGCCAATCAAAAGCCTCAATTTTAGCGGTTAAAATTTAAATTACTCCTCCTGGTTAAAAAACAGAGTATAGTTAAAGATGGTACATCATAAATGTCACATGAGATTTGCGATTGTGGCGTCATCTGTTTTATTTTTCAGGGACTTTTCACCCTGCCCTCGTACTTTGAAATTCTTAAATATCTTGGAATTTTATATTTTTTAATTGGTAGACAACATGATAAATAAGCAAAATGTAAAATAACATAAAAATGCCAAGCTGGATTATTCTAATAATAATCAGTATAAAACAACATATCTCGTTACAAATAATGTTCTAATTATAAAATCAGAAAGAATCATATCTCGTTATTAACCTCTTTAAATGATGAAAATGTCATGATAAGAATAACAGTGGTTGTAATGGTACGATTTCGCACGCGACGTATCTGCATAACAGACGGGGTAAATCAGCGCTGAATGCGTGCTTTTAAAATTACATTCATTAGCGGGGTGCGCGTGCAAACGACAGCATTCATTATTAACACTGATGCTGCTATTTACGGGACAGGTGATCCGGACATAATTCCAATGAAGCCCGAATTTTTAACTGGTAGCTGTAGCGATCGCCTGATCACCAGATAACCTATCGCTTCACACATTTCATATGGAAAATGTTGTGTTTTGATCAGCTAATATGGCCGTATTCATAGACATGTGTAGGTAATTAGTTTTTCTCTGTCACTGATTTTAGAGCGTGGTGTAAATTAATGGGATTTGATTGTAACTCTCATTCAAATATAGCGTTTTTGCTACTATTTGCTTTTCAAATTTACTCTGTTTTTTTGTCTCTAATGAATGATCAATCATTAAAACCTATAAATTATTTTCACTGACTGTTGCTGATAGTAACATAATATTAATTTGTATTTTACAAAAAATATGGAGTTTATGGACATTATTTATTTATTTATGCTACGTCGCACATGGGGCCAAACGGGCTTTTAGGCGCGCATGGGCTACACAGGCTCACCAAAAGAAACCCTAGAGACCAGACGCAAGTTTCCCTATGGAATTGGGCGCGTAGAATCCGAATCCGAAGCCAGAATTGCGCCACCATACCCCAGTTTTTTTTTAATCGTAAAAAAACCACCGTTTTTCCCGTGCTGAGAGGGAATTGAACAGCCACACACACAAAAAGCCACATCCACTGTCTTGATACATGTTTTCCTATGGAATTGGGTGCGCTGAATCCAAATCCGAAGCCAGAATTGCGCCACCAAGCTCCAGTTTAAATTAAGACACTTGTTTTATGAGTGTGAATATATTTAATTTTCCTAAATAGCTGAAAAAAGAACATTTACGTTTTACCTTCTCATTTTTTTTGGCGCAAGTATGCGCAGCTGGAATTAAGATGGCTCAATTCTTTGAGAAAAAGGCTACAATTTGACTAAGCGGCAACCTGGGACTTTCAGGAATTTCTAAGTTACAGCAGTTTTAAGTTGATCGTGAATATATATATAGTAAAAACTATTGTAATACATGTTGTAACTACCCGTGGAAATCAAACAAATGTATTCTATGACATAAATAGTCAATTTTGAACACTTACGATTGCTAAATAATAAGTTCCGTTAGAATTCTTACACTGCAGATGCACAGATTCATTAAAGTGTCTGAATGGAGCATTTCGCAGTGATTTGTGGAAACATTATTTTGGTTGCCGATTAAAAATGTAATAAGTAGTTGTAATGACATTTAGAGTCAATTTTACACTTGAAAATGACATTGACGATATTTTAAAGTAGAAATCGCAACCTTATTGTCAATTCAATTTTTTTTTGCCATGCGCGCCTAGAAAGCCGTTTGGCCCCACTGTACGTCGTACAACATGAACTTAATTACAATATAAAACAAAAGACAAAATGTCTATTGCGATGTGGAATTGAGTCTTAATAAATAAGAAAAAATAGAAAAAAACAAATTTTCCATCACTTGTCTCATAATTCCACAAAGGTTTTACAGCACGTTTGCCATCAACTATCAGGTCATCAACAAACGGCTGGTCAGTTCAGCATTATTTGTTGATGACCTGATAGTTGATGCAAACGTGCTGTAAAACCTTTGTGGAATTATGAGACAAGTGATAGAAAATTTGTTTTTTTCCTATTTTTGCTTATTTATTAATTACAATATTGCAGTGGTTTTCAATTTGTGTAATGGGTAAAAGGCGTGATGATATATTTATTTATTTTTATTATGAAATTAGATATAAAATTGAGGATTACACCATTTAATTTCTTACATATTTTTACATAATTGTGCATATTTTGATATATAGTCGTGATCGCAAAAATTTCTATTAATGAAAATGCCTTTTTTTGTTGAACCTGTTTGAAAATCGAAAAATATTAAAATATGGTTCTATATAATTTAGATTACGAGAAATGCCGTTGAGCGCATCTTCATATCTTTTTTAGTTTTCGAATCATAGACATTTTTGCCTATAAAAAAATCTCATCTTTGAAGGCTCATATCTCGAAAACTAAAAGTCATATTGAAATGTGGTTTGAACAAGTGTATTTCTCATCCTCTAATTTACTTATAACAAAATTTAGAAAATTTTGAAAATTTGTTAATTTTTATTTAAAATTTTCGTGTCAATATTTCAAAAAAATGAAATGATAATTAAAATCTGTGAACACCAATGAATTCCTCTCGTAAAAGTACATAGGTATGCAGAATTTCAGGCAAAAATTCGTACAGATAAAGTTTTTATTACAAAAAAACGAAAAATCACTGTTTTTTGAAGATTTCTTAAGGGGTACCCCTTAAAATTTTAACGAATTTTAGCCATTTTAGTTTTTTTGCTCTAAAAATTGTATCCGTGGAGCAAAAATTCTGAAATTTTACATACGTATGTATTTTTATGCGAGAAATTCACTGGTGTATACAGATTTTCATTATCTCTTCAAGATTTTGAAATATGAGCAAAAGAAAATTTTGAAATAAATAGTAAAATTTCAGGATAAGTTAACTAGTGCACGAGAAATACACTCGTTCAAACCGCATTTCAATATCTCTTTTAGTTTTCGAGATATGGGCCGTCAAAGTTGACATTTTTTAAAAGTCAAAAGAACAGAATTCAAAATACATCCAAATATATAATCCACACAAAAAATACAGAATTGTTTGTCAGTATTATATGTTGTCCTTGCAAAACAGGCAAAATGTCTCCCCTTCCCTTCAAAGTTTTCTAGATCCGCCCTTGGGTACAAATATATGAATACAATAACAAATATCAAGTAATATATAATAATAGAATACTGAAAGCTAATAACTGTATCGAAAGGTAAAGTTTATTACCGAACAGCTTAGTAGATTCATAAATTTAGCATGAAATCAGAACAATTTATCTATATTCAGTAAACATAGTCCTACATAATACAGTGCCGAGTCGGCGACAATCCAGTGTCGATCTGGCACATCTTCCGGGTCCCAAGTCCATTAACCGAATCGATCCTGCATGCAATTTTAGTGTCATAAACGATTTAATAACAAACTTAATTTGAAAATGTAATTTGGAACCGATTTCGCAGCTCCGCCTCCTGTGTATTAGCACGGTGATGGCTCCCCTGTAAATCACAATTAAAATTCTGTCTCTCGGGAATCGGCTCGTGACACTCGGTAAACCTTGACGCATAATTTTGTACAGATGAACAAAACGGAATCTAAACAATAAAAGCTATACCTCTTATAATAGTTATAATTAAAACTTAACAAGGGGAATACATAAATAAAATTTTATGTTTATGTTACTAAACTGATGTATAACTTGTGAATATACAGGCAATAGGATGCGGGCACTCACGTGACACTGTGACGTAAAACCAGCTGTTCGGGCAAAGATCACTGCGCCACCTACAAAATGAACTATTTTTTTGGAACGAGATTTGAAAAGAACGGTTCTTTTCAAATCTTGTTGGGCTGCGATCACTGCGCCACCTACAAAATGAACTATTTTTTTGGGACGAGATTTGAGAAGAACGGTTCTTTTCAAATCTTGTTGGGTTGCGATCACTGCGCCACCTACAAAATGAACAATTTTTTTGTGGCGAGATTTGAAAAGAACGATTCTTCTCAAATCTCGTCTCAAAAAAAATAGTTCATTTTGTAGGTGGCGCAGTGATCTTTGCCCGAACAGCTGTTTTTACGTCACAGTGTCACGTGAGTACCCGCATCCTATAGGACGACCACCATTGTGATTTCGAGAGCTTTTAGAGCTACGACTTTAGTTAAGGCTGGTATAAATTTTCCGTCGCACAAAAGTAAACAGAGACACAATACCGGCAGTACGGTCTTCGAATTCGGAGTTTGAATCCCAGTCATATTCATATCACACCCCAATCTGATAATTTTCCCGTTGTTAGCGCCGTGTAAATCTAGTTTTAAAAGCGACAAACGTGTGTTTAATTGGAACGCATAATTGCATTATTATTTAATTAAAGCACTACGCCTCGGCATTGTACGCACTAACGCCGCAGCGTGTCGCCAGCAGAGCACTGCACTGCGGCCTGATTCATACAGATGTGCACGATAATTGCATTTTTGGTATGTGCGTTCGATGCCGAAACCTTATATGTTAGTGTGATACCGGATTGCCATGGTTACAATAAAGGGAGCGATAATATATGGCATATACCAGCAACAGCGCTGATGACAAATTTCGAGCAACTTGTGTCAGCATTTCTTAGTTATTTATAAATAAATCAGGGTATCCAGTGACCTGGAAAACCGGGAAAACCGGGAAAAGTCAGGGAATTTAGATAAGTCAGGGAAAAATCAGGGAGATTTCAAAAAATAAAAAATTATCAGGGAATTTTAAATTCTTTTCTGGAAAAAGATGCAAATTGTCTATTTATTAAAAAGTTTTGATTTTTTGCTGCTAATATATAGTTAATTTTGTCATACAAATACGTTGAAACTTTTTATTATTTGAATTACACGATGAACAGCGGAATAAACCGAACAGATATTTTCTTTCTTGTTCAAAAAAACTGCGCCTCAATCAACAGAGAAGCAAATTTTAGATATCGGGTCGTGCGGCCTACATATTGTCCATGGAGCACTACAAACAGGTCACAAAGCTTGCAAGTGGCAAGTGAATGAGTTTCTTAGGGGTATTTATTACCTTTTCAAAGACTCACCGAGAAGACGGAATGATTTAACAGGCCTCACAAAATGCGAAGTATGTCCAAAAAAATGTTGTGTAACCCGGTGGGTGGAAAATGCAGAGACAGCTAAAACTGCACTTAAATTATGGGATAATATAATACTGTACGTCGAACATAAAAATACTAAATTACTGTCGAATATTTCAATCAAAAATGTTAAAATTGGTTTATGTGATAAACTAATGAAAGTAAAATTGCCACCCTGGAAAACCTGGAGAAGTCAGGGAATTTTAAAACTCACGTTGGCTGGGTACCCTGTAAATAAAATTAAATATATCATCACACCTTTTATCCATTACAGGATGTGGCACTCTGCCGAAGCAGATCTCGGTAAATGATATATTTATGCGTGTGAACTACGGTTACTGTTATAAGCATTAAACATTCAACGGAAATATCAGATTGATGTCCAGAAATCATTTTATTATAATCTGTATCAAAGTAGCATTTTCTTTTCTAAGTAACATTTGTTGTCAGATAAAATTACAAAAACAATAACAATTATTTCAGTTGTATTATATGGTTTATAAAACACTAGTGTTTCATATTCCATAAAACACTATAAACAACTTGTTACTTAACAACTACTTCATGATCTACCGTATTTTGAGAAACTATATATAACTGAATCAACGTTAAACGTTACGACCAATCTTCTTCGATACCTATAATTAATTATGAGTTGTGGATAAAATTTTGTATTACACTTGTGTTTTATTGGTATATAAAACACTTGTATAATAAATAACTATTATTATTTTTGTAAATTTAAATGATATTGAAATACTAAACACAAACACAGTATATGAAGTACTACGTACTTTTCTCTAAACGGAAGAATAAGTCACTTACTTGAACGGTAGTGAAAATAAAAATTGAATTGTAATCGAATGTGGTGGTATGGGTCGCGAAATTTAAAAATGGAATTTTAATTTTAATTACGAGTATTACTGGTTATTAAAATGTGTTTAAGCGTATAAATAATTATTTGATAATTTTAATTATTATAATGAAATTACAAATGTTAAATATATTCATAAAATTAATTGCATATCACACTAACTATTAATTAATTATAATGTCATAAATTTTCAACCATTTATTAAAATTAATGAAAAATAAATATTAATTTCATGTTGAACTATCATATTATAATTAAAATTTTCACAATATTATCCAATCCATTATAAAAATAACAAGCACATTTAGCATAGAATCAAACATACACCAGGATTTGAATATGGGACCTTATGAACTAAACCACGGTCACCATGAATTTAAATCTGATTTTATTCCACATAACAAATCTTGGTGGCTCCTCCACCACTAACATCTTTGGAGGCCGTGATTTGACGTGCAAAACATATCACTTACTGAGATCTTTTTCGGCAGAGTGCCACACCCAGTAATGGGTAGAAGGCGTAATGGTATATTTATTTATTTTTAAATGTATTTAAAAATTGTAAAAAATATATCATCACGCCTTTTACCCATTGCTAGATGTGGCACTCGGCCGTAGCAGATCTCGGTAAGTGCACTTAAAATACGATTACCAGCTGTCAAATCATGGTCCTCAAAAATGTTAGTGGAGGGAGAGCCACAAGAGTAATTTTAATATGATGAAAATTGCATCGCTGTTGGAATCGAACCCAGATTCACAAATCCATTTTCCGACTCGAAATCAATGAACCACCTGCCCCATTTAACTATATATTATTTTCATTATTAAATATACATTTGAAGCCATTAATATAATGAATTATATTTGAAAATTAATTTATTTTATATTAATTACACTGAACGTAACATTAGTGAATATTATACGTTCATATATTATACCTCTCCTGTATTGCCATTGTTATTAAAAGTTTTGTTTTGTTCCTCATTTGTAAAATGTCGAAAGCTCCGTCACGACAAAGCGAAAATCTTGTAGTTGAGTTATTTACCATCTCATAATATACGGAGTAGGTTGTTCAATGGTATCGAGTCTGCCTGTGGATTAGTGAACCTCCGTTCGATTCCCACAGTCGACAAACAATTTTCACCACATTAAAACTATCTCTGTGGCTTCCCCTCCACTAACATCTTTGAGGGCCGTGATTTGACGGCTGGTAACGCGCCAAATATATCAGTTACCGAGATCACCACATTCAGGAATAGGTAGAAGGCATGATGATATATTTATTTTATATTTAATACATTATTTCTAATAGTAATATATTTAATCGACAATAGTTAGTGGATAAGGTATAATTTATAAATACATTGTGAAAATCTTTAATTAGTCCTGGGTTCAAATTCCAGTTCATGATTTATCGAGTTGGCATGTGGATTTGATAATCTCAGTTCGATTCCCACAGTCTACAAACAATTTTCACCACTTAAAACTACCTCTGTGGCTTCCCCTCCACTAACATCTTTGGGGGCCGTGATTTGACGGCTGGTAACCGCACTTCACGCACAAAATATATCAGTTACCGAGATCAGTCATAGCGGAGTACCACATTCAGGAATAGGTAGAAGGCATGATGATATATTTATTTTATATTTATTACATTATTTCTAATAATAATATATTTAATCGACAATAGTTAGTGGATAAGGTATAAATTGTGTAAATCATTAATTAATCCTGGGTTCAAATTCCAGTTCATGATTTATTTATTATTTGTAAATTTGACATTTCCATATCCCTGATGAAATGAACGAAACGTAGAGATTTTTTTGTAACTTTACAATTTCCATAAAATTTCTTTGTGAAAGTTACGTTCTGTATGTTATTTTCTATGTATTGTTAAAAGTTCAGTGTTTCTTGATAGACGTATTGTTATAATCTCTTTGTATAGCTACTTCCTAGTTATTTTAAAATTATTTACAAAGCCAGAATATTTCTATATCATTTCCTCTCCTTTCTACCTCTTCGTAAACATAAATTTCATTTTCATTTCATAATGCTTTCATATTTTCTTTTCTTCTTTTTCCCTTTTAGTTTATTACTGGATTATTCATGTTGTTTGTATATAACCACCAACATTTTTTTGTTTTTTTTTTTTATCTAATGGTATTACATCCATTTCAGATATTTTCATTCTTCCTCGCCTCTGTAATATAGTTTTAATTCTACGTGGAAATTATAAAAATGCTAACTATTTTATTCTTAAATTCATTAATGTATATTGCAATACTTATCTTATTTTATGAAAAAAAAGAGATTGATAATAGTTATTTATATAACAAATACATAATGTAGGACTTTATTGGACGAGTCGGAGTTTCTGGTAAGTGAGTGAAGCTGATAAATAAAGCGAGTCCAATAAAGTTCGGTTATGTACAAATTGCATATAAAATTTATTTTCTTAAAATATATCAATGTGAAAATTTGCATATCAAAGTGAGCATTGTTGTTGCTCTTGTGGAAAATGTTGTTGCTCTTGTGGAAAATCAGGCAGTTAAAATATTTTTATATTTTTTGTCAGTATTTCACAACCTATTTCAATACACCTATAAAATCATTAACATCAACAAAATTTTAGTACATAATATGATTTCGAGTACTCGTACACGCAATAATGAACACGCGTGCAGTGCACACCGCCGTTGACCATTTAAAAGTAATGTAATGTAACAAGTGTTTTTAACGTCACGTTGTTAGATAAAACAACGATATTAGCATATTTGCGGCCGCTTCGTTACGGAACAAATTTCTAATTAAGTATCGTTTATTTCCGAATGAAATGATCCAAGTTGTAATGGGTGCTTCGCTACATATGACTGGCTATTATGATTATGTGTACCTACAAAAATACGGAAATTAAAAATTATTCGCGTTAACAGCACACATTAAATTTATGTTTTGTAATAAAATGTGGACATTTAATTTATGAGGTAAATGGAGAATAATTCGCCATTCAAAATGGGGAACATGTACGTAGTTTAATCAAAAGTATTTGTAATATTTACAATTATACATAGTTTATAATAATCATAATATAATATATCATCACGCCTTCTACCCATTACTGGGTGTAGAACTTTACAGTAGCAGATTTCAGTAAATGATATACTTTGCGCGTAAAGTGCGGTTACCAACCATCAAATCACGGCCTCCAAAGATAATAGTGGAGGGAAAACCACAAATTTAATTTGAATGTGGTAACATTGTTTGTCGGTTGTGGGAATCGTACTCGGGTCTCCAAATCCAGAGGCCGACTCTATAATGTTTACTTCGAATAAACTGCACTTAATTTTAAAATTTCAAAATGATAAAAACAAGTTTATAATGGTATACACGAATATAAAGTTTACTATACGAGCCGTTGATGAGTAAAGTAATATATACCAGTGTATTAATAGCTATTATACAGGAGTTGTATACACTATTTTTTCTGCGATCAAATTCAACATCCAAAATTATTAAAACAAATATCACCGTTGAATGTATATGAAAATATATTTTTTTATTAAACTCGTAAAGATCTTACTCAAATTTTTATTTTGCTACCAAATTCAACATACTTAGCTAATGAATTAAAATTAATTATTAACCCAAATTTGTCAATTAAAAAGGAAAAATTTAAGTATGAAAAAAAATATATATATTATCACGCCTTCTACCCATTACTGGGTGTGCCGAAGCAGAACTCGATAAGTGGTATATTTATGCGCATGAAGTGCGGTTACCAGTCGTTAAATCACGGCTCCTAAAGATGTTAGTGGAGGGAGAGCCACAGGGGTAGCTTTTTGAAATTATGAAAATTGTCTGTCGCCTGTGGGAATCGAACCTGGGTTCTCAGGATCCACAGGCCGACTTCATACCACTGAGCTAGCCATCCCATTATATATATATATATATATATATATATATATATACAATGTTTACAAAATATACATCTTCTTTCGTGAGAAAAAACTTTAAATTTTTTACATTTTGTGTAACCAAATTTCAAAATGGCTGGAAAAATAAAATTAACCGGGTTAATTAGCTTTTTGATTAATTATCCTTGTCCATCACTAAATATTAATAAATAAAGTATGGGAATAGAAAAAAATAGTTTTGTTCCATAATCAGTATAACAAATCATATTTGCGGTTAAAATTGTATGCATAAGTTTCGATACAACCTGTATATTAAATATTTCAATTCTACATCTGATATAAATATTGTTTAAATAACTATCATGTCAAGTAATTAAAAATCCGAATCCGGAGATCTCTAGTTCGAATCCCATTCAAGCTTAACTACCACACTGCGGCTCGATGAGTCCGGGCTGAACTGTAATTGGGATTAAGTCTCTATTGCACAGAGAAGTATAAATAAATAGTGGATATTAGTTATTTCAGAAAGAAAACTAAATAAACTGTAAGATTTACCTTAGTCAAGTTTTGATAACTAAAAGCAATGTCTCATACATCCATAGAAACTTACATTTTGTTTGAAACAATTACCCCCAGTTAAAGTTCCAGCATTGAGTCCAGTTCAATTCCATCCAAATGATTCGATAAATCACGGCTTGGAAACAGCAATCACGCGTCCTCTTGCACAATGTACTCCACATCTATATCACTCATGTAATATTCGAATTCTGATTTATGCATTCCGGTGCTCATTAGTGCCGGTAGACCGCACGCACACAAGCACACTTCACGCACGCTCGCACCCCCTTACACAAACACGCACATTGTCTCGTCGACGCACAATTGTAACAAATTACCATGTATACCTGTTACACGCATACTACGTATTGTACAGCTTTATTCGCCTGACGTAGACACCGGTCTGCTGTGCTTTTGTCACGGCGAAGTTCCGTTTCCGTCTTTTGTATTTTGGATAATAAACAATATCCGGTTAAGATAAGCCAGAAAGGTAGCGATGGTATAATTTATTAGTCTGCTTGATGACTCAGGACGTTTAAAAGTGTCAATAATGTAAATCTGTATTGAAGGTTATTTTATTTTATTTCATACTAAGTCATATTTTCATATTTACAGTAATTATTTTAGTCTAAAAATTGAAACTTTACAGTATTAAATATCGTAATATTTATTAAGGTGCTGTGTCGTCGCCTCTTTCTAAAACATCTTACTTTTACTTTTTTCACCGTCTCAAATATGACACTAATATGTCTGATATGTCATTCAGTTCTGTGTTGACACCCATCGAAAGCAAGCAACCTTGAAGATTTTTGAAAACATGGAAAAAAGTGAATTTCTCATCTTGATTAAACATTATTTTTTGCGTGGAAAAAACATTACGCAAACCAAAGCATCGCTTGTTAAACATTATGGGGACTCCTCACCATCGATTGAAACGATTCACAAGCGGTTTACTGATTTTCCACAAAGGACGCCAAACGTTCAGGTCCTCCAATTGAGGTTACAACGCCAGAAATCGTCGATTATATCCATGGTATGATATTGGACGTTCGACGAGTTAAAGTGCACGAACTTGCTGAGGCTATGAGCATCTCAACCGAACGGGTACGGAACATTTTGCATAAATTTTTGGATATGAGAAAGCTATCTGCCAGATGGGTGCCGCATTGTGGACAACGCACCGGCGCACAGGTCCGCAGTTACAATGGCAAAATTGCATGAATTGCGCTACGAATTGGTTCGTCATCCACCATATTCTCCACATTTGGCCCCCTGCGATTTTTATCTATTTCCAAACTTGAAGAAATGGCTGAGCGGATAGAGATTTGGCTCCAACGATGAGGTCATCGCTGAGACAGACGCCTATTTTGAAGGATTGCCAAAATCGTATTATTTGGAAGGGATCGAAAAATTAGAAAAACGTTGGACGAAGTGTATCGAGCTACAAGGAGATTATGTTGAGAAATAATATGTTTTGACGAAATAAATCATTTCTTGTTTCATTTTTCCGGGACTTTTCACTCTGCCCTCGTAATAACCTTATATAAAATGCTGTCAAACATTTAATTCGATATTCTCAATTTGAGCTACAAAATTTATGTTGTAGCTAGTGTCTATAAATATGCTTGCAATAAGACATCCAGAGCTATTTAATACCGAAAGTAAAAATACTTCAATTATATTGTCTACTTCCGTAAACCAACCAGGAGAATATAAAAAATACATTGAACAAAACTCTCTGCTGTCATCCACCAACGATAATATTAAAACTGACACGTAGTTTAAAACATAAAAAGCGACATAAAACATGGAAAGAGAATTTGTGATTTGGGAAATCAGATAAAATCCTATAATTAAAAGCTCATTCCGGGTTATCAGGTCAGCCAATCACAATCCTTTGTTGGAGTGACACTGGGCGACATACGACAGTTTGTCATCGCAACATTTTTAACACAAAATACCAAATGAACCGTGACACAATAGCAACATGTCAACGGGGGTTGTCTTCAGCAAACTGTCACGAACATAGGCATCACAACGGGAGCTCTGTAGTTCAACCTATCTCATCTCGGCCAGAGAAATTATAAAAAACCGTCATTTGTATTTGTTTTACCTATGAGTATTTACATTTTAGCAGTACGGTAGTGTGGGTAGCTTTATGGCATTCGAATCCGGAAGTCTCGAATTCTAATCTCACTCAAGGTAAAAATATATGAACTACCGTACTGTGGCTCGGTGAGGTCGGACCCTGTACTGTAATTGGGATTAAGTTGCTGTTGTACAGAATAGCATATATAAATATACCTCATTTTTAATACTAACTTGTCGCTACCTGTCTTTGTAGATTCCTTGTTAGATGAGAATGAATTGATGGATGTGATTGAAGGTGTGATAAATGATTCCGAGTGTGACAAGTAAATAAGCTTATATGGACGGAACTATGAATGTGGGTGAAACGAGAGGATGGGAATATTTGACGAAGACTGATTATTTGATTAATCTGATGAGTACATGTGTCTAGGATTTGTGCTACTCGTTTTTGCCCTAAAAATGTGTCATTTGGTGGGAGGAGAGATTGGAGGATGCAAAAGGAGACAATCCTAATTTCACGTTCAGCCCCTTAAGGTAGTACTAGTGTGATATTTTTGTTTGTTTGTGTACCTCTAAAATTTTGCAGTTTCATTTGAAAAACTAGTATGATGTTCTAGAACTATCCCTGTGGCTCCTCCACCACTAACATGTTTGGGGGCCGTGATTTGACGACTTCACGCGCAAAATATATCACTTACTGAGATCTGCTGTAGCAGAGTGCCACACCCAGTAATGGGTAGAAGGCGTGATGATATATTTATTTTATTTTATTTTTTTATGTTCTAGAACTATCCATGTATATTGTATCAGAAGGAGAAAGTTTTTTATCGTGTAGTAGTGGATATATAGCCATGCAAAGCCTTGTTTTTAACGAAAAATTAAGAATCCCAAGTTATAATGGCAGCACCACACGGTGGTATGGTATTTTAAAATTTACTAGACCAACAACCTATTAACAATTCATGATATTCAAATCATAATAGATATAAAACACTTATTTTATTAAACTTGTACAACTGATGGCGCCACCATCAACTAGTACTACCTTAAAGTAGAGTCAAATCAGTTTTGTTTTTCTGAAAGAATCGTTCAATTTTGTTGAAAAGTCGCCAAATTGGGGCCAAAAACTCTTAAATACACATTCAACTTCAATAATACATAACTTTGCCAAATCATCGTAAGAATTTCGTTCTTTCCGTCTTTTATAGAGAATTGAATAAACTTTATTGCCTTAATGGTGAATCGAGTCCACAATTTTTTTTTAGATCCGTACAGATTGTCACAGATGGACGTTTTTTTCACTATAATTTTTTTTTTCTTCTAGAGGATTGAGGGGGTGGTAGGGTTTAACGAGGACACTTTAAACTATTTCGCCCTCGAAAATTCGTTCAAATTAGCTAAAAATTCCCCAATTTATGACGATTTGAAAATTGGGAAATTTTCAAGAATTTCTAGTGTTACGGTTTTTTATGACCTACAACACTGCAGTTCGATGAATCCGGTCCCTGTACTGTAATAGGGATTAAGTTGCATTAGTAAATAAATAAGATGATCATTATTTCCACGATGTATTTAATAATGGCCCAGTTATAAAACAGAGTGGTATATTTACAATATGATAGAATGTAAATGCACAATGTATAAGTCCCCCATGCTTTCCCTATTCCATTAGCATAACATCGCCATTCGAAACACAAGTATAGAGTTTAGTAGTATTATGTTTTTATCGCACTGTCTTACTGTGCTCCATTTATCATATCGTTATTATTTTCTTCTGCTGGTAGAGCGCCCAGTTGTGTTGTGAGGCTCTACACGGACGCCGACGCCGACGCCAGCGTATAATATTAAAATAATACAAATTTGTAAAGTTAAATCTCGGATAAGTAGACGGATTATAATGAATGTTGGAACGGGAAGCTTATCTCATTTGCATATCTAAGCGTAGATCCTGAGCCCCACTCGGCCACTTAATATTTATATAAAAACAAAACGACTCATGAAAACTTTCATAATAAGACGCTGCTCTATTCCAGGATACGCCGAGGAACCACTTACATTGCCACCCGGCTCGTCTCAAATTGTCCCTTGATAGCCTTCGTCTATTCATTCTCTGCTCAGTGCAACTACATTCTTTTTAAAAGATGAAATTAATTTTCAATTTGGTTTTGCTCTATCATTTCATTTTATAATGAAATTTTAATATCTTGAAAGCAAAAGGTATTCAATCATATTACCGTCTGTTTCAGATAAATTAAATTCTATATTTAAATTCATTTTACATGTTCCATTACCTTTACAAAATTGCTATTATTTTTTAATACGTCATGCTGGAGGGTATTATTTTCTGAATTTATTTCATGTAAACGTTGACATTTACCGCCTACTCATGTGGAAACTACTGCCGTGTGTGTTTTGTTTTTAATATATACTCTCGAGAAAGTAAAAATCTGAAATAAATAAAATTTGGGAAAACATCAACGTCTCTGGAGCCTATATCTTAAAAACTAAGCAAAACATGAAGATGTGCTCAACGATATTGAATTCCTCGTGTCCGAATTGACATATATGCAAATTATTAACAAATTGTAAGAAGTTTCATTTTTTGAAAATTTTTGTCTAATTATGGACTGTTTTCTCTAAAATCCTATTTCGAACTAATATTGCAAGTAAAATTTATACACATATACACTGCTCAAAAAAAAAACTTCACTTTTCAAACCCCTGTCAGTTTGTCAGTTTTGAAACAATTGAATGAAATTTTTTGTCCGAAGTCGCCCAAAGTCTAGTCTTTGAAAAGCTGTGAATTGATTTTGACTAACCTCCATAACCCTTCCCCCGCCACCCCCAAACAAGATCCACTTTTTTTCTAAAAAAAAAGGTGATTTTCCAAGCTTTCTATGGGAATCATCAGCCGTCAATTGACAAATCTGTGTACAGACAATGAAAATATGGACATTTTTGTTACTCGAACGTAAAACTGCATCAAAATTGGATGATTTTAAAAAAAGTTATGATTTTTTTGAAAAAAAAGAGACATTTGCAGAGGTTGGCATTCAATTGTCCGTAGTACGTAGACACTCGAACACATACGAACAACCATACACACACACACACAAACACACGCGCGCGCGCGCGCGCGCCCACACTTATTACACATATTTTAGTACGTGGGTTTCTTTCATTTTGTGAACGTGTCTGCATCTGATTTTAACACAGAAAATATTTTTATTAACTTAGGAAATAAATAATAAAAAAAAATTGAGACGCACAGTATAATTATAAAATGCTATAAAAACAACCATTTTATACCGGATTAAAGAATAGAAAACATGAACCCATATATTTGTCTGTACACTGTTATATTATTTGCTAAATACAAATAAAGATTCTTTTGTATACTTGTATTAAGTAGTACAATTGATCATACGATGGAAATGCTATTGATGGTATTGGTTCACTACATGCAAGGCATATTGGTTTTTGGCACATGAAAAGAAAAGATATTTGAATGATTTATGAAGCGTGAAAAGTAAAGTGAAGTGAAGTATGTTGTCCATCGTCTACGAAAATATTCCATTCATGAATACTTGGATGATTGATTGTTCTCACTGTAACAATGTATCTGTTACGTTACAGTTACAGTAACAGTATATCCTAGTAAATACTACTTACTAGCATATATCTTTATTATTTATTTATTGGGTATTTTTACAACAAGCCAGTTATTAAAATTACTTATTTCTTCATTGCGAATATTTTAAACGAAACTACGTTTATGTTTGACTATTATGGATAGTCAAAAATATATATATAATAATAACGCCTTGCGTGTGTGAATCGTGTAACGGGCTTAAGAGTTATTGGTTTTAAACGCGAGAGAATTTAGAATAAATTGAGCAAAAATTGTTCGACAGTACGATAGTGTGGATACGGCATTCGAATTCGAAGATCTCGAGTTCGAATCCCACTCAAGCTAAATATGTTTGAACTAGTACACTGCGACTCGGTGAGTACGAACCCTGTACTCTAATAAGAATTAAGTTATTGTTCTACAAGGTAAAATAGATAAATATTGAAGATTTTTTTTTTTGAAAATTCGCCAAATAAGTGCCTCTTATTTGAAGTGTACCTACATTTTTAGTACTACTGGTTTAATAGCAAATTTAATTATTTATTATTTATGTTAATATATGGTATGGCTAGCTCAGTGGTATGAAGTCAGCCTGTGGATCCTGAGGTCCCTGGTTCGATTCCCACAGGCGACAAATTTTCATAATTTGAAAAAGCTATTCCTGTGGCTCCTCCACCACTAACATGTTTGGGGGCCGTGATTTGACGACTGGTAACCGCACTTCACGCGCAAAATCTATCACTTACCGAGATCTGCTTCAGCAGAGTGCCACACCCGGTAATGGGTAGAAGGCGTGATGATATATTTATTTATTTTATTTATTTGTTAATAAAATAAAATTATTAACTACCTAAAAATACTCACTTATTATGTTGGTATTTAAAATTACGTAATGTAATAATTGAAATTTCTATAAAAAAAAAAACTTTTTGTTCTAGAATCAGCCATTTTGATAGATTTTTTTTTCAATTGAAGTTTATGAAAAAAGTATTTATTTTATTGGTAACCAAGCAGATGTAATTACTGTGAAAAATTATTAGTGGAAAACTATCAAAATAGCTTTCATTTCATTGGTTCATTTTCAAACAAATTCGTCATTCTATTGGTTCCAACATATACGTGGTAATATCTCTAAAGTTTCGTGCACAGGTATATAAACACTCTGTATACATAACATGAATTTTATACTCTGCCAGTAATATATTTAAATTTTCTAATGATTTAATAAATAAGGCAGGAGATTCTCCTAATAATCTAGATCGTAGAAAATATTACTTACTTATTTTATCTTCCACAGATATTACACTATATGTAAGCAATTATTTTGCATTTCAAAAATAAACGTAAATTTATTTATTGAATGCAGTTCATGTAAATTCATTTTCTAAACGAGAAATATCGAGCATATGAGTACGCGAAATGCGAGCAAATATATTTATTTTAATACTTTATGCAAGCCCATGGTTGCCACGTGCAGATTTAAATTTCATTTCATTAAAAAAAAAATTAAAAAATTTAACAAGCCGCAGTCGTTGCATTGTGGACGTCAGTAGCTATAAGAATATGTTTTGTTCTTTGCAGCGGCGTCCCGACGTCCTCCGTCTACTTTAATTATTGTGCATAATTCATCACTGCTGTTTTATTCGCTGTTTTGTTCTCTTTTGTTCTTCAAACCGCGCGTTTCTATTATTTGTCGTTCATTCGTGCAACGCCGCCCTGTGCTTGGCTTGGTGTAGGGCTTCTTTCGCCGCCATTTTATCTGAAAAATTACCTACGACAGGGAAGTTTTGTTAAGTTTACTTGTCAGGGTGCAGAAGAGTTCGCTGCGCGTGTCACAGGGAACAATGCCTGCCCCGCACTTTACTCCACTATGCCGGAGATCAGGACCGGCCTTAGGCGATTTAACCTATTTAACCTGCTACAGGGGCAGGACAAATACATGCCGCTTCAAACTTTACAGAGAAATTTTACAAAAAGTAGTAAAATCATATCTTGGAATTTCATAAGTCCATATATAGTATACTTAACATCATGTTACATTCCATCAAATAGGAAATTGAGTAGCATGAACCCATGAAACTTCTCATTCTCATTTAAATAAATAAAAAAATAAATATATCATCACGCCTTCCACCCATTACTTAGTGTGGCACTCTGCCGAAGCAGATCTCGGTAAGTGATATATTTTTTCGCGTTAATTGCGGTTACCAGTGTCAAATTACGGCCTCCAAAAATGTTAGTGGTGGAGGAGCCTCAGGGGTAGCTTTTGAAAATATGAAAATAGTTTGTCGCCTGTGGGAATCGAACCAGGGTTCACAGGATCCACAGGCCGACTTCATACCACTAAGCTAGCCACCCCATAATAAATAATTAATTTAAATAATAGGTTCAGAATATAATTAATAGGGTAATGACTCAGTGGTATCGAGTCAGCCTGTGGATCCTGAGAACCCAAGTTCGATCCTCACAGCCCACAAACATTTTCACCATATTAAAATTACCCCTGTGGCTTCCCCACCACGAACATCTTTGGAGGCCGTGATTTGACTGCTGGTAACCACGATTCACGCGCAAAAATATATCATTTACCGAGATCTGCTATGGCAGAATGCCACACCCAGTAATGGGTAAAAGGCGTGATGATATATTTATGTTTTTTATTTATAATTAATAACTGACACTGGTGACAAAAAAAGAAACACTTGAAATTCGATAAATTTTCCCAATTTTCAAACCGTCATAACTTGGCGAATTTTCAGCTAATTTAGACGAATTTTCAAGGGCGAAAAGGTTTAAAGTGTCTACTTTAAGGGAATACATGCGATCTTATGGTTAAACCCTTCCGCCCCGCTCAACCTCCTAGAAGAAAAAAATGTTTTTATGGAAAAAAACGTCCATCTTTGACTATCTGTATGAAGCTAAGAAAAATTTGTGGACTCGATTCACTTACAGGAAAATAAATTTTATTCAATACCCTGCAATGGACGCGAAAAATTAAGTTCCCTTGATGATTTGGCTCAGAGTTATGCGTGTTTGAAATTGAATGTGCATTTGGGGGTTTTTGGCAACTTTTCAACAAAATTAGACGATTCTTTCAGAAAAAGAAACTGTTTTTGTCTGTACTTTAAGGGATTGTACGTAAAATTAGGATTATCTCATTTTGCACCTTTCAATCCACTTAAAAAAAAAAAAAAAAAAACATATTTTAGGCCAAAAACCCCCTAAATGCAATTGGAATATTATTGTCTGTAAATAAATAAATAAATAAATATATCATCACGCCTTCTACCCATTACTGAGTGTGGCACTCTGCCAAACTAGATCTCGGTAAGTGATATATTTTGCGCGTGAAGTGCGGTTACTAGTAGTCAAATCACGGCCCCCAAAGGTGTTCGTGGTGGAGGAGGCACAGGGGTAGTTTTTGAAATTATGAAAATTGTTTGTCGCCTGTGGGAGTCGAACCAGGGTTCTCAGGATCAACAGGCCGACTTCATACCACTGAGCTAGCTGTAAATAATCCTTTTAAATTTATACATCACATTTAATTTCTTGTTGGTACTTTTCATGTCAATTCGGTTGGAATTTCACAACTTGTAAACCATTATTGGAACGACGGACATATATCAATATCAAATGAATACAAAATGAAATGTGTATCTTCGACGAGGTTATTTCTTATTTTTTTCTTTTTAATATTAGCCTGGGCCGGTCCTGGACGGGACTTCACTTTCGCGAATTGCATTATAATGTGCTCGTCACGAAAGTATTCTCAGCGTATCAAGCGCCACTCTGACATGTTTTAGTACGTTGTCACCGCTTAAAAATGCTGCAAGCGTAAAAATGAATCATGTGCGACCCTCAAATGTAACGTACCTCTCTACTGGAACCAAGTTATGAATACATTTTGCCACCAAGAATATGGAAGCGATCAAAATAAATAGTAAAAAAGATGTTTTATTCAAATATTACAAAAAATGGTCTATATTTCGTATTTTATATTAGCTTCAGGCGCTATTCAAGGTCCTTCAAGATTCATTCAATAGGATATTTTATAACGAAATCCCACGCTTTTATATTTCACTGCTCATAATTACTTTTTCTCTACGACCATTACGTAATACGTACATAATAACATACTTTTCGGCCTTAGATAATAATTTATGAGATATTTATAAACACATCGAAGTTGCTATAATAACGCAATTAAATTTCATCTTGATGAGTAATAGCTATCATTACACGCTCGCTAAATAATATACACTAACCACACCACCATACTGCTGCACACTATAGTCAAAGAAAAAATATATAATTGAACTCGCGTGTAATGGATCAATTACAATAGTCGTCTCCGCCTCGTATCACAAACTTCATCTTCAAACATAATCAGTAGGATTTATTACATGTTAAAGGTTATTAATATTCTGCATAGAATGAATTTCGCACTCAACCATAAATCACCGGATATTCAATACTCACAACCGGTCTATTGGAGAATTCTTTGATATCTTTTTAATCTCGAAGCTATATTTAATTTTTCTGAAAGAACTGTAAAAGAAGGAGTAAATGACATTATGGGCTTTGGATGTGCACACGTATTGATAATCATAAAGACTGAAATTATGTTCTATATATCTTTGCGCTTCGCGTGCTGTAATTATACGTTCAATACTAATTTTTATCCTTTTGCGATGCTCTATGTATATATTAGTGTTTTACATTTTATCCACGTCCATTTAGACCCGTTCTTTTAATAGTATACTACGAACCATGAACTGTAAGTAACAGTTTGTATGTCAAGAATGTACGTTGGAAAATCGAAGCCCGTGGGATCGAGATTTCCTAAACATTCGCGACCTAAAACTTACCGAGATCTGCTAACGCAGACTGTCACACCCAGTAATGACAATCGCAGCCCAGTGGATAAAAGCGAGATAAAATTTGCGTTTCTTAATTAGCAAGCAAGAGGTCATGTGTTCAAATCTCACTAACTTCTACTTATATCCAAAAAATACTATTGTGTCTGAGTGGTTCGGATTCCTCTATAAGCTGTGGGCCTCCTGTACTGTAATTGGGATTTACTTCCTGTTGTGCAGACTAACAAAATAAATAAATAAATGGTGTGATGATATATATATTTTATTTTATTATTTAATCATGTATACTATACTAGCGCCACACTTTCCAGAGCTTCAAATCCATTTGTCAAGGTCTATTTACCGTAATGGGAATAGGACGAAATGAGAACTCACAATTCATCTTTCTGTAGCCTTCCGCAGTAGGCTGATCCGGTGCTCTGCCTCTGCGCCCCACACATCAAGGGCTCAAATTGATGTTCCCCCTCTGTTCTTTCTTTTTCCATTTAGCATGTTACCAGTCTTTAATGCAATATTTTCCCCAAGCATAACCATGACACTGTGTAATTACTGTAAAACCCGGATGCATATTTTCAACCCCTACTCGTATATTATTCATGCGGAATCTCTTGAGGCTCGTGGGTCTGTTTTTAAATTGTCTGAAATGTTTTAATTGTTTTCATGTTTGTTAATTTATTCACACAAACATGTTAAAGAGGCGAAATTGATCCCAGGGCTGTCAGAAACTGAAAGGTTTTTTATCGGTGGAAATCTCCCCCGCGGCGCACCCTATACGACCCTTGCTGTCGTGATTTGTTTGACTTGCAACCACGTATCGCAGTATAAATATGTTAGTATCAGGATCTGAATAAAAATGCTAAACTGACACCCTTAGATAGGTTAGGTAATATATGTTCTATGTTTCTCAAATAAAGTACGCACCGTTAAGGCTGGTGATATAACACGAAGTTGTGTTAAATTGAGAAATATATAGCATAACAAGAACTTGAATCAACAATATTGTGGGAAATTACAAAGAAAAATCTAGGAATAATGCACGAAATAACAAACCCCTTGATTTTTCTAATAAACGGCAGTTGCTTTTTTTACGATAAAAGTTAACTATGAATTTGAATAGATTTAAAAGGTTGATGGATAGTTTTTCAGTTGTCATTGAAAAATTCCACAATTTTTAGAATTTTAGTTTAGTTCATTTGGGAGCCTAATCAGCGAATGTTAATTTGTGTTATAGTTATAGAGCTACGGTGCAAAATAATATCTCATTTATTCCAGTGACAGAAATGGATTTTTTAATAGATTATGCCATGATAAACATGAAAAAAAGAAAATTAGATTTGGGAACGGGTGGCAACTATAGATGGCACCAATGGAAATGCACAGATTTTAAGGGTGGTCGTTGATCCCTACACCAGTCCACTTTATGATTAATATGCAATTAAATGATTTTAAAATACGATTATTTTAAAATTTTAATTTCGTTATTACGTCAATCTGTCCTACCGGTTGGGAATGATTTTCGAGATCGAAACAAAGTCGAAATCTTTAGCTCTCACTGCCTTTAATCATTATATAATTATTTGAAAGGTTGAGTAGTATTTATTGTACGAGTAAAGGTGTAAAAGGTATTAATATGCAATTATTATTCGATAGAGTGCGTAAGATGACGATGCCAATCCCTTTACTTGAGCTGTTACTGATAGGGAGACGTTCTGTGAAATTAGTTGCCAGTTTATTACGCTTTACTTGCTACAGTACCCTATAATAAGATACAGTGTAGACAAACTTGATCCGATTACTATTTACTGCCAGCCAAGTGCATTTAAGGGTAGTTAGTATATATAGTAGGTATATTTCATGTATTACAATAAACAAACAATTTATTAATAAATAAAATAAAGTAGGTATGCAAAAGAAAACGTCAAAATATATTTTTATTTTAAAACTGATAAGTTCAAACGAAATAAAAAATTACTGAGATATTACTAATAATGAAAACGGTCTAATGACTTGCAGTATTATATTACTAACATATAACTCGATTGATTTCGAACCCTGTGTTATCTTCATGAACTAAAATATATTACAAATATTTTTATATAATAAAAGTTACTAATCAGATAAGTAATAAACCAACTAACTTACTTCAAGTGACAAAATTTAGCAATAAATATTAGTATGCACAATCGGACCAAAATTAATTAATTTTGGTTATAAAAAGCGGACTTAAACACTTGTTTTTAGCCTTAGGGCCATAGTAAAATAATTTCCTATGGATATCTAAATAAAATGACAATTTTTGTTTATTGTAAATACTTCATTTTTCAAAATATCAGTTTGACATATAAATGTACCTGTTTTAATCTTTTGAACATAAAATTAAATGTTCTTTTGTTGTGCTTAAAATATTGTATCTACCACGAATGAAATTAGCTTTTCTGGCCCGTGGCATGATTATTAGCATGAGGCGCAAAGTGTCCAGGGATAATAACAAGCTCACGCCTATATACATAAATAACTATTAAATATGCCATCCAATGGCCAAAAAGTTCCCCACCTATAGTTTGTCTCTATTACAATTATTTATTTATGTTTATTAATTTAATGGTGTAATGGCTCAGTGGTTTCGAGTTTGGCTGTGGATCCTGAGGATCCCGGTTCGATTCCCACAGACGACAAACAATTTTCACCAAATTAAAATTACCCCTATGTCTCCTCCACCACTAACATCTTTGGGAGGGCGTGATTTGATGGCTGGTAACTTTACGCGCAAAATATATCACTTACCGAGATCTGTTTCGACAGAATGCCACACCCAGTAATGGGTAAAAGTCGTTATAATATATTTAATTTTTTAATTTATAAAAATCACCATTTGATTGGCTTAGAAAGGGCGGCAAATTGGAGACCGCCCTGGGCGACTAAAGTTCTAAGTATGCCACTGGATACACTCAATGGTGTATAAAAGGCGTGATGATTGTATATTTATTTTTTATAAAATCTAACGCATTCGATGAAGTACCGCAACATTTTTCCAAAACGAAACAAAGTTAACCATTGTATTCTTGATTCAAATATAATTTAAATCTTCATTTGAAGCCTAAAGCCTTTCATCCAATCCCTAAAACCAACCAGATAAAACACCCTTTAAACTAGTATCATTCACGTCCTTCCATGCAGCGAACAATTTGAAGAGACACAAATTCTACGCTTAGTTTCATGATCCTATTAGCTGTATAATTGTGGCGTTTGAAAATATGCATCGCGAGGGTCCACTTCGAGGTAATCAGGGGGCGCAGCGCTGCGTTGATTAGCGCTCCCCTGACGCAGGGCGGCAGAGATAAACTAACCACGGTGAGAGCTGCATTCGCTCGCTTGCTCGCTGTAAAGAGATGACGTGTAAGTAGATAGCAACGGGTGTGTTGAAGCAGCCTCTTCGTCGACAGTTTTGTTTTGAACTGTGGAGGTTTGATGAGTTGTGCTTAATTTAATGTAATATCGTTAAAAGGGTTCGTCTATTTTAATGTCTTCATTTGTAGAAAGCTATTTCTTTGATGGTGATTAGTTCTTGCTGTAGTTATTTAGGTAAGTGATGTTTTAAGGTTGAAAAAAAGTAAGTCCTTTGAATTAACTTTAGTTTCTTTTTATTTCTATCAACGGCGAAAGATAAATTCAAAATCTTGTGGCAGTTGCAACGTCAAAAGTTACATTAAATAAATTAAAACAAATCGAAATTACATTTCATATGGAAAATTTATTTTGTTTTTAAGATATAGCCTCCGGAAAAGTTCAAATTTACCTCATCATATTTTCGAATTTCCCGAGGTTATATCTTAAAAACTAAACAAGATATGAAAATGCGCTCAACGGCATTAAATTTCTCGTGCCTAAAGTTTTCACCAAAATTTTATTATCGAGTAATTTCTTAACAATATCTCAAAAACTAGAAGACTTATACACTTTGATTTTACCATTGGATTCAGCGGGTCAAAATACACAAATTACAATATTCTTACGACGAAGAATTTTAGATCAAACAGTCTGAAAGTAGCCTAAAATAGAAAAAAAAACCTTCAAAAATTTACAAAAAATAATTCGCTAATAAACTGCTTAAAAGTCAATTCGGGCACGCGGAATTCAATGCCGTTGAGCGCATTTTCATATCTTGTTTAGTTTTTAAGATATAACCTCCGGAAAAGTTTAATTTTCCAAAAAAATTACCTAATCATATTTTCGATTTTCCCGGGGCTATATTTCAAAAACTAAATAAGATATGAAGATGCGCTCAACGGCATTAAATTTCTCGTGTTGAAATTGACTTGTAACAAATTTTCGGCATTATATATATATATATTTTTTAAAGTTTTCTCCAAAATTTTCTTATCGAGCAGTTTCTTAACAATATCTTAAAAACTAGAATACGTATAAACTTTGGGATTTTACCAGTGGATTCAGCGGGTTAAAATACATATTTATGCAAATTTTCGTTACAATATTCTTACGAGGAAGAATTTTAGAGCAAACAGTCTGAAAGTAGCCTAAAATAGAAAAAAATATTTTCAAAAAATAATCATCGCTAAAAATTTTCGTATGAGTTAATTCGGACATGAGAAATTCCGTGCCGTTTAGCGCATTTTCATATCTTGTTTTGTATTTAAAATATAACCTCCGGAAAAGTTCAATTTTCCAAAAAAATGCCTTTTTTACCTTCTACTGTCCTTTCTATTATATCTTTCATTAGAGTACCTTTTAATTTTTAATTTATCTACGATCAGAAAGAAATGAAACTTCGAAAGTCATTTGGTAACAAAAAAAGAACAATTACGGTCCAAAGGTCTTTGTACACCGCTACTTTTCGGAAACAGAGCTTTTTGCAGACAATAAATGTACATTTTTTTAATTTTATTTTATATTGTTTTTCTAGTTCAAACTGTGTACAATCGTAGAAAAATATTGTGACACCTCTGATTAAAAGTATTTTCGCAAACCTGTCTTCGTTCATGCTGCATTATCTAGCCTCGATCCGCAAACATCTACTTTCAACCCTTAGTGTACAAATAACTATTTCAAAATTTTTCAGTTTCCTTTATCATTTAAGTAGCTTTCGTTGTTTGTCGAATTAATCTACACTTCACGAACTAAACAACAAATAACTTGACATTAAATCGTGATATGTGCTCAGGAACGTTTACGTTTCGTGCGAGCAACAACTTCAAACCCCCGACGCCAGCGCCTCTACAATTTCCAACGCCAACCAACACACAGCACAGCTTAATTTAATATCAGCGAGGCCAGTTAAAACCGTGTCGAATAATCCAAATATACATTACAGCAAACGCGGTTCGCTAATGTCGCTATTTTTTTTTTTCGTAGAGAGCATTTTCGCGCGAACTTCCGGTTATTTAGCGCGGCGTAGACACGCGAGCGACGCAGATTGACAGCTGAGATCCTGTATCGCGAATGATCACAGGCGAAATTACCAATTTGGAATTGGAATGGTTTCGCGTTTCGCGTATTTCAATCATAGTGGAGGCTGTGGAATTTATTGAACGGCACCAGGTGGCTGTTTTTCCATTTAATATAAGTGAAGTAAGCTAAGTTCATTAGTCAAAATGTGTCACATTTACACTTTATTGATTGCTTTATATTCGTTTTTTTTATGTCCTGTAATGTAATACGATAAATCAATGGATTTAAATTTCTAACGCAAAAATCAAGAACTCAAACTAGAAAAATTTACGGTTCGGTTTCGGTTTCCGCTTCAAATTATGTTTTTGATTCCGTTTCTATATTTTTCTAGGACATTAACATTTATAAAACGGATTAGCGCTAACAAAGAAAGAAAGAAGATGAATGATAAGTGAATACGAGTGATTGGATGGATGTGATTGAGGGTTTGTTATGTATGAATGATTTTGAGTGTGATAAATAAATGAGTTTATGGAGGGATCTATGAATGTGGTTAAAGTGAGGGTGATGTGTTTGGATGATAATGTTTGACGGGGCCTGATTATTTGATGAATGTTATGAGTGATTTTAGGGTTCGTGCTACGCCATTTGATGGGATATAGCGTGAAGATATGTATGTATGTACGTATCGTTTCTAATATTATCTATAACTGTTTCAAATTAAAATAGATTCATGGAATGAATTAAATTTGATGCTAATTAACACTACTTTTAACCTATGTTAAAATAATTTTGTTTCATGCATGAAGAGAGAGTTAAAAACAAAATAAATAAATTAACGCTAATCCGCTTTATAAATCTGCTTGTTACCGGTTAATTATTAATATGTTAAATGAGATTCATAATTTACTATGGTTAATTATGCATTATTTATTAAATTAGTGAACATACTTAATTTAACTTTTATTTTGATACCAAATTTAGCTAATTATTTATCAATAATAACACAAATTTGTAATTTAAAGAAAAATAAAATGTGATCTGATGATGATTTTCTGTTTTCCTTCTTTCAAATTAACACACACTACAATAATATATGTATTTTTTTAAATAAAAAAATAAATATTATAACTTAACGAAGTTACAATGTTAACAAAAAATATATGGATCGATAATAAATATAGCTATTATTCAATATTCTTATATAAGATTATGGGATGGCTAGCACAGTGGTATGAAGTCGGCCTGTGGATCCTGAGGTCCCTGGTTCGATTCCCACAGGCGACAAATTTTCATAATTTGAAAAAGCTATCCCTGTGGCTCCTCCACCACTAACATGTTTGGGGGCCGTGATTTGACGACTGGTAACCGCACTTCACGCGCAAAAATATATCACTTACCGAGATCTGCTTTAGCAGAGTGCCACACCCAGCAATGGGTAGAAGGCGTGATGATATATTTATTTATTTTATTCTTATATAAGATTTATATTTCAATTTTTTTTATTGCCATTTAAATATTGTATCAGTTTTTTATGATTTTATTAAGTTTTATCAGGATAGATGACGTCAGTCGATCTTTATAACGTTTTCAGTATAGTTCAATATCCCAACAGCACAAACGAAATGTATAAATTTTTAGCAGAACGTACCTAAAATTCATTTACCATCATCATCCCTCATTACAAAAATTCATTCATTTAACTCAAACTGCAAGCAGCCACCACTCGCCACTTCCCGACTAATTGCTAATTAAAAAAGAAAACCCTCTGGTATGAATACGCTGAAAACGTGAAAACAGACAGATCCGAAATGTGAAAATGTAAAATAACACACTATATCTCCCTGTCAACCATCCCAAACCACCAGCCACCTCCACCACGCTGATGAAGTCGCATTCTGATGAAAATGAATGCGCCATTAGATTTCACGCGCAAAGGACATCGAACAATGCGCGTGATTCCGGCACAGAGCGGCTAATTGCGACACGCGGAATGGTTTTTATCGCACGATAACCAAGGCGCGGTGTGCGAGTAATTTATAACGGCTCGTAGCGAAGCTCCGCTCGTACCTCATTCCACCTGCTACAATGCATACATTTGGGAATATTATCCGTATCATAGTTTTTACTAAGTTTTGGACTATTATTTTTGGTACGTGTACAAATTGTGCTCTGAACTTTACCGGAAATAAAAAACTATACAATATGTGACAGAGAATAATTTGAATTTAAAATGTTGTTAGTTTTGTTCTTTTTATGTACTTTAAATTAATATGCACATGAAAAATCATTTTCATTTAATGTAGCTTTCATTTTTCAACTCGCATTATATATTGTAAATTTCATGAAAAATTGTTCTCTATTAATAATTTTTCTTTAATTTCAGATAAGGAAGAAATTCCTACGCAACACGAAAATGAAGAAGAAGACGACGATGAGGACGAAGAAGGTAAATATAAAACATTGTTCCTACTAAATTAGAAATTTTAAATTAAAAAATGTTTAGATTAGAGAACCTGAGTTCGATTCCCACAGTCGATAAACTGATTTTCAACACTTTAAATATTACCCCTGCAATGCGTGTGCGTTTGAGTGTCCGTATGTGTTCGAGTGTCTACGTACTATGGACAATTGAATGCCAACCTCTGCAAATGTCTCCTTTTTTTTCAAAAAATCATAACTTTTTTAAAAATCATCCGATTTTGATGCAGTTTTGCGTTCGAGTAACAAAAATGTCCATATTTTCATTGTCTGTAAACAGATTTGTCAATTGACGGCTGATGATTCCCATAGAAAGCTTGGAAAATCACCTTTTTTTCAGGAAAAAAGTGGTTCTCGTTTGGGGGAGGCGGGGGGAAGGGAACGGGAGGTTTGTCAAAATCAATTCACAGCTTTTCAAAGACTAGACTTTGGGCGACTTCGGACAAAAAATTGTATCCAATTTGTTTCAAAACTGACAAACTGACAGGGGTTTGAAAAGTGATGTTTTTTTGGGTGACCTGTTTTTTTTTTAGCAGTGTACATCCCACGCGCAACGTTACTTAACTCGCGTTATCGTTCATAAAAATTTCCATTACCAATATTTCAAAGTATCGATATTTATTTCCGATATTGATTCAAATATTAAGTGTCGATATTTTCAACCCTACATTGACGATGGAGAAAATTCAAAAATAAAAATATTTCAGACGATGAAGATGGTTCAGTAGCAGTAGAAAGAGAAGTTGACTTCAAATTTCAAGACTTCGAAAAACGGTAAATGTACTATTAAATAAGTCATTTGAATACAGAATATCATGTATATTTCCACATGAGACGTACTTCTCGTCGTCTTATTCTTACAGTTAAGAAATTCTAAAAGAAAAAGAGAAAAAGTTGCAGGAGGGTGTTATAATGTACGTAAGTTTTCAGTTTCGCGCAAGCCAGGGTGATTCAAGCGTGCGGCTTGGCTCTGCGACAGTTTGATAGTAACTCGCTGCACGTGAATCATTGTATATTAAAACTTCTTCACCGCATCGCCTGGAACTGCAAGATGCCCGCGCTGCTCTTCCAAGCATCCATTTTCAGGACGTTTCAGAGGATCTTCGCTGAAACGGACAGACCGGAACATAAAGTAAGATACAGATCATATTTATTTTTTTTTTTTTTTTTTTTGTGGCTTCTTTGGCGGACCAACTACTCGGTCATATGCCGCCACTACGCCCTGATCTGCATTTTAGTTGTTATTGGTCAACAGCAACGCGAGTTTCTCTGGACGGTCAATTTATTTATTTATTTATTTAAAACATTGGTAGCTACACTTAGATAGACATTATCAAAATTTATGGGTTTTAAACTTTTCGGAGCTGTCAGTCCAGGGATTAGAACTGAGAAATTTTGAAGATCGTTTCACGGTTTTTGTATTAGTAAAATTATGTTATCGGTTACTCAGTGGTATCGAGTCGGCCTGTGGATCCTAAGAATCCTGGTTCGTTTTCCACAGTCGACAAACATTTTCATCACATTAAAAATTACCCCTGTGGCTCCCCCACCGTTGATTTAACGGCTGGTAACCGCACTTCACGCGTATAAATATATCACTTACCGAGATCTGTTTCGGCAGAGCGCCACACTCAGTAATGGGTAAAAGTAAAACTGCGAAAAGAATATATTTGCATGAAATTAATACGAAAAATTTTCACAAAAATCTCGATTAATGTTCATAAAGGAATTAAAAGTTATTTGTCCAAATTAAAGCTAAATACTCTTATTTTGCTCAATGAATTACAATTTATTAAAACCTTTTATTAATTTTTATCAAATACTGTATTTTTTAATTCTATTTTTAAAAATTGTCTCATTCTGAAGTAGATGTAACAAGTGGCACTGTGACAATAATACTAACTATAATTAGTTACAAATAATAGAAAGATTTGAAACTAAACCATCTTTGACTCGAGCTGAACGTCTTAGCTAAATGCGCCACAGTAAAATTTAATCCTCTTTATAAATCCACCCGCTTATTATTAATTAAATAAAAACACTCTATCGTCACTTCTTCTCCTGCCATCTAGTTCTGGATTTCTGAAATTTATTTTCGTTCAAACGCGAAATTACTTTTACATCACTTTTCCATTAAAATTTGAAAATGTGAATAACAATCGTTGTTTTGCTAACAAACGACGAATATGATTTGATTGTAAACTTTTTTCCCCATCTATCAACTGTGAAACGTTACATATATCGTATATCCATAAATTGCAAAAATATCTTTATTTGATTTAATGGATTTGGTGGCTCAGTGGTATCGAGTCAACCTGTGGATTTGAAAACTGGGGTTCGATTCCCACAACTGACAAATTATTTTCACCACGTCAAAATTACCCCTGTGGCTTACCCTCCACTAACATCTTTGGGAGCAAATACAGGCAGTTTCATAACTTCTGGTACATACGTTAAGGGTATATGTTATTTGATATGATTACGAATCAAGCATATATACTTTTTTTAAATCACAAAACTAATTAACATGTTTCATGTCAAAAAATTTTCGTTGTCACTGCCACTGGGTTTATGGTTACGTTAAACTTAATAATTAAATACAGTATCTATTATAAATAACTGCTAATAATTGAATTATGTAATGAGTAAATTAATGTAATTTTATTCTATTCAGTAGATCTTTTGTTTCTTTAGTGAATGATACATACTAGAGCTGTATTCCATTTGCCACTTGGCTCACTTAAATCAGTTCAGATAAATTTGACACATGGCTAAATGAACTGAATTAAGTAAACTGATGCACTTATTGGGGTGAATTACTTCAAAATAAATTAGAATCTGTAATTCTAGTACTGGAAATAAAATGACCCGAAGTAATGCAGCGAAATAAATAAGTAATCTGGTTCAGTAAATGTAAGTTATATCGGATCCAAATGGCAAATGGAATACGCCTATGAATGCGTAAAAAATTGGTGATTTGTTTTAAAAATGGATTACACAAACGGATTTAGCAATAATGAATTAGTGGTGGCATATAGAGAGGCGAGACAAAATGTGAGACTAGACTATAATAATTATCATAAATCCGAATTTGTATGTGATACACTTATTTTTATATATCAATGTCTTTAAAACATAATTAACTGTAATTATTGTAAATTGGTTTCATTAAAATAATTTAATTTTGTTTATTTATTTTACTAGTATTATGTAATTAAGGTTATTGATTATCTACTTGTATTGTTTGCTTTTAATAAGAAACCGAATCCAGTGCATTACTAAAAAAACGCTGTAGGAAAAACCAGCCTTAATTTTTCGAATTTTTTTAAAATTATTTTCGATTCGTAATGAGCATATCAAACAACATATATCCTTATCGTATGTACCCGAAGTTATAAAACACCCTGTATATCACTTACTAAGTTCTGCTACGGCAGAGTGCCACACTTAGTAATGGATAGAAGGTGTAATGATATATTTATTTATTTTATTAAATAGCAATTTGAAATCCAATTAATCAATTTAACAATAAGTAAGATTAAACCGTTGTTTATTTATAGAATTATTATTTCAGGAATTACTGAAATTCGCCACATATATCGTACGACAGTTTCTGAAAGTTGGTGAGAAAAATAAAAAAATATTTATGGAATTGCTGTTTTGGAAGAATGCTAGAGACGCTTGTGACGCAGAGGAAGGCTACGGAAGTTATCAGACCAAGTAAATAAATATTTCAAGTGAACGTCAATAAATTAACTTATACATTATTTCATTTTTACAGATCCAACGCAATGAAAAAGAGCTGGACTGAAGAAGAAGAAAATGAACTACGTGTATTATTCATGGAACACAAAGAAAAAGAAGTAGAAGAAGGTTTGTTCTTAATAATATCATTTCAAGTATGTTATATAAACACTATAAATTGCTAACTTGCTTGTAGTATGCATTGGCATCTGTGGGGCAAGCAAGACGGCGACCATTTGCAGGGTAGACAAAAATAACGCTACATTTAAATGTATCATAAGCTTACCTATGAAAATGGCATTTCCTTCACTCAATTTAGTTGTGATAGTTACCATTAATGGTTATTATCACAATTAAATGGGAACTTATATCATGGCTAACTTCATTGAATTGCGCTACGCTTATTATGGCCGTCATTAAAATTCCTAGTTTCAAATTTACAGAGCGGGCACGTCAACTAGCGCCTCTAACGAGATACGTCATAACTAAATTTGAAAATACTGCCGATTGCATTGATTGAAAAAATCCTAAAAACAGGCCTAGTCATTCTATATTTATTATCATACGATCTTTACAGTAAAATACTAACGGTTGGCACCAATCATTCAATAATACTTCCTTCTTTTGACCTATAAACACATCAAAATTTTTAAATAGATAACAATATGGCGGCATTATTTACAGAAGTGCTACGTTGCCAAAGGAAATTCACTTAGTCTAGATTAGCTAGTCACTTTAGTCGAAAGCTCAGTATACTACTCATAATATTTAATAATATTGAATGTATAAATAAAATACCCAGTTTCATTAAATGTATTTTGTTTGATCACATAAAATTAAGTTTTCAAATATTTTAAGGTTGTTTTTGTAACTTGACAGCGTTGCCACTTTCCTTTAATAGAAATAAAAAGCACTAGATGGCATTACTTGACGTACCAAAACTGTAAAAAAACTCACAAAAATTTTTATATGGCAAAATGATGAAATTAAACGGCCATAATAAGCGTAGCGCAATTCAATGAAGTTGGTCATGTACCAAGACTGTAAAAAACTCACGACAAATTTTTATATGGCAAAATGATGAAATGAAACGGCCATAATAAGCGTAGCGCAATTCAATGAAATTGGCCATGCTTATACATTTCAAATTTGTCCGTTGCCATCTAGTGAGTAAAATAGAATTTAATCATTTGTTATGTAGCGAACTTGGTATAGCTTTACAGTTCGACGTTTATCACGTGATCCATACGTTAAACGTCAAACATCCTGTGTTGACTCAACAACAAATGTGGTAATCAACGGAGAAAAGTGCTGAAAGGAGAAAGCAGTTGGTCGAATCGGCAAGCTTTTTCTACAAATTTGTTGTTTCACACAAAATTGTGTGAAGGAGGGTCTGCTGCATGTGACATGTCAAAATTATACGGCCCCATGGCGTGAAGAAAATGTCATTTTGAAAAAGACACGTACCTTATTATTTTTGTTTGTATAATACAATAGAGTAATGCATCTTTTGCCTTTCCTGCAAATGGCGGCATACACCCACCTCACTAGTACGCGTAAGTCAGCTATCAAGAGTTCATATAAAATCATTGTATCGCTAATTTCAAACAATACAAAATAAATAAATAAATATATCATCACGCCTTCTATCCATTACTGGGTGTGGCACTCTGCCGAAGCAGATCTCGGTAAGTGATATATTTTGCGCGTGCGTTTACCAGTCGTCAAATCACGGCCTCCAAAGATGTTAGTGGTGGAGGAGCCACAGGGGTAGTTTTTGAAATTATGATAATTGTTTGTCGCCTGTGGGAATCGAACCAGGGTTCTCAGGATCCACAGGCCGACTTCATACCACTGAGCTAGCCACCCTATAACAATACAATAATGTGAAATTTGTTACAGATGTCGTGGACTGGATCATGAATAATTTGGTGGATAACACAAAAACACGTAAAGCAATCATAAAGAAATTGAAAGAACTAATGTTGTTGGAAAAATACAGCAAGAAGACATCTGCCTCATCACGCCCTGCCAAAGATTGGCAAGAAACGGAAATCGAACAACTCACAGAACTTTACAATGAGTTTCAAGACGCCATGGGTAACATTTTTGCAATTTTCTAAAGTAACAAAATTTACGTGAAACCTTATTTCAGATCCGTTGAGCTGTATAGTCGATAGACTGGATGTAAAAAGACCGAAAGCTCGAGTCAAACAAAAAATTCTTGAGTTGGGATTAGCTGATAGCAAAGCACTACGAAAAAAGCGACCAACAAAATCAAGGGGTCGTCAAGAAGAAGGTAAAAGAAACTTTTTATGGTTCTATCTTGTTTGTAAATTGATATGTGCAATTAATGTACATAGCTTGTTAAATTGGAAGTTAAATATGAGCCACTCCCTCTAGTTTGCAACTTCCGCTATTAATCATAGCTCACTTGTTAAGTTCTCATCAACGGAGACAACAGTTTTGATGTTAAAACTGCCTGGCGGCCGGAATCAATATTTCGCTTCTTTCGTGACACGGTTTCCTCTTGCTAATGTGTTTCTAAATGAATAAGTGGCCACCCCGTTGCGCACAACCCCTACAAAACACGCACCATACAGATAATTGATGGCGACAGTTGTTCTTTTCAATGTATATATTTGTCTTTCTCAACAACTATTTTTTTGTATTAGCAGCTCCAATTTATTAGACAAAAATGATATATTTACGCAGGAAAAATACCAACACTACAATTAATATATAATAAATTATATTTTTTTGGCAGCTACAATAATTTCAACTTAAATATATTAATATTTAATAGTATATTTCTAGCGATCTATTCCTAGGTTAAATAGATCAGTACAACTAAAAGTCGAGACGTATTGATTTTTAAATATTGTTAATTTCCTATAGAAAAATTAGATTTAGCCAGACTTTTTTTGTTTTGTCCCAATATTTCAAATTTGGTAAAAGTTTACTGTTTTTACAAAGAAATCAAATTAAAAATTTGTACAACATGATCTCTTCACTTCAACTAAAATTTATTTATATTCAGACATTTATGTACATATTCAATTAGTAGAAGGATCGACAAGAAAATATTTGTATTTTTACAATCAGTCAAAAAAAGTAATTGCCGCATAGTATTCAACTAGCATGAAAAGTGTCACTTTATTTCACGAGTGTTGTAAACTCATGAGTATAATACTTTTAACGTTGCTGTTGGCAACGTGCAATAAAATAGTTGCAACGAAACTAACTTTACTACGTAACATAAAAAAATGTTATTGATTTTTGTAATATAATTAGTAAAATTAGTTACAACTCAATCGTAGAAAACATAGTATTTACAACTCGTGTTATAATAGTTATTTGCGTATTAAGAGAGTAAAGTGCTTCTTTATTACTCGCGCCTGGTAATTGCAGCGCGAACCAAAGGCAAGAGGAACAAAAATGAGGAAAATATTTTAAATTTGTCTTTTTAAGCGTTACCGTGGGAGACGCGCGGTAAAATGTTTATTTGCTTGTTCCTTAGCAACCTCAACTTTACGTTGACAACTGAAAGCATAAATGTAAACTTTTCATAGTAGTTCTAGGGAATAGTATATTACATACCATGAACTGTAAGTGACAGTTTTTAGGTCAAGAATGTAGTTTGAGAAATCGAGGTCTGAAGGGTCGAAATTTCCTAAACATTCACGACCTAAAAACATCACTTACAGTTCGAGATTAGTAAGCTATTTTTTACAATGTTTGCATAAATGGAAGGAAAAGAACAATACATTTCAAAATTGACAGCTGTCAAATTGTTGTCAAAATAAACAGGATCTTGATATATAATATGTACTTACTGTTCACGGTGGATTATAGTCCTGATATAACTATGAAAACCGCTGTGCAATAAAAGTTCCATTTAGGGCCAGTTTTTCAATCACCGATTAATGTTAATCATGGTTAAATAATAATGGGAACTATGATTTCCATTATTATTTAATCATGATTAACACTAACCGAGAGTAAACCGGCTATTAAAAAACTGGCCCTTAATGTGTTTAAATTTTCTCATTAATAGGTAACTTACAGTACAAGTATTGTAAAAAAGTGTTTTGTATTGCATTCAAGGGTTTGTAGGACGCTTCCCACTCGTGCAATAAAGTGGCACTTTTCACACTAGTTTAATAAATAACTATAATATGTTGCTTTGAAATAAATTTTATATTCGCCTTCCATATTTTCTACTGTATAATTTAGGAATTATTAATATATACGAGGTATTCTGCTCATTTATTACATTAGTTTATTTTGAAACTTTTATTAAAACTGCGATTTATTTGAAACCCACAAATCTAGATATAATACCAGCGAGACATCGCAAACATTTATAAATAATGATTGTTTGGAAATCTTAAAATGAATTTGAAGTGTTTGAAGCAAGTACGGTTAAGTTGAAACACGTGTGCAACGGAAAGCGCGTCAACTAATGATCTAGCGTCGTGGACATCGGCAGCCGAGGAACTCGGAGTTCACTCCTCGCTCTGGTAACCCGGTTCGAGTATTTTTCACGGGAACCATTCACCAGGACGTGTCATGTTCGCGAACTTTTCTAATTTATTACGCTTTGTTTTTATTTCGACATGGGAGCAATTAATTACGATTACATTGGCCGCGTCATGGACACTCTTTGCTGTAGTTCAGTTAATTCTATTTATTTATTTTCTGATCGTGTTTGCCAAATATTCTCGGGAAATGTTTACCAGAATTTACTGCTATTGCTAATTCGGATATAAATACAAATACTACTTGCACACCTCTTTATTTTCAGTAGTACATTTATTTTAAATTAAATGTCGACTAAATTATAAAAATGTAACTTAAAAGAAACAAATAAAGCGAATAAATTTAATATGCAAACCGGTATTACGAATTGTAAATTTATATGAATTTATTATGTACGCATGTCACTTTTATGGGGTAATGACTCAGTGATATCAAGTCGGCCTGTGGATCCTAAGAACTCTGGTTCGATCTCCTCAGCCGACAAACATTTTCACCAATTTAAAAAAATACCCCTGTGGTTCCCCCACCTTTAACATCTTTGGGGCCGTGATTTGACGGCTGGTAACCGCACTTCACGCGCATAAATATATCACTTACCGAGATCTGCTTCGTCAGAATGCCTCATCCAGTAATGGGTAAAAGGTGTGATAGATACCCATTACTGGGTGTGGCATTCTGCTGAATCAGATCTCGGTAAGTGATATATTTTTGCGCGTGAAGTGCGATTACCAGTCGTCAAATCACGGCCCCCAAACATGTTAGTGGTGGAGGAGCCACAGGGATAGCTTTTTCAAATTATGAAAATTTGTCGCCTGTGGGAATCGAACCAGGGACCTCAGGATCCACAGGCCGACTTCATACCATTGAGCTAACCATCCTAATATATATATATATATATATATATATATATATATATATATATATATCATCACGCCTACTACCCATTACTGGGAGTGGTACTCTGCCGAAGTGATATATTTTGCGCGTGAAGTGCGGTTTCCAGTCGTCAAATTAAGGCCCCCAAAGTTGTTAGTGGTGGAGGAGCCACAGGGGTAGCTTTTGAAATTATGAAAATTGTTTGTCGCCTGTGGGAATCGAACCAGGGTTCTTAGGATCCACAGGCCGACTTCATACCACTGAGCTAACTACTCCAAAAGGTGTGATGATATATTTAAATTTATTTATTTATGTCAGTGTGTAAAGTTATAATAGTAATACGCTATTAGTAAATATAGAACTAGAAATAAAGTGAACGAAGTGATCTGTATCAGTAAGCGTTAGTTAGATCTGATTGAAATGGAAAATGGAATACGCTTGTTAATAGCAGTCTGTTATATTTATTATTTATAGATAAATATATTTGATTTTAGTTTTGATAAAATATTCAATTGTAAATACGCTATTATTTACGTTAAAAAACAGACTATTTGTATTCATTTGATTCACAATGAATAATAATAAGAGAATAGAATTATTCTATTTCATGTTGCACAACTGTTATATTTCAGTCAGAATTTGCAGTGATTAAAGTTCTCATTTACATTTACACTTTCTATACATGTACTTACTTCCCATATATCTCTTACGTTACATACAATACCTGCTCGTAAATTGCAAATGTTCTCTATTCAGAATTTAATTATTTAACATTGTTTTGCCTGATATGTCGTAATTTAACGAGGAACTTAAAGGAAACAGTTCATTTTAATCACTACAGATCTTTGTATTAAAACTGATATATTTTCATGAACATAGTGTGAAATCAGACAAAATGTAACATGCAGGTCTAAAATCATCAAAATTTTGCGAAAAAAATAAATGTAAAGACTTTCGTGTTTGGAACATGAGTTCTACAATCTTAGGATTTATTTTCTAAAATGCGAGCGAAGCGTGCCTTGGTAGGAATTCATTTAATATTCAAATAATATACTAAATTTGATGTAATATCGTTTATAACAGCTTGTATGTGTGGATCATATGTTCTACGGGCTTAGGTTTTGTTTTAAAAAAATTCAAGCGAAGCGAATCTCGCCAATAACGCGTTCTAATATAAAAAGTAACTGATTTTCGTAAATAGCACAATTCTTACATTTGGAATATTTAATATTTTTTACTTTGCCGGTAATATACAAATTTCCTATATTTCTTTTAATCAACTACCAACTGTTCGACAGTACGGTGGTGTGGATAGCATTACGGCATTCGAATCTGGAGATTCCAAGTTCGAATCTCACTTTAGCTAAAAATATATTAACTAACACACTACGAGTCGGTGAGTCCGGACCCTGTACTGTTATTGAGATCAAGTTCCTGTTGTACAGAGTAACATAAATATATATCATCATCACTTCTTCTACCCATTACTGGGTGTGGCACTCTGCCGAAGCAAATCTCGGTAAGTGATATATTTTGCGCGTGAAGTGCGGTTACCAGTCGTCAAATCACGGCCCCCAAATATGTTAGTGGTGGAGGAGTCACAGAGGCAGCTTTTGAAATTATGAAAATTGTTTGTCGCCTGTGGGAATCGAACCAGGGTTTTCAGGATCCACAGGCCGACTTCATACCACTGAACTAGCCACTCCATAAATAAATAAATAAGTATGTAGTTGATATTTTATTGCGGCTCCCTCTCCACTTGGCTGGTAATCTCACTTTACACTCATAATTATATTACTTAGCGAGATCTGCTACGGCAGAGTGTCACACCCAATAATGGATAAAAGGTATATTTTTTAGCATATCTTATTTTACTGCTGTTTAATTTACAGACCTTGTTCTAAATTTTTTATTTATTTATGCTACTCTTTTACAACAAGAACTGATTTTCAATTACAGTACAGGGTACGAACTCCGCAGTGTAGTAGTTCATTTAATTTTTATCTTTAATGAGATTCGAACTAGAGGTCACCACCGTACTGCCAGATAAATGTGCAAATAAACTACATTATTCAATTAATAGGAAGATGATGGTGTCATCAGTAAGCAATCAATAGCAATAATAGTGAAATGAGTTGTATTGAACAAGTATTGTTGAATTTGGGCGCGAGTCAAACAGCGGGCGGCATTCGCGGTTCAATCCAGTCGACCCTATCGCTGTTCGGTGCACATGTCGTGGGCGGAGGCGTTCGGTTCGACCCTAGTGGTCGTGACAGGCGCCCACCCTCGAATGAGCTAGTTGGCATTAGCGAGGGTAAAGTGCCTTCTGGCGATCTAATGCCACGTCATATTTTTTACTCCATTATTTATTCATCTCGTTTTATTTGTGATTTTTTGTTCCCCAACTCACGCTATGCTTGGCAAAGTACCATTTTATTTTTTACAAACAACTTTACCGATTTTATCTGCTATAAAATGGAATTACTTACCATGGCTTTCAACTTTAATTATAATTTCATATACTTAGTTCTAGTTCTATTAATTTAGGTATAATTAGTGATGGGGTAGGTGACTCAGTGGTATCGAGTCGAAGTGTGGATTTGAAAACCAGAATTCGATTTCCCACAGCCGACACACAATTTTCACCACACTCAAATTACCCCTGTGGCTCTCCCATCACTAATATCTTTAAGGGTCGTGATTTGAAGGCTGGCAACCGCACTTCGCGCGTATAAATATATCTCTTACCGATATCAGTTTCGGACGAATACCATATCCCAGTAATGGGTAAAAGCTGTGATATATTTTTTTAATTATTATTTTACATTGAAAAGTTTTATAAGTTTCATGAATTTTTTTAAATTCACGAAATATAAGAAAAAGGTTCTTATATCTCAATGAAATTTTAGCTTTCGTGAATTTTTAAATTCTTTTTTGATTTACTTAGACAATTATTTTGTTTTATAACATAAAAATATTCATAGAGTTTCCAAAACTCAACCCAAAACAGCAATTGATCTAATACTTATAATAAATTGTGTTTATCTGTCTAAAAAAAATCGTTTAGGAGTTCATATATTAATATCAGAAAATCGAGAACCAGAGAAACATTCACAGAAAATCCACGCAACAGATTTATCAAAGAATCTGTCTTCATCAAATATTCTTCTTTTAACACACCACTTCACACATATTCACGTTTCCTCCATAAAACCTTTAATCACATCCATCCATTCGTTCAAGTCGGCCTGTGGATTTGTGACTCCGGGTTCTATTCTCACCACATTAAAAACTGCCTCTGTGGCTGCCGCTCCACTAATAGAGACCGTGATTTGACGGCTGGTAACTGCACTTACCGAGAGTGCCACACCCAGTAATGCATAAAAGGCGTGATGATATATTTATTTATAATTAAATTCTGCGTCTACTATATAATTTTCAATAGCACTGTCACAGTAATAGTGTTCGTTCACGAAAAATGCATGTTTTAAAATAAAGACTGTAAATTTAAATTATTAGAAAATTTAATAATACTTTCGGAAATTTCTGTTCAACAACGTACACTTATTTATTAAATAAATGAAAAAGTACAAGAAAATTTCAGAAATTAATAGCTTCAGAACTGTCAACAAAAAATTTGAAATTTCAGATTGAAACTTTTGAGCTGACATAACTGTGTGTACTGCAGAATGGTAGTGGTAGCAATTGTGTGTTAATTGACGATAAGCGAATGTGATATGGTTAAGTTAGTGTCCTCTGGCGATGGTGTCAACGTGTCCAGCGAGAAACAGACGAACGACACAGTGTTGCAATGAAGCTATACATTTCATTGTCAACCCCAGCGTGTGTACTCGCTCTGATTAATTCAAATGACAAGCTAAAATTGGCTTTTCCCCAGAATCATTTATCTTTCGTGTACCGCCCCACCCTGATTGTTTCTGGCAACTCGACACCGTCATTGCCGTCCGTTTTAACTTTTTTGTACTGAGCAAAAAAACTTATTTCCTCGCCAGATACACTTCAACGGTTTTGTACGCGGCTGTACGACCGACTTAATTTAGTAAAAAAGGATTTATTACGAAGACGGATAAGATTCAGTGAAATCAAATGTCCGCCGACGTAATTTGGCCGTAATATTACCCGGCCAAACGGGTAAAGGATTGCAGCGGATGCAAAACTCTTAAAATTTTATTATATATATTTATTTATTTATAAATATACCTAATTTCGGTTCCAAGCTTTGTTTTGTTTCTAATATTTTTGCGAAATAACTCATATTTACATATATAGTGAAGCACCAAAGATTACCAGATAAATCAGTTTTTTTTCTAAAGTCATTAGCTAGCCAGAAAAACTGATTGGTTGCTTTAAAAAATAGACATGTATATATTTTTAGATGAACTTCAATCTTTTCGAACAAATGCTAATGATGATGATGATGATGATGATGATGTACTCGAAAGTGAATGTTCATCAAGTGATGAAGAAAATGAAAATCAAAGTCATATTAGAACTAAAAAAGCAACTCCACGTGCGATAAATAACAAAGCAAAGCGTTCAACAATCAAAAAACCAATAAAAACTAAAAAATTAGAATTACCAGTTCTTAAAAAACTAATTTTGGAAGTAGTAAAAGGAGGTATAATACTGGAAATTAGTTATGGTGTTTAAAAATTAATATAAAATATATTATTTTACTACAGATATGACAGATTCTTTAAAATGGATTTCGGAAAGTTTAATAGAAGCCGCAGAGGATCAAGAACAAGAAATAAATCTAGATGGTAATGAAGGTATTCCGTTGGTTCCAATTAATGCAAAAGACATACAAGCAATTAGAAATCCGCTTTTCGAAAAATTTTTACTTGGAATTGGAATACAAAAACCTGCAAGTGAACAAGTAAACACTTAAGCATTATTTATCAAACTCTGTATTTAAATGTATATTTTCATGATAGGAAAAATTTTGGCGAATCCCAGGCAATGTATTAGCTGCAGAATTAACCAAACAGGCAAAATTAATTGATGAAATAGTGGAAAAAGGAGCAGATGCTTTTCCAGAGTTTAACGAACAGCCTATTGTTGAGCAACCTGCAGACGAATCGTCTGACGAAGATGTGTTTGACCGTTTACGTAATTTTATATCCAAACCCAACGTAGAAGAAGAACCTTATATTCGCGAAGTAGATAAAGAAGGAGTAAATGAAAATAATGAAGATAATGCCATTATTGAATATGATCTAGAAAACGGAATGATGTCTCAAAATTCTAAAAGTTCTTCTACTAAAAAATCTAAAAATTCTAAGAAAAGAATTACAGTAATGGATGACTCTGATGAATCTGATTCTAGCAGTCCTCAAAAAACAGATTTAGAACATACCAAAGGTTATTCTAATGAAAATTCACTAGATCTATCGAAATCTACTGCGAAAAAGAAAACAAAAAGAAACTCTTTACTTGATGATTCAGATGCGTCAGATTCTGAAACTGTAGTTCTAAATGAATCGCTAAATAATACTGGAAATAAAAACAATGAATTAAAATCTAGTACTAAAAAGAAGTCAAAAAGAATTCAGTTATTAGACTCAGATGACTCAGAAACTGAAAATATTGAAACATCTAACGTGAGTCAGTCAACTACAACTAAGAAATCAAAAAGAATTTTGGATGTATCAGATGAATCAGATTCAGAAAAAAATAAAGATCAAGCTTCAAAAAGCGATGAGGAGATAAATCAGTCCAAAAATAAAACTTTGAAAAATTCCGAGAAATCAAATATAACTCCTGAAGATACAAAAAGAACTCGAGACTCTGACTCTGAATCTCAAAATGATCATTCCGTTAAACGAAAGAAACTTGCTATTATTACTGATAGTGATGAAGATTAATCAATAATTTTATTTGTCCTTTTATAGTTAAGTTTTATTTTGTAAGTACAATGTGTAATATAGTACTTTTGTATTTTCGTAATCTTTCGTTTTGAACTTTGTTTCTTTGTAATTTTTTTATTTATCATTTTAAATATAAGTACATGAATAATGCATTAGTTTTTGTAAATAATTCATTACAATAGAATTTGAACATATTCATATTTGCCGCCAAGTACAACAAGAAGAAGAGTTTCCAAAAAGTAAAAATGAACTTGATGCGATTGACGTTTTAAATTTCGAAGGTTAGAAATATAAGTTTCAGGCAATGTAAATATATTTTAGCCAGATAATCATGATATATACAATTGGTTTATTTATATCATGCGTTAAATTACTTCTAGTACCCGCGTAGTAAGTATTACATTTTTTAACCTAAAATGTTTGTATCAAAATACATTTTCTGTTTCTAGTCATTCTACAGATTTTGAAGTACACAGAAATTGGATGGCAATAACTCACAGTTTACCAGTTAGAAAATGGTACTACGAGAATACATCAGAATGGACATTGGATTATCCACCGCTATTTGCTTGGTTCGAATTTATTCTGTCACATATTGCAAAACTGTTCGATGCTGATATGCTGCTAGTGGAAAATTTAAACTATGCATCTGAATATACTAAACTATTTCAAAGAATTTCTGTTATCGTGACTGATTTTATATATCTTTACGGAGTTGAACAGTATGTATATTCAGTCTAGTTAATTCTTTAAGTTGATATAATATTGTTTTAGGTGTGCGGCTTCCATAAAGAAAGGATGGAGATCAGAAATTGTTTTACCAATACTTCTAGCTACTAATGCAGGTCTTCTGATGGTGGATCATATTCATTTTCAATATAATGGCATGCTCTTTGGATTTCTTTTGATATCAATTGCAAGAATTATGCAGGTACACAATTATTTGAGACAACAATGATTCACTGTTAATTATTTTCAATTTCCAGGCTAAATACTTGCAAGGAGCGCTTTGGTTTACCATATTGTTGAATTTCAAGCATATATTTTTGTATATGGCTCCTGCATATTTTATTTATTTACTTCGTGCGTTCTGTTTTACAATTCCACGTAAAAATGGCAAGGTACAATTCATTCCATTATCAGTCAAGAGGATTTTTCATTTAGGGCTCATTGTTTTAAGTATATTTGCCATATCCTTTGGGCCTTTTCATGATCATGTTGGGCAAGTGATTTCAAGGCTGTTTCCATTTAAAAGGGGGTTGTGTCATGCCTACTGGGCCCCAAATATTTGGGCCTTGTATAACGTAGCAGATAAGTTCTGCACTGTGTCAGGTAATTTATTTGTATTTGAAATTATTGAAAGTTTCCGAGTATGAGGAACCAACGTGCTTGTATGAAAGAAATTATGAATGTGGATGAAGCTAAAGTGGTGTGTCAGGATAGAAACGTTTGGCGAAGATTAATTGCGGAATGAATCTGATGATTTCAGAAAAGCGCAGGATTTTAGATTTTAGTTTTGTTGTTTAGTAATTTCTTTAGAGTGTTTACCTGCAATTGTATGAAATTCACTTTCTAAAACAAGCGTAGGGACGACACTCCCTTCGTTTCTTATCTTTTTTATTCGTTTTCTGATCTTACATTGAGTGTTTAACTGCAATTGTGTGGAGTTCACTTTCAAAAACAAGCGTAGAGCGACACTCCCTTCTTTTCTTATCTTTTAATTCGTTTTCAGTTCTTACGTAGAGTGTTTAATTGCAATTGTGTGAAATTCACTTTCAAAAACAAGCGCAGGACGACGCTTCCTCCGTTTCTTATCTTTTTGTTTCATTTTCAGTTACTGCATTGTGTGGACTTTTCTTTCATATACAAGTGCAGGCTATCGCTTTCATCTTTTCTAATCTTAGTAGATTCGTTGTTAGTTTCGTTATTAGATTCGTTGTTAGGAGTAAACGTGAGTAATTTGAGATGTTTTATGCATATGTTATGTACGTTGAAGAAAGAAAATGAATGATAAGTGAATAGGAATGATGTGATTGAAGGTTTGTTGTGTGATAATGATTTCGAGTGTAATAATTGAATGAGTTTATATGGAGTGATCTATGAATGTGGTTGAAGTGAGGGTGGTTTATTTGGATGAAAATGTTTGACGAGGGCTGATTGTGTGATGAGTGTGATGAGTGAATGTTTTATGAGTGATTTTAGGGTTCGTGCTACCCCATTTGTTGGGATATAGCGTGAAGATACATATGCATGAAATTATTTATTATTTTATTAAAATCTCTGGGTTTTAGGTAAATTCCTGGGAGTAAATATAACATCATCAGTGGCAACGATGACCGGGGGTTTGGTTCAAGAATTTTCGCATACCGTACTACCAAATATTACTCCACTAGTCACAGTTATTTGCACTGTACTTGCGATGACACCTGCATTATACAAACTGTGGCGAGTTGGGGCTCAAGCTCATCACTTTATCAGATGTCTTGTGCTCTGTGCTCTCACATCGTTTCTCTTTGGATGGCATGTACATGAAAAAGCTATTTTATTGGCTATCATTCCACTAAGGTATGCAAAAGTTTAATAAATATATCAAAATTGATACGCGAAAAAATCTGAATTTAAGAAATTGTTACATTTTAATCATTATTAGATTGAGTAACTTTATTTTTTGCTGTGATCCTAGATTATTCATATGTAAGATTTATAGCATAATTATTAAAGAAAATCAATATAAATTAAATTCGGAAATCAATACTAAAAACCTGTGTTTCTAATGAGAGACAAGTTGCACCGGCGAAAGTAAAATTTAAAAAAAAATAAAATAAATATATCATCACGCCTTCTACCCATTACTGGGTGTGGCACTCTGCCGCAGCAGATCTCGGTAAGTAATATATTTTGCGCGTGAAGTGCGATTAGCAGTCGTCAAATCACGGCCTCCAAAGATGTTCGTGGTGGAGGAGCCACAGGGGTAGTTTTTGAAATTATGAAAATTGTTTGTCGCCTGTGAGAATCGAACCAGAGGTCTCAGGATCCACTGGCCGACTTCATACCACTGAGCTAGCCACCCCATAAAATTTTTAACTTGGTTTAAATAAAAATTAAATTAAATTGTTCATAATTCGGCCTGTGGATTTGAGAAAATCGGTTTGATTCCCAAGCCGATAATTTTCACCACGTTAAAAATTACATCTGTGGCTCCTCTTCCAGTAACATCTTTGGGGGCCGTGATTTTACGGCTGGTAACCGCACTTTACGTGCACAAATATATCACTTACTGAGATCTACTAATCCAATAATGGGTGAAAAGCGTGATGATATATATTTATTTTATAATTCCATTTGATATGTAAATTTGTTTTGCTCAAATAAGTTTAAAATTGAACTTTTATCGGTGCAAATGACTATAAAACAACACAAATAATAATTGAAGAATAGAAAATCAAGTGGGATAAAGTGCCAAAATTAAAGAATTTTTTTCTCTTAGAAGGCTCTATATGTTTTGCCTATTAACGTAAAATAGGGACTATGTACCTGATGGTTATGTATTAATTATTATTCATATACAAAGTTTTGAAATTTTAATTTATTGTTTAACACCAAGAAAAATAAATTTCCTCTGAAATTTAATTTTGGCACTTAGACTCTTTTGATTTGTTTCTATTAGTATAATATCTAATTATTATTGATTCATTTTTAGCATTTTGGCAGTGACAGAAGCTCGCGACGCAAAAATCTTTCTAATTTTATCAACAGTTGGACACTATTCTTTATTCCCATTGCTGTTCCCCACTTCGTTGTTACCTATCAAAGTGTTATTATTACTTACTCACACTATATACGCATTCCAAAGTTTATCTAGTCTTTGTCCCCTTTTAATTGCAAAATGTACCCTTCCATTGCTTAGTTATATGGAGAGTCTGTTTGTTCTCGGATTAGTGCCACTATTTGTGTATGAAAATATAATTCATATTGCATTAGGTTTAAATAAAACATTGCCTTTTCTACCACTGATGTTCACTTCTGTATATTGCGCGGTTGGTGTTGTGTATTGTTGGATTCGATATTATGTTTATTTTTTACAGAAGAATAATGCACAAATAGATAAGAAATAATTCTCATGCTGTGAATAAAGTACAAGGTCTTTTAACATTTGTATTTTTAAATACTAGTTGTTAAATAAAAACTTAACTAAAGATTTACACTTACCTAAATGTTCCTAAACTAAGTTTATTACGTGTAGAATATGACTATTCTAGCGGTAATAACATAAAGTAATCTTATTTAATCTACAGTCGAATTTACTAACGCACCATCTATCTCTCACGGTTCTCGAGATTTATTTAACTTTAAAGTTTTAAGAGAAAAACTTCATTAATTATAATGTTTCAAAATTAATTTCTTCTGAACTGTTTTTTTCTTTTAACTTGATAAGTTGCCAATAGCGAAGGACTAAACATTAGCTCTACGCACTTGAGACTTCGCTATGTAAGTATTCTATTCACGAAAATATATCTAACAATCGCTCAAATGCTAATAGTATTATCTGTGTCTTAATTTAGGAAACTTCGGAATCATCTTTGATTAGACACCTAACATTCCTGTAGTAACTCTAATCTTGGAATTTGCATCTTGAAGTTCTACGGATAACAAATAATACATATATTACAATTGATTAGTATTGATCGATTGTTCTGAGTGCTTGGTTTGTTCTGCAAGATTTTGGCGTCTTTTGACACGTGTTTGTTGATAATTGAAATATTTAGGTGCCATTTTTGCGGGACCACAACTCGTGATCATTTGCGGTTGAGACTCCTGTCGTATGCAGCTTATCCGAGAAACGTTTCACCCAAAGTGGGTAATTGAGGACGTATTTGAAGAGACATGAAGATGAAACATGTAAGCATTTATAAACATAACATAATAATTGAAATTTGGTTCGTTCATATTAATAATTCCTGTCCTACAATGTCTTATCCATTTATTCCACGGCTACGCGATTGTCAGCTTTCAAAAAATATTACAATAAATTTTTATCACGTTATCTTTCGAAAAAGTCTCACCAATAAATTCTTGTATCTCCGAAGTTAGGGGTTGTACAGGGAAAAGTTTCAACCAAAAGTTGTAGATGGTAATAAAATAAGGATATGTTATTTGAAACATTTTATTACATAACGTCTAGATTTTGAAATAAAGTTAAAAAAACTTTATCCTATCTGAGGTGCATTTACAGGGTTGTAAGAAGGCCTTCGTATTCAAAATAATCGTGCATTTATGTAATTTTTTATTCCTCTTTCATACAATCAATTCCAAATCAATCATTCTTCCAAAAGGCGTTCTGAATCATTTTTAAAACAATAGTTTTCTCTGTAAGATAAACAATATAGAGCAGTTTTAATTGATAAAAAATCAAAATATTTTTGTATTTTAAATCTTTAAAATTTTGTTACGCCACTGTAATATTAATGGTAAAGTAGAGTGCTGAAATGTCGGTAATAACATTGCGCATGCGTCAGATTATTGATCGACTAGAAAATATGTATGTCCATATAAGGAGTGCTGATTTTATTATGCAAGTTTTTGACGTGTTTTGATACTTTTCTTATTGATAATTGAAATATTAGGTGCCATTTTTATGGGTCCACAACTCTTAGTGACTCGTTTTGTGCGCAGCTTCTGTGGGAAAAGTTTTACCCAAAATGGCGAATGGAGGACACATTTGAAGAGATGACGATGAAATATGTAAGCATTTATAAACATATCAAATTAAATTTGGTTTGTCCATATTCATAATTCCTTGTCCTACAAGTTCTTATCCGTATATTCCACGGCCACGCGGTTGTCAGCTTTTAAAAAATACCACATCATTTTTATGACAAGTCTCACCAATCAATTCCAAGACAATCACCTTACTAAAAAGTCATTTTATAGGTCTTTCTTAAAATTTCCTCCAAATGATTTTTAAGAGAACCATTCTTTTCAAAAGTTTCCTGCAAACAATTCCATGCAGTCACACATTTGTTGTTGTCTCAAAAACTATTTATGCCATCGACTCAAATGTTGAATATTTGGGTTCTGTGGTATATTTAGTATTAAAATGTGTTACATTTATTTATATTATTATCTATATTTTAGAAATATTCAAAGAAAGAACAAATCCAGAAATGGCACCAATACCGAATGTCCGAAAGTACTGATCGCGTGTCCTGTAAGCAGTGCTGGACTCCGCAGATTTCAGCCGTCAAATGCCGGCGACCGGAGCTTCAATGGCTGATATGGTGAGTGGACCATTTTTTACACCAAATCAAATAAATATTTCTTTATGTATGGGTTGAATTGAAAAAAGTTTCAAATAAAATATCATTATATTGATATTTTATTTGAAACTGTATGCCGTTCGTGCTACCCCATTTGTTGGGATATAGCGTGAAGATATGTATGTATGTATGTACCAGCCGCCGAATCAAAGCCCTCTAAATATGTTAGTAAACGAGAAGGCACAGGGATAATTCTAAATAAATGTATCATCATGCCTTTTACGTTTCTCATTAGGAAACAAAAAAATCCTGTCAGTTGTGTCAAAAATTGTTTTAAATTATTTGGAAGCATAACTAACTTGTAAAGTAAATAAATATAAATATATCATCACGCATTTTACCCATTACTGGGTGTAGCACTCTACCTTAATTACGATATTAATTTATATTTGCAATTACCCTTGTGACTTCTCCGTAACTAACATCTTCGGAGGCTGTGATTTACCGGCGTATACGCGCATAAATATACTACTTATAAAAATATTTGCGACGGCAGAGTGTTGCCACATCCAATAATGGATAAAAAGTGTTATAATATATTTATATTTATTTAAAATTGACAGCTGAGCTGTTTTAATAAATAATTTTTACAAATGTTTAATAAATAAAATAATTTAGTTTTATATTTGTAATGATGATATTATTTGTGCATATTAGTAATGATTTGTTTCTTTATTTGCAGACGCAGTTGTTTGTAGCCGCGAAGAAGCCAGTCTCCTGCCAAGAGTTTTCGTACAGAGGTTTTTCTCTTGGTGCTGACAGCGAATGCTGGGGAGATGGGATCAGCGACTTGCCTCTGAATATCATCCATGTCACTCTTCCAGGCTTTATACCAACTTCAAATAAACATTGTATTCACCAAATAAATAAAACAATTGCAATAAATATTATATTCAGAAATAAATAAAACAATTGCAATAAACATTGTATTCACATATAAATAAAACAATTGCAATAAACATTGTATTGATAAATAAATAAAACAATTGCAATAAATATTGTACTCAGAAATAAACAATATAATTGCAATAAACATTGCATTCACATATAAATAAAATTATTGTAATTTAATATTATACTCAGAAATATACAATGTAATTGCAATGAACATTGTTTTCACTTGGAAATAAAACAATTGTAATAAATATTGTACTCAGATATATAATTGCAATAAACATTGTATTCACATATAAATAAAATGATTGTAATTTAATATGTTAAAAACAATAATAAATATGTTTTAAATTGATAATTTACAATAACTCTCTTTAAAACATATTTATTCTTTAAGAATGAAAAGTATTGTAATAAGTTGTTTGCGAAAACATACATCTTATTACAATATATCTTATTCTTAAAGAATAAATATGTGTGAAAGAGAGTTGTTGTAAATTATCAATTTGAAACATACCTTTTTATTGTTTAAAACAAATAAATTGTACTTGTAATAATAATTTAAATATAAAATATTAGTATAAATAAATTGTACTTGTAATAATTATTTAAACATTAGTATATGTTGTATACAAATTTGAAATAATAAATAATTTTAAAATGATATGTCTTTATTTTGTTTAGAAATATAATATCCTATAGTATAAATTCGTCTCAAGTTAAAAAAATTTCGAATGAAGTTTAAATTCGGTGTTGAATTTTTAGTTCAAATATTGAACCAGAGAAGGCGCCACTAGTATCGTTGCATTCCTGACATTTCTGAAATTCCATTCGCATTCCGGAAGCCTCACATTCTATCCATCTTGGATTTGCCGCTAACCGCTTCACAGTCTAACACCCAGAAATTTCGGGGTGTTAGACTGTGAACAGAACACAGAAGCTAAGCACAAAACGAGTCTCACCACTATGAATCCGCAAATGTTCACTAAGAGTTGTGGACCCATAAAAATGGCACCTAAATATTTCAATTATCAATAAGAAAAGTATCAAAACACGTCAAAAACTTGCATAATAAAATTAGCACTCCTTATATGGACATACATATTTTCTAGTCGATCAATAATCTGACGCATGCGCAATGTTATTACCGACATTTCAGCACTCTACTTTACCATTAATATTACAGTGGCGTAACAAAATTTTAGAGGTTTAAAATACAAATATTTTGATTTTTAATCAATGAAAACTACTCTATACTGTTTATCATTAATTGTTATTTAAATCTATATTAATTATTCGTAATTATAAGTAATATTTAACCCCGAAAACTAATATTTTATGCACTGGCCCACAAAATAGTCTCACAATTTTTTTGTTTGGACGTTTATATTTAAATTTAACTTATTTCAAAAGAAAAATATGTATATAATTTATGGTATATAAATGAAAAACAGTTAATAAAATTAAAATAGTATTGTATAATGCTCCAATTAATGTTGAATTATTAATATTTTTGGAAAAGTCTGTCTTCAAAGTATGTCAAGAGTGCTTTTAAGAGCTTCAAAATAATTTAGGGACTGCAGGAATTTTTTGGATAAGGGTATGATCTTAAAAGTATGTCCGAGTGTTTTTAAGAGCTACTGAATTATTTAAGAACTGCAAGGATATAGTCTTTAAAGTATGTTAAAATGTTTTTAAAGGTTTCAGGATTATTTACAGACTGCAGGAACTTTTTTACAAACAAAATAGAATTATAAATAATATAAGATCAATTTACTCACATTGATGTTGGTAGGAGCGGGCTATGAAGCTGGTATCGACTCCAAGGACTCTGCTGAAGGTGATGATGTTATTACAAAAAATTTTCTCCAAATAAATCGTTGCCATCATGGTTTTTTCTTGGAATTATTGCTAAATGGTTAACAGAAACGATTTCCAGTAAACGTACGAGTCTATTAAACATTATTTTCGGTCCCCATGACCGGCATCTCCGTCGCTGGTTCTTCCTGGTATTTACGAGTTTTTCTCTGAGCAGTTTTCAAGTCGTAAGTTGATGCTAAGACCACAGTTTCTACAGAAATATTTTCCAATCAAAGATGATTCCGAAGCCTCCTAAATTAACACACAGAGAATACTATTAGCATTTGAGTGATCCTAAAATGTCCCTCAAATCATTTTTAATAGTGTCCTCTTCCTGAAATATCCCTCAAATCATTTTTAAGAATGTCCTCTGGTATATAGTTCCAAGAATGTCTGTGGTACAAAATTGACAAGTTGGATATTTAGACATTAGCAAAATGAAATATTTCGGGCCTTAGTTTATGAGATCCTAAAATTGTAAATGTAAACACTTTTATCGTAATTTGGTTTAATCAATCAAAATAAAAACAAATATTATTAGTCATTTACCTGTTTTTTTTTTACTCAATACCGTAGAACTCAAACTATTTTCTATAAAAATGTATTATTCACACTTCTTTAAAGGAATATTTAAGTGACACTTTTAATTAAACAAATATATACACTTAGTACAGTATATTTATAATAAATTAAGTTACTAGTACAAAGTTCATGGAGTAAATCTGTACAAGTGTGCATTAGTTGCAATGATTGATATACAAGATGTCCTTAGATAAGTCTACCATAGACGATTAACATGGAAAAAGATTTCCAATATCGTTTCCATTAATCAAATTTAAATAATTAGGGATGCAACGGTATTGGAAAAAATATTTGTTTGGTAAATATCCATGACGTACTTTTCTGACCACAGCCTGTATGATTTATATAATACAAACAACTTTCTAAATACGTATGTATTCATTAAAAAAAAAGAAAAACTCAAAATACGGAAAATTATTTGCACCGCTCTTATTCCGGAACTGCATTGTGAACCATTTACTCAATAAATATTACAAGCTATTTTATGCTTAACAAAAACCTGAAGATTTCAAATTAATATTAAATTAACAATTATATTTCATCCAAATCTATTTTTAATAACGAAAATAAAAAAAGTTCTAAACAAAACGACAATGTTTTACATATAAAGAAAACCTTTAATAATTAAATAAAAATAAAACTGAATTTCATATTTTTATCAAAATAGAATATTATATTTCCTATAAAATGCTATTTAAGTTTTTCTGTCTTGTATATCTATACATGCCGGTCGTCTGTCTTAAAGGCGTACATAGATTAACATCTGAATCAGATTTTTGGTTGCTGTTGGTCGATGTTTTACAAAGATTTTAGTAGCAATCGAAAGATATAATTTTTCTGAATCCAACGATGTAAAATACACTACAATTTGGTAGTCATTTGACTTTGTAAATTAATTATAAATTTTTTTAAATTCACGGGTTTATTTAATTTTTATTGAAAATTCATATCGTTACCTATGACTGTCTGGTTTTGACATCAAATAAATCCCTTGAATCAAAACAAAATAATCATAAGAAACGATATTTTTTTTCGATTAATAAAGCGGTGAATTTTCAACATTTAAAAATTAATATACGGGGTCAAATTACTACTAAATTGAAATGAATATTACGTAGTTGGATACAGAAAATTGATATCTTTCGACTAATACTACAATCTTTGTTGTCGGGTAGAACACCGAGCATCAGCATGCAAAAAACTGATTTCCCATGTTAATCTCCTATGTACAGCTTTAAGACAAGATATCCGGTATAGTGATAAAATTGATTTCAAAGACTGTTTTTAAGATAAAATAAATGTTAAAATTGCATACTGTACAATCAACAGTTCTGTATTTAACCCAAGCCAAATCTGTACAACAGTATCGTCAAATAAAATAGTAAATGTACCAAAAATAATGATGCGATATAGTCATTAAAATGATGTAAAAATAAAATTTGGGATTAAGAATAATGGATAAAATAAATAGCAGATACGTAAATCAATGATGTCGAACAGTGTTACGAGTGGGTTAGGCTCACGGCGAGATTCTGCGGCTCCGTGGCCGCCTTCTCCGTCAACGCCAACCGCCGGCAATCGCATTCCTCCATGTACTTGATCACCTTGTCCGTATCTTTTATCTGACAAATTGAAGCTTCCGTCTGAAATAATACATGCGAAATTAATACATATACAGGATTTTCCATCACGCTATATCAATTTCAGGTAAACAATAACGAATCTAAAATTAAGAATCCTGCGCTTGTCTTCTTTTCTATCCTGACAAACTACGTTCGTTTCAAACACATTCATAATTCATAATCTTCATCCATTTATTCTTTGGCCGTCCACGCAATCTTTCACCTTCAATTTCACCTACATACGTTAATTTCTCGAATCTTTCATTCGTTAAATATTCGAAGAAATTTTTAAACAATTTCAGATTTAAACAGTTATTACTTTTTATAATTTTAAAAATATAACTTACCGAAGCTGTCAAGTTCATAAAACTGAAGAATTTTTTGAGTATCTCTACCATGTCAGAAAATGTATGTCCTTGTAGAAATTGGCGAACATTTGCTTCATATTCAGCGTTACCCATAATTAAAAATCCTATAAGCATTGCAATATAGGACGCTAGGAATGTATATTCCATGTGAATACCAGCTTTTTGTAACACTAAAACAACAAATCAAAAATACATTTCTTGTTAAATTCAAAATAACTTTAAACTTTTACGTTTTGCAACGGTTTCTTCTATAAATTCATCGTGTGATTTTGGTTGAGACTTTGCTTCTGAATCTTTCTCGCCATCCAAAATAGCATCTGTCCGTTTTTCTGCTATTCTAGCTAATTCTTCACAATGATAAAACTCTTTAATTAGCACTTCTAACGCACTTTTATCACCTATAATATAAAAATTATTAATTTAATACAACTACTATATGATTGCTAGAAGAATGGGAATGGGTGTAAACAGATATAAATACTTACAAGGAAAAATACTTTCAAAGTTGGCTGGTGCTTTTGCATTAACCAATAACTTTTTGTTATCATCGTCTTGGTCGTCTTGTATTAAATTGATCAACAACATCAATACCTAATAAGAATAAAATATTTTAATAAAGATAACACATTAAATTTTCGTGCAACTTACAAGAACTCCTAACTCAAACTTCTTCTGTTCTGGTATATAATGTGGAACTTGTAACAACAAATGTAAACTAGCGTCTAAAATACCAGGCTTCTTTCCGATCAAAGCACTTCCATTTGCTGAAAATACAAATAATTTCATATATTTTATTTCTGGTTGAAGTTAAATGATTTATATGAAAACAGGAACGACTATAATTTTATTTATAATCAACTTAAAATTTGAAAATTGTTATCAACTTCTCAGAAACTGGAATTGATATCTGTTATCATTAACGCACAACATTTTGAAATATAAATCTTACTTTTTGACTGGAATCGCTGAAGGCAATAAATATTATATTTTTCTTCTCGCGAAATAGTGAGGAAAATTAGTCTAATATGAAAGGAAAGCGCTATTTTCACTTTCGTTTGAATATCTCCTTCGGTATGCTCGAGAGAAATAATCGCTTTCCTCTCTTAGTTAGACAATAGTTATTTGTATCACTAGGCCAGGAACTGTACTTTTGCGAGTGCGAGCATATTTTGACAGGCCGAATCGAAGGCAAGGCTTACAAATTGCGAATACTGGCAAACGTGATATACACAAGATGTTTCGAGCCGATTTAAATGAAATTATTGATTTATTTATTCATAAATACTTGGGATTTTTTGTTGACAGAATCACTGACACTGTCTCTAGTTTTTGCTGGCCTAGGCCGAAAACATACAATTTCTGGACGATTTTTAGTTATGCAAAACTAATATTTCTGGACGGAGGCGTGAAAATAGCTATAATAAAATAATAAAAAGTACTTACATTTCTTATTGAAATGATGTGTTAAGTTGATCAAAACTTTGAGTGTGACCAACAGCGCTTCTCTGATGACGAAGCCAGTGGACTCCTTGTCTGTGATGTCCGTAGCGGGATACAGCGGGATTTCAGAATCGCACAATCGATACAATTTTACTAATGTATCCAAAATAATACCGTCGTTGTACTGCAATAGGTACGTCTGGTTCTGCTCATTGTTTTGTGTCACGTTTTCCAACACGCGCATGCATCTACACAAATTCAAATTTCATGAGCATTGATCTAGTTTAAGATATATAAATACTACCCAATGACTTAAAATTACATATTATATTATATATTAATATGAGAAAACAGTTTTTCCGTGCGCTGTGTTTCTTAAATTATTTTGGGCAAAAAATGCTTCAAATAGAAATTGTAGAGCTTCTATATCTAAATGAATAAACTAAATTTATTTTCTGTTTTGTTTTGAAATTAAATATGAAAATTTACAAAATTAAAATTCAATAGTGTTAAATCAAAATAACAAACAAATAAGCGACTTAATTCTATCAAATATTTGGAAGCATTAAATTTTGCATTGTTTAAAATTAAGTTTTTGATCTGTCTGAAAAATTTACATTATTTTGACAAATTTATTAAAAATTTATTTACATAAAGACAAATAACTAATAGTGAAATGTATATATATCTGGTATGAAGTCGGCCTGTGGATCTTGAGAATCCTGTTTCGATTTCCACAGGCGACAAACAATTTTCATAATTTCAAAAACCCTGTGGCTCCTCCATCACTAACATCTTTGCGGACCGTGATGTAACCACTAATAACCGCATTTCACGCGCAAAAATATATCACTTACCGAGATCTGCTTCGGCAGAGTGTCACACCCAGAAATGAGTAGAAAGCGTGATGATATATTTTTTTTTTTATGAAATGTATTATTTGGAGGAAAACTTCACAAAAACTTAATGCATTTGTTTGTTTTAATTCGGTGATTAACACCAATTTAATTGTAATGAAGTATGTGGCTCAGTGACATCTAGTCGGCCTGTGGATTCGAGAAATCTGGTTCGATTCCCACAACTGACAAACAATTTTCACCACATTAAAACTATCCCTGCGGCTCTCCCTCCACTAACATCCTTGGGGACCATGAACTGACGCCTCTTCACGCTCATAAATATATCACTTACCGAGATCTGATCCGGCAGAATGAAAAAACCCAGTAATAGGTACAAGGCGTGATGATATATTTATTTTATTTTATATTTTTTTGTTTCCGCCGTTACAAAACATAGAAAATGAAATTGGTTTCATGATTTATATATAGAGTTTTAATCCCTACGACATTTATTTTTATCTAAAATAATTTGGGAAGCAATGCGCACTAAAAAAACTGTTTTCCCGTGTTAAACACCTATGAGCCCGTCTTTTGTGACACATCCGATATATATTGGTAAACTTACCGATCAACTTTCCTCAGTTTGTCCAATAACTGATCTGTCCACACAACAACATAATCAGAAACTTGTCTACAGCATTCGCATATCGTTTCCATAATATGCTGCAAACCACCTAATTCCCGCAATTCTTCTTTAAACCATTCGCCTGCTCGCTTGGATGTTAAAGATAACAACGTTTCCATTGCTAACTGACCAACCTGTCAACAATTAAATTATATTAAAACATATTATTATCAAGTTAAGTTAAAAACTTACTGTGATGTTGTCCAAATTAAGATGCATAGCATGTCCTTGACTCTGAATCTCTGCACAAAGTTCTTTGACTTTCATTTTGTTTTTGTGTAGCTGAGCCGAACTTAAACCGCACTCATCAAGAGCTTTCTGATAACTTACATCAGATTCTAATAAATTGAGCATTAATTCTAGACAATCTCGATCTAGATCCATGTTTAGTCGATCTTGGCTCAGCACAAACATCACCGTCGCCGTGCAGAGACCTAGACTCTGGTCCTTGGTGGAGTCATGTAGCGCTTTGAAGAACTTGGCAACGATGCCGTGGGCACGTACATGCATACGAAAAGCAGGTGCCATGCATTTCGTGGCTAGTGTGATCGCAGATAAGCAACGTGTTCCCGTGGGATTGTTATCCTGCAGTGCATCAAGGATATATTCCACGTCGTCGTTAAATTCTTGAAATTCTCCAATTTCTTGAATTTGATGAGCTTTTTTCACATTGCGCACAACCGTGTAGTACTAAAATATTTAAAAATATTCATAAGTAATTTATATTAATTGTATACGCAGATTCATAAATATGATTAAGTTTGGAGTTATGTAATACCAGTTTTATTTCATATTATTATCAGCAGAGTTCGAAAGATATGCCGGGTGATGCTTGTTAAGGGCGAAAATAGGGATTTAACATGGAATATTAGTTTTATGTAATTTTCTGCTATTCTATTAATTTTACGGAAAAAACTGTCGAGTGCAATGATGTTCAGAATTACAAGATGCAAACAAGACTGTTTTTATATTTTCTATAACATGTCTGGTTTAGCAGCAACTTTAAAAATAAATTTCATGCTCGGTTTCACCAACAAAAGTTAAATTTTAATCGTTGTTTAAATAAATAAAAGTAAATCGAATATATGACAGCAATGTCAATTATTCCATTTGACATGTAATTTTGATTTGCTTTTATTTATTTAAACGATGATTAAAATTTAACTTTTGTTGGTGAAACCGAGCATCAAACTTTCAATTAAATTATAGCAATAACCATGGTTTTTGTTTTTCATGAATTATTTATAAACGTTAGTTTATTTTATAAATTAAATAAAAACAAACAACACAGAACTTTAATTATTTTTCGAGCCCCAGTAACGTAAATATAACCCCTGAATATAACTTACTTCCATAGCAACACGAGTCACTTTCACTCATAACATTTTTTATTTGGTTACTATTGTCAACGGCGTGTTACAGAAAATAACAGTCCTACTATGTAGAAGGTTAATTTAAAATTCTGTGACAGCTTGTTTATTTTTATTTTTAAATTATTTGGTCACTTAGCAACGAGCAAAATTAATTATAAAAAGTTGCTACTAAATAAATCTGAACTTTCAAGTGGCCCACATTTTACAAAGATTTTAACACTTTTTGAGGTTAACTATTATCGTACGGTAACATGAACTTCGGAAACAAATGAACAAATCATAATATTTTTGTTAGATTATTAAATGTCAATACGATTATTTAGTAAAAAATAAATACATTTTGTTAGTCATTTGTTTCTTTCATAGCATTCTTATGCGATTTGAATTAAGTTAATGTCAATTTAATATTAATTTCTTTCAAAAAAATTTAATGTGCGGGTACTGAACTTTGTATTCGTTGAATTCAGAATAAAATTTTAACCACAAAAAAAATAAATGTTCTCATTTAAAAAAATGAGAAAGTTGCATCACGTATTTTGAGAATCAATGGTAGAAAAACCATATTGTTAATAGTTTTATAATAAACTTGCAAAATTGTGTTTCTTTGCTAAATTAACCAACTTCGTAGTTCTTAAGTTCTCGAGATAGCAATGGTTGGCACTTAAATTGAACACAATATCATATTTTCGAACCCTGATTATCAGTAATTTTTATAATTACAGAGTGAAAATTGGAACTAAAATGGTATTAGCAGATAATCTGACTTATGAATCTGTCTGTTAGAAAATAACATACATCTTTGTCATTTTTAGCGCATCTCACACTAGTGATAGAATCTGGCCCATCCAGCTGAAATTCGTTAGAAACGGATCTCGTAATTCTGGTCAGAGGAGCACTTTCAAAATCAAAATCATCGTATTGTGTTGAATCAGTAGTAGAAACTTTTTTATCTACTGTGCCATCACCAGCCACTTTCTACATATTAAAAAATAAATATGAATTCTATCTCTGAAAATATTTGTTTACCTTACCTCTTTGTCGTCGCACCACTTGTGTTTATAAAGCGCGCGTCGTTTCTTACTTCCCTCTGGTACCATGGATCTGCTCTTAAAAATGCTGCCCTTCTTCTTGGAGATGACCAACTTAACGGCTGGTGTATCCAGTGGTTTTTCTAATATCTTCTCCATAATTTCATCTTTGTGCTGTTCTATCGTACTAGGCTCATAAGTGATGAGGTCAAGCGCAGCTGGATTGGTTGCTGGCTGACTGGACTCGCTATCACTTTCGCTACAGGAATCAATTGTTACTTCAGATTTCTTTGGTTCGGCTACACTCAAAGTAGTGGTCACTACACTAAAATCAACATTTGTACTTTTGAGTAACTCATCAGCTTCATCTAACTTTTCTTGGTCTGCAGCTTCATTTAAATCACTGGTATCTACTGGTTCTGGAGGAGATGGGGCTGTTTCTTCCGGTATCGTACTCTGTGAAAATTCCAAAGTGTAGTCTTGTGTGAAAACACCACTAGTATTTGTTGTTGCGCAGCTCACAACACTGTCCACAGTCTGCTGACTGCTCATTTCAACCTCCTGCGACGAAATCTCTTCCATTTCTTGTGAGTCTGTAGGAATTGTCGTCTCGGAAACTTCTCCAGAACTATCTAGAGCCAAGTGAGGTGGAGAAGATGGTCCCAACAAATTGTCATACACTGCTTTACGTTCCAGTTCGAATTTCTCGGGGGGAATATATTCTGGGGAGAGTAGAGATGCAAATGAATCTGTAGGTGTTTCGGCGGTGGCGGGACTTGTGGCCAGGTCTTGTTGCATGCTGCGGCGGGTGGAACGCGTGACGCGCGTGGGCTGACTGTCACGTGGCGACGTAGCGGTAGCACTTGCCGGAGTGGGCGTGCTCTCCGATTCGTCCGAATCGCTGAGCAACCGCGATTTGCCCCGACATATCCGTAACACTATTGGAGGTTTACTCTCATCACGCTTAGGTGGAGATGAGCTTTCAGGGGGTGATGGGGAACGTTTTGTTTGGAAAAACTTTTTAGCACTACCATAACTGGCTTTAAGTTTTTTACTACTGGGGCCGTTGGAATAATCCACTTTATCACTACACTGTTTTGAATCACTTTGCACTTCATCTAAAGGTTGCACATTACGGCTCTTGAAAAACTTTTTGGGCTTAACAGTTTGAATGTTCGATTTATTCTTATCAGATAAACCTTGTTCAAAAGAAAATGGGTCCTTTTTTGTTTTTTTATCAGGTTCCTCCAATTTAGGTTTTTTGGTAGTAATCTCGCTGTACTGAGCTCCTCCAAATCCTAAGAAATATATTCAATAACATAGCAAATGATACAATAATAACCAAGGGAAGAAAAATAAACATACCATTTGAACTTCGGATGGAGGTAAAAGATGTTATACCCCATTTGCCTACAGTGCCAGCTGATCTTGCTGCTGATGGTCTATTGCTGTTTTCTTTATACAATTTATCAAATTGTATGCTGGCATGAGGAAACCCTTTTCTGTATGTTTTACCATAGCCCCGAGACATACTGAATGTTGTATTGTTACCTGTAATGTTTGTAAATGAATGTACAGTAAAATAATAGTGTACATTATATTCACATTACACAATTTTAATCATACATTGTCAAAAGTAAATATGAAATTTACGTATCACAAATTTTAATTATGTTAACCGTTAAAAAGGATTGACAACGAAAATCATCTTCAAATGCATTTTTACTTTAATTTTAATAATACTGACCTTAATTTAAGACTAAATAATTAAAATCATAAAAATTCGGAGAAAGCATGACTTATATCAAAATATTTAATAATGATCGCCATTTTCAGGTAACGAACATATCAATAACGTATTTTTCTCCACACACTGCACTCATCACTCAACACAACATAGCATTATATAATTTTTGGGCACCTACATAATTAATTTGTTTGCATTATTTTCAGTTATTTAATTTTAATTCAATTCAAATAACCAATCCTACTTTTAATAGTCTACATTACAAACACAAGTTCTGCAACCATAAATAACAAACGTCAGTTTAGGAAACGTACAGTCAACACAAATCAACGCCATGTCGTTTGTTACGAGTGCATTCACAAAATACGTGTCAAAATGCGCGGCATCGAAACTGAAAAATATGGCGCATATTTTAAAATATTCTTCATATTCTTATTTTCAATTAGTATAAATCTGCTTTGATTAATTACAAGTTGTACTTTATCGTGGTAGTTGTTAAAAATTATTATTTAATTAAAATATACATTATATTGTTCACTATAAAATATATTATATCATTATAAGCTAATATAATGCAAGAATATTTTCCTTTTGTTTTTTAGAATTTTGTTTGGTATTCTCTTATAAATTGTCCTTCCATTAGATGGTTGGAGAAATCTAAAATTATCTGATAATGATATGTTCCTTGAATTTTTTAAAACACGAAACTCATTTATCTACAATAAAAATATATTTAAATAAATAAGTATCTACTATAAGCGGTATATCGTTTATATTTTTTCGGGAAAGCTATTTTTGAATACCGTATAACTATAAAACAATTTTACATCAAATTATAATGAAAAATTACACAGATATTTTTTTCCTTTTTTTATTACTTACTTGTTGCGGAGATATGAATAAAGGATCGGAAAAAACAATCCAAGTTACAGCTTCGGCGCATGGTGGTGTAGTAAGCGAGCCTGAATATGAATAAAATAAATTCATCCGCATTGGCATTAAGGATATTAATTCAAAAGAATCAACAGTAGTTATTGAGCGATATTTCTTAATTAATTTAAACTTATCTGTTATAATACTGAGAGGCTTATATGCTTCTTCTGTAAGCTAAAAATAATGCAGTTTATGAAAAAAAATTAATCATTTTAAAAATACTTATTACTTTAAATAGAACAGCCAGTACTACTAGTCCATTGTGATTTTGAAATGCTTCTTCGTTCGTAGCATATTTTCGATTGCGATGTACTATGTGCATTTCTAAGGGATACTGAACGTAATTTAAAATATGTTCACTACCACGATTATTTTTTGCTCCCCAGTGAAAATGAATATCAGTAATTACGTACTGATTTTCTAACATCGCTCCAGAAATATAAGGCACTAAAGATTTAGTAGTATTATCTGAATTTAGTTGTAAGGACACTGAAAATATTTTGGATTATAAATCAGTAAAAAATAATTCAGATTAATTACCAGAATGACCGTTGTTAACCAATTTTAATGGATCTTGTAAAATATTGTGATAATTAATTAATTTCAAGGGCGGCATAGCAAGTGGAATAGCTTTACAACTATTAATTATAATAGGAGATTGATGATGACCTCCACATTCAGGGTATATTTTCTTCCATGACTTTTGCTCCTCAAGTGAATATCCAAATTCGTCGGTTTTTAATTCGTTTACTACAAGCAATTATACAATAGTTGAGACAAAAATATTAAACAATTTAAAATAAATTTACCTTTTAATAATACGAAAATTATTATCACATAGAAAGTATGCATAATGGTCAGTCTTGTCAACGAAAAGCAACAATAAATTTCTCACAAAAAAATACCATTACTGTCAAAATTTAAGCTATTTTTGGTAATAAAAACGCATTTAAAACTTTGATAAGATCTGCCATAAATATAATGAAATGCGTTAAAAAGAATTAGTTAATGGTAACGGTGATAAAATGTCAATTTTCTGTAGCAACAATTTCATATCAAAACAATGAACAAATTCAGACCCACATGTAAATTTACGCTAGATTTTGCTATGGGAAAGTTAGTACCGTGTACATATCACGAATTAAATTTATACTATTAAATAATTGCCTATACTAAAGATTAACATTGGGCTCAATTAATCAATATATTTTTATTTTATACAAATATGTTTTATTAATAAATACATATTTGTTTACTTAATTCATATGATTATAGTTTACTTAATATATTTTTAAAGAAATCAATACATGTAAAACTTAAAATGATTATTGTATGAAATATAAAAATAATAAATAGCACTTGTGCATTAGAATCTGTAATAAACCATAATTCAATAATCATTTAAAATATAGTGAGAACAATATGACTAGTGCCGTCATAATAAAACGATCAAATCGAGCATAGTTATGTAGGCCACATCTTATTTGTAAGTATCGCATTTCTTCTTTGCATTGGGAAATTGTTAAATTATTTTATTCGCTGCTATAAGCTTCAGTTGTTCAGTCAGTATTCATATTCTAAATTTTGACTTTAAATTAAAAGCATGTCAAATTTAATTCTCATTATTACAAATCACAATACTACTCCGTAAGCAAAATATTTAATTCTATGAATAAAATCTTGATAGAATATATATTGAAAAGACAAAACATCAAAATTTTAACAGTTCCACATAGTTGAATACAAACAGTGTAATATTTAATAAAGTGTTAGTACATAAAAATATAAAACGGAGGTCAATTACTTTGTACTTAAGAGTAATAGAAATTTTTGGTTTCCGGAAGCTTCAGTACGATACAGGAAAATTGATAAATTAAAAGTACATTACCAATTAAGCATTTTGACGTAACACCTCAATTTTATTTTTAACAAGCTCGCGCAGTGCAGGATCAGCAATTATTATAATTTTTCCATTTTCTGAGGATCCGAATATTCCCAAAACTTTTCTCTTTGCTTCTCCAGCTTGAACTTGCACGCCTCTATCAACTACTTTGGCTGGAGATTTTAAATCTGTCCAGGTGTATGACCATTCCACCTTAAAAATTACATTTAGAAACGTATAAAACAGTTACATAATTAAAAAATCTAATTTTACCTGCCAACCGCCAAATATGTCATTATGAACAACATACGCCATCCTTTTGTCCGTGAGCAAAAGGATGTCCTTTCCTTCTATAATCCACATATGGAAGGAATATAAATCTGTATTAGCGTACTTGCCCTTCTCTAGTTCTCGGAGAAGCTTGTTGCCATCGGCTTCTAGTTTAATGTAGGGACGCACCAAACCATCTGCTCGCATGCAGCGAGGTGCACGCAAACGATTCACATCATCGCTCATTTCCGTCGCTCTTTAATAATTAAAAAAGTATTTTATTATTGACAGATTACTATGAATAGTTATGAGACTTGGCCACGCAGAAAATATGCTGGTGTATGTAAGGGAAAAAAAAACTGGAGCAGGTTGAAAGTTGTAAAGGAACGGAAGTAACAAACGATTGGAGAAGCTGGAATGGCTAAAGAAGCGTTTCGTAGAATATTTGGATCTGGAACAACGGAAAAGAATAGCGAAATGTTTTTATGGAGTGTTCTATTGTAAGGGTGTGAAACATGGACAGTTTTAAAAAAGATAGGAAAAGGATTGATGCCATGGAAATATGGATATGGAGGAAAATGCTTAGTATTAAGTGGTCTGATAGAGTTAGCAACGAACAAGTGTTGGAAAGAGTAGGAGGAAAAGGACACTGTATGAGACTATTTTAAAAAGGAAAATAATGTGGTTGGGCAATGCGTTGGGAAGGGATACTCTAATGAAGGAGGTAATAGAAGGAACAGTAGAAGAAGGAAAAAGTGGCAGGAGGAGAAGGAAGATGGTAGATGATCTGAAAGAAGGAAGAAGTTGATTACGAGTAGAAAAGTTGGAGAAGACATTTAGGACCTGCGTGAATCAGATAACTATTGATGATTATTATCATTTGCAGTTTCACATTTCTCACATTAAATTTCTGTATCTATATCTTGCTACCCACGATAAAAATATTGTGAATCTCATAATTCGAATTATTTTATACATTTTAAATATATTAAAAGAAAATTTGATAATATTTTACTGAAAATATGCACAAATGAAACTAAAAGAATATACGAAATGTTAATTTTATACGATGTAAACGGATCCTTTATATGAAAGTGGGAAGATTGGGTCTTAACTAAACAAAAAAACATGGAAAAATAAAATAAATGTATTATCACGCCATATTAATTATTTTCGAATATGGTGGTGTTTATGTTAGTGTAGGGAGAGACAAAGATATATTTTCAATGTGAGGAGAATAGAAACTAGAAAATAAATTGAATAATTCCTACAAGCCGCTTTGTTTTAAAGAAGTAGCTTGGATTACATCGTGGGAATTCTCAAATGATTTTAGTAGAGCCTAACGCAATTTAAAATCTCATTTGAGATATGCTGACTTTGAACTGATATAGACTCTAATTCCACGTATGAATACAGTCATTTGAAATGTATTATTGAACATATACGCATACTGTTCGGCAGTACGGTTGTATGCATACCGTTACGGTATTCGAATCCGGAGATGCGGAGTTCAAATTCCACTCAACTTAAATATATACAGAATGTAAATATAAGTAAGGATTATTTATATTATCTCCTAAATTAATCATTTAATCTAAATAATTAAAAAAAGTTTCGAGGATTTATAAATGCGGATATTTTGGCGAGATCAGATTTTTTAATTGATTTTTCCAGTTTCTTTAAATAGCATGCTATAATTATTATTTTTTTTATTCCATTCGAAAGAGTATTGTTTTCTCTATACAAACATATCAAAGTATAATAATACTTCATTAAAAAAAAATGAGAAAAATCGTGTTGCATTTTTACTGATTTTACCGGAAATTGATTTTAGTTGCCATAGATATATTAGCGATAAAATAAACAAAAAACCATAGAACCTATTGTTATTCTTGAGAATATTTTGTAAACTTACCGCTTTACTGCATCCAAAGATCCACTTGCAAAATCAATAACCCCCGCAGTGGGTCTAGTTACAAGACCAACAGCTCCTTTACCAAGCCCTTTAAAGAAGCCTTCAACGCCTTGTTCTTTAGCCCCCGTGATAGGTTTTGTAAAAACTCCGGTGACACCGTCTACAACACCCATTACAAGACCCTTGCCTCCTCGAGCGATTCCTTCCTGAATGTTAGCTGGTTTCTTGTTGATCTGGTCACGACGTTTGCGCTGATAGTCTTTGTCGAAGGTAAGTGCCGCGATTCCTTTACCCATCGCGCCAGTGATCCTCGACACAGCTCCGGCTGCACCGCCAACTGTGTGGCCAAATAAGCTGCGTACACCAAGAACTAAACCTTCGGCGAATTCTCCTGGGCCTTGAATTGCTCCCTAAGTATCATTTTGGTTAGTATCTGTGTAAATAAAATATAAATTATATTCTTACTTGGAATGGTTCGTAGAAAAGATCTTCAACGCCTTTAGAAATTCCCAGAACAAGGCCATATGGATTTCCTATCACATCTAAGCCAAGCACAAGAACATAAAGTTGCTTGACTGCTTGACCCACGTAATGAGATGTTGCTTCACTTGTCAACTGTTTTTGTGTTAAGAAGGTATATTCTCTTTCGAAGTAAGCCAACCTGAACAAAATTAAATTTTTAAAATAATATTATCAAGTTTACAGGTAATATTACCTAAAAACGACGTCTTGCATGTCGGTGAGAGTGACACCTAATCCCTGTAGCAACACATTGAGAAAAGCGGGAGTGGAGCTCTGTGGAGCGGCCGATCCGGAGTTTCCGGAGCCACTGGATGGTGCAGCAGCGATCGAAAAGCTCACATGTATTTTTAACGGAGAGAAATGAAGTAAATCATAAAAGTTTTTCTGTTCTTGCAAGGACTGAGTTGAAACATGTGCCATTAACGGTTCGTCTACCAGTGACATGTCTTTTATGAATAGCACTTTCTAAAATTTAATAATTTTCTAGTAACTACGAAATGACGTACAATAATTGAAACTTACTTCATCGTTTTCAGATGGTTCCTTAGCTTGAAAAACAGCCATCAAAGCATTAACAAAGCCTATATCAATCTTGATGTGAAACTCTTGAATGAGCACTTTGAAGTATTTGAATTGTTGCACGGAACTGTGTTTCATAATTCGTTGCACTATACTTAACTCTGCGAACGGCTTCAGGGCAGAGTCCGCTGCTACGCTCTTGGGAGGCGGAACTGGCGCAAGAATCACTGGGAAAATACAATCGTACATTTGGTTGTCAATCTGCACGCGGTTAATTTTGGCGTGCAACTGCATTTGATTTGGCGAAGTCTTCATTTGGAACCAGAGTCCAGTTTGAAAGGCACGGCGCAATCGTCGTTTGTGAGGTCGAAGCATCATTTCATTCTTAAAGTCTACCTCTGTTTTTGGATCTATCAAAACAGGACCGGCATCGCCACTTTCATTTTGTAAGTAATGTTGATAAGCGATTTCAATTAAAGTGCATTCTTTCACACTTAGTTGTTTAAAGCGCTTGGAAGACAATTTGCAAGTTTCCCAAATTATTCCGGAGCTGGAAATAAACACAAATTCTTAGTGTTGGCATTTTACGATTAATATAAATTTTACCTAGCAATTCCAATATACATAATTTCTTGTCGAATTAAATTATTCACTAAAGATAATCCTAAACCATGAATTGAAACAGTAATTTCTTGTTCAATGTTTTCTAGGTCTCCGGCACTTTGAGCATCTCTTGCAACCGACATATCTTCAGTAAACAATAATACTCGCTGAATCCCATCTAAGAACGAAACCCAGTAGATTTTCAAGTTTCCAGATGGGTTAAATTCTCCCAGTCCATCTTTACGCAGATCATCTTCCATTTCTTTCTTTTTTCCTGTTTCCCAAACCAGTTCTCGAGGTCCAGTTGGATTTTCCCAGGCATGCAAAAGTCTATGTTTTGATGGCAGATTTTTTACATTTACTGATTCTTTTTCCCATAAACTGATTTGTTGGTTTGTATGGTTTATGACTAAAGCTGGAGCTAAACCCGGCTGATATTGTGTAAATGTTACGTAAATACCTCCTTCAGTTAATTGTACGTCAACATATACACCTCCAAACTAACAAGAAAAAAATATGTACAAAGGACACACAAAAATTTATATGAATACATACTTTGTTAGTCAATTTAAGTAACGTAGTATGAACTTCTGTTATCAAGAATGGTGCTGAAATTTCGGTCGTACCATCAATTTTAATTTTCATTAATTTGTCGTCTCGCTCACAGCGAGGCCACAATGGGGTACAAGAATTAGATTCAACTATAATCCAAGGATCGCCAGGGCGCTCTAGTTCTTGGCATTGAATTATAAAGGGTGAGTTGTTGATCAACGCAAAATATGGCGTAAACGTAACTTGTTTAGTTAAACCATTATACGTTAACTGATTATGAACTCCGATCTATACAAAACAGTCTTATAATAACTATTTCAAATTATTTAAAAGAAAAATGTATACCTGGTAAATAATATTGTTTGCTTTGCACACAACTGTTCCGGAAGAACCAGCAACATCCAATGAAAATTTATCGGACCACTCACCAGTTCCAATTCTAATAGCAGCTTTCTTTTTACCAAAGAAGTTTTTAGCGTTAAAAGAGAATAAAATTGGTTGCTTGAAATCCTCTGGATGATGCAGGACATTAACACTTTCATCAGAATTCTAGAAAATAAAAACAACTCTGAAATATTCATTCAAAATTATTTAAACTACTCCAGAAGCATATAATTTTCCATGCTGAAAATTAATATTACATCAAAACTGAAGTCACAGCAAAAGCTTGAAATAAAACAATAAGCTGTAACTATAAGAAGCATTAATTCTTAATTTAACATCAAAAATAATTTACATTTCCCTATTAACATTAGAAAATCATAAAAACACACAAATTTAAGTTTTTAGTAAATACTGTTTCGTTTTTGCTTCAAAATATTGTGAACACACTAATATTCTTTTTTTTTAATTTCTAGGTATATTAATAATTATTAGGACTAAAGATAAAGGTTTCCGGACGACGAATAGCAGAGTCTGGCAATATTACGAGACTCGAAATATTACTTTTAAGTTTAATTGAAACATATTAATTTTTTTACCCACTTATTTAGAACATTTCGCAGATGTATTAAAATTAAAATTAAACCAATTGACAAAATGATTATTATAACCATGACAACTGTAGTAAAAATGCTATTTTTGGTCCTAAGACCAAAAAACGATAACCTATCCATAGTAAGACAAACATTCCTGTAATAGCGTTCTTTTACTATTTTAACAGATGAAAAAGAAAAATTTATAATTGATTTGCAAATTTAATGGCTGCTAAAAGTACTCGTTTGAATATATTCATTAAAAAGCGACTGTTAATGTAAAAAGATCAGATAATAACAAAGCAGAACATAATTTACTCAATGATATTTCTACCTTAGCTGGACTTCCAGAATGTAGACTTTTTTCAGTTTTGCTAGATTTCTGTGGTTAATCAAATATTACCATTAAATTCATAATAAAAAATAATTTAAATGTACTTACTCTGTAGCTTAACATCAAACTAGTTTTATTCAGCATCCAGAATGGACAATACAACGACAAAACCACAGTTCCACTTCGGTTTATACAGTGCATTCCCAGATCCAAACCCATTTTAGCAACACTATCATGTGAATCGAACGACCAAACCGAGAATTCAGGTGGATTGGACGGAATTTCATGTCTACAAGACCACTCTTTCTCCAAATAATCCACTAGCTGTAAAAACATAACAAATTTAGGTTTAATAAATCGTAGAAAGTACTCCAACATTTAACACCAACCCGAAGCACAATGTAGGAGGATCCAGGATTAATAGTGGGCATGTGCAATTGTTCTCCTGGTTGTACACTGAATTCTTCTACATCTCCTTGCGCTATGCAAATCACTGGGATGGGTAAACAATTCTTAAACGTGATTGCTGGTCTAAGATGAATGTTGTAGCATGTGCTGACCATGGTATGTTTCGAAGTATTTTCGAAAAATATTTGTTCAATATCTCCGCACACCTTTATCAACAACGTCGAATATTAAACAATCAACAAAATATATTGACAAGATTTACCTTCATGACAAACGACTGGTTACCGCTTTTACCATCAGCTGGACAAGTTAAAGTTTTGACCATGGACAGATTATGCTGAAGATCTTTCCATATGTAGGGTGCAGCAGAGACGCAATGTTTTTCGACACTGAAGAATAACTCGTTGGTGAGTGTGTACACAGCATGCATCGGAAGATTGCATGATGTGTTAGGCGGAATCTGCTTGACTATTTCCAGCTCGTTGCCCCGATTCGTCATATAGTACATGTTCACCGGTTGATTGAAGTGATTATGTACCTATTTAAAATAATAACATTTATAACAATACAATATTTAATTTCTGTCGTTGCCAAACAAAAAATAAATTTAAGTTATTGGTTCAGATACAGAATTTTAAGCTCAACAACTATATATTTGAAGCATTTTTGTCTAAAATAATTTGGGAAGCAATGCGCACGGAAATACTTTTCTATTTTTTTTTATTTGATAGTTTAGAAATTATTTAAAAACGAAGAAAATCTATGTATTGGAAAAAATAAATACTTAATTAAAGTAAGCGATTAGTGTGAAAACTTCGCTCCAATTTAACGAACTTCGTATCTCTCACAGTTATCGAAATCACAATGGTTAGGCTCAAAAAGGGGACACAGCATTATTTTTTTTTTACCTGTAACATGCTTCTTAATGTGATTATAGTTTCCGCTCCATCTACTTTAACATCTGAAATGAGACCCCAATTGTCCTTGTTTTCACCACGGAAATTTAATGGAAAATATCTCCTGTCGGCACGAAGAACTGGTAGAGTTAAGGTGCATTTCATATCGTTTACCTAAAAATTAAACCATACAATAAGTAAAAAACTATGTGTTAATATTATTACAATATTTACCATGACAAAAAGATGCTTCTCTTCAACCAAATTAGACATGCTTATACTTGATACGCTTTTAACAATATGTAGACTAATGTCCGAGTCATTATCAGAACATAATTCCAATTGTACTTCTGCACCACTTTCCAGTACAATTTCCCTGTAAAATATCGGAATATATATTTCTATTCAAACATATTAACAGTATATTTACCTGTAATCTTCAACATTCTTATTATTATATAGCTGGAAAACACTATTTTCCAACTTGACTGTAACTTTGAGTCCGGAATCATTAACAACGCGATACGGTGCTACATCTCCTTCCTGAATAGGAATACCAACTTTCATAGCATTTGAGAAGGCATTTCCTAGATTACTTATTACTTCGAGGAGAGTTTTTGTGACAACAAGTTCTAGATTTACACTAGAAAATACGCTGATACTAAGTGTCGGTGGAGTAAATGATATTTCTTCGATTGGTTCATTTTCTGACTGAGGACTCAGCACATATTGTTCGTCTGGATCATTTTTTCTCATCTACAAAATCAAAAACAGGGAAATATAGAAAAAATAACAAGAGAAGCTCATTTATGTACATACTTCCACTTTAAGTTCCCATGGTGTACTAATAATACGACTGTCCTGGATTACTTCTACAGGCTCTATTAGTGGTTCCCAAACAGCTAATCTACTGTTATAATACGTCATTTGCATCGTAAGCGATGCATCAATATATAACTGAAATAAAACAAAAAAGCACTTTTCTTAAAGATTTCTATCCTGGCACCATATTCACTTCATCCTCATTCGCAATTCCTCTCAAACAACCTCGTCTTTCATTCTCGCAACAAATCTTCAATCATATTTTATTTATTACTGATGGAAAATAATGATATACCTTCGAACTCCAGTCATGTACTTCTGCTTGAAAACTAGTTTCCAATAGTAACATAGGCAACGTTTTGTTGCCAACACCGGCTTCAATAGTAAAAACAATAGACACAGCAGAAATATTACATATCTCTCTTAACGCAAAGGGTCTATCATCCCTTGTGTACACAGTGTGTATCTCTTCTATGGCATCTTGACCTTCTTCTGTAACATGTATATTACAATAGTTATTTGTGCACCTAGAGCAGAAAGTAGTTTATTGCCGCTCGCACATGAAGATTGCTGATAGAGGCACAGCCGAGAGCAACAACCATGCAAGAGCGGCAAGGATACTTTCAGCTCCTGGTGCATACAATATTTTTTTACGATCAATTAGAAATCCTTGAAAAAGGATTTATAATCATTTTTAGATTTGAAAACGAGTTTATTACACTCAACAGGAAATGTCAACATTCTGATCGATTGTAGAAAAATAAGTATTCAATATTTATAAATCCCCGAGAGACTAACAATAATACAAAAGAAAGTTTATCAATAAGTTTACCTGTTTTCAAGAACCAAAAATTTGAATCAGTAAATCTTTTTGTGTCCCATATGTCAGGGTAATAAGTAATTGTTTCCTTATCATCAGCTTCTGTAGCATCAGACTCTGACATAGTTTTCTGAATAGAACTTAGCAGTTCAATTACAGCTAAAAATATAAATATTAAGTAAAAATAGAAAAATGAATTATCGATAAGACTAACCAGGAGATACGGATATACGAACAGGAGATAAAGTGACATCCAAGTGTAGACCTTTATTTAAAGGAGTTGCACCTACAACAATAATATTGAAAGGTCGCAAAACGGAACATTTTGTTTCATTCCGTTTAGCGGGATTGTAACAACATGTGTATAATTGTAGATCATTTATAGAGCCACGAATACTTTGATTTGTTCCTGCAAGACGTACATTTAGCAACACTTCACTCTGAAAAATCAAATATTTTAACACACTGTTAGTTTTCATAAGACATTAAATTTACATTTAAGACAAGGGCGCTTGTGTCAATACTATCCATTCGTTCAACTAAAATAATATCGGGTTTCTCCACTTTTAAGTTGAGTGTCATGCTAGATTCAGATGAAGACTCCATTGAAGCTTGTGATTTGACAGTAAGTGATTTTTCACTTTTTCCTTTTGTCGATTTTACCGTTTTGGTTTCTGTAACTGCAGCTTCCGGAGGTGTAAAGAATGAAGCTATTTTCATTAAGTAATCCATACTTAAAATTAAATTAAAACTGTATACTCGAACATCAACTAAAAGAATTAAATATTTAAAAATAAATACATACATAAAACAAGTAATATTTTACCAAACATGTCTGAATCTTTCTGTTGAAAAGTTATGTCAATCATACTTCTTGTTACATGATCAATTGATCCTGTACTGGGGCCACTATTATTTAACTGTGTAGGTTGATCTTCTTTCCTTTCCATTAATCTCGTTAATTTACCTTCACGTCCAAAACGAGTATCGTCCAATAAACAATCGACAAGCTAAAAAAATATTATTTTAAAAATCTAAGACAGAATTAATTTCGAGGCTCTCCATTATGATCTCGCCACCTGTAAGACCTACAACTTCGGTTAAATAGTACTTTTTTGCGTCTATGGAAATATTTGGGAAGCAAAAATGCCCATTTAGCCGAAGCTCTTGCAGAGTTCGAGATCCGTATGGTGAGCCTCGAAGTATGAATAGCCTGTATAGGCAGGATGTATTTTATTGTAGTTATTAATTACTCACTAATACAGAAGTAGTAATACTGTTGTCAGTCAATATACGACCTTTCAAAGAAAGAACCAGCAGAGTAATACGGGATAATCCATCTTTCGGTGAATGATCCGTAACACAAGAGTCGATTTCGTCAGAAAACTAAAATATCAGTTAAACAATATATTCACTCAAACTACAGAATATGTTTTTAATCGGGTTCACTATTAGGATCTCAAGAACCATAATAAACAAAATATCCAGAAATAATATCATTAAGTTTCAAAATTAAATGACACTACTTTGTATCTTTTATGTTCATCGAGATCCCAGAAGTCAGCCAAATGTAGAAATGGCATCCTATACCGTTTTAGATCCTCCTCTGAACAAATTAATGACTAAACTTTCCATAGTAAAAGTAAATCTAAGTAATGCATGAGGCTGTTTTTCGTCAACATTTTGTGCAAGCTCTTGAATATTTTTCAAAGTTCTTGTATCTCTTTTTCGTAATTCTATATCAACTGTAGTTTGCAGTTGCGCCTCGATTACTTTCTTTTTCTTCTCTGTCTGAACTACAGCTTCACCTAAATTTTCAGCCACAACTTGCATAATTTTGCTATAATCTGCTTGACTAACCGTCAACTAAAAATTAAAAGTGTATAATATAACATGAAAATGAATATACTAGCAAATATAGAACCTCAACAGTTTTCATTTCTCCAGCAATGTCTATATCAGGGATGTTATTATACCATGATGCACTTAAATTTCTCTTTATTTTCAAAGTAAATGATAATGGCTTCAACAACATACATTCAACTTTTTTCTGTAGTTGTGAATCAAGCAATATTCTGCAAAGCTTCATATCCATCAAGCTTAATCTTAATTCATCGATAACAGCTTGGTGGCCCTTTTCATTTACCGCGTCCAAGTTTATAAAGTGATTTGCGAGCTCAATATAACCCAAATCTAGCATGATTGCATCATAACTCGTTGAATTTGTTGGAATGATAATAACTGGCGCTTTCAATTTAATCTTCATATCGATACGAGTTGCGTTTTCATAAGCATTTTGCATGTTTAGTTTGGCAGTTTCAGCTGCAGCTACTGATGCCTCTCTAATAGTTTCTTGTGCTGCTTGGAATTTATTTAGAAAATCCTGCAACATTATTTATTACGTTGGATAATATTTATAATTATTATTTAACATGTTTTTCTTGAATACTTCAAGAAAACAGAAATATATATTATTTTTACTTACTAAAATAGACGTTACGAATAAATTAAGGAACGTAATCCGTACGCAACTCATTGTGACCGTGATGGACATATCAGTCTTATTAACATCAACGGTTTTATCAAGATTATACAACACAATTTGTGCGTCAATTGCATTTTCTGTACCAGTTCTACATAAAATCTGTAAATAGCATTTTTTAAATATCTAGTTTTGCTTGTAATTGTCCGATTTATATTACCTTACTGTGAATAGAACTAGGATTAGGGTCTATCACAATGATATCCGTCAAGGTAGCCATGACCTGTGTATATGATTTCTTAAGAATAATTTCTGTCTTAATCCCCTTTACTGCAAAACTAGCCAGCTGACGGACATCATTAGAAATCAGTACATCCAATTCTTCTAAATTCGCCGTTAGTTTCAAAATAATTGTTTCCACCATCTTTTTTCTTCCTCTTCTTGGCTGCACAGGTTTTAAGTTCTTAGTTCCGAATTCATCAATAACTGATAATCGCTTGCTAAATTTCGAAGTGCTGGCTGAAGCCATCCTATCTTTTGAAGGAAACGATTTTTTGGATCCTTCCAAACTTTTTTGGAACTCGTTCGCGATGCTTAATAATTCTTGTAGACCTTCTTGGTGCAATTGTAGTTGTAGACTTGTAAAGTTCAGTTGTAAACGTTGTTCGCATGAACCATATTTTGAGTGGAATTCTGGAGATTTTTTATTAACCTGGAGGAATTGTACTGTGAAAAGATATTCGTCAAGACCGGCAGTCATAGGCGTATTTATAATTTGTAGTTCGTCATCTGACCGAAATTGTGTAAGTCCAATACCACCCAACCTGACCATAACATCCAAATTAAATGTTTGTTGTATCATGTCTAGTTCTAATAACATGCAACGAAATTGTATAAATTTTTCTGACAAATCTGGTGAATCTTCTAATTCCCTTTTCTTAGAGATAATCACAACCAACTCTAAAATATAAGATAAAAAATTAATTAGGGTTCATATATTTTGGCAAAACGTGCATGAAACCTTTCATTTCAAATTTAATGTCCAACTCAGTTGATTGAATAAAATTATCAAGGTCTACTTCTTTTGGTTTTGATACTGGCACAGTTTTTCTAGGAACATCTGCCATCATTACTGAGATATTTGAACTTCTTGATGACACTCGCTGAAAAATAATAATACATTTAAATTAATAAATACATATATGTATAACGAATTAAAATACTAACACTCAAAGGAATAGCTTCAATGTCCTCACTGCCAGGCAGCGGTATACTCTGAAGTAAATTTAATAAGCTAAATACACGATCGTCACTAATATTTATCATGATAGACGGCAGTTCTCCAGTTATTTTAATTTTTGGTAAGCGAGGATCATCAGAAAGCAGGCACTTGTTGATGCCAACTAATAAATTTATGGGATGTAAAATATGCATAGGAGTTATTGTACTTTCTGAAATAGGTGATCTCCAATCTTCATTGTCATTTGCAATAAGTACCTAAACGTTTTTCTTTTAAATAAAGTTCATTGTGTCATAATATAAATTATTCATACTTGCATATCCGATAGTTCAAGAACAAATTTATCGTAACTTTGTAACATAACTTCCTTCAGAATTTCATCCTCTGTCGTACCTTCTCTGAACATTTTTCGAACATTTATATGTGAAGATTCTCGTGCAACAGATTTCATTTTTACATTACCCAGATTTACAACTAATACAGCCTTGGAACTACAAAATAACATACAATAAATAATTCAAATTAGTTTATTCTCTTCATTTACATTAACAGCCCAATTCTCAAACAAGTTTTAGCAAATCCAGAATTTTTGTTAAGCTCAAAAATCTTCTCAAAAAAGTTTAAATAAACCGAATTCAAAATTCAGCTGAGGATTAACTAAAACTTTTTAGAGAATCAGACTGATAATAAGCCGTAAGTAATAAAATAAGTTTACCTGGAGTATAAACCTTCATACGGAACTATGATATAAGGTGCAGACAAGCTGATATCGAGATCCATGGTGACATGTTTTTCTACTGCATACTGCATACCCGTAGCCGACATCTCTTTAAAGTCGGCAAGTTTATTACCAGCAACTGCTTGTAATCTAAAAATATTTATTTTATACATTTTTAAATATTATTTTTTGATATAATACAAATATCAAAAACCCTAATAAGTTTAACATAATATTTAAAAGTTCTAGATGTAGGATACTGCATTCATTCGAATGAAATGCGATCATTTTTCTCATAAAGATTTATATTTCAGAAATGTTTTTTGTTTAGAATCAACAAAAACTATGAAAGATAGAAGAAAACTATTGAAATAATCTTCGTAAAATATTTTATGCTTTGCATTAATCATGTGTTTTATGGATGAATAAAGTTATTTAAGTGGTGATTGGACCATGACAGTATTTTTTGTTTTAATTTTATTTGGGTAGGTTTTATCAACAACCATGCCCAGAGCCGATCGATAAAGATTTTATGTCACTGCATTGCGCTAAAATGATCATTTTAACATCAATAAAATATTTTTACTCGGAGATCTCAAGAACTATAAGAACGCGAGAGCTGTAAAGCTCTCTATAGATGTGAATCTTATTTGGGACAATTGTGTAATTATTTTTACATGTTGTCAGCTAATATACGAGTATATTAAAACGTATTAATCAACATAAAATCACAATCGTATCAAATTAAAATAATAGTAACTTACTGCTCTAGGGCAATGGACTCAGGCGTTTTGAAGACTTGTGTAATTTGTATAATCGTCTGGGCATCATAGATAACTCTAAGAGGCAACGACTTAACATGCAACCTCTGTCCACATTCTTTATCCAACGGATTGGTCTCAAACAAAACGTCTAATAATACTCCGCCTTCAGAGAAATCTTCCGAGCTCACTAATTGCGGAATTACTTCGCCTTGTTGTAAACCAAACACTGTGAACTGATCAATTTTCACCGCAACTCTACATAAAATAAACAATATTACAAAAATATAACGATACAAAAAATAATGAAACTATACTGGATCGAATTCGCTGCCGGTCTTTGTTGCAATCTACAATTAACGCCTTTAAGTTCGGTGCTTAACACTCGTGCAGTGTTCAGAGTATCATCCCTGATTTCTATCTCGAGACATCGCAGCACAAAAGCACAATTTGTGGCGACAAATACTTCCGGATATTCAGCAGGTGAAGAATTTTCGTGATAATCAATTGCTTGATACAATTTAGATTTTTCATCTGCAGTCATAGCTTCCTCGAATTTTTTCACTATAATATTTAATAACGTTAGAAATATGATAAAAATAATTTTATTTTGGCATTATTGGTCCTCAAAAGAAAGCGTAATTTGGCTATTATAGCCCGAGGGCGTATAAAGTTGCCAATCAACAGCTATTCAATAAATCGAAATCGTGATTTATGAATAAATGTCAGACAGTCGCATTGTTTTTCATAAAGCTCTTTTGACTTCTGTGGTACTAATTTTCCCTGTGCAGACTCAAATTCATCCAATATTTCTTTGGAATAGTTATTTTTATTTGACAATTACAAAAAAAAATAAAAAATTGTTCGTAAACAAACCATATACACCAACAATCGATGTACATGCATAGAAACCACAGCATACATTTAAGTTCGAGGACCAAAATAAAATAAAACGTTGTATATACTATAAATATATCATTACGCCTTCTATCCATTACTGGATGTGGCACTCTGCCGAAGCAGATCTCGATAAGTGATATATTTTGCGCGTGAAGTGCGGTTACCAGTCGTCAAATCACGGCCCACAAAGATGTTAGTGGTGGAGGAGCCACAGGAGTAGTTTTTGCAATTATGAAAATTGTTTGTCGCCTGTGGGAATCAAACCAGGGTTCTCAGTATCCACAGGCCGACTTCATACCACTGAGCTAGCCACCCCGTAATCAAGATAACAGCACTCAAGAAATGTAAACATTCTCAGTGCTGGAATCTTTTGATTATGTCCTTAATACATAATAAAAACTTACTAATGTCAATGGATTTGTTAAGTTCTTGGTCGTTAGCAGAAGCTGTATTTCCCCACCATCCGCTAAACCAACGTGTAGATTTCTTTCGTTCTTCTGTTTTCTTTTCTAGTCGTTCTACTTCTAACTCAATGCGTTGTCGAATAATAACTAAATTAAATACATCAAGTAGTTTTTCGCCTTCTGTGATTTTTAATTGAACATCAGACGGAATCTACAAACACAATTGGAATAAAACAAACAAAATTCATACCGACTTTATGATTGTATTTTACTTTTTTACTCTGCAATTTAGTTTGATAAGCCTGTGCATAGTCCTTGCACACAGCTCTATGTTTACTAATATGAGTCCAATCCCAGTTTCTTCGCCTTCTGCGTACTTCTTCTTCTAAGATACAGGTGTACGCAAATTTCCACCATTCTCGGTAATTGTCCTTATAAGTTTTAAGGAAAGGCCGATATTTTCTGTAGGGTACTCCGCGAGACATCCGCTCCATAGAGTCAGCCAGCAACATGATATCTTGATACTGGCGTGTGGTCAAACCTAATATACACAAATTATTTCATTTCAAAATGAAGGTGCATATTTTTATAATTTTTACCTATTGCAAGTTTCTCCAATTCCAAATTTAAAAGCACTTTAGACATTGAAAAGGGTTCGTGGTCATGTTCTGGTTTTGGATTTAATCGTAAACGAGCAGACGAATTAATAGGGCCCAAAACTGCAAATAAAAAATATATACTGGCTGTTCATTTTAAGTGGAGCACAAATAAAAAACAGGTTCCCATTGAAAATAAGAAAGTTGAACCTCGTGTTTTGAGAACCACACGTTTAAAAAATTCTTATTTCGCTCATTAAACTAGTCTTATAAAATAGAAATTGTTAGCTAATTTAACTAACTTCGCAGCAATTGAACACCATTTAAAATGAACACACTGTATATGACACATTTTACGAAAATAAATAAATTGAATCATCGTGAAACAATTAAGTATAAGAAATATGAGTACATAATTGCAAATATGTAAATATGATATATGTATTATTTTATAAATAAGTTTACTTGAAATATAATATGTAAACAATTGTTCATATTTTGAAAACTTACTATACATATAGTTGACTGGTTTTGCATCTCTTGTAGCAATACCTTCTTCAAAATACTTAATTATATCAACTACTTGCATTTTGGAATAGATTGGACAATTGCAATTCCAATATACAGCCAAAGCATCTAAATTAAGCACCTAAAAATTAGAAGTATTGTAACCAAATATCTATTATATTCTACAATTATAAAGAAAATAAATATATCATCACGCCTTCTACCCATTACTGGGTGTGGCACTCTGCCGAAGAAGATCTCGGTGAAATTTTGCGCGTAAAGTGCGATTACCAGTCGTCAAATCACGGCCCCCAAATATGTTAGTGGTGGAGCCACAGGGGTAGCTTTTGAAATTATAAAAAATTGTTTGTCGCCTGTGGGAATCAAACCAGGGTTCTCAGGATCCACAGGCCGACTTCATACCACTGAGCTAGCCACTCCATAAATTATAAAATTTAATAATACAATTAATGCTTACCTTGAAAATCTTAGAAAGCGCATCACTAACAATAGCAGGTGCCCACTGATCATTAGTTGTCTGAACCGATAAATTGCTTAAAGTAATTCCAAAAGCGAAAGGTCTGCCGGGATTTGTAATACTATCTTCGTATCTAATATGAATCTCTTTAATTTTAATTTGGACATTTTTGATGATTTGAGTAGTTAATTTTTCAACAAAACTGTCATCTACTTTTTTCTTGCCTAATAAAAACGATAAAAATAAAATTTACATTAACATCATAATTTGATTTTTGATGTATTACCTTGCTCTGCAGCTTTTTTCTTTGCTGTTTCTATACGTAATAGATCTGCTTGCTTGGAATCTTGTGCATTTTTTTCCTCTTTTTCAGGATTGTATTTCACTTCCTGATTGGGGACAACCAATAAATACAGGCGTTCGATGACAGCTTCTACCGGAGCTCCATATAGATTTTTCCATGGTATTTTGAGTACCAATTTACCTACATGGACATACATTAAATAGATTTATAATCAAATTAATTTCAGATATTAATTTACCTAGCCGGCCATATACATTTTGGATTGGAAGATTCAAATCATCTAGGGCAGATTGTTTCAATAAAAGATCTTGTAGAACAACATCACCTTGGGAAGATGAATATATACATAAATATTCATTATTTGTAAATGAATTTGAATAATAAAAAATATACCTCCCCAAATTCCAATTGACAGTTGTTTACTATCAAGATTTTCGACATAATCCCCAAGAATTCTGTTCAAAACATCAACCACAACGGATTCGAACACCATTTTTAAATATTAATCAATCTATTTCATGTAAAAATGTGAACTGGATGTTAAAAATGTTCACAATTAAAAGCTCCCACCCAAAAAGGTATCTATATTCGTCGATGACATCAACATCATTTATCGAAAAGCGAAGGTTAAATGATGTAAAGAGGTTATAAAATTTAGTTCAACGAAGTAAAATCATGTTTGTTAACCCAAATAAAATCAATTTAAAAGTACAGCAATTTAGATAGAGTATAAATCATAAATATAAAACTTAACAATGATTAACCAACAAATAATTCTGTATCGAAAATGTCACTTTTTCACACCACACAAGACAAACTTCCGTGAAACTAGCTATTGACACAGTTCTACAATGAATGATGTGAACCGTGCTGTAATATGTACGACAGGATACAGGATTCGACCTTCTTGTAAAAAATATACAAGGACATCGCGTTATTTATGGTTTGTGGTCACGACAAACAAAAATGTTGAATTATAATTTATATCAGAACTTTTTTCACTTTTCCAATAAGTAAAAATGTCTTACATGTTATCAAATTTGTAATTTTTATGAAATGAACTATAAAAGATATCAAGTTACGAATGCACTATGGAGGAATAATCCTTGGAATGCACATAAAACAATAAAAGATGAAAAAAATCTATAAAATTCATTAAAATTAAATGATTTCATTAATATTTTTGTATGACAATCAAAATATTTACTAGTGCTTGTATGATAGTGACCTGTAGGTCACTGTTCATACATTTTTCTCCATCTCTTCGTTTACTCACTGCTTTTTTTTAGATACGTGACATCACAGCATCTTTAATCATTTGATTTAAATTATTTTTAATTCTAAATAATCATATTTCAATATGTAATTTATGTTTATTCTCAAGTCTTAAATAAACATAAATTTTAGATCTATTATTTTAAATTATATTTCGATGTAGGTCAAATTGGATGAATGATAAGGTATAATGGATGACTAAAAAAAAAGTAATAGCATTTATGGAGACACTTTATATTTCATTTTATTTGTATTGAAATTTACATCAAGATCAATAAAATGTGCACTTCTAGTACACTAGGGGAATTTTCTCAATTCACTGAGAATGGGGGGGGTGACAAATATTTCATGGTATCTTACATTCAGTGTTGTAAATCTTAATAATTGATCTTACGTCTATGAGGGTAATTTCCTACTCTGTCTAGATTCTCCTAATATATTATAAAAAGAATTTAAGTAAATTCATGACAATGAATGGCAGCTAGATCATCACCTTTTTGTAAATGCTTTTCGCCGCCCGACATTAACACTGCGATACGCACGTGTTAAGGTCCGCGGGGCCTCCCACGCCAAGCCACTTGCCAACCGGAGTGTTTTCGGAAATGCTCTTTTCCAATTAGATTCTTTTTCGTAAACACAACACAAAAAGGTGGAGTGATGGTATCACTAGATACAAAAACCAGTCTAGTGGGAACCGAACGTTTCACTCTACACAGGTTGCAGTGCTACACCCACGGGGTGTTCACTGTGGTTCGCTCGTGGCTCAGCCGCCTCGCACCACCATTGCGTGCTCCACAGCCGGGTTCAGAACACCTAACCATGCACACAAATGGCCGCCAATTTATGTACAAAACTATTCTCTAAACTAACATAAATGAGACAAACTTAGAGGGTTGTTAAGAGAGTGGAAGATGAGACGGGAGTCAATCCAAAATTAGAGCCTTTGGCTTCTCCCACGCGAATCCGTCTCTGCCAAAGTGGCCGTAAGTACTCGTCTTCTGGTAGATCGGTTGGCGCAGGTGTAATTCTTTTACAATCTTGCCTGGTCGCAGGTCAAAGTTCTTTGTGACAACAGCTAGCAGCTGTTTATGGGGAAGTTTTGAAGTGCCGTAGTCGAATACGGTAATGGAAAGGGGTTCTGCAACGCCGATGGCGTACGCCACCTGTACAAGACAGCGTCTGCAGAGACCGGCTTTCACAAGGGACTTGGCTACCCAACGAGCAGCGTATGCTGCTGATCGGTCCACCTTCGTAAAGTCTTTTCCAGAGAACGCGCCGCCTCCGTGCGCTCCCCAACCACCGTATGTGTCTACGATGATCTTTCTACCCGTTAAACCTGCATCACTCTGTAAAAATAAACCAATTATCTATTAAACGTTTACACACAACAGAGATATTTTATTATAATTATTTTGTTAATTTCTCAGTTAAGTTTTATCATCACACACTATCAAGAGTAGCAAATACTTATAAACACATCATTGAAATAGTTAATTTTACATTTAAATATATATATATTTTTAAATTCTTACCTGTGGACCGCCAATAATAAAGAGGCCGCAGGGGTTAATGTGAATAACAGTGTTATCGTCCAGGTATTTGTGTGGAATGACTTCCTTGATAACTTTGGCTTTGACTTCGCTGCGAAGTGCATCAAGGGAGATTTTCTCGCTGTGCTGAACCGACACGACAACCGTGTGCACGCGTCTAGGAACGCAAGCTCCTTGTTCAAATGAATACTCACAAGTAACCTGTGAAATAATTTAATTATTATTTATGACATCATATTCCTACAGGGTGTGTATGATTTAAATCACGATTAAAATCACGATTTAAAAAAAAAAATTAAATCAGAATATTATAGTTACGTATCATTTCATAAAATTTTCTACCGACCTAAAAATTATGTGTGAAACTGCTATTAGATACTTCAAATTCAATTTATTTCGTACTGCACTGAATACAATTCTTGTACAAGATAATATTTACAAGTGAAAGATCCAAATAAATAGTTGATGGTTTCTTCAATTTCTCAGATAGTTAAGTAAAAAAACTAGCGTTAAATTTCCTCAAAAGTAAATTTGGTGATCGTAGTATATATTTAAAATTCCCAATTTTGAAATTTCAAATTATATCGGTATACATTTTATGAAACTTTATTCGACACAAATTTAATAACTAACAGGCAGATTCATAAAACGGATTAGCACTAACACCGTTTTTAATATTATCTATAACTCTGTTTCAAATTAAAACAGATTAAACAAATGAACTAAATTTGATGCTAATTAACTTTCTTTTTAACTCAAGTTAAAATTAACTTGTTTCGTACAATGATAAGAGAGTTAAAAACGAAATAAAAAATGGTGTTAGCGCTAATCCGCTTCATGCGCATCTGCCTGTAAATGAAATTAATTCGCGTGATGGTTAACCAAAAATAATTTTATTTAAAACAAATTCTATCGTCGTAATTAAAAAAAAAATAGAATTTCCTCAGTCATGGGTTTACATCATCGTCAATCAAGAGTAGCAAATACATGAAAAAACATCATAGGAAATTCTTCGCTAAATACGTATAAATTGTAAAAAATAGTTACCTGAGTTTTTGAATCTGGTCGAGCCCACCAAAATTCGCCTGATCGACGCAGCTGTCCAATTCGATGATTAAGTCTGTGTGCTAGAACGACTGTGAGTGGCATACATTCTTCAGTTTCATCTGTAGCGTAGCCGAACATCAAACCCTAAGAAAAAATGTTAGAAATTAAGTACAAAGATTGACAAAAGAAATGGATGAATAACATGCAAATTTAAATACAAATGTCGGGTGAACAGTACCCCAGTTCAGCTTCATAGCTGAACTAGAACGCCTTGCCACTCTGTTAATATAGCACCTCTGTGGAAACACCTGAGTGAAGTAAAATCACTAAGTGTGGACATTAATCAGTGCAAATTTTCACAGAATGTATTGGTAAGTATTTCTTAAAAATTAAATTCGCATGCATGAAAATATAGTTAATTATACTTAAAACGGTACAAGGATGGATTGACATCATCTACCAGTCGTCAAATCACGGCCTCCTAAGATGTTAGTAGCGGGGGAACCACAAGGGTAATGTGGTGAAAATGTTTTGTCGGCTGTGGAACTCGAACCAGAGTTATTAGGATCCACAGGCCGACACGATACCACTAAGCAAGCTACTCCAAAATTTTTATTAGACTTCGCAGATATTTTAATGAACGTCCGGTACTCTCTAATACATTTTAAATTAATAATGAAAATTAATGACATATTTGCTAGTTTACCTCTCGTACAGCACTAGGGGTAAAAGTAGAATATTATTTGCAGTTTTGTTCAAAATAAATTATTAAATGAAAAATCAAGATTTTCATTGACAAATTTCTTCCCTTCGGCATTGATATAGCCTTTAGAAACTACTGTAGGTCAAAGTCAAAATTCTTGAATATATATTTTTTAAGTTTGAGACAATTTATCATGAATCTGACAGGTCAATGACAACTTGATATAAACAAAAATTATGGATCACGTGAACGTGCAAAATATAAAATAAATAAAAATAAATATATCATCACGCCTTCTACTCATTACTGGGTGTGGCACTCTGCCGAAGCAGATCTCGGTAAGTGATATATTTTGCGCGTGAAGTGCGGTTACCAGTCGTCAAATCACGGCCTCCAAAGATGTTAGTGGTGGAGGAGCCACAAGGGTAGCTTTTGAAATTATGAAAATTGTTTGTCGCCTGTGGGAATCGAACTAGGGTTCTCAGGATCCACAGGCCGACTTCGTACCACTGAGCTAGTCACTCCATAATTACGTGCAAAATATAAAATAATAGTAAATATGGCTATTATTCAATATTCTTATATAATATTCATGTTTCAAAATTTATTTTATTGTAATTTTAATATTGCATCAGTTTATATTAAGTTTTATTAGGATAGATGTCGTCAGTCCATCTTTATAACGTTATACATGAAAATTCAGTTAAATAAAAAATTATTGATGTTAAAAATGGTATTATCTCTCATCGATTTAAATATGAATAAAAATGTTGATATGAAAGTCATATAGCGCAAGCGAATTAAGCGGTATTTATAGAGAGAGGTGAAATTGCGTTCATTTTTGTGGATCGGGACAAATATAATGGTAACACGGATAAAGTGGTATGAAAAATTAGTGAAATAAGTAACAGTAAGAAGAGTGGACGGGATATTTGTAAAAGGAAACCACAACCGAAACGCGAATAAAGAGAAACAACAAAGCGAGGCGAGCATTAATTCACCTGGTCGCCTGCACCCACTTCCTCATCGCTGCGGTTTTCGTGTACGCCTGCCGCAATGTTTGGGGACTGCTGATCCAACGCCAACAAGACATTGCAGGTCTTGTAGTCAAACCCTGGTCAAACATATCATGCATTACGTTGTTCTAGAAATTGCGAACATTAAACCTATTTTAGGAAACTGAGGATAGAGAGAGCATACCGCACAACTAACTAGAAACGTTCTGAAATTACTACCGTATGCCATGTATCTATTTAAGGTGAATCAACTTTCATATGATGTATTTTTACATGCTCGCTTCGTGTTATTTCATTGATCAATGGTTTTATAGCTAATTGAGGAAATATTGCACAAGGTGGGATCATGAAATACGAGAAAGTGGAATGAAAGCAAACCCATGCGTATTTGGGTTGGATCTCCAGACAATATTAAGATTCTCCCAAAAGCGATTACGACTAGCGTGTTAAATTGCCCCTCATTGTTTCTGTGGTTTTTAAATGTATACCTGATCCCCAGCACCAATTTCTATTTCGTCTTTATCAGTGTGTACCCCATCAGCTATATTCGGAGACTGCTGTTCTATTGCCACCAGAAGATTGAGTGTGCGCCAGTCGAATCCTAAGTATTATTTCAACTTTATATGCAGTTAAGAAACTGTTACTCGACAAAGTAACGGGCCATTATTCAAAGTCAAGAATGGAAAGATAGAAAGATCATATAAGATATAATTATATATCAAAAAAAGAAGAGGCATTAAGATTCAAACAAATTAGTAACTACAGAATTTCAGAAGTTTGTATATACAAATGCATAAAAAAACTTTAAACATACCTTTGGAAGAATCGTCGTAGCCAATGTGTTTCACAGTATCTCTCACAACTGCTTGGTAGTCCACCACAGCCTTCGATGTAATTTCGCCGCAAAGTAAAATCATCCCAGTTTTAGTTACAGTTTCTATAAAAGACAAGTCATTTAGACATTGATGAGATAAAAAGAAATAATTACTTACCACATGCCACTTTAGCATCAGGATCTTGTTTTAAATGTGCATCAAGAATTGCATCACTTATTTGATCACACATTTTGTCTGCAAATAAAGAAAAACAACTTGTATTATCAATAAAACATAACAACAAAATTCATATCAAATGCGTCTCAAACAAATATGATAAAAAACAACATGGAAAACATCTCATATTTTCAATAATCTGCGTCTGATAAATAAATAAATCTATTGTTCAAAAGTATTTTACACATGTGCTTAGGGAAAATGATAACAATAATAGTAGCAAGAAATACAAATCTTGCATAATGACAACACGTGGACTCGGATGACGCCATGCAAAGAAACAATAGAAACGTGGTCAAGATTGGAAATATTAAAATAATTAATAGTTTACTTTTACATATAATTTAAAATAAAAATAATAGTCTGTTATCATTAATACATAAAATCATATTTTTAGACAATACAAGCGTTTGCGCACTGGCCATGCTTCTAGGACATATACATATACGGCCATTTTATATATACATTCATAAATAATTGTAATCTTACCTGGGTGTCCTTCTCCAACAGATTCCGAAGTAAATAGGAAATTTGAGCCATCTTCCATTTCAAAGGCCGTATGGCCATTCGTATAACCGTTTGTCAGTGATGTTTCAGGCATTCTGAACCTTTTGCTTGAGTACCGATTTTTACAGCACTCGCACTTCAACTTACTGTGGAAAAGAGGCTTCAAAATGTGTGCGCGCAGGTATTTATAACCTCGTGTAGACCACGTGACTCACTAGTTGGGATTGCGCGGTAAATCTAAAAGAAAGCGGTAAATACATTTCGCTATATATACACATTTATTTTCTTAAAAATAAAAGAATCAAACAAGTAATTGCGGAATAATATAGGTTCAAGGGTCACTTAACAGAAATAGAGGTAAACAAATAAAAGAATAAATAGAATAAGAAAATTATATTCAACGTTTGACGTCACACAAACAGAACAAGTATTCACAAATAAATTTTAAAAGAAATGTTCCGTTTAAAAATAAACAAATGCAACAATTACATTTAAATTAAAATATTAATAATAAAAAATGAATTTATAAAAAATAAATATATAATACACCAAAGTTTTGGCTCCAATTGAGTCTTGAATTAATTTTAATATATTCAAAACATTATTGCTGGGTTGCATGAAAGTTTTATCGGTTCATTAGCAACTAACGGTTCAATAAATTTCAGAAAATCTCTATTGATACTGTTGCTAGATAAACAGTTCTTTAATTAAAGAGCTCTTTATTTTTTTCTTGCAACCCAGCATATGAATACTACAAGGAAAGAAAGAAAAAACACTACACATTTAAATTCAACAAGATCATTAATAATTTATGTAAATCTTGTGTGCAATTAAAAATTTATAAAATAAATTAAATAAAACTAGGTACCTGAAACTAAAATATCTCTACACAAGAAACAACTACTTTACTCGTACAGTTGAAAGATGCAGAAACAATTAGTTCAGAAGCACTTTAACTATTAGCAGGTCTAACAGAAACTAAAGATATTGTAACAGCCGGACTATTTATTAAGAAATTATTCTAGTTCTTATCAAACAATTTCTAATATCGTAAAGCGCGCATGACATATTTCATCAACACATGCATATTTCAAAATATTTATTACCAGTATCTAGTATTAATTTTAATTTACATTTAAAATTGAATAATTATTATGGTCTGTCAATTTTTACATCAACTTTATCAAAAACAAGTACCATTTAGTTCCATTTAAAAACATTTTCTTATTTTTATATGAACTTTATCAAGAATATAGCTCATTTAAATGTGAAAATAAAAAATACCTTATATAATTTACAAGCATTTTTATATCTGTAAATAATTTATAGTTGTTTTATATCTGTAAAAGTTAATCGTATATGGCCTTAAAGATATAGAAATACATTTCTTTAGTGTTGTAATATTTCTTACAATTATTTATTTTTTGTAAATAAATTGATAAATTATTGTTGACTAAAAATTGAATGAATTATTTTGAAATATAAAGGCAGTATTTGCATAAAAAAGGCAGAAAAATTGTTGTCAGGCCTAAATATGTATATGAATGGTTCATTGATCAGATAAGCTATTGAAACTTCCCAGAATAATAACATGATGAACAACTATAAGGCTGCGAATTGAATAAAACTTGGCTTCCATTGATTAAGAAATTATAATTGCTTGTTTACTTCATTTTTTGTTACTTAGGGCCAAATTCATAGTCGTGCCTCACCCTTACCTCATCCTCACCTCACACTTAAATTCTAAGTAACTAAGGCAACTAACTCAAATTATGCAAATTCTTGAGTTAGTTGCCTTGGTTACATCTTCTTTGAGTGTGAGGTGAGGATGAGGTGAGGGTGAGTCACGACTGTGAATTTGCCTTAGAGCCAAATTCATAGTCGTGTCTCATCCTCACCTCATGCTCACCTAACACTTAAATTCGAAGTAACTAAAGTAACTAACTCAAATTATGCAAATTTTTGCCATTCGCATAGGTACGAATATGATTAAAAAAAGATAGCTATATTTCATCGTATCTATGATAACCTTGTCCACATATGACGTTATCGTTTTCATACAGGGAATGGAGTTTACTTTTCGTAATGATGAAATGAATTTTCCATTGATGATTTACTTTTTTCTTCACATCGCTCGTCAAATTTTGTTATAAGCCAAATCACATTTGCTTCTGATTCTTTCAGTATTATAGATAATAATGCATTATCACTTGGAAGCTCACTTAAATCAGACATTTTAGAGATGTGAAAACTATCGGAGATGTGTCAAACTTGTGTAAACTAAATTTCAAATTAACGGGTGAAATAAACCTACCTACTAGATTTTACATATATTTCACAACATAAATAATTTTTTATCTATATATTATATATAAAACACATTAGGAAATTTGATTGTGTATAACTTTTATGATTTTATCCCAGTTGTTACACAAAATGGGGTGGGTAGCTCAGTGGTATGAAGTCGGCCTGTGGATCCTGAGAACCCTGGTTCAGATTCCCACAGGCGACAAACAATTTTCACCATTTCTAAACTACCCCTGTGGCTCCTCCACCACTAATATCTTTGGAGGCCATGATTTGACGACTGGTAACCGCACTTCACGCGCAAAATATATCACTTACCGAGATCTGCTTCCGCAGAGTTCCACACCCAGTAATGGATAGAAGGCGTGATGATATATTTATTTATTTATTTTTATTTCACAAAATGAAGTATTTCCTAACTGGTTACATAAATTGCTATTTCCTGACGAAGTGTACCGAAACGTCAAATTTAATAACATTTAGAGAACTTTATCCAAAAATTGTTTTACTTATAGAAACATTTTGATTTTTTTATCTTTACCTATTATCTAAAATTCAATTAGTTTGAAATATTGGAACATTTTTGAAATGATGTAGTTTTTTCATTACCGGAAACATCCCGTATTATTTATTTCACACATATATAATGTTCTTATTTTCTTACAGATTTCTGACCTCTGAGTTTTAGATATCTTTATTTTGAAACAAACAACAGAAATATGAAATTAAACAATAGTAGAACATTTCAAAGCAAGCAATATAATCTATTAAAAAATGCTTCCTGCAACAAGTAATAAAAAAAATTATAATTTGACAATGGCCATGATCATGGACTTTCGAAAATATCAAGTTCAAGATATATTAAATTACGGTTCAGATATATCAAACAGTTTTTATAATATCTTAGGTGTAAGGCGTTTCAATTCAATACTTTAATTTATTTTGAATAAATATATAAATAATTTTTGTTTCATACTATTCATAAATGTTTAATTCGTCAAGGTCATGATATCTATAAATTATGTAAAATACTGAATATATTTTACATTTTACTGGACATTTTTTTGATAATAATAAATAAAAAAATATATCATCACGCCTTCTACCCATTACTGGGTGTGACACTCTGCTGAAGCAGATCTCGGAAAGTGATATATTTTGCGCGTGAAGTGCGGTTTTCAGTCGTTAAATAACGCCCCCCAAAGATGTTAGTGGTGGAGGAGCCACAAGGGTAGTTTTGAAATTATGAAAATTGGATGGCTAGCTCAGTGGTATGAAGTCGGCCTGTGGATCCTGAGGTCCCTGGTTCGATTCCCACAGGCGACAAATTTTCATAATTTGAAAAAGCTATCCCTGTGGCTCCTCCACCACTAACATGTTTGGGGGCCGTGATTTGACGACTGGTAACCGCACTTCACGCGCAAAATATATCACTTACCAAGATCTGCTTCAGAAGAGTGCCACACCCAGTAATGGGTAGAAGGCTTGATGATATATTTATTTATTTAATAAAATTGTTTGTCGCCTGTGGGAATCGAACCAGGGTTCTCAGGATCTACAGACCGACTTACATACCACTGAGCTAGCCACCCCATAAAATAAATAAATGCACTTAAATAGTGTACGGAAATTTTCATTCCAATAAAAATTCTTTTTTATTTCATTGTTATCACTAAGTTAACTTTTTGGCAGTATAATAACATTAGAATTGTATTGTTTGTAATGCATTCGTATATTTCGTCATTTTATTTGCAAATTATTTTACATTTACTTATAAAGTTATGATGCAACATCAATGTACAGAAATATAGTACCTATAACTCACCTGCAGCTGTAATAATTTCTTTAAAAATTACGATAAGCATGATTTTGGATTAGTCATAATGGTTAATATCGCGGGTTTTTTACACACTATTAATAAATAAATTATCCGATTCTCGCTCTGTATTAGTCTAAATCATCAAGCAAAAAATATGATGTTACTAAGCAATAAATGAATTATGAAATATTTAATGAATTTTTTAGAAATAATCATTGGAGGTTATCGACAAGAAGGGTACGATGTTGTTCGTTCGTGAAATATAACAACAGCCTTGAACTCTTGCAATAAAACAACAAAAGCAACATTTTTCTTATTTGAACTTGATATATTAAAGATAAAATTGTGTTTCGTCATATAACAGGATTGAGCAGTGTCCACTATTCTCAGTATAAATTAATTATTCATACGGATCATTTGACTTCTGAGTCTTATGAGTTTGCGAAAATATGTCAATTACGATTTTCCTGAAGTATTGCATCATTAGTTTTTAATTTTACATGATTTTCAATCAATTTGACGACATAGAAAACGTCATAACATTATCGCTATACAAACAAAATTTATCACAAGGTTTTTGAAAAAAAAAACTTTTGTATTAAAATATAAAACAAATGATAATAATTATTGCAGAATGTTTACGTAGACTTCTGCGAATTACTTACTGTAGGTAATTGTTGAGTTCCTGTTATATTGTTAAACATCATATTGCACAAGATTTTTTTCAACGAATTCAGTCAATATGTGAAGTACCAACTGTTTAATATGAAATTATATAATGGAAATCGAGAAATGATGAAAATGATTGTTATTGAGACTCGCTTCGCAGTCATGCATCAAACTTTAAATTCATGAAAAAAAAGTATTGCTTTCATTTCTAAAACTACAAATAAATATTCTACGATCGTAAATTTAGATTAATCGTTTTTAAAATAAATAATAAATATATCATCACGCTTTCTACTCGATACTGGGTGTGGCATTCTGCCGTAGCAGATCTCGGTAAGTGATATATTTTGGGCGTGAATTGAGGTTACTAGTCGTCAAATCACGGCTCCTAAAGATGTTAGTGGAGGGAGAGTCATAGGGGTAGTTTTAATGTGAGGAAAATTGTTTATCGGCTGTGGGAATCGAACCAAGATTCTCAAATCCATTGGTCGACTCGATAACACTGTCATCTATCCCATTAATTGTAATTAATAAAAATTTTGAATGTATTTTAATTCTAACCCGCTCTTGACTAAAGACCAACTTTACATACTAGTATAGTAAATAACTATTATATAACTGGATTGCAATATTTAAAAAAGATAAAATAACGAAATTATTTACTTCACTCACACTTTAATACAAGTTTTCATAGAAACGTAAACGATAAAAAATTTACCTACTTTGTATACAGATATGCACCATCATCCCTTTAATATTAATAAATAAAATAAATATATCATCATGTCTTCTACCCAATACTGGGTGTGGCACTCTACCGTAGCAGATCTTGGTAAGTGATATATTTTGCGCGTGAAGTCGTCAAATCACGGCCTCTAAAGATGTTAGTGAAGGGGGAGCACAGGGGTAGTTTTAATGTTTTGTAAATTGTATCACTTAAGTAATAAAATATCAAATTAAATTATAGATACAAATGTTCATTAATTCATTTGACATTATTTCTCGATTTTATATTGTTTTACTTAAGTTTTTGAGGGACAGCAATGCAATTGGCGATTGAAGAAAAGTTTTTTAATTGGAATAAGGGCTGTATAAATCACAATACCTTATAATAAAATGTTTAGAATGAATTGATTTTGATGACATGTTAAAGTAAAGGAAGTTTCGTAATTATGCAACGTCAATGTTATCTTATCCGCAGTTTGTTTTAGATTCCGATGGTAAAAAGTAAATTACCCACATGACCAACAGTTATTTTAATTACTCTAATTGATGTTAAATTATCTGACTGTTTATATTTATGTACCCGGAATCATTTTATTTCAAACAAATCAGTTGCTTAATTAATTTTTTTTAAGCAATTTTTAATTACATTAGTACATTCACATCAATTCTTGAAAAACGTACATACAATATATTATATTATGTTAATAGCAAAAACATGAATATTTTAAAAGTTTTCATATATTTTGTCTTATCAGTGCCACCTACTTGTAACTGTTATCTTCTATCGTGTCAGGGAAATAATTGCAGAATTGTCGTTAACTTCGTTTTTTTAATTATTATTATTTCAGATAAAATATATGTTGATTTACATTTGTACATTAAAACTTCCCGAAATATATATTTTTAATTTTTCTAAGTTAATTTTTTATCAGGCAAAATCCAATTTTATGCCAATTGTTAATAATTATAAGTATTGTTCAAAGTAGCGTAAAATGTTTAACAATATTTTTTATGATCTCACAAACACAAAATGGATTCCATTTATTTATTTATTTATGGTATTCTGTACAACAGGAACATAATCACGATTACAGTACTAGGTTTGAAATCACCGAGCCGCAGTGTGGTACAGTGGAATCGGCGAGATCATTGAGGTACGTCATCAAAAAAATGTAACACCCACTGTACAGTTGGTAGTTTGTAAGATACTACTACAGACCAAAGCTGCTCGCTGCATCGTTGGCGAAGAAACAAGGTTTACAACAACTCTATGCTGCTCATTGCAACTCATTCACGGATTAATTCAACTTGACGCTGAGGCCAGCATCGTTCACATTTGCACCATCTTAATAATAAAATTATTCCATTAAACTCAAGTATGCAAAGAGGACTCACCTTTTAATGACTCTGTATATTCCTTGATATTCTAACAAGCAATAGCCCAATCACTAAATATCTTGTCAGTACTTATCTAACTCATTAAATGATGACATGAAACTAACGTAAGGAATCCTAATACTCGGTAAAACAATAATTAATCATTACATAAATACTTAGATTCGTTATAACAAAAAAAGAAATGACATAAGCAAAGACGAAAGTAACTAAAAGACAATTCATTAAATGAAATAAAAATGACTATAACAATTTTAAGTAAATACAGATTACAATAAATGACAAGTAATATTTATTTATTTATACAAATAGAAAAAATGTAAATAAAAATAATAGTTATTTATGTAACCAGGGTGAAAACAGGCGTTTCTGGTCCGCAAAACGCCGAGGGCTAATAACATGCTTAGGATCAGGAACGCTAACTTCACACGTAAATTTATATTCAAAAGATTAAAACAGATTCATTTATATGTCAAAGTGACATTTTGCAAAATCAAGTATTTACAAATAAATAAATAAATAAATACATCATCACGCCTTCTACCCATTACTGGGTGTGGCACTTTGCCGAAGCAAATCTCGGTAAGTGATATATTTATGCGCGTGAAGTGCGGTTACCAGTCGTCAAATCACGGCCTCCAAAGATGTTAGTGGTGGAGGAGCCACAGGGGTAGCTTTTGAAATTATGAAAATTGTTTGTTGCCTGTGGGAATCGAACCAGGGTTCTCAGGATCCACAGGCCGACTTCACATCACTGAGCTAGCCACCCAATATCAAGTATTTACAATATACAAAAATTGTCATTTTGTTTATGTATCCATAGGAAATTATTTTATTATGGCCCTAGGGCCAAAAAGAAGTATTTTAGCCCGCTTTTCATGGTTAAAACACATTAATTTCATCTTGGTTGTGCATATAATAAAGATATCATCACGTCTTTTTCCCATTACTGAGTGTAGCACTCTGCCAGCTGTCAAATCACAGCCCCTAAAGATGTGAAGTGTAAGGGAGCCACAGGAGTAATTTTAATGAGGAATAAAGCTTATCGGCTGTAGAAATCGAACTCGGGTTCTTGAGTATATTATAGTAATTAGTTTAGTAAAGAACAATTTAAATAAAGGTAGGTAGTAAATGATCACTTTAATTATTTAACGTGTAATTTATTATTAAACAGAACTTTGTTACAATAAAGTATGTTACATTTAAAAATTCTGTTGATGGCCAATTTCATCTAATTATGTAAATACTAAAAACCATAGTAGGTAACTACAATTAAAGTAGGTTGTAAAATACAGGTATTGTTTTCAAAAGGCACTCCTATGTTAAAAGTCTTGTACAAACGGGAAACATGCAAAATAAATATCGTTTCATACAGGATTCTTGTTGATTACTAATCATAGACGTCAAGTTCACTTCGCAACTTCAATACGTTTTATATACTTAGGGAATTTGATTTGGAAGATTATTGATTGTTTAGCAATAAACATATGATTTCTACCATCTAATATAAATCATCTCAACTCTCATTTTAATTTGTTTCCCATACAACATCATGGTGAAGTTAAATCGCTGAAAATTAACAACAGTTACATGATTTTGATATGATTTAGAACTGAAGATGTAACATTGATATTCATATATATATATATTATTATACCGTAGTTTTCATTACAATCTCTTTCTCTACGATGAGTGTTAGAAAAGCTTTCTGAATAAAAATTGTTCTTTATTTTATTTCCAACATGTTGGATCTAATTTTGATTAATAAGATCTTAATTTGTTTGAAAAAAAACGCATTTTATTTTTTCTACTCCCGTTATTAAAATATCAGTTATCTATTACCGTGTGTAAAATTGACTTTTAGGTGGCTGTTTTCAGTTCGTAAAATGACTGTTTAATAACAACATTTCATTAGTCACGGGTTGCGCTGCAACGAATGGTTAAAATTTTTAAACACACAAAATTGCAACGTTGCCATTGTTAGCTTAATAAAATAAAGAATTTGTAAGTATTTAAGGATGACATCTATATCAATAATTTGGATATTTTTGCTAATATTTTCGGTCCTAGATAAAATATTGTACGTTACATAAAGTACGTAAAATTCTTTAGTCACTAGCGGATCTTAAAACATCCCCTTGTGATTAAAGACTAACTTTATGTACTAGTATCGTAAATAACTATTTCCAGACGCTAAATAGCATCTTAATAACATGTTGACAAACTGTGGCTTCGAACATTTTAGTAACGCCTGACGGATTAAGGGTCAAATTCACAGTCGTCACTCACTCTCATCTCATCCTCACCTCTCTCTCTCAATGTCGAAGTAACTAAGGCAACTAACTCAAGAATTTGCACAATTTGAGTTAGTTACCTTAGTTACTTAGATTTTAAGGGTCAAATTCATAGTCGTGACTCACCCTCACCTCATTCTCAACTCACACTTAAAATAGAAGTAACTAAGGCAACTAACTCAAATTATGCAAATTTTTTAGTTAGTTGTCTTAGTTACTTCGACTTTGAGAGTGAGATGAGAATGAGATGAGAATGAGTGACGACTGTGAATTTGGCACTAAGTGTGAGATGAGAATGAGGTGAGGGTGAGTCACGACTATGAATTTGGCCCTAAGTCATGGATTTATCATTGTACCTTATTTTTCATATAATTAATAAAACTTTACATTTTCTTCTTGTTTTAATTTGCGGTTATAGAAAAAGTACAGTATGTGGCTCTTTTATAAACTTGTTTTTTATGTACTCGTAATTAAAGAGGCTTGTTCCATAATACACTATTGTGCCCGTTTTCCAAGCTAATTAGATTTTTTAAATTAAAAATAAGGCACAGCGTGTTGGGAATAAAATATTGAACAATTTTTGTTATAAAAGTTTTTGTGTAAAACTGATAGTAGAGATAGAAAATGCAATGGAAAATCGGTATAATTTTGAGATAGTTAAGTACCTCAAAATTTATTTATAACATTAACAATAGAAATGATTTGACTACATTTTGTTATAAAATTGCGTTATAGTACTTAATATTTAAGTCACTTATTCGGGAAAATATTTATAAAGGTTTAATGTATTGACAAACATAAACTTGATGACATCATTTCCGTTCCACGAAATGAAATGTATAATGCCATTCCTATATCTAACGATAACAAGTAAGAAATATGTAACGTATGGTATGCTCCATGATTGGGTATTAATTGTAATTTAACACTAAAGATGAAACACTTAACACCAATCTACGATGTCTATGACATTAATTTTCATTCAAACAAATGCATAAAGTATGATATTTGGCCAATGACTAGAAGCATTATATGTCATTTATAGTGTGATGATACAGGTAGATACGTACTAGACAGAACGCGGTTGTCTGGCGCCCCGTGCATTGTGTCGCCAGTGATCGGGGGCAGCCATGACGCGTGCCCTCTATAAATACATAACAAAACGTTGCCCGCATCATGAACTCAACCTTGCAAATATTATTTTGCAGAGTGAAATTATAATATACATGTATTACATTTTAAACGTGTACGTAAATACGTAGTCTTACTAAAAATATCCTCTTGAACTTTGCCACGTTTGCACTAGTTACTAAATAAAATCATGAAACAAAAAAATTATCATAATAATAACAAATATTTAAATGGCGTGAGTAAACAACTAACTGTCAGTGCTGGTGTTGGATACAAATTCACTTTTCGTCGCTCCGTTATTCCGATGAAATTCAATTTTGGGAAAATACTTATACTTAGAAAATTACAAAAATAATAGCTATTTGTTAAACTAGACAGATTTCTGCAAAGAGTGTGAGGTATTTAAATGAAAATGGAAAAAGAGCTTTTCTTCTTGTGACATGCTTCAAAATAGTTATTTATGTACCTAGAGAAGAAAGTAGTCTATTGCCACTTACGAGACGAGATTGTTGGTCGAGGCACAGCCGAGAGCAACAACCATGCAAGAGCGGCAAGGAAACTTTCTGCTCGAAGTGCACACAATATTTTTTAACGACTATTTAAAAACACTTGAAATATAATTTAAAATCATTTTTGCCACTTTTTCTGTTTGGAAATTTGAGTGATTATTTTTTGACGTTTCTCAAAACCAATGAAATGATTCTTCATTGTATGTCACGTGTCTGCGTTTTAACCAATCCTGTCATTATTATACTGAGAATAAAGCTCTTGTGATTATTCCCGAAAATTATCTCTGTAGATGCTGTTTTGTTTGTGGCAAATGATAGGTAGTTGTCAATTATTTAAAACTGTCAACGCGTCAAGTAAAATGTGTGAAAAAATCGACTTAGTTGTATTTTAGATACAGAAATACACCAACAAATTTTGGAAACAACTTCCAAGAATACATTAATAAGTAATCAATCGATATGAACCTAGTTCAAAATCTTTTAAGTTGGCTGAATCGACCTTAACAGCTCAGTCAAAAAATAATCTAATTAAATATAACTCGAGAGTTGGATAAATTAGAAAATAATTCTCCAGTATCTTTCTCAAACTTGTTGCCATTTGGCAATAGCCACTCAAGCCCTACGGGCTTTCGTGATTATTGCCTGGCAACAACTTTTCGAAAGATCTGTCAAATTATTTTCAATTTATTCTCACTCTCTTGTTATATTATTACTGACAAGTTTCTTGTATCTAAGGATAAGATAATACACTCTTACTTTATCGCTCAGCGTGAGGAAATAATACACTTTCTTCCCACATTATACAAATAGCTATTACGTTCTGTTATCGTTTTTTAATTAGAATTTTCAATTTTGTATATTAATTTTTGTAAATCATGAATGGGTCGCTGACCTACGGAGCATACGTTCGCTTTTCACCAAAACCGGCGCTGCTAACAGTACAAAATAAATTTAAAGGCACATTACTAAAACTATAAACTGATGGTAATCATATTTCGCCATTTAAATGCGTAACGATGGGTTATATTTGAAAAATAGACATCTACTAAACATGAAAACATAACTTAAACATATAGTTAACAACTCATGTGACATCAGCAAATCATTGCTAGTGGTGAAATTCCCGAATCAAGTTAAAAATGTTATCAAATCGATTAGGCCTGCTAAAGTTATAAAGTCTATATAAAATATATCTAAGGGTTAGATTATAAATATTCGAGTTAATAATAAATATCGTTATGAACTAATAATGACATTGTATACTTTTTAAAAACATATTGTCTCGGATGTAGCATCGTGGGGCGGATGATCGTCTCTGGCGTGTCCTACACGAGGTAGATAAGTGTTGCCAGGGTGGTTGGTGTACTCGTAGGCTAAATTCGCTCCACGTAGTTGCCGGGGAAGGTGCCGAATGACCCGGTGCGCTGACTGGAACCTACGAACCAGCCGTCGTCGCATTTTTCCAGCACGAAGACTGTATCGCCTTCTTGCAATTCTAACTCGTCGTCATTCTGCGGCCGGTATTTGTACAACGCTCGGTATCTACAACAAATATAACACACCCATTCAACCTTTGACCTTGCTTGACGTATTGTTACTTATCGTTTTGAAACGTATTTTAAGTAACGCATCATATAAATAAGTCGTTATTATTATTATTACAAAAATATACTGGCTGTAAAATAAGTGAGGCATCTTGATATTATCTCCAGAAATAACAATTTGCAATGATAACAACAATTTATTTTATGCACAACCGAGCCGAAATTAATGTGTTTAGCCTTAAAAAGCGGGTTTAAACACTTCTTTTTGACCTCTAGAGTCAAAAAAATAATTCCTATGGATATATAAATAATAATAGTGATTTGACGACTGGTAAACGCACCTCACGCGCAAAATATATCACTTACCGAGAGCTGCTTCGGCAGAGTGCCACAGCCATTAATGGGTAGAAGGCGTGATGATATATTTATTATATAAATAAAATGACAATTTTTGTATGAATACTTGATTCTGCAAAATGTCATTTTGACATATGACCTATGTACATATTTTAATCTTTTGAAAATGTAATTAAACGTTATTTTGTTGTGCATAAAATATTGTATGTAGCACGGCTAAAATTAGCGTTTCTGACCTTGCGCATGTTATTAATTAATCATGTCACGGGCCTGTTTTCACCCTTGGTACATAAATAAGTATTATGCACAACCAGGTCAAAATTTATGTGGTTTAGCCATGAAAAGCGGGCTTAAACACTTGTTTTTGACCCTAGGACCATAATAAAATAATTTTCAATTGATACATAAATAAAATGACAATGTTTGTTTATTTGCAATACTTGATTTTGAAAAATGTCATTTTGACATCTAACCTATGTACATACAGGGTGATCAAAACGAATTGTTATAGTTGGCAATACAATTCCAGAGATCTTTTTATTCCACAGTTGGCACAACGTCAGATAAAGGCGGAAATGCTATTTGACATGTCTAATAAATACAAATAGGTTATGTCAGGAGTCTGACAGCTAATAGAATTTTGACTTTTGAAGTAATAGAAATACTTTAGAAATAAATGTAATAATAAATGTAGTCAAATTTAAATTTTAAATGTCACTGTCAACAACAGGAAATGAATTTATGTATCAGGCTTACCAATTTCAAGTAGTTTTTTTTATTGCCAACTGTAACAATTCCTTTTGATCACTCTGTATTTTAATCTTCGGAATATAAAATTAAATGTTATTTTGTTGTGCATAAAATATTGTATGTACCACGGGTGAAATTAGCATTTCTGACCCTGAGCACGTTTTTAGTCCTCGACACTTTGTGCCTCGTGCTAATAATAATGACACGGACCAGAAACGCCTATTTGCACCCTTGATACATAAGTAACCTTGTATAAATTTCTACTAGAACAAATTTCGTGTAATATAAATCATATCGTGGCATTAAAAAAATTATATTATATCTCCCACGTCATTCAAACAAAAAAATATAATAATTTTTTAACTAACATACGCATAATATTTAGAGCAAAGAAATAAATTTGTACTTTCCCTCTCATAATCAAACTTACTATAAAAAAATATAGAATTATGTTGTTGCTACGCAACATATTTTATAAATTCGATGTGTTACCAATTTTCGAATATTTTAATTAATTCCCGAGTTCGAATCCCCCCCAAGCTAGAAATATATGAAATAAAATAAATAAATATATCATCACGCCTTCTACCCATTACTGGGTGTGGCACTCTGCCGCAGCAGATCTCGGTAAGTGATATATTTTGCGCGTGAAGTCGTCAAATCACAGTCCCCAAAGATGTTAGTGGTGGAAGAGCCACAGGGGTAGCTTTTGAAATTATGAAAATTGTTTGTCACCTGTGGGAATTGAACCAGGATTTCAGGATCCACAGGCCGACTTCATACCACTGAGCTAGCCACCCCATAAAAAAAATAGAAATATATAAACTACCACATTGCAGCTCGGTGAGTCCGAACCCTGTACTGTAATTGGGATTTAGTTCTTGTTGAACAAAGTAGCATAAATAAATAAATAAATTGTTTGTTCCAATTTATGTGGGTTATTCGATATGTAAGTATTTGTATTATAAATGAAGTCGGCCTGTGGATCCTGAGGTCCCTGGTTCGATTCCCACAGGCGACAAATTTTCATAATTTGAAAAAGCTATCCCTGTGGCTCCTCCACCACTAACATGTTTGGGGGCCGTGATTTGACGACTGGTAACCGCACTTCACGCGCAAAATATATCACTTACCGAGATCTGCTTTAGCAGAGTGCCACACCCAGTAATGGGAAGAAGGCGTGATGATATATTTATATTTATTTTGTATTATAAATAAAAACTAAACGGTCATATATCAAATTAAATGTTATAAATGCGTTTAGAACACTTTCCGAAAAGTTTTAAATTACTGAGAATTTGACATATTTTTATTTGAAAGAAAATACTTTTATGAGGACATAAACAAATAATCAAAATACATGACATTCCATTTCTTGAATATCGCTTTCAGTAAACACATATCACGAATCACTAAAATGATGATTTGTTATATCAGCGTTATTTTACTCAGAAAACACATACGTTAAGAATGTTAAATTACATAACAAATAAATATATCATCACGCATTCTACCCATTACTGGGTCAAGCACTTTGTCGAAGCAGATCTCGGTAAGTGATATACGAGCCTTGTCTCACTTCAGTTCACCCGAATCTTATTTTTTGTTTAAAATTTAAATAATACTAAAAACGCAGGTATCTAACAATTACTAAATTCTACAATGAATTTTCAACATTTTTAACTAAATTTGACATTAAATATACCTTAGACATAAAATGTATAGCAGTAAAACTAGCAATTATTTGATAAATTTGAAGTTTATGACAGAAAAATTCGGAAGAGGCCCGGACTCGAACCGAGGACCTTCAGCTTGCCGGGCTGATGCTTTAACCACTAAGCCACGGCTCTCCTGAACGAGAAAGGCGTCAACCGAATTTATCTGTCATAGTGTCTAACACAGCATCGATCCCAAGACTCCTATGACTCATAGTCTGTAGCGACGCAGTTTGATTTTAAGGAAATCATACCACGAATTAAACTTCAAAGTTATTCATATGAGTGAAACTCTTGAAATTTAGCAATTATTTTTTTTACAAAAAACTATTTCTACATGCTAATGGACTATCATGATTTTAATCTTGTAAGCAGCTTGAAGAATGAAATAAAAGTTACTTATTATTTAAAACAAACGTTATTATTATTCAGATTTTGAATAAAACGAAAAAGTTTTAGTTAATATAGAAATGTTTACTTCCTGTTACAATGGCTGTCATTCCAAGATGTATGTATCGATTGACTTCAAATTTTATCTGTGTATTAACAACGTACTAGTATATGTCTCATTCAAATTTCATTTAATTATCTTGCATACTACACGAGAAATAAAACTGCAAAATAAAACATCAAACGAAAAAATAAGATTCGGGTCAACTGATGTGAGCCAGGGCTCGTATTTGGGCGCGTAAAATGCGATTACCCGCTGTCAAATCACTGCCCCCATAGATGTTCATGGAGAGGAAGGCATAGGCGTAATTTTAATATAGTTAAAATTGTTTGTCGACTATGGGAATCGAACCCGGGTTTTCAAATCAGTATGTATTGAGTTATTTGTTACGTTGCATAACAGGAATTAATCCCTATTATAGTACAAGAGATTTACAACTTTTAATGGAATCCGAACTACTCATCACATTTTTTTTTAATATTTGTTTTAGATATATGTCGATATGAACGAGATTTGAACGCACGACCTCCTTTTAGACTTAGATAATAACGACAAAACATTTTTTTTTTATTAAAATGATAGTTAGTTTAAGTTAAATGTTTGATAAAAAATGCAAATTCTTTTATATGACATAATTTTTTTATATTTTTTTTTTATGGGATGGCTAGCTCAATGGTATGAAGTCGGCCTGTGGATCCTGAGGTCCCTGGTTCGATTCCCATAGGCGACAAATTTTCATAATTTGAAAAAGCTATCCCTGTGGCTCCTCCACCAGTAACATGTTTGGGGGCCGTGATTTGACGACTGGTAACCGCACTGCACGCGCAAAATATATCACTTACCGAGATCTGCTTTAGCAGAGTGCCACACCCAGTAATGGGTAGAAGGCGTGAAGATATATTTATTTATTTATTTTTTAACTTTTATTTTTTTTTGTTTAATTAATAAATCAAGCTTTAAATTTGTTAGTGAAACTAACTATAACGATGATAATTTAATTCGTTATAGTCTATTTAAACTATAATATTTTTTTCTTTTAGATAGCTAATCACTTCGTTGATAATTATTTGCAGATATTTTTTCCTCATTATAACATGTGATTCTGGGGAATAAATATGTCCAACTTTCCGGGTAAAAACCAAAGTATTTCAGAACAATCTCAAGATAAACTCTTATTTTATTTCGGCATAAAAACAAAAACGAAATATTAAATTGTTAAGTCAGAGGTCAATAATGTATCTTGTAATTACTAGTTTTCATATTTTTTTCTTAAGACTGTCATTGGAGATATAATATGTTGCAATTTGAAGAATATATACAAATACTTTTATTATTTCTTTTTACAATAATTTATTATCATTAGCTTAATTGTGATTTCTATCAGAAATAAAATAAAATAAAAGATTTAAAGATTTCATAACTAAGTCGGTCATTGCATTCCAAGATTATTTTAGTGACAAATTTAAGTTGTAGAGAATAAAATTCTGTATCAAAATATTTTTAAATTTATTTGGCTAATTATTACAAAAAACTGGATTAAAAATGACCAGAAATAGACATTTTTCAATTAATTGGGAAGTGATTACTGCATAAAAACTAATTTTACTGATGGAAACGAAAACGAAAACTAAATTTGAATAGTAATTTCTAAAGTTTTGTTTGCGGAATGAAGCACAGACGTCTAATTAAATGTATTGATACTTTTATCAATAAATAAATATAAATATAAATATATCATCACGCCTTCTACCCATTACTGGATGTGGCACTCTGCCAAAGCAGATCTCGGTAAGTGATATATTTTTGCGAGTGAATTGCAGTTACCAGTCATCAAATCACGGCTCCCAAAGATGTTAGTGGTGGAGGAGTCACAGAGGTAGTTTTTGAAATTATGAAAATTGTTATGGGATGGCTAGCTCAGTGGTATGAAGTCAGCCTGTGGATCCTAAGGTCCCTGATTCGATTCCCACGGGCGACAAATTTTCATAATTTGAAAAAGCTATCCCTGTGGCTCCTCCACCACTAACATGTTTGGGGGTAACCGCACTTCACGCGCAAAATATATCACTTACCGAGATCTGCTGTAGCAGAGTGCCACACCCAGTAATGGGTAGAAGGCGTGATGATATATTTATTTATTTATTTTAGTTTGTCGCCTGTGGGAATCGAACCAGGGTTCTCAGGATCCACAGGCCGACTTCATACCACTGAGCTAGCCACCTCATACTTTTATCAATGAAATTTGTATTTCTGGACGAGTCTATACTTCACACACTTAATAATTTCACAATATCTTTCATGAACTAATAATCGTCATTAGCACTGCATTACAGAATCGTCCAAAACTACAAATTTTATTCGTAAAAAGTTTGAATGCATTTAGTTAGATGTCTGTATATATTTTGTCTATGACTAAATTTGTAGAATGAAGCAAGATCTCAGTGAGAACTGCAACTAGTCGAGGGCTGCAAAGATACTTTCTACCAAAAGTGTACACTACATTTTTTGTACAATCGAAAATTAAGATTAATCGATTTTTAATTGTAATTAATAGAAATTTTGAATTTAAGTAGAAAATAATACAAACAAAATAAAAATGTAAAAAATAGTATATTATGATACTAAATTTAAGAGTGCTTTAACGGCACTAGTGCACCTGCACCATAATCTGGAAAATAGTGCTGCCAAGCACCATTTTAATTTTGATTAATTTCATAATTTGATTTGTGATTTGTCGTAATATCGTTCACATGGAGATAGATTAGAATTTGCAGTTTACGTAACCATGTGGATTCGTTGTTTCGCAATATGTTGTGTTAAATATGAATGAATTTAAAAAGCAAAATGATTTTATTATTGCTTAGTAACGACGTGCTTTAATAGCTGTATTCCATTTGCCACTTGGTTCACTTAAATCAATTCAGATAAATTAGACAACATGACTAAATGAACTGAATTAAGATAGTACTAGCGTGAAAATTTTTTTGCAGATCTGAATGAAATTTGGCGTACGTAAACATTGGATAGTCATATGCATCCTGTTAAAATATTAAATACATTCATCGTCTGTGAACAAATATATTTGCTTGTAAAGTTGAGTTCTTATACATGGGGCTTATGGCGATCATCACTTAGAATCGTAAATATTTGGTTTGTGTACCTCGAAAATACACTAGTACTACCTTAATCTGCAATTGCTCACTTTCTGTTACTAAATGACGTTCGAAAAGTCTACTTTTCTATTGAAAATATTTTCGGGCTAAAATAATTAGATTTTAAGGATTTCCAGAATTTACAGGCGCACAGAAACTAACCGCCCGATTCTCAATAAAATAAAATTAGCCAATCCTGAATTTTGGGTTAGTTAATCTTACTTTAATGCAGCTTTAAAAAAGTAATCCAAATTACTTTCCGAAACAAGATTATATTAGAGTTCATTTAACTCTTTTAAGAATTGGGCCGCAAGTTAATAATATATCAGCGAAGAAATGAAATGAACTTACGGCACTGGCTCCGACTGTGTATCAATATGCAAAGCTTCATTAACCGAAGGCGAGCTAATCTTCTGCGTTCTCGTTAACGACGAGTACGACGTGCTGGTCCCGATTACGTTGACCGGTTTCGCATGGTAACTTGTACTAGTCGGCTGTGACGTATAACTCGGCTGATAGTGATGACTTCCCATCGACTCTTTGCCGCCCGCAGAACCATTCAGCAGCAGCGAGTGCGCTGCTGGTGACGCAACTGGTTTGGTACTGCTGATGGAGATGTCTGGCTTGTCACCGGGATCTATTAGGATTTCTACGTAGGAAACTGGGAAGATGCCTTTTCTGGAACCTATGCGTCCTTCGAACCAATTGTCATCAACTCTGCGGGTCAATACGACGAGTTCACCCTTCGCAAGGGATAGTTCTAGATGGGTTTGAGCGATGAAGTTGAATTTGGCTCGTGCTTGGCCTTCATGGGCCTTTCTTGGTGTTGATTTGATGCCGTCATATGGGATTATCTAAAAAAAATGAAATATAAAATAATTTTGACCTACAAATGCTGTAATCTAAGAATTAAAATATACGAGTACTGCGTCAGTTGGCCCGAATCTTATTTTTTTTGATATTTTATTTCTCGTGTAGTACGCAAGAGAATTAAATGAAATTTTAATGAGACATATACTAGTATGTTGTTAATACACAGATAACATTTGAAACTAAAACTTTTTCGTTTTATTCAAAAACTTTATAGTAATAAAGTTTGTTTTAAATAATAATTCACTTTGATTCCATCCGTTAAACTGCTAACAAGATAATAATCATGATAGTCCATTTGTTGGATGAATACGTTTTTTGTGAACAAAAAATGCTAATAATGCTACTACACATTTTGTTCGATATATTTAATAAATATAAATATATAAACTCATTGAATGTAATTGAAGTGAGGGTAGTGTGTTTATATGATAAACAGCCCTCATCAAACATTATCATCGAAACACACCACCCTCACTTCAACCACATTCAATGAGTTTATATGGAGTGATCTATAAATGTGGTTGAAGTGAGGGTGGGGTGTTTCGATGATAATGTTTGACGAGGGCTGTTTGTTTGATGAGTGTGATGAGTGAATGTTTTATGAGTGATTTTAGGGTTCGTGCTACCCTATTCGTTGGGATATAGCGTGAAGATATGTATGTATATAAATATATAAATATTATATTATCACGCCTTTTACCCATTACTGGGTGTGGCACTCTGCCGAAGCAGATCTCGGTAAGTGATATATTTATGCGCGTGAAGTGCGATTACCAGCTGTCAGATCACGGCTCAGTGGTATCGAGTCGGCCTGTGGATCCTGAGAAGCCTGGTTCGATCCCCACAGTCGACAAACATTTTCACCAAATTAAAATTACCCCTGTGGCTCTCCCACCACTATCATCTTTGGAGGCCGTGATTTGACGATTGATAACCGCATTTCATGCGCATAAATATATCACTTACAAGATTTGCTTCAGCAGAGTGCCACAACCAATAATGGGTAAAAGGCGTGATGATATATTTATTTATTTTATTTATCAGTACAAAACAAAAATATGAGTACTTCGCAGGAATGAACACCGAATAGTTTCCATCACCAGCAACTGTTTGACAAATTAAAATTCTAAACATCAATTTCAAATAAACTACTTATTGTGTTATCTTTTAAAATATGGGTTACTTTACTTGAAACTGAAAAAAAGAAATATGATTTTCAGGGCCATCCAATAACAACAAAGTTTTTCATATGCTTCCACTAAATTCACTCACACTGTACTACTGCAAATATAAAAGTTTTCAACAGTGTAACAGTTAAATTAATTATCTTGTAAAAAAGTAAAAAACATAAATAAAACCTAATTACTCTATACGAACAGTTATAGTTCGTATGCACCATGTTTTTCCATTTTTATCTATGTCACACGTGAAAAACTTTCCCATTAGAAACTCATTTATTTCTAGTGGACATAATTTTCTACTGACCTCCACGTAGTTGGAGGGGAACAAGCCAAGCATCGCGTTGTGTTCGCCCTCGAACCAGTTCTTGTCGACTTGACGTCGGATGAAGATGACATCGCCCTTGCGGAAGGTAAGTTCACGAGCAGACTGCCCCACGAAGTTGTACAGTGCACGAGCTACGATCCGTGGCTCTGGACTGCGGGAACGTGCTCGAGGTTTCATACCCATGTCGTCGCCGAAGTCGTCGTAGCGGTTTAGAGGAATTGGAGATTTTTGCGAAGGGATGAAATTGTCGGTGTGACGACGGCTGTTCATATCTTGTAGTTCCTGGAAGAGAAATTTATTTATTTATTTTATTAATTTTATGGGGTGGTTAGCTCAGTGGTATGAAGTCTGCCTGTGGATCCTGAGAACCCTGGTTCGATTCCCACAGGCGACAAACAATTTTCATAATTTCAAAAGCTACCCCTGTGGCTCCTCCACCACTAACATCTTTGGGGGCCGTGATTTGACGACTGGTAACCGCACTTCACGCGCAAAATATATCACTAACCGAGATCTGCTTCGGCAGAGTGCCACGCCCAGTAATGGGTAGAAGGCGTGATGATATATTTATTTATTTATTTTATTAGTTTTATGGGGTAGATGGCTCAGTAGTATTGAGTTGGATTGTGAATTTGAGAACTCGGGTTCGATTCCCAATATCGACTAACAATATTCACCATATTAAAACTACCTCTGTGGTTCCACTTCTACTAATATCTTTCGAGGCCGCGATTTGATGGCTGGTAATCGCATTTCACGCCCATAAATATATAAAATAAATAAATAAATATACCCATTACTGGCACTCTGCCGAAGCAGATCTCGGTAAGTGATATATTTTGTACGTGAAGTGCGGTTACCAGTCATCAAATCACGGCCTCCAAAGATGTTAGTGATGGAGGAGCCACAGGGATAGTTTCTGAAATTATGAAAATTGTGGAAATCGAACCAGGGTTGTCAGGATCCACAAGCCGACTTCATACCAATGAGCTAGCCAACCCATAAATATATCACATACTTAAATCTGCTACAGCAGAGTGCTACCCCCAGTAATGGGTAGAAGTCATTATGGTATATTTATTTATTTTCTTAATAAATGTTATTGAAACTTGGATAGCTTGAATGCATTGTCTGGCAGTACGGTGGTGTGGTTCGCGTTACAGTATTCGAGTCCAAAGATTCCGAGGTTGAATCCCACTAAAGCTAAATATATATGAACTACCACACTGCGGCTCGGTGAATCCGGACCTTGTACTGTAATTGGTATTAAGTTCCTGTTGTACAGAGTAGCACAAATAAATAAATATTAACTACTGAATTCGAAATATTAGACTCAATAATGTAACAGGATAGAATTTGAACATTTGCTGAAAAAATCAAGGTGTCGTGCTGCGTAGGTTTTAAATTTAATTGTAACTATTAATTGGCAATTATTATGATAAAGTCGCAATTATTGTTATTTCGTTTTGAAAAAAAAATTGAAAATGTATTTATATTACTAATAAATTTCTCTATATTATTTTACCCAGTAATGGGTAGATAAGACGTGATGATATATTGATTTATTTTTTGTTCATTTAATTAAAATTAATGAAAAAAGAATTAACATAGGAAAAAATCTTTTAGAACTTATAGTTTAAATTAAATATACGTTTAAAACGTATTGTTTTCATTATTAGTGGTACAAGTATGCAAGTGCAATATTTATTATTAATTTTTAATTTTAAGAAGGTAACTATGTTTTATTTATTTATTTTCAAAAAATATCAGTATTTTAGTATTAAATAGTTTTAACAGCGGCCGATAAAACTATTTTAACGGCCGTCGCTAATACCAACATAAAAGTAATATTATATTGTTAAGGATAAACCTCGTGAACAGGATCTCGTACGTAAATTATTATAAATGGAGATGTTCCGGCATTATGGTTGGTTTCATTATCAAGTCAATAAACTATAAAAACACGAAAATTTTACAAACATATTCAATATTTAAATTATAGTTACATTATAACGTCGTCATTTATAATTACATTAATTTTCACTTTAAAAGACATCAAATAAAAGGAATTCACCCTTAAAATTTTTTATTCTTATTCTTTTTCTCTAATCAAAAATTTCAATCCGGAAATGAAGTTAGGTAACTTCAGATTAATCCTCAGTATTTACTTAATTATGCTACTCTGTACACGAAGAGCTCAAACCCAATTACAGTATCGAGCCCGGATTTTCCGAGCCGCAGTGTGGTACTTCATATAATTTTAGCTTGAGTGAGATTCGAACTCGGAATCTCCGGATTCGACGTCTAATTAATATATTCAAGTGGCAGCGTTTTTATCAATGAAATTTGTAGTTTTGAACGAATCTGCATTGCAGCGCTAATGTCGATTTTGTTTATGAATATTGAAATAAAACACAAACAGCCCAATTCTCAAAAGAGGTTTAGCTAGAATCCAACTAATCCTGAATTTTGTATTTGTCAAATTAAGCTAAACCATATTCTCAAAAAACTTTAAATAAACTTTAACACTATCTTATTACTGGTGGTAAGGTAATAATGGACAAGCGGTTTAAAGTTGTAGTTATTTTATTAAAGATGTAATAACGACGTTTCGGCCAAGGTTATGGCCATCTTCAAATCAAAAGCGTTAAAATAAACGAAAAACAACAATATACGTTCGTTTATTTTAACGCTTTTGATCTGAAGATGGCCATAACCTTGGCCGAAACGTCGTTATTACATCTTTAATAAAATAACTACAACTTTAAGCAGCTTGTCCATTATTACCTTACCATATTACTTTCGGCTTACTAAAATACTCTACTACAATCTTATTACTATTTAGTTTTCGAAATGTGAACTGAATTAACTTTTTTAAATCGGGCTAGTATAATATTAGCTTATCCAAAATTTAGAATTAGCTAAAACTGTTTTGAAAATCTGGCTGTAAAAGTTAACGAATTATAATGTCACAATACACAATTCATTTTAAAGGGAAGTAATTCACAGTTCAAAATAATGCCGCATTCACAGCTCGAAATTTGGTGAACTTCGGTGAAATTAGTAGAGTTTGACATATAGCTTTGTTTGTATACGTTCACAGCTCTGAAATTTGATGCGCACAAATTTCACTTTCTACAAAAGTTTGCAAACTCCAAACTTTTTACCAAATTTAGAGACCGTTCTACAAATAAAGTACATCGATGGTACAAATTGAACGAATTCTCTAACACGTGGTCAGTAACAAGCCAATCGGAAAATAGCTGGGAGATGGTACATTGAAAAGATAATAGATGTCGATATTACATAAATTTCGAGTAGTGAACGCACGAAGTAATTTACAGAAATTCGTGTTTACAAATTTCACCAAATTTCGAGATGTGAATGCGGCTTAACTTGTAAATACAACAAGCTCTAATTTATCATTCATGAAGTAATAAGCGACAGAACTACAAACATTGATAAAATGCGTTACTACTTGAATACATTTAGTTCGACGTCTGTATATATTTTGTCTATGGTAGGTATATCGTGTTCTTGTTGGGTGTAGAAAACAACGAATGATAGAAGTGTAAATATACCTGGAGGTACTTGCGGCGTCGTTCCTCCTGGTAGATCCGACGCATAGCCTCCGCCTGTCGGCGCGCCAGCTCTTCTTCGCTGAGCGCCTCCTTCACCTCGTGACGCACGGGGCTGCGGTAATGGATCGTCACCTCGTCCTCCACATACTTGCGTGGCGACTCTGCCAGAACAAAACACACAACACCATGTTACGAGTAGAGCACACTAAATTATACCGGAACCACTACCGGATGTTGTTATACTACATTATTTTATATTACGTTCATATGATAAAAGAACTGTGCTGGTTTTTATTTAGAACGCTGTTCTGTCTACATCATTTAATCAAAATGTCATACGGCGACTGAATAATCAATAGCGTAAGAACTAAAATTTATATCTTAAAGCCGACCGAACCTACGACATTTAATACTAAGTTTAATTTATTTCATTCCAGTTGGAATGCTAATATAGATGATTAAAATGAGTGTTTGTAAACAATGCATTTATAATTACAATTGTGCATATATTAACACAATAACAAACGTCAAACGATTAGTGTACGGAAGTTCACACAGCAGCACGCACGTTTCAACGAACTGACAGTAAAGGAATACCTAGTAGACAAATTGGACATAGCCGTCATAGTGTCTTTGCTGACGCTGACCGCCTTTTGCTGCAAAGTGGGCCAAGCAACTCTTTCTTATTCAATTTCGCGGTCTGTCGTCTTGTACAGAGATGGAATTCAATATTTTCTTCATTTACCCATAGATTTGAAAATTGATTAATGCCCAGTATTGTAAATGACAGAATAAATTAACTACCTTAGGGCCGGTTTTTCCATCTCACGATAAAGTTCTCAATAACTATCAGCGGGATAAATAAAAAAATATCGCATCGAAATCATAGCACAAATGGTAATAATTATACTGAATATCATTTTCTGATGCGATATTGTTTCAATTATTCTGCGGATAGTTATCGGGAACTTTATTCGGAGATGGAAAAACCGGCCCTTAGTAAATTTTGTAAAATAATAATAAGTCGAATTTTGGAAGTATTTATTGTTGGATTTAAGTAAATAATCGTAGAATTCTATAAAACATGACAAAGTTTTATGGGGTTGATGGCTCAGTGGTATCGAGTCGGCCTATGGATCCTGAGAACCCTGGTTCGATTCCCACAGCCGAGAAATATTTTTACCACATTAAAATTACCGTTGTGGCTTCCCCTCCAATAACAAATCTGGGTGCCGTGATTTGATGGCTGGTAACCGCACTTCACGCGCATAAATATATCATTTATCGAGATCTGCTAGGCAGAGTGCCATTCCCAATAATGGGTAAAGGGCGTGATGATATATTTATTTTATTTATGATAAAATTTATTTGGAAGTATATTTATTTGTCGTTTATATTCCTGGACACAAGAGGGTAATAGTTATTTAAGATATACAGGATGATCAAAAGGAATTGTTATAGTTGGCAATACAATTCCAGAGATCTTTTTATTCCACAGTTGGCACAACGTCAGATAAAGGCGGAAATGCTATTTGATTTTTCTAATAAATACAAATAGGTTATGTCAGGAGTCTGACAGCTAATAGAATTTTGACTTTCCAATGATACCCTTTCATGATTTTTAGTTTTTAAGTAAAAGAAATACTTTAGAAATAAATGTAATAATAAATGTACTCAAATTTAAATTTTAAATGTCACTGTCAACAGGAAATGAATTTATGTATCAGGCTTACCAATTTCAAGTAGTTTTTTTTATTGCCAACTGTAACAATTCCTTTTGATCTCTCTGTAGTATTGTAATATATCATTTACAATACGAGACGGGAAAAATTGTTGAACGAGGCCGTAAGCCGAATTTGATAATCCATCAAGTATTGCCCAACAGATTACGTATATCATACAATATTTCATGATATGAGAAAAATTATTGCAAAATTAACTTTTTAAAATATATATACATTTCCATGTTCTGGTCCTAAGTAAAAACAATTTTTCTTGCAGTGTACATTTTTAGTGTCGCTGGCAGACACCAAATTTTTAATCACGTTCTGTGCCACAAGCATGAAGTTAGTTACTTTCCACTAAATCTTTATCGCGATAGAGGCGTCGCTATATTATTAAGAAACTTTCTTGACTTCTTCTTTTTAAACAGTTTCTCAGATCATGTTCCCGTGTGCACGGGGCATTATATTGATTAAAAATTAAAGTATTATTAAGTTGTAGTAGGTGCAGTTGGGCTAAATACTGGCCTGTAAAAATATTTAATTTTGGGATAGATATAAATTACCTATCGGAAAGTATTGGTAATTTAGATAAATTGTAGATTGTGAAAGTGGAAGATAAAAATACGAGCACCTGAGAAAAAAAATAGAAAAGTACTATGTAATTAAAGCATTCCTTGTTCACGTACAAAAGACTGCATTGTTATTTGTTAAAGATAAGGCATGTTTTTATTGAATTTTTTTAATGAATTATAATAATAAACCATTTTACAAAAACTGTTCTCAACAATGCTGCAGAAATAACTTTCACTAAAGGGACAAATTTTATATTTTTGTTATACTTGACATAGTTGATTGATTTTCTATATCTCTATATTTATTGATTTTTTGTGAAATTGTTGTGGAAAAGTACGAGCAATATTGAGGTTATTTTTATGGTCTATTGACTGTAAAAACAAAATTGAAATTATACGTTTAACTTGAAAGTCAAATATTAGAGCGCAAGTTGAAACGTATTTCGTGTGACATTTAATTATATGTTATTTACTTTTGTCTACGTATTAATTTTTAATTTATAATTTTGTTAGTGCTTTAATTAGTTGCTAATTATAATTTAAAGCAAAATAAAACTGTAACTATATTTTTTATGTGCGTAGCATAAATCACAAAATGTAATTAGTATCTTCTGACACCTCCATAATATATATTTAGAATGGTGACTACGATTCTTGCTCGTAGGATTTTAATATGTAAAGTAATATTTTCGTAATTTCCTGCTTGCCTAATAAGGCATAAAAGCTTCTAATAACGTTGAAAATCCATAAAATTCTGCAGCTAAATTAAGAAATAAAATTAATTTTGCATGCTTCATAACAGCAGAAATGAGGTTTGAAAATGTCCAAAATTACTTCAAATATAGCAATTGCCATGAAACTGTAATAAAACGATAAGCAAAAGTTTAACTATTAATTGTCAATTTTTTTTAAATAATCGGAATCTGTAATAGCACCATTATTAAAAGAGTATCAGCTAATCCTGAATTTTGGATGAGTCAAATTAAGCTAAACCATATTCTCAAAAAAGTTTATATAAACTCTAAAATAATCTTGTTATCATTGCGTTTTCGGAAAGTGATTTGGAATATCTTTTACAAATCGGACTAGAATAAGATTAGCTAATCTAAAATTGTTGTAAACTTCATCATTATAGTGTCGTTGTATAATATACTATCGAACAGATAAAACGTTTATCTATTTGGCGGCTCTGCATGACAACACTTATTTTTGAAATGGACATTTTCAAACTTCATTTTTGCCGTTGAAAAGCATCCAAAATTAATTTTATGCCCAACGGGGTCGAAATTAATGTGTTTTAACCCTAAAAAGCGGGCTTAACAAGAAATAATTCCTGTGGATACATAAATAAAATCACAATTTTTGTTTATTGCGAATACATGATTCTGCAAAATGTCATTTTGTCATATAACCTATGTACATATTTTAATTTTTTTGAACATATAATTAAATGTTATTTTGTTGAGCATAAAATATTATATGTAGTACGGGTGAAATTAGCGTTTCTGATCATGGGCATGTTATTAGCACGAAGCGCAAAACGCCACGGGCCAGACGCCTGTTTTCACCCTTGGTACATAAATAACTATTCTGTATCACCATAGTTACTTCGTAAAATATTGCAATGTTAACGTAATTGTATTTTCTTGAAACCAACAAGAAAGTGCTTACTTTCCTGACCAATTTTAGCATGGAAAGTAGATTTTTACCAAAATAGTCAGGTAAAATAGGAATTGAAGGCTAGAAAAAAAAAATCAGTAAGCAAAATTAATTTTATTTGATCTTTTTGCCTATAATAATTAGGAAAGCAAGAAATTATTTTAAATATTAAAGTCTGAGAGATCGAGAGTCACGTTCACCACCCTGCATAATGAAACTTTTTCTTTAAATTAGTTTTATGACTATTTGACAGCGGAAACTTTAATCATAACTAGAATATAATTGAAATGGTTATGTGTTTAAACTGTCTGTTAAATCTGATTTGACTGACAGTACTGACTATATGGAATTGGTCCATACACAAGAGGCATAGAGATGGTATGCCTATTTTGGTTGATTTCCGGCCGTCGCTGAAGCTGATCTGATGACTTCCGGCGCAGCCGTATTTCCGCAGTCATTATTCCGAAAGGCACACGCAAATTCGTCACCAACAAACAAACACAACACGCGAGCACTAGTTCCACAATGCAGCCTTGAAATTCACTGCAGCGATATGATAATAACACGCATTGAACGCGCGATATGCACTCGAACTCTGCGAGCCCGACTCGCACAGAGCCACACCTGCATGTGAGCGTCTTCAACAATACGTGATACCTACGTAATTAAAGCGAAACTAACTAAAAGCAGTTATCTGCGAAACAATGGGCGCTTTGCCCCGGCACCGCGCTCTTATCGAGTACGTGGGAAGCCAAACTAAAGTCTGATTTGGAATTTCTTTTCGCGGGACTCATGTACGTATTGTTTTCATTTTTCAAGGTAATGAAAATTGTTACCAATTAGCACTAACTTCTAAATATACGTTTTCATTTACTGATAAACTAAAACTTATTACACGTCAACAAAGTATTTGTTTTTCTCATAACTTTGAAGGTTCTAATTTCTCAATGATTTTAAATTTATAATAGTTATTTATGTACCAAGGGTGAAAACAGGCGTTTCTGGCCCCTGGCATGATTATTAGCACGAAGCGCAAAGCGCTTCGTGCTAATAACATGCTCAAGGTTAGAAACGCTAATTTCACCCGTGGTACATACAATATTTTATGCACAACAAAATAACATTTAATTATATGTTCAAAAGTTGAAAATATGTACATAGGTTATATATCAACATGACATTTTGCAGAATCAAGTATTCACAATAAACAAATGTTATCATTTTATTTATGTATCCTTAGGAATGATTTATTTTTGGCCCATGGGCAAAAAGAAGTATTTAAGCCCGCATTTTAGGGCTAAAACATATGAATTACGGCCTGGTTGTGCATAAAAGTTTAAACATACAAAGCAATAAATGGAATCAGCCTCAACATATCGGATCGCAACGAAAAATAGTACAAATTACTTTTTATACGACCTTGACGAAAAAATAGGCATTTCTGCATTTATTTCGTATATGGAAAGTAGATATTTACCGTCTACACATTTAGACAGTACTACTTTCCAAATCTGTGCGGAATACATGAAAACTGTCGAATTTTAAAACAGAAAAACTGTCAAATACGATTTTTAAATGATCGTATAAAATAGTTATTTATGTCCCTAGAGCAGAAAGTAGTCTTTTTTCGCTCACGCATGGAGAGCGGTAAGGACACTTTGTTCGAGGTGCCCTCAATTATTGTTCTACGACCATTTAGAAACATTTGAAAAATAATTAAAATATATTTTACAGTTTTCCTGTTTGAAAATTCTGGCGATAGTTTTTATGTATTTATGGATACGATAAGCCACTTTTACTTTAGCGCTCGGCTAGCGAAAAAAATCTTTTGCTTTCAACTGACAGTTGTAAATGTGTTCTTTCTGCTCGGTCGAAGAAAAAATAATGTGCGCACACTCATTTTGAATGTTGAAGTATTGACCTTTCAACACGACCGTAGAAAAAATGTTTTTCTACACGACCTTGACGAAAAGTGCATACTTAACATTATTTCAGCAGCAAGAAGTGTTTCCGCTTGTCCTCAATAGCAGCAAGGGGAAAAGTAACATTTGAAAGTATATTCCAAACGTTTTCAAATGGTCGTATAAAAAATATTTTGTACACTTCGAGCAGAAAGTGACTTCATGCGCGAGTGGCAATAGACTACTTTCTGTTCTAGATACACAAATAACTATTATCGCTCGAGTATGGTGATTGTTGACCATGACTCTAGGTAACATAAAAAATGTATCAAGTATGCTAGTTGTTGCTAGACAACATAAATTAACAGTAGGATAATATTCCTGATTTTAAATTACGATTGTAATTTGTAATTGCGGAATTATCAGTAAACAACGGTAATAATGATTGATTTCAGAAAGATAACATTTTTACAGATACAATAATAAGCCTTTAATCTAAAATTTGTTATTTTATCTACCTTCAGTTTAAGGGCTCTATTGATATTATTTAATAAGTACGTTATCTCAGAAAGAAAGACGATAAATAATCTAAAAATTATATGACTTATTGTATTAAAATCTTATATAGTAGTCTAAAGTGCATAAAACTAAATAAAATGTGTTATGTATGTATATGATAACAATACCTGGACCAACAAGTCTGTTGTCGCGATGTTCCCTTGGTGGGGGAGCGATGCCCAACACTGGTTCTATACAAAGCCGGAATGAATCATGTATCACTTCTAATGTACAAATTTAAATACACAACTTATGTCTATAAAACGTATCACAGCATGCATGACAGTCACTTCGAACAGAAGCAATTGAATTGTAGTGCACTGTAATCTACTTGGGTGACTAACAATAATGTGCAGAATCACCACCTTTGAACGTCACCGTATGTTTAGCCACCGGCGACCACGATCTGGTTCTGCCTCGACCTGCGCTGCTCGGTGGCGGCTGGTAACGGTAGAGCGGCCGATGAATACTGGGCTCATATCTCTGATTCCCAAATACATCTCTGTGAGACTTTAAAATTGATGATGGTTGCTTTTTGGAACGGGGAGGAGAAACGGATTTTGGTCTTGGACGATCCTTACGAACTAAAGCTTTGTTAGTTCCGTTTTCTTCTGGTGCTGATGCAGACCTAGAATTGTCTCGATATTTAGGGTATTGATGTGCTATCCAAGAACCTGCTAAATATGGTGCAATGTCACGTAATTCGTGCACGTTAGGGGATGAAGTAAACATGTGTCCTAAAAGAGAAACATCTCTTTCGGGAGATTCGAACTTTTCACGCATTTTTTCTACTTCTCCAACGGGACAACCTAACTCACGGGCGAGATCTTCATTACTAGTTTGTCTTCTTTCGAGATGTTTTTTAGGGTATAAGCTAGCAAGTTTACTAATAATGTTTATGTGTGGCATTAAACGATCATCTCCTTTGAAAGATGTTTTTGCTATAGGTGATATTTTGCCATGTTTTCTAGTTCTGCTACGACTTCTATTCAAGTTTTCATACCTTTTCTTCAACCAGTACACATCACCAAAATCAAGTTCATCGTAAGAGGTTAACTCCGAATCACTCTTGCATCGACGATGGGAACTAACTACTCTGTTACTATAAAAGTCCTTTAAATGTTCAAATTTTTTTGTCATTTTATGAACATCTACTCCCTTTATAAGAGTTAGATAAGCATTCCAAAATCTGTCTGTGTCTGGAGAAATACTTCGAGAACGTGCCACACTTTCATAGCTAGAGGCTTCAGATACTGTTCTTACTGGACTAAAGTTAGTAACTCTTAGTAGAGGTCTTTTTGGTGAAGAACTTGTAGCTTTTCTTGTTGCTGACAATGGTACTGTAGCAAATTTCATAAGTTCTCTTTCTCCAAAGAGTTCCTTTAAATCAGCATATGATTGAGAAGATACTAAGTTAGACGATCTTCTTTTTTCTTGAGGTTTTTCAACAGGAACCATGTCAGTAACATCTTCATCAAAAACATCTTCTTCAGATGGTCGGTAAACTGTTGGAACGTAAGTTTCCACGTTGGCATTTTTCTCAAAGTATTCAATTTTCTTGTGAAGATCTTCTTTTTTATCTACAAAGATGGCAGTTTTTGTAGACGTATCAGAACTTGCACTTTCAGTTTCACTAGTTGATGCAACCTTTTTTGTTGGTACTATTGAAGTTTCTTCTTTTGGTTGAGCCCAATCATCTAATGTTTGACTTACATTTTGTTTTTGTTGTTCTGAATCGTTTTTTGCTAGTACGAGTAATAAATTTGTGTCTCCTCTTGGTTTATTGATGATGTCATCTTCAGTTGGTTCCAACGAGTAACAAGTACGTGGAGAAGTGCTTCCTGGAGTTGGTTTTATTTTAGCTTCAGCTGCTGCTATGGCACCTCGAGTTTCTTTACCTAACACAATTGACATGGAAGATTTATATTTTTGTCTTTGCAACATTCTATCTTGGACCTCACGACTTAAAGATAAAGATAAACGTTTCTTTTCATTTTCTGAAAGTGTAGAACTGCCGGATATGGATCCTATTGATGCGGATTTAACACATTCTCTTTTTCTTGTTTCCGGTTCTTTACGCGAAAGTTCATTTGCTGAATTTCTTCTGATAACTAGTGTTTTAGATTTGCCATTTTTTGATTGTGCATCTACATTTATACTATATTCATCTGCTTTTTCAGGGGCAGCCTGATTGTTATATATTTCCGTTAGTTGATTTTTAAGTGCATTAACTTGTTCTACAGATAAACTGCTCCATAATTTTGAACCAATTTCACGATTTAATAATCGTTCAGCGCATAAATATTTTTGTTTAGCTGCAACTATTCGACTTTCTGATTGTGATCGTTTCTCAGAAATTTTAGAAACTAAATTAAGAACAGAGTTGCCGCGCCAAAGAGGTTTATACACATCTTTTTCATAGTTTAAAATACGTCTTTTTGATATTTCCAGAGGAGATTCGGTATCTTTTAATTTTTCAAATTGATCTTTTATATTTTCCACTGAATGTTCTTTAATTTTAAGTCCAAATTCTCGATCATATTTCCATCTAAAATTTTCTACATCTTTTGTTTTAAATAATAAATCTTTGTCTCTTTGTTCTTGTTTTAGTTTACTATACAACGAATTGAATTCTTGTTCTGCACGTTCTCGAGTTCTTACTTGCATCCAGCGATCGTAATCTATTATTTCTTCTTCATTTCTTCGTCGAGGTCGAAGTTCTGATGAAGATGTAGTGCGTTCTAAATGACTTAATCGCTCCAAACTTGAATAGAATTTATTTAACTCTTTGAATCTATCAGATTTCTTACCAGAATGGCGTAATTCCGAGACATATGTTTTATATTCTTGTGGATCACCTAACTGAGACAAAGACAATGAGCTAACTGATGGTGTTAATGTGTTCTCCATATAATAAATTTCTCGTTTAAGTGATTCTGCTTCACCAGCACTTCTTGCTCTTAGTGCTTTCTTTTTAATTCCAGATATTCCTTCTACTGTTATGGTTGGAGGAGGTCTGATGCTGTTAATTTTTCTTCTTGATGGAGAACGAATTGGTGATGGTGATGGTGATCTATGGCCATAGGCAACTATAGACTTTTCTAGGCTTGGAGAAACCGGTCGTGAAGTTTCAGAAAATATAAGTTTTGTTACAGGTAAACTGGAACTGCGTTTACTGTAAAAAGATTCGGGACTAAACTGTCTGGAACCAAATGATTCGTTAGAAACTTCGCTAATACTGTCGAATCTAGCTCTTCGATCGGAAAATGTTCGATTGAAACCGTAAGGACTAGCAGATCGTGATCGAGTTACTAATTCACGGTCTAATGTTTTAAATTTAGATTCGGATACAGGTTTGCGATTTGACAGATATACTTTAAGAGCTGTTGATGATGGTTCTGTATGTACTGGATAATGATGGTTCTGTAACATTTTTGTTCTTTCTAAAATGTAAGAAGTTTTACTGGCTGTTGAAGGAGTTGGAGATGATATCATGTTTCTTAAAAATAAGTTTTGGAAAAATGAATGTGATTTCGCTATTTCTTCATGTTGTTTCTTTATTATATCCGCAGTTGGTGCTATATCACTTTTTTCCATTTTCTTCAATTTATTTGCCATTTCTGCTCCGGTAGCCCTTCCAACACATTTCTTTGATTTGTTTTTTTCATTGTTAGCAACTTTAGTACTATCTTTAGATTTTTGTGATTTCTTATCCTTTTTTAATTCTTCATTAGACTGGTCTTTTTTAATTTTCTTGCTTTTTTTCTTATCACGATCAGAACTTGATAACTCCTCTTTATTTAAAACACCAGTAGATCTTGTTCTAGATATTGATGCTGGTTTTATGTTATTTCGTTTTTTAATTGTCGGACTTTTTAAAGATTCAGTAGAAATCGTACGTGATTTATTAGATATTTTTGACCTGTCTGATATATTTGATGGCACAGGAGAACTTGCAATATTTCGCGATGTACGCGACATAATAGGAGATGCAATCTTCGACGTTTTGTTACTACTTTTAGTACTTACAGACGAATTTAGTAATTCTTTTCCTCGTGCAGTAAATGCAACAGTTACGTTTAAAGATTTTTCATCTTGTTTTGAAGCACCCTTCAATCCATTTTTAGCTGATGAAAACAATGAAGTAGACTTTTTAACTGTTGTTCCTGGTGGATATTTCTCTATATTTAAAATATCTCTTTGTTTTTGCACCCCTTTCTTGACTTCAGTTGGTGATATCAGATCGGGTGATTTTACTAGTTTATATCGAGAATCTGTTGATAGTTTAGGTAATGTCAAATCAACTTTACGCTTTTCTGTGCCAAAAGTTCGCTCTAGTGAAACAGCTCGATTTTTAATTTTGTCAGATGGTTTAGTTGTTTCAGAAATTTTTGGTGGAACAGAAAATGAACAATGGCGACAACATCTTCTTGCTGCACTTGAAGCAGTACTTCTGCTGTAGTTAGACATAACCTCAGTTTTACTTTTTAATTTACTTGTAGCTTCTTTACCACTACTTATAGTTGTAGTAATGGACTCTTTACTACTAGAAGGATATGTAGAAATAGTTTTAGTAATTTTAACTCCTTTTTTACTAGTACTAGGAGATTTTAATTTACAAGAAATACGATCTCGTAATAGTTTAACATTAGATTTATCTTCCGTGGATTTGAAACAAGTTTCATGTCGACGACTTGACTTCGGACTATGCGCACGGTGAATAGTCATAGTTGAAATAAGTCTAAGAGTGTGACTGTTCCTCGACGATCGTCTTTTGGGAGGGCTAGGAGGAGTGGGAGGCCTCGGAGGAGACTTAGGAGGCTGGGAAGTTGAGGAAGAAGGAGCAGTACGTTTGTAAGCAGAAAACACTTGTGGTGGTTGATGATGCACGGTGATAGGATAACAAAGAATCTCATTGATCGGCTTCACGTTCTTGTGGACTCTAATCCGCGTTAATGTGGGTGAAATTGGAAAGTATTCGATTTCGGAATCGTCTGTGAAATGAAGAAATGGGTCCACTGAATGAAACGATTTTAATATGATAAATTATAACCGGTTACCATGAAGGATCTGCAGAAAGAGTGTCCGTGAGGTGAGGAATTCGTGGCACTAGCAGTGAACACTTGAGACATGAGCATACATTGTATGGTGCCTTGCTTTGGAAGAGAAACGAGTTAGGTTTTCGAAGGTTTTATTCAACCAAATTCAACTACTTCTGGAAGTGGAGTTACAGCATGCTTTTGCCAATTGTTTAACTATTGTGTTATTATGATTCCATGTAAACAAACCTTGTAAAATGGTGACATCGAGATATCAATTCCCACTCCGCCTGACCACATGCATACCAATCAATTCCAAGCTTTATCCCACGCATTATTACTTAAGCATATTATGTTACATCATGTACCTACTAAATTAACTATTTTTATGCATTTTTTTTACTGTGCATACTAACTGTTCTATTATAATTTTAAATGTGCATTGTGTATTTACTTATAAATATAATCAAAGTTTCAATATTAATGGAAATGTATTAAAGCATTTGATTTAAATATTATCCCCTATATTCTTGAACTCGATCATTTGGTTTTAATGATCGATAAATTAATGACAATCCATATATTTTATAATTACTATATAGATGACCACCATTTCGACATTTTGTGATCAAAATCAGTAATTCTATTACTTCTATTTTACTTTTATGCATTTTGCACATTTTGTACAAAACTGCCAGTATAAAAATATATATTTTGAAACACACATTTTACGGAATTTTCAGTGAGTTGTCATCCTATAATGTTTTTGTAATAGCAGCTACGTTTATTAGTAAATAAAATGCATGTATATGACGTAAAAATGTCAGAGTAAATTATTCTGGTCTCAGAATACCGAAATTGTGATCATCTGTAAAATAAATAAATAAAAATTATCATTACCTTATCGATCATTGACAGATAATGATACAATTACAGGATATGGGGGAATAATTAAAATGAAATAATAAAAACAAAATTGATGTTAAATTATAAAGAAAAAAATAGGGATACCCTAGAATTTGAACCTGGAACCTATGAACTCCGGTCATACGATTATGCTTTAATCCAACTAAACTACGGTATCCCTGATATTCAAATCTGATTTTATTCCAATTTTTTTCTCTATAATTTAATTTGTCAATACTTAATACTTAACAGGCAGATTCATAAAGCGGATTAAAGCTAACACCATTTTTTATTTCGTTTTTAACTCTCTCTTCAATGTATGAAACATGTTTATTTTAACTGGAGTTAAAAAGAGAGTTAATTAGCATCAAATTTAGTTCATTTCTTTAATCTGTTTTAATTTGAAACAGAGTTATAGATAATATTAAAAACGGTGTTAGCGCTAATCCGTTTTGTGAATCTGCCTGTAAGTGTTTACTTAGAAAATTATGATTAAAATTAATATTATTTTATCCATTTTCATTTAATAATAAGCTCTGTTCTTATTACATTTCACCATATTACTTGTTAGTAAGAAAGCCGATGACCAACTAAATTAATTAACAATTTAACACTTAAAAATTGACTATTTTCTCAGTTTAAAATAATGTCTATAAGTACTAAATCGATATAAACAGAGCAATAGACTATTTATACTTAATAGAATTATTATTTTTTAAATATACAATAATATATAATGTACCAAAAATACAAATCTAATTATGTAGGTAGTGGAATAAACTTTAAACTGTGTGACTTAAATGGACAAAATCGATTAAAATGTTAGCTAGTAATGTTAACTATTGCATATGATATATAACATCGATATACAGAAATATTCCTAAATTATTTTTGAGAAAAATATTTGTAATAAAAATGGTAGTTAATTTTGTGTTTGTATATTTTTATTTAAAGGAAAATAATTTAGAATAATTTGAATAACGAAAAATAAAGTTAATAAATAATAAAGCAGTTAATATTTTTACAGGTTATTTAGTTGATATCTTTTATTAAATATAATGCTGATACTGATCGAGATATACTATAATTATGAGAATAAACCCATATGGAAATATGAACGAACCTTGATTGTTATGTGTTATTTGATTTTAGTTACCAAAATATATATTTACAATTATGACTATAACCCCGTTATCTTTTGCTAGATATATTTATTTTAGTGTTAATATTAAATGTTACTAATATTGTTAATATAAGCTGCAATTAAGTGCAGACCCCAAAACATTAAAAATTAATCAATATTCCATGAACCGAAAAAAACACCACACATTATTACAGTTTGTACACATTTATTTCAAATTTAAAAGTTCTATAAGTTCGTACATAATATTCATATTAAATCAAAATTTTGAAAACATTTTCCATTATTTATTTATTTATTTATTATTGTATAACAGGAACTTATTCTCAATTATAGGGTTCGAATTGACCGAGTCGTAGTGTGGTTGTACATATATATATATATATATATATATATATATATATATATATATATATATATATATATATATATATATATATATATATATATATTTAGCTTGAATGGGATTCAAACTCGGGATTCTCAAATTCGAATGCCGTAACGCTATACACACCATCGTTTTGCATTAGTTTCAGATTTTTTAATTTACTACAAAGTACTTTCAATTATTGATTTCAAAACTTTGTATAACATCTCACATAATAATGGAATAACAGTTTTGTTTTAAATGTACAATATAAAATATTAACCTTAAACAGGCAGATTCACAAAACGGATTAGCGCTAACACCGTTTTTAATATTATCTACAACTCTGTTTCAAATATACATAAAATATGAGTATAAATAACAAACTAAATAACAATAATAATAATAATAATAATAATAAAAAATAGAAGAACAAATAAATTATGTAAGGTTGGATGAATGATCTCTTCCCAAAATATAAAAAATTTCATCCAAAGCCTTCTGATTTGGCAGAGTACCCATTACTGATGCGGCATTTCCCCGTTGCAAATCAATACTTATTCGTTGTCTCAGGTACTCTGACGAACGTTTTTCTAAAGTTTGAGAAAGAATTAATTTTCCCAACTTGGCCAAAAACAATTCTGCAGCTGGTCCAAGCGAACCAAAGGTTTCAACACCAAAAGGGATGAAGTGGTACAAATCCTGAAGTGCAGAGTATTTTCTGATCTTTCTATCCTCTGCTTGTAAAGCTGCATAACCACTTCGCTGACTCGTGCCAGAAATATATGAATTGGCCATTGTATCCACACAAGTTACATCCCAAACCAAAGCTTTCCCAGATGCCCATGGGATGAGAGACATCCCATCTGGACGTTTTCCATCATCCCTTGCTAAACCAGGGGGTTCTAAAATGGAAGGAACTGCAGCTGAACTTAATGCCCTATGAATTGTAGAATTAAGGGATGCATGACGACTTAAACGACCTTTGCTTTGTCTACAAGAAAGCCCATGATAACCTAAGCTATCCACTTCGGCTCCACAATGACAATGATGCGACTCGCAGATTGGCGCGCCAAGACGTAAACCAATCGAAATTCTTAGTGTATTGGCATCTAATAGATTGCCAAGTGAAGTAATTGGAAAAGCGTGTATCCAAGAGCCAGCAATCTGGGAAGACGCAGCGAGTAAGCGAGCCCTGGTTGTATTATTTTGTGTGGAAAGTAGGCTATTTAGTACATTTTTGCAAATAGGTTCATCCCAATGACGTTGAGAATTGCGACATATACCAGTCGGAGGATCAGAATTAGACAACTGGCGCCAAGAAAGAATACCAAGATTGACGATTTCATCCAAGTTAAAATCGGGCAACACTGTAGTGATCAAATGTTCGACTGAATGAACCGAAGCCAAATAGGCTGGGAGAGCTAGTTCAACAGTCTTTCTGATACCAAGCCCGCCAAAACGAACTGGAAGTGATGCTTGGGAATAAGTATCACCTTGTATGCGAATATTAGTAATCTCCTCCAACGCCATAATAATCATGGAATCCAAACTTCTCAGGTAATTTAAAAACTGCCATACGGGCGAACAGCGTAATATATATAAGAGTTTAGGAATGCAAATACAGTTTTTTAAAAGAAAAAAAGCATGATGAGGTTCTAGAATGTGTAGTCGAGACGTAAGCAATTCAATTTGTTTACGCTTCATGTCCAAAGCAATAGGAACAGCATTAGAGGTCACAGGTGCACCAAGCAACATTAGTTGGTCAACTTTGGCAACAGTGATAGAATCAGCAACAACCTTTACAGTCTCAATAGCAGCCGCACGAGTAGATTGATTGCCACCAAAAACATAAAGCTCACATTTTGCTAAATTTAGTTCCAAACCAATTTCTTTGCCCCGCTTAATAATTGACGCTAGATCAGATGCTACAACATCTGGCTGTCCAGCAAGAGTGCCATCATCCAAATACCAAAGATTGAGCTTACTCGAAAGGTGGTCAACAAGTGGTTTAATGACCAAGCAAAATAATAATGGGCCGAGGGGATCACCTTGTTGGACACCGGAAGCAGACTTTAATAACGTATCCCCAAAAAACAGATGACTCTCTTGACGATAAAGCTGCTCAATAAAGCTACCATACTGTGGAAGATACAATTTTACAGCATCCAAGAGCTTGTCCCGTCGAATAGAATTGAAAGCATTGCGAAAGTCCAGTTTTAAAAGTACACAACATTCATTGGTATGATTGGAGACAAATGATCGAACTGTATGAACCAAAGCTTCAGCACCACCACGAGTACCATAACCAAGCTGCACAGGACGAAGTAACTCACCCATTTCCACCATAACACGACGACTCACAATTTTACCAGCCAACCGGCGTAAAGTACAACCCACAGCAATTGGACGCAAACCACCATCATTTTTTGTGAGAGCGATTAAAGATGCACCGTAGAGTATTGGACAAATATCGGTTGGTACAAGGCCATTCAGCATACTAGTTACCAAATTTGCCAAGTCTAATGCTAGAGACTTTGATCTTTCGTTGTTGGATACAAGCAAATCCTTAAGATGTTGAGGGTATAAACCATCGATACCACCAGAAGAACCATTTGGAAATGAAGAAACGGCAGCATAAATTTCCTTTGGTTCCACAACTGTATAGCTGCCAGCGCATGGTAAGATATCCGGAAAGTTCATATTGTGAAAAGCTGATGGATGTTTTAAAATCATGGCATCTATTATATCTGGGGTTGGTTGTGCAACCCTGTCATCAGATGACAAGAGTCTGATTGCACCAGTAATAGACCCTTCCTGAAGTTTTCCCTCGATCGCTTTTTTTAAAAGATCACGTCCACCAAAAGTAGTACCTATGGGAACAGGTTGATGAATTTGTGTTACAGACTGCTGTGTAGAACGGTTAATATTGGACTTTATTACTGCAGTCAGAGACAATTTCCTGCTCTCCTTATTTGCGGGCAATGAAAATGTATCAACACCAAAGCTAAGTAGGGCTCTCCATGATTCAGTGTCATTCTTAGTGATACACTGTTTTATACATTTAGACAGAGCATCTGCCGCTAACGCGCGAGCGGATTTGGGGACACGCTTCGTAATTTTTAAAGATCTGCGTCGTGCTTGTAATTGTTCATGAAAAGAATGCACGACAGAATTTTCAACGTCAATAGGTGATATAGAAGGGGTACATTTAGCCCTTCTTTGATGGATTGCAATGCCACGTTCACCATTGTATAGTTTCTGGCAATTCGGACAGGGGACAAATGACATTTGACGTACAAAATAAAACAGATTAAAGAAATAAACTAAATTTGATGCTAATTAACTCTCTTTTTAACTCAAGTTAAAATAAACTTGTTTCGTACATTGAAAAGAGAGTTAAAAACGAAATAAAAAATTATGTAAGCGCTAATCCGCTTTATGAATCTGCCTGCTAAGGTTTATATCCCTTTATCAGAGGTAAGACAAGTATTTCTTATAATTTCAGCTTTTAAATTATGAAGATAAACGTGTACAAATCTGTTTGATCCAAAAATCCCATTGAAACCACTTGGACTGACTTACCCTTCGGGCGTTCCGGAGCGAGTTTTCGCAGCCCATGGAGCGGAACTTCACCACCCTTCTGGATGGTCTTGTATGCTTCCTTTTGCTCGTGGGGACTCAACTGGAGCGCGGCATCCTCGCGTCGTCGGAACACCAGCGTCGAGTCGCTTTCGTAACCTGATTCCTTTAACGCACTGAAAATGCGTAAAATTATTAAAATTATTTTGTAAAATTAATGTAAGATTTTAGATATTAACTTTGCTTATGGGTTAGGTGGTTCAGTGGTATCGAGTCGACTGGTGTATTTGAGAACCCGGGTTTGATTCACATAGACGACAAACAATTTTTACCACATTAAAACTATCCCTGTGGCTCCCCCTCCACTAATATTCACACTCAGTAATGGGTAAAAGGCGTGATGTACTATTTATTTATTAATTTTATATTTATAAATAATATTTTTTGATGGGGTAATGGCTCAGTGGTATCCAGTCGGCCTGTGGATTCTAAGAACCCTGGTCCGGTCCCTACAGCCGACAAAACATTTTCACCAATCTAAAATTACCCCTGTGGCTCCCCCACAACTAAAATCTTTGGAGGCCGTGATCTGACGGCTGGTAACCGCACTTCACGCGCATAAATATATCACTTACCGAGATCTGCTTCGGCAGTAATGGGTAATAGGAGTGATGATATATTTTTATTTATAAATTTAAAAAACGATGTTAGTTTTATACAAAATATTAATAAATATATCACCACGACTTTTACCCATTAATGGGTGTGGCACTCTACCGTAGCAGGTTCTCAGGATCCACAGGCCGACTCGATACCACTGGAGGCTGTGTTCGGAGTTGCACTTTTATTACCCTAACATACCAAATCCTAAATTTGTGTGCCCTAAATGACGTCAGAATTTAGGGTTTTAGCAATTAGATTTTAGGATTTGTAAGAGCACACTACGCCTTGAAGTTGGTAAGCACTAAATTAAAAATCATCATCAAGAATATTTTTTTGACGTTTACAGGCTGTAGCATTTTTGAAGAAAAAAATGGCTTCGTATTTTGTGTGTAAGTATAAAAAGTATTAAAAATATTATTATTAATATCTAAACGTGTAAATGTCAAACAATTCAACCTAAAGACTACAGATGTCGTTAGTAGTATACTATCGAAGTTGTACTTATGTTAATTCCTAATTTCTTTCCCCAAATCCTAAATCTTAAATGTCAAAAGGTGACTTCCAACACGGCCTGAGACACCTACTCCATAGTAGTTAGTTTTGCAAAGGCAGTTGCCACACATATGTTACATATTATTTTTTCTACGGTCGTGAATTTTTTTTCTTAAAACCGATATATGATATCTGTCATGTTCTCCTATATTCACATTAATTCAAATAAAAAAATTGTCCCGGAATGACTGAAAACAACATCATAACGAAATCAAGCAGCACAGAATATTACCAAGAGATGTTTTTCAAACTTATTTTGATAGTTGATCGGTGACTTTTCAACATGACTGTACAAAAAAATTATTACATTAGAAGACCAATTTAAGGGTGTTTTTGTTTTTCCAAAAAATGAATAGGTAAAATTAAAGAGAAGGTGTACACTTACTGGCTCATGTAGGATTTACTTGGCGGCACGTGTTTTTGCTGTTCCAAATGCTAAAAGAAAAATATTCCAATTAATACATTTTTAATAAACATTCATAAATAAAGTGTGAGTGAAGTTAACCACCATGCTGTTTGTTGCTTGTCAGTGTGTTACTGTAAGTAATTTATTAGAAGCTGGTAACCTGTGTCCTGTGTACTGAATACCTAATTGCCTCAAAAAATGAAACTTCAGAATAAAATTATTTTGTAAAGTTTTTCATGTTAGTTGTAAGAAATTAAATGTAAATTTGTATAATAGAAAGAGTTTCATTCTTTGTGTTACATGCTGAATAAAATAAATTATCTGTATGATATGAACATAAATAATAGTTCCTTGTTTAATTTTTTTATTATATATTTGGAAATTATGATGAAAAGCTGTTCATATTAAAATATTTAACCTTAAATCTATTTTTTAATTTGATGAAAATGGAATGTGATTATGATAGAAGTCACATTTGATACACAAAAATATAACATGCAGTGTTCATAAAAAGTATTGTAATACAGACTCCAGTTACTAATTTGCAATCATAATCAGGGAAGTAGACTATGTGAGTGCATTTCACCCCTAAGCAATTATTACGTTTTTAAATAGCACAAATTACTTATAAATATTTCTTATAAGTAATATTCTATTCTATATTTACGAGTAGAGCTCGTTAGATCAAATTAAAATCGTGGCTGGAATGCGCTTCAACTCCACCTATTCAAGTATATAACGAATGGCGTGGCTCTACTTTGGCGCGAAAGTGAAATATACGAGTACAGTCTCAATGAAAACACTTGGTCGCTATGTACGATGTACGCATTTTTTACAAATTTATTAATGATACATTTATTTATTATTATCGGCTGGTGTTCGCACTTCACACGTATAAATATATCACTTACCGAGATCTCTTTCGGCAGAGTGCCACACTCAATAATGGGTAAAAGGCGTGATAATATATTTATTTATTTATTTTTAATTATTATTCTTTTAATATGCTATTTTTATAAATAGGAATAATTATATATCGTCTTATTGTTTCATAAGTTCAACTAAACCGCCATTTTTGTAAATACAACTTTTAACACTGAATGTACTGACGATAGTAGCGACCTCCGAAGACACTTCCCTCAGGGTTTTTCTTTGGTTTACCGAGCTGTAGTTAAGAAATATATACACATTACATTTAATTTATTTTGAAATGATTTTAACGCTAAAAAACAAGTTACAACGTAGCTTACCAAATACTCTATTCCGTCAAAAATTGTTGGTTCGCGTTGTGCTGCACTAGTTTAGTACAGTGAGAACGTTCGCAGTAATAGCAGTGTTTTTCACATTTTCTGAGTATTTTAGTGAATATTTTAATATACAAAATTACTTAAATTGTGTGTTATTATATTGTAAGTCTAGTGTATAAGAGAAACATTAAAATATAAGTGACAATAGACTGTGTGAACCTCCTGAGATGTGGCCGGAAGCTGATTTCTTCTCAAAGTAAGCAATTATATTATTATTTTTAGCAATCTTTGACTTTTTAAAATAAAACATTCCCTATGTATCTATCTGAATTCCAGCTTTCTATAATTAAAATCGTAAATACACACAGCGATCAAATTTAAACTTTAAGGTTAATTAAGTTACATATTATTCGTTTTAATTTTACTTAGTAATAATAATCTTTCTTATTTAAGTTGGAATTATTTTTTGCATTATTTTTAATAAGGCATTTGATTTAAAAGTAGTATATTGTATAATACAAATCATGAAAGGGTATCATTGGAAAGTCAAAATTCTATTAGCTGTCAGACTCCTGGAATAACCTATTTGTATTTATTAGAAATGTCAAATAGCATTTTCGCCTTTATCTGACGTTGTGCCAACTGTGGAATAAAAAGATCTCTGGAATTGTATTGCCAACTATAACAATTCCTTTTGATCACCCTGTAGTAACTAAATGTATAAAATATTTACAGGCATATAACTAAATTTTAGTTAGATGCCTGTAAATATTTTGTATGATTGTACTTAGAGTGGCGTCATTCTTCAATACGCTAAACAATAATTTTACGGACTAGGCATACAAATAACTATTATTTGTAGAGCCTTATTTTTTCACAACTTCACATCATATTTTAGTTCCTGCTGAACACACCTAATGAAATAATAATAATAAAGTAAATTAAATATAGACATATATTGTTTGAAACTGAGTTGATTGCAAGTAAGTGAAGTCTGTAAACTGGTGTTAGTTCGAGCTGGTATGGAGGGGTGCAGTGCTGTAGTGCTAAGAAGTGAGGTTAGATAGGTGTAGACCGCTTACACTCCTGGCCGTGACTTGGGACAACATGTAGTTGAGGCTGGGTAGAGCCGAATGATCGTCCAACCACTGAACCAAAGCCATGATAGAACACCAACCAACACCACAGACAGTTAGTTTAGCATTTACCACACTCAACAAACATTACACGATAACATTTACACTCGAAAATATACTTTCAACATTATGTGATAGAGTTAATTGCTGTTAAAACATCACGAATGCTTGTACTAGTATTGTTTATGATTATAACGAAATTATGAATGTGGATTTATATGGAATTATATGAGTCATAACAAAATAAACAAAATAATAAAATATGTAAAATAATAACATTCATTTTACTTTTTATTATCATTTATTGTGGCAAGAAAATAAATTTTTTATACTGATTTAAGAACATAAATAGTTATTTGTACAACTAGCAATGAAAGCAATTCTTTTTTTCACGAATTTGATGTTTGATGCACGCTGACGAATCCGGAGCGTATTCATTAAAACAGTGAAATAAAGATGCAAAATTAATAATTATTTTGCTGAAAAATCACGATTTAGATAGCATGTTGTTAAATTTTAAATTATCTTTAAGGAGATAAGTACAAAATGTAAAAAAAATACTCAAATTAAACCAATGAAAATGTGATATTTACTTTTTTGTACTCCCGGAAGTAAATGGCATACTTTAGTCCTCGTTTCCCCCCCCCCTTATCTCATCCTCACATCACACTCAAAGTCGAAGTAACCAAGGCAACTAACTCAAAAAAATTCATAATTTGAGTTGGTTGCCTTAGTTACTTTGAATTTGAGTGTGAGTTGAGGATGAGGCGAGGGTGAGTCACGACTATGAATTTGACCCTAAATCTCGGAGGGATTAAATTGACAGGTAAACAAGCATTACCTTAGCAACAAGTATATTATAAACCTCAAAATATTTTATTTTGTTTATGTTACCTACGTTACCTAAAAATTAGTATAATGCTGTCTTTATGAACTATACGTTAAATCAATATCAAAATTAATCATTAATTCAAAATATAAGACTGGAAGTGTGAAAAATAGTGAATATACCACAGGAATAAAGTGCATTTAATCCTTGAGGTGATTATTTCCCTCAGGATTAAAATATGTACTTCAGTCCCTTGGTATATAATATAATATTTCACGATTTTAAAAATAGTTAATAGAGGTGTTACTTCGAAAACGAATTTTTCATTACAAAGATGACTTTACTTAATTGCACCAATAAAACTTAAATTTTAAACTTGGTTTAAATTCATAACAGCAACTAGAAGTTACATGTCATATAATAATTAGGTGTATTTCATTTGCCATTTGGATCAGATCTAACTTACACTAACTGAACCAGATCAGTTATTTATTTGACTGGATTACTCTGCTTCACTTTATTCCCTGTACTAGATTTACTTATTCGAATTTATCTTGAAGTAATCCATTTCAATAAGTGCATCAGTTTTCTTAAATCTGTTCAGTAAGTCATGTTTATAATTTATCTGAACTGATTTAAGTGAACCAAGTGACAAAAGGAATATTGCTTATGATATTAAATATTCGATATACTTTTATTTATTTAAACTAAGTTTTAAGTTTTGTTGGTACAATTGGCCATTTAACTTTTGAAGTGTTTATGTTTTAAACTTAGTTATGTTAATGTAAAAAGCATTAATGAAATTAATATCATATAAAGGTAGATTCATAAAACGGATTAACGCTGATACAATTTTTTATTTTGTTTTTAACTCTCTTTCCAATTCAACAAGTTTATTTTAATCTGGATTAAAAAGAATATTAATTATCATCAAAGTTCATTAATTTCGTAAAACTATTTTAATTTGAAACAAAGTTATACGAGATAATAATAAATTAGTAGATACTATTTTTTCAATGTATATTGTTTTTTGTTTGTCATAATCTAATTTGTTTAATGGGTAACTGAGGAGCAGAAATTCAAAACGCAGTTTTGACCAAAAGTTCGAAAAAAAAGTTATAGATGGCAATATATGCTTCAAATCCATTTCTCTCTATTAATAAAATGTGTTATTTTCGAAACTTAATTTTTGCCGAGTTATAAGACGTTCAAAGTGGAATGGAATATCAAAACGCAGTATTTACAACCATATATGAAAATCAAAACGTAACTTTTACCTGCTTACGTTAAACAGGTTGTTATTTCATGACAGTTTGCTGTTAAATAAAATTTATTCTTGATTAACAAAATGTAGTTTTAATCTCATTTATGTTTTTTAAAACAAAGTTTTCTTTTAATTTACGTTCAAAATGCAGTTTTTAAAAATTTATTAGGGCATAATGGCCATATGGAATGAACAATATTTATTTTAATTAGTCAAGTTTGCGTATATCATGTTATTAACAATAATACAAATTGCACATCCATATATGTGCATGTGCAATTTGTATTATTATTATATGGGATGGCTAGCTCAGTGGTTATGAAGTCGGCCTGTGGATCCTGAGGTCCCTGGTTCGATTCCCACAGGCGACAAATTTTCATAATTTGAAAAAGCTATCCCTGTGGCTCCTCCACCACTAACATGTTTGGGGGCCGTGATTTGACGACTGGTAACCGCACTTCACGCGCAAAATATATCACTTACCGAGATCTGCTTCAGCAGAGTGCCACACCCAGTAATGGGTAGAAGACATGATGATATATTTATTTATTTATTTTACAAATTGCACATAAAAGTACTCAGTTTACTTAACAACAAACAGTTTATTGCGTTTTATTCAAAATGTAGCTTTGTGTGAAAACTACGTTTTGAATTTTTACTTCTCAACTGTCGGCTTCCCAAACAACTAAATAAATAAATAGGTAAATAAATATTAAAAATGGCGTTAATTCGTTTTATGAATTTACATATTAGAGTTTAAAAATATAATGAATGAAGAGTACAAGCATTCGTAGAACAATAATTCAAAATAAATAAAACAAAAAAATTGTACATTAAAATGAAAAATGCGTACCCCATCAAATATTTCCATGACCTCGTCCCACCACTAAAATAGAACATTTATATATTAGTGCGATGTGCCACTATACAAAAATAGGGAAAATACAAAAATATCTCTAACACAACAAGCATAAGCACATCATAAATATAAGACACATGAACTTGGAATTTAAAATTGATCCTATCCATACAGCGAAATATTCAATGTTAGACAAATTTACATTTACTTAAAAGATTAATTTTAAATATATACAAAGTGATTTGGGCTAACCTCTTTCGCTTCCTTCTCCGATATTGAGGAGTGGCCGGGGACATAGTCTTCAATACGTCCTGGTTGATTCTTATATACATCAGTACTATGTCTGACTGACGCAGACATGTATCTGAAAAAAATCATTATCATTATTATTATTATGAAATAAGGATAGACAAATAAATCCATTGACAATTATTAAAATACGAATATGTACAATTATTTATGGGGTAATGGCTCAGTGGTATCATAGTCCTAATTAACTTATAAGCAAATTCTTAGCGATTTATATTATGGTGGAATTTCATCATAAATCTATAAGTCTATAGATCAATAAATCTATAAATAATGAACAAAATCACATCAATTGAACTTTTCCGAAGGTTATATCTTGAAAACTAAACAAGATATGAAGATGCGCTCAACGGCATTGAATTCCTCGTGTCCTAATTAACTTATAAGCAAATTCTTAGCGATTTTCATTTTTTGAAAGTTTCTTAAGAGGTAACTCTTAGATTTGTTTCGATTTTAGGCTATTTTCAGACTGTTTGCTTTAAAATTCTTCCTCGTACGAATATTGCAACGAAAATTTACATACATATGTATTTTGACCCGCTGAATCCAATGGTAAAATCCCCAAGTGCGTATGACTTCTAGTTTTTGAGATATTGTTCAAAAACTGGTCGATGAGAAAATGTTAATGAAAACTTGTTTACAAGTCAATTGAAGCACGAGAAAGTCAATGCCGGTAAGCGCATCTTCATATCTTGTTCACTTTCAGAGATATAGCCTCGGGAACGTCGAAAATATAATGATGTAAATTGGAAAATTGAACTTTTCCGCAGGTTATATCTTAAAAACTAAACAAAATATGGAGATGCGCTCAATGGCATTAAATTCCATGGGTCCAAATTTACTTATTATAGTGGACGCAAAGATATAAGGAATAGAGTTGACTTCTTAATAGGTGGGTTTTACCGGCCTCAGCGGGGAGTCTGGCTACAGTTAACAAAAGGGTGCATTAAGTAGATTTGTCACAAAGTTAATAAAATTCTATTTCATGCTCATATTATTGTTATTCTATTTTTATCCATGTTATTATATTATTATTGAACACTGTAACATGACTTTTGACTATATTTTAAACTAGAAATGTAAATAAATATATAAATAAATAATAAAACATCTTTATTATGTTAACAGAAATAAAATAATTATAATACGGCTCTGTTTCTTTTCACATTTCTACAAGTTTAATCCTGGGATAAGCCTGTACTAATTACATGCTGTGAGGGCCGTCTAAAAGTCATTTTCTTATATCTTTGCGTCCAGTATAGCAAACTTTTAGCGCAATTCGAACTATTTTTGATTATTATTATTTGATTATTTGGTCTCATTAATTATTTGAATATTCGGACTATACGGATATTCGAATATTCGATGATAGCCAAAACTGAATATCTGAATATTTGAATATTCGAATAAAATCAACATCCCTAATTACTATTCCTTTGCACAGTTATATTTATTTGAAAAGAGGGATGAAATTGATTGTTATTGACTCACTTATTTCGAGGCACTGTGTAGGTAATATATTCGTTCTCTTTATCCCTTCCTGTCTGCAGGCGTCTACGGTCCAACGTGGCGTATTTGCTAGCGGAAACACCGACGTCGCTATCGTACGCATTTGGTTCCGGTTCGGAGAGGTAACCGCCTGCGGATGTGTAGGGGTAGCGACCTGGAAATTATCATCCGTAAATTACATGTTTCATTCATCGTGTTCAAAGACAATCACTAATGTGAGACTTTTGTAAGAATATTAATTGATGTCATACTAGTTGTTGCTGATGGTGAATTGTATTATTTTGTTACTGCTATAGTTATTTGTGTACCTAGAGCAGAAAGTAGTCTATTACCGCTCGCGCATGGAGACTGTTGATCGAGTCGTAGCCAAGAACAACAATCATGCAAGCGTAGCAAGGTTACTTTCTGCTCGAGGTGCACAGAATATTTTTTTACGACCATTTAGAAACCCTTGAAAAAGAATTTGAAATTATTCTTGACAGTTTTTCTGTTTTGTAATTCGTTGGAAAATGACAGTTTTCATGTATCCATGGATGTATTCTTACTTTACCACTCGGCGAGCGGCAAAATTTTATTGACACTCGACAAGTGGCAAATGACAACTTTCTGCACTCAACAGTTGAAAATGTCGGCTTTCTGCTTGGCCGTAAAAAAGTTATTTGTGTACCTAGAGTAGAAAGTAGTATATTGCCGTTCGCGCATGGAGATCGAGTCGTAGTCGAGAGCAACAACCATGCAAGAGCGGCAAGGATACTTTCTGCTCGAGGCGCACACAATATGTTTTGTACGACCATTTAGAAACGCTTGAAAAAGAATTTAAAATAACTTCCAACAATTTTTTTTTTTTGAAATCCGGGCAACAGTTGTCATGTATCCATGGATACGATAATACACTCTTACTTTACCGCTCGATGAGCGCCAAATGTCAACGTTCTGTTTTCAACTGACAGTTGGAAAAGTATGTTTTCTGCTCGGGCGCAGAAAAAATATTGTGTGCACTAAGAGCAGAAAGTATCTTTGCCGCTCTTGCATGGACTCTTGACTAAGCCCCGATTAACAATCTCCCTGCGCGAGCGGCAATAGACTACTTTCTGTTACAGGTACACACAATATTTTTTCCTACGACCATTTATAAACGCTTGAAACGAAATTTAAAATAATTTGTAACAGTTTTTCTATTTGGAAATTCGGACGTCATGTATCCATGGATACGATAATATATTCTTACTTTACCGCTCAGCAAGCGGCAAATGTCAACTTTCTGCATTCAACTGACAGTTGGAAAAGTCTATTTTCTGATCGGTCGTAAAAAAAATATTTCACAAATGCTTGTATAATTTCAAATGCGAGTCAGTCATATTAAAAATAAAAATAAGTAAAAATTATAAGGGTGATTGTAGTAGATGATGACAAGGTGGAGCTAACATAAGCGAAGTGAATTATTTATTTATAAGTGGGTGTAGCTACAAAGCGTCTGAAACCAAAACCAACAATTACAAAAACACTTTAGTCACCTCTGCGTGTTTTGTACCGCACTGTTACCAATTCGTCTGAAAAGAAAATATAAATATTTAGTTCAAGAAGCATTCATCATTTCATAGCTTCTAGAATTTAGAAGATTTACATACAAGAAAATATCACAAATAAGGAGAAATAATAGAGAGTAAAATTCAAAAGACACCGGTGTATTAGAGTGTGTAAAAGTCGTAGCTTGATTGGACAATTGCAATAACAAAACTTAAATTTTAAGCACAGTATTTTATTAAAATAAAAGTATATTACAATAAAGTTTCTTAGATTTTCGCGATCTAAAAAATCACTTACAATTCGAGGTTAGTAAGCTATTTTTTACAATTCCTGCACAAATAGAAGAAAAAGAAAAATAGGTTTCAAATTTAACAGCTCTCAAATTGTTATCAAAATAAACAGGACCTCGATCTATAATATTTACTTACTGTTAACGGTGGGTATTATACAAGGACGTTGAAAGGAGGGGATATGGCATGACGATACTGTAGCATTGTTTGAAGTGAGGCTTGGGCAAGGGAAAGAGACAACAATAGTTTTTCTGCACCGTGCTTAGCCAAATCTCTTCTTCTTTCAAATATTTTGAATTTTTATGTAAGAAAAGTGACGTTTAGACGTTGTCAGGGAGCGTTGTTTTATGTAAACATAACCACGAAGTGTCATTTGTGTTTCAATTTTTGCCGAGCCTCACAGTCTTGACTTGAATGCCATATCCCCTCCTTTCAACGTCCTGATGTAACCATGGAAACCAACTGTGCAATAAAAGTTACACTTACTCAGAGCTGGGCAAGCTACTTAAAAAAAAGTAGCTAAGCTACAGCTTCAGCTATTCTTTAAAAAAGTCGCTAAGTTACAGCTATAAGCTATATTTTATAAAATATAGCTAAAAGCTTTCGTTAAAGTAGCTGTTAAATTTTAAAGCTACTTTTTGAAATTATTGTGAAATAATTAAATTTGCCATTGTCATATGATCAGTCTTTTGTTATAATGACTGTTAATTTACTATTATGTACATAAATATCAAAAATAGCAAATACCATCTGGCACCTACTGTGTATTTTTGCGTATTAGAGCCAGTTTGAACCGGCAACAAATTATTATTTTGTGTGGGTTTAGCTTGTACGCATGTGTACTTTGATGATCTTCTGCTTAAAAAGCAGCTTTAAGCTACAAAAAGTAGCTTTAAAAGTAGCTTCAGTTGTTATTTTTAAGCTAATAGAAAAAAAAGTAGCTAGCTACAAGCTACAGCTATATTTTGTCACAGTTAGCTAAGCTACAGCTACAGCTAAGGTAAATGTAGCTACGCTAGTAGCTAAGCTACAAAAGTAGCTAGCTACTGCCCAGCTCTGCCAATTACTGTTTTGAAATTTTGTCATTAATGGGTTAGTTACAGTATAGGTATTGTAAAAAATATATTTTCATTCGTATATTAATTTAAACATAAATTATTTAAACTTGCATTAATCATATGTAGTGTATATTAATTTAACGGTTTGCAATCGCCCAAAACTCTGCAATTGTAGATTAGGCACATGTAGAAATACAATTCTTTCAAATTATGTTTGATTCATTTACAATAATTATTTATTTATTTTAATTTATTTATTCCTCTGCACAACAGGAACTGAATCCCAATTACAGTACAGGGAGCCTACAGCTTATAGTGAAATCCGAACCTCTCAGACATAATCGTATTTTTATATATTTGTTAAAATTAATGAGGTTTGAAAGCATGACCTCTTGCTTGCTATTTAAGAAACGAAACTTTTACCTCGCTTTTATTCACTGGACTACGATTATATTTATTAATTATTTATATTTATATCGAAGTCAAGTGTGAACTTTTTAATGAAATTTTTTTAATACTGTTTCGGTCAACCATAATTCAGGTTTATATAAAACTTCATTTAAAATTAGGCTGATAGAGTATCAGCATAACATAAGTATAAATCCTTAAGAGATTTTGGTGTGCATAAATTAAGGGATTAAAATTAAATGTAACTCACCGTCATTTCTTGAACGATGAAGAGTATCATACATCCGTTTGTACCATTTCGCTTGATTTGAATCTTTCACTTCCTAAGAAATAATCAAAGTTATATTCCAATATTATCTCATAAAATCATAATGAATTACCTGTTCATCATATATCTTGTTAGTACAAATGAAGTGATGAAAAAAAAAATGTTTTCGTTAGCTATGATTCAAATACATTGTTCCAAATATTGTAAAATTATACTCACTGATCTTAAAACAATTGGCATGCCGTCTTTGGTAGTTGGTCCAATTCCTTCGAATTTCCTAGGACCTAAATCGGCCATTTTCTTTGGTCTCTCGCTATCGGATTCGCTTATATATTCGGTTTTAATGGTGTATACTGAAATAATTACAATCAGAAATTTAAAATATTAAAACATGTTAATACTTTGTGTGACTGGGTTGGTTTATGGAAACAATTTTACAAATTTTATGAAGATTATTAAATCTGTACTAAGAAATCAAATTATGGTGGAATCTATGATAAATCTATAAGGTTATAGATCTGTAAATCTGTAAATAATGAACAAAATTACATCAATATTTATAGATACATAGAAAATATTTCATAAAGTCATAAGTTTTGTTGCGATTTTGTTTATCATTTATACCCCAAGTCTCAAAAGAGTTTTAGCTAATCTTGAATTTTGAATTAGTCAAATTAAGTTTAACTATAATCTCAAAAAAGTTTAAATAAACTCTAATATAATCTTGTTTCCATTTGGTTTGGGGAAAGTTATTTGGATTCATTTTTTTAAATACACTAAATAAACTAGAATAAGATTAACTAATCCAAAATTTAGGATTAACTAAAACTAAAACTTTTGTGAAAATTAACCTGTTGCTGTTATAGATTAGTGAATCTATAATCTGTAATGAATCTACAATATTTATGTATTTACACAAAATTTCACCATAAGAATATCAGTCGTGTTTATAATGGGTGTTTCGCGGATATGAGACACATCGATTATTTTGTTTATTTATTTATGCTACCTCTGTATAATAGGGACTTAATCCAAATTATAGTAAAGGGTTCGGATTCATCGAGCCACAGTGTGCTAGTTTATGTATTTTTAGCTTTAGACGGGATTCGAAAACGAGATTTCCGAATTCAAGATTTCCGAATTCGATTGCCGTAACGCAATCGATTCTGAACATCCCGAGTTCGAATCCCACTCAAGATGAAAATCATCCAAATAAAAGTTGAACAAATTTAAATTAATAATCTATGACATAAAATTATTTTTTGAAATGGCAGTTTATAAATCAATTTTGCTCATTCGATAAAGGATTTTTTTGTAATTCGTTCATACTTTTTTTTATCAAATTAAATTACAAAAAAGATCTTTGTTAGATACATTTTATTTCATATGATACAAAACAATAGACCAAGTCATAAGTCATAAACATTACAATAACTTAATATTCAAAAATTATTTTCAAAATTATGGTGTTACTAGCTCAGTGGTATGAAGTCGGCCTGTGGGTCCTGAGAATCCTGGTTCGATTCCCACGAGCGACAAACAATATCCACCATTTCAAAACTACCCCTGTGGCTCCTCCACCACTAACATCTTTGGGGGCCGTGATTTGACGACTGGTAACCGCACTTCACGCGCAAAATATATCACTTACCGAGATCTGCTTCGGCAGAGTGCCACACCCAGTAATGGGTAGAAGGCGTGATGAAATATTTATTTATTTATTTTTTAATATTTTCAAAATTATCTCCAGTTTTTTTATCATGACTTACAACTCTTATTTCAACGATTTTTTTTTGTACAATCAGTAATAAAGAAAATAATCGAGGTATCTCATAACTCTGAAACGCCCTTTAGTATTCGTTGCAGTAAAGTCTCAATAAACATAAACCAATCCTTTGATAGTGTCCTAAGTAGTGTTTAATTTATATAAAATTTAAATTAAACATACGTATTTCGTTAGGACCTATTAGCGGAGGTCTGCTATCCTTACTTCTCGGTTTTGGGGTTGGAGCTTGATGTTCTTCTATGTAAGATGCGCCCCGGGGAAGCTGACCTTCTAAAAGATAAATAAAAAATGTTACATTTTAAATAATTTACGTAAATTGTGATGGGGTAGGTGAATCAGTGGTCGCCTTATGGATTTGAGAACCCTTGTTTGATTCCCACAGCCGATTCAACTCATTAAAACTACCCCTGTGGCTTCCCCACTACTAACATCTTTGGAGCAGTGATTTGCCGGCGGATATCCGCATTTCACGTGCAAAATATATCTCTTATCGAGATCTGCTACGGCAGAGTACCATATCCAGTAATGGGTAGAAGGCGTGATGATATATTTATTTATTTTATTTGTAAATAATGATTTTATTTAGGAACAATTAATTTAGATAGAAAAAGTTTTTAAATGTGTTCATATAATAGTTGAATTCTTGGAAAATTGATACAGCTAATAATATAGAATTTTGAAATAACTATTAAAATTAAAACGAGGTTTTATTGCTCGATAAAATATTTAAATTTGAAGTTTAGGTAGTCGTAATTGTCCAAAATAAATTAGGATCATTATTTGGCAACGGAAATAATAGTGCCACGCTCCATGATTACTCAGAAACTCAGAAAATAAACTGTCGTCAAAAATTGATTGTAATAAATCATATTTTCTGAAACCGGTAAGAAATTGTCTACTTTCCAGACCAATTTTGGTATGGAAAGTAGATTTTTACCAAAACAGTCAAGTAAAGTACGTATCCAATGCTACAACAAAAATAACAGTCTGGTAAAACACAAAACAGTCTGGTAAAGATTTTACCTGACTGTTTTATATTTTACCAGACTTTTTTTATAACTTTGAATACATAGTCTGCTGTCAATACAATTCATATCAAAAAAATTAAACATTTTCAATTAATTATAATTAATTACTGATTAAACGGTTTCAGAGAAAATATTATACATAATATGTACGTCAGTAAAGTGTTTTTACTTTCCTGACATATTAGGTACTAAACTATTTCAAATATCTTGAACATTCGCTTCGTATTTTTTCCGCTGTTTTCATAATCCTGCCATACAATATAATTTTCTTCATAAACAACACAATATTTCTTTCATCCCTAGTGAAGAAAAGAATATTGTGTTGTTTATAAACATTTATCTTCACACAACTCTAAAGTATATATTAATAATTTTCTTCCTTCAATTGAAACAATAAAATAATAGATTTCATCCCTAGGGAAGAATAGTATATTATACAACGACGCTATAATTCATCCCAGACTAAATAAAATTACGTTAACATTGCAATATTTTGTGATGTACAGTCGTTGCCATGAAAGAATGCCAAAAGTAAAAATGGTGATAGAGAAATGAGAGTGTCATAAAGTAGCACTATTTGTATATCGTCTTTAATTTGAAATGAAAGGTGTTTGAAAGAGGTAGATTGGTAAAGACTTGCCTCTAGCTTTCTGCAGCAGTGTGATGGTCGGGTTCTGCGCGCGTGGCAGTTTGCCGAGGCTGGTGAGGCCGGCGGCGGGCGCCGACTGGCTGGAGGTGAGACGACGCTCTTCTGCGCCCGCGCCGCTGTTCCACGGTGGTGGTATCAATGCGATGCCCTCCGGCGTCTCTGTACCACTGCTTTCCGGCTGCATAACAAAAACATCAAATTCATTATTGTTTTGTAAAAGATGGTGGATTTGAGAACCCGGGTTCGATTCTTACAACCGACGATTATCGTCACATTAAAATTACCCTTGTTGCTTTCTCGGGACCGGGATTTTACAACTGGTAACCCTACTTCATGTGTATAAATATATCACCGAGATCTGCCACGGCAGAGTAAAAGCTGTGGTGATATATTTATTTATTTATTTAGTGTGTTAGGTACTATGTCGTGGTAGATTTCGGTAAGTGATATATTTATGCGCATGAAGTGCGCTTAACAGGCATCAAATCACGGCCCAAAGGATGTTAGTGGCGGGGAAGCCATAGCAGTAGTTTGTTTTTTAATGTGATGAAAATTGTTTGTCTGCTGTGAAATTCGAACCCGTGTTCTCAAATCCACAGTCCGACTCGATATCACTGAGTCATCTACCCCAATCATTTCTTAGTTTAGTTCTTATAATTATTTTAATTTTAAATCAAACTTATACAAAATAAAATCACTTTTTGGAAGATAGTTCAGTGGAATCGCGTTGGTTTGTAGATTTGAGAGCTCGAGTTCGATTCCCACAGCCGAAAAATTTGCTGCACACTAAAATTATCCCTGTGGCTCCCCCCTCACTAACATCTTTCCAGAAATATATGTATAAACTTAAGCGGATTAAGTTTATACGTATATTTTTGTAGACCGTGATTTGACAGTTGGTAAACGCATAAATATATCACTTACCCCAATTTGCTACAGCCGAATACCACTTTCAGTAATGAATAAAGTAGTATGATGCTATATTTATTTATTTAATATAACTTACTGGTATATAGGTTAAGGATAAATAAGCTACTACTAAACCGTGACTAAACTCATTTCATTATATCTGTATTTCAATTTTATCTTCTGCAATAACCTTGATTTAGTAGAGTAGCTACTAGCTTTTAAGATATCGACTAAACTGGATAATCCTTGGATTCATTTTAATCCACCATAACAAGGAGTGCCGTTATCTGCTAGCAGAACATAGTTTAATAGTAAAGGATTCATACATTCTACAACTGCACTGCGCCAGATAAACCCTGCTTTTAAATTTAATGTGGATGAGGATGAAGAGGAAGGAGATTACGAAATAACTACAGGACATATTCACATATTTGATAAATGATAATGTGATATGCAGGGGCGGATCGTGAATTTGTGGGGCTCAGGGCTAATACTACTTAGGGGTCTACCTAATTACTCAACTAATTGCCATTTTGTCAAAAAAGTGTTTTCTATAGTGATGTAGGTATACGGTATAGGAAAAAAATAGGACAATAAAATATTTTTCCTACAACTGTGCGATTTCTTTGTTATAACGTAACTATTATTGCCTTGGTTACGGGTGAAAAGGAGACAAATGCAGACCAAGTGCGTTTCTGTAAGCGAAGAAACACTAGTGCGGAAAGTAATTAGTGTTTTATGCAACTGTCAAAAGAAAGTTTAATTGAGAGCGATTTAAATTTCGCGTCGAGCGCGGAGTTCATATTTTGGCCACAGACGCTTATGGAAGAAGAAGATGCGGTGAGCCAGCGCTAGTAAATATGCAGTAGTATATTTTGACATTTATAAACATAACCTTAAATGGGATGGCTAGCTTAGTGGTATGAAGTCGGCCTGTGGATCCTAAGGTCCCTGGTTCGATTCCCACAGGCGACAAATTTTCATAATTTGAAAAAAGCTATCCCTGTGGCTCCTCCACCACTAACATATTTGGGGGCCGTGATTTGACGACTGGTAACCGCACTTCACGCGCAAAATATATCACTTACCGAGATCTGCTTCAGCAGAGTGCCACACCCAGTAATGGGTAGAAGGCGTGATGATATATTTATTTATTTTACCTTAAATTGCAGTATATCTAATCTGTACACAATTAATAAAAAGATCCGAACAAAGTAAAATTTATTGATAAATGGTTTATGATGTTACTTCCAAGACAACCATTGTTGAAAAATATTTTTTTAATTAATGTGAAGTATAACTGTAAATGAAAGATGTTAACTATCGATTTTAAGAAATTAAAGATCATTGTCGTGGAACTTAATGTTTGAAAGAAATCTTGTTTTGTTTTTAGTTTTTTATAATAGATGGAGCCACTGATCCGTGTGATGACTAGTAGACGTGTGTAGAGTGGTGTAACACGTATGTAAAAACTGTTTTCATTAACATTACTTGTCTCAATAAAGTATTTAATGTTTAAAAAATCTGCGGGTGTAATTTTATGTACGGGTGCAAATTCAAAACAGTCACGATCGTAAAAATAATAGTATGTAACAAACATGTGGCAACGGCCATTGCAAAACTCGTATCGACTTTCATACTCGTTTTGAAATGAAAACTTTGCCACACTTGTGTTACAGTATTCTATTTTAGATCTAAAAGATAATACTTTTACAGCAGAATGGTACTGTAGGTAGAATTACGAATTCGAATCCGGAGATCTCAAGTTCGAATCCCACTAAAGCTAAAAATATATGATCTACCTAACTGCTGCTTGGAGAATCCGGGCCCTGTACAGTTATTGAGATTAAATTCCTGTTGTACAGAGTAGCATAAATAAATAAATAAACAATTAAATTTTTTAACACATTTAAAATAAATAGTTTAACATAGCATATACATTATTCCATGAATACACTGTTAATATTTTCTTATGCTATTTTTTTTTATAATATAAAGGATTTAAATTCAATTACATCACATAATATATTTTGTTTCTTGTTCGTTCATTTTGTAAGTTACGGTTTATGCTATGCTGATATAGTTCCGGTATATTCTTAAACTGTTCAATAAATAAACATAAATAAATAAATAAATATATCATCACGCCTTCTACCCATTACTGGGTGTGGCACTCTGCTGAAGCAGATCTCGGTAAAGGATATATTTTTTTCGCGTGAAGTGCGATTACCAGTCGTCAAATCACGGCCCCCAAACATGTTAGTGGTGGAGGAGCCACAGGGATAGCTTTTTCAAATTATGAAAATTTGTCGCCTGTGGTAATCGAACCAGGGACCTCAGGATCCACAGGCCGACTTCATACCACTGAGCTAGCCATCCCATAAATAAATAATAAACACAATGCATTTATTATCTGCTTCCTATTCCGCAATATATGCTGTCATGCTAAATTGCGAAAATAAATGTTCAAGCATATCCTAGTGCCGTGTCAGTTCAAGGTTAAGGATAACATATTTAGTTCAAGTATATTATTTTATATTTACATTCCAATAAAGTGAATGATTGATCTATGTATAGCGTTATTGGTTGCCAATAACATCATGAATTGCAGAATTTATAGGTCTTGCGCTTTCACCAAAATTCACAAACTGTTAAATAAAATATACATACATACATACATATCTTCACGCTATATCCCAACAAATGGGGTAGCACGAACCCTAAAAATCATTCATAAAACATTCACTCATCACACTCATAAAACAATCAGCCCTCGTCAAACAATTTCATCCAAACAAACCACTCTCACTTCAACCACATTCATAGATCATTCCATATAAACTCATTCATTTATTACACTCGAAATCATTTATCACAAAACAAACCTTTAATCACATCATTCCTATTCACTTACCATTCATTTTCTTCTTCAACGTACATAACATATGCATAAAACATCTCAAATTACTCACGTTTGCTCCTAACAACGAATCTACAAGATTAGAAAAGATGAAAGCGATAGCCTGCACTTGTATATAAAAAATAAAATAAAATATATAAATATATTATCACGCCTTTTACCCATTACTGGGTGTGGCACTCCGCTAGAGCAGATCTCGGTAAGTGATAATTTTATAAGTGAAGTGCAGTTACCGTCCGTCAAATTACGTCCCTCAAAGATGTTAGTGGTAGGGAAGACACAGGGGTAATTTTATTGTGGTGAACATTGTTTGTCTGCTGTGGGAATCGAACCAGGATTCTCAAATTCATAATTTATTTTATATGATTGGTAGAAAACAGGTCAAGGGAAATTACCAATTTAAATAAATGTTTTATGCAGCATTCTATTATAATTTAAAATATTTCTCCCCAACCTTAAATATAAATTTACCTGTGAGTAATTCTTTCTCTTCAGTACCGGTGACTCAAAGTTAACAGGTCTGAATTCTTTGCGCTCAGCCGTGGGGCTGGAGCCTGCGCTACGTGGGGTCCACACAACGGGCACGGTCTCATCTCCCTCCTGGTCCGCCGCAGGCGTCGTCGGCGTCGCTGCCGGTTCACGTGGTGCTCGCGGTGCTGGCTCTGGCTCTATTCCTTTACCCGGCGTCCACACACCTGATACAGCATACATGGTCAATTAGTAAATGTTGCTTTCTGGTCGTTAGTAAATTAGTAGTATGCCAAGCTGTAGGTTGTATATAGCAAGCGGATGTTGTGAAAAGAAACCGCAACCATAAAATAATTTAAACGTCAATTTTCATACTCTAGTGGAGCTATACAATGTAGTTTCTTTTCAGTATGACACGAATATGTATTTGAGGAAATAGTTATTTGTTTAAAAACAGTATAAAAAATAAATAAATATATCGTCACGTCTTCTACCCATTACTGGGTGTGACACTCTGCCAAAGCAGATCTTGGTAAGTGATATATTTATGCGCGTGAAGTGCGGTTATCAGCCCCACCGATGTTAGTGGTGGGGGAGCCACAGGGGTAATTTTTAAATTGGTGAAAATGTTTTGTCGGCTATGGGGATCGAACCAGTGTTCTTTGGATCCACAGGCCGACACGATAACCACTGTGACATTACCCCATAAAAACTGTATGGTTTCCATTATTATTTAATCATGATTACTATTAGTCGAAAGTAAACCGATGATTGAAAAACTGATTTTAACTAAAAAAAGTAAGATTTTGAGAGGAGTAATAACGGTTACCGGACGACGCAGAGGCAATATTACGAGGCCCAAAATAGCATTTTTGTTCGAATAGAGTTATTATTTTTCAGCCACTTATTTATCACTGAACAACTTAAATTAAAATAAATTGACATGATACTGATGATATACATCACCAAAGATACGTTATCTATTTTTTGGACGTGGAGCGTTTTGGTATATTTCAGTACAGTTACCATGGTGATTAGTAATGCACGACAAGGTAAGAGTACTCTTATATCTCGCTTCGCCAGGCAACAAATTTAAAAGACGAGAGCGAGAACAATATTAAAATAGAAAATTCGAGATCGATATACGAAAAAGATGTGAGAGCGAGAATCTCGCATTACCTGAACAAAATATAGTAGAAAGAGAAGGTAAAAGAGGCCGGTAGAGGATCTGAAAAAAGGAAGTAGTTATGTTATGTTAACAGGCAGGCTATGAGTAGAAGAAGTTAGTGAAGGCATATAGGACCTGTGTCAAGCAGATAACTATTGATGGTAATGACAAAATAAATAAATAAATAAATATATATCTACCCATTACTGGGTGTGGCACTCTGCCGAAGCAGATCTCGGTAAGTGATATATTTTGCGTGTGAAGTGCGGTTACCAGACGTCAAATCACGGCCCTCAAATATGTTAGTGGTGGAGGAGCCACAGGGGTAGCTTTTGAAATTATGAAAATTGTTTGTCGCATGTGGGAATCGAACCAGGGTTCTCAGTATCCACAGGCCGACTTCATACCACTGAGCTAGCCACCCCAGTAGTACTACTGACGATGATGACTGCATGACAGTCGAAATGTTAATTTAGTATAATAAAACTTCCCTAATGAAGAAAAGAACATTGTGTTGTTTATAAAGTCAATTACTAGTTAATTACATTTGTCGGGCGTAAATTTAATCAGACTACTAGAAAATATGTTTTACATAAAAAACAATAAAAAAATCCTAAGATGGCCCTAGTGCTATGTCTAAGTTATCAATATATATATAAAAATTTAATTATCTCAAAATATAATTTTTGGCACATAGCTCGGATTTCATTTCAAGTCTTCATTTTCAAAAAAAAAAAATTAAATCGCTTATAATTATTTTAAAGTTGCTTTTTATTCAATTCGGACACGAGAAATTCAATGCCGTTGAGCACATCTTCATATTTTGTTTAGTTTTTAAGATATAGCCTCCGGAAAAGTAGAATTTTTGTCAAATTTTACATCAGATTTTGTACTTTCCCAACGCAATATAGATATATCTGATCAATAGCATTGAATTTCTCATGCTTCAATTAACTTATAAACTATAATGAACTACGAAAATATAAAACAATATATTTTATAAAAAACAAAAAAATGGGATCAATATTAATGCATAAGCTACAATAGACTACTTTCTATATACTATTACTAATTACAACCGCTTATGAAATGAAATGAAATTCAGTGTACAAACGAAATGAGTTGCGAAATTATTCTAACCGATGCTTCCATTATACACAGGAAGAGAAATATGAAAATGTACAATAGGTACGCGTGTAAGCTTTGTTCTCAAACCTCAAAGCAATTTCTAGACATTACTTCAATCAAGATGGATATGAGAATTGCTTCAACTATAAATATAATAAGAGGTAAAATATTTCGTAATACACGTATAAGCCTGATATTTTCATAAAACAATATACACACTAATGCCTCGCAATTTTCTGACAAAGGCGCTATATGCATACTCATTACCCATTGTAAAGTTCAGAATAAATGCTTCAAAGCAAAGGTATCTTTTTATTTTTACTGTATATATTAGCTATATCTTTTTTATTGTTTTTTATGTAAAACATATTTTTTAATACGCCCGACAAAGGTGATTAACTGATAATTGACTAACTATACTTTTCACTGCCAAACATTTCTATTTTTTTCCCATGATTTGTAAACTACTATACTGCCGTTAGATGAGTCCTGTACTGTAATTGGAATTAAGTTCCTTTTATACAGAACAGAATAATATTTATGTATGTACTAAGAGTGTAAAATAGCGTATACAAGTTACTTGAAACGTGGAACGCTTCTTCATAGCACGTTTAGTTTTTGAGATATGGCCTCTGGAAAGTTAAAAAACTGAGGTGTTGAAATTTTTTGAAAGTGCAACACTTCCGGTGGCTCTATCTCAAAAACTAAACGTGATACGAAGTTGCGCTCAACGGCATTCAATTCCCCGGGTCTGAATTGACTTATTAGCAAAATTTTAGCTCATTTGAAGCGATTTAGTTTTTTTTAATATTTTTAATTATTTGTTTTTTTACGATTTTCAAACAATTTGCTCTAAAACTCTTTCTCATACGATTATTGAATCGAAAATTTACACACATATGTATTTTGAGTTGTCCCACTGAATCCAATGGTCATATCCCCACATACATACGCCTTCTAGTTTTTAAGATATTTTCCAAAAACTATTTAGGAGAAATAAAATGGCAAAAATTTTTGTACATTTTTAAAATCGCAGAAAATTTATATATAAGTTAATTGAAGCACAAGAAATTCCATGCCGTTGAGCGCATCTTCATATCTCGTTTAGTTTTTGAGATATTGCTTCGGGAAAGTCGAAAAACTGAGGTGTTCAAATTTTTTGAAAAAATTAAACAAAATAGAAAGTTGCGCTCATCGGCATTGCATTCCTCGTGCCCGAATTGACTTATTAACAAAATTTTAGCGATTTAATTTTTTGGATATTTTGAATTATTCTTTCCAAGGTTAAGTTTTGTAGATTCATAAATCTGTAAATAATGAACAAAATTACAACGAAACTTACAACTTTATGAAATATTTCTTACTTATCAACAAATATTGATATTATTTTGTTCATTACTTACAGATTTACGAATCCATAAACTTACAGATTTATCACAAAATTCCCCCATTCATTCATAGAAGTTTAAATTTAAAGCAATATAATAAATAGTAGAAATTGTTGCAACTATTTTTGTTTTCTTGATTTTCAGTGAATTATGTTTATCGACACAAGAACTCCCTAATTATGAAAAGTTAAAGATAAAAATAGTCACACAAAGTAATGCCAAAATTAAATTAATATGCTAGAAAACCATCTGTTGACAGGGGCCCGACTGCGTCCCATAGTTGCCGGGTCGTGATTTTGGCATCTGACGCGGTACCACTTATAATACACGTGTGGCACGGTGACTCACTGCACATTTACCTGGATAAAAATATAATGCTTTACTTTAACGAACGTGACGATTACTTATACGAATATATGTGACCTATTTTATCAATACTGTGAACACAATAGTTGAGCGAAAACACTTTTTGGAAATTTTAATACAAACGCAAAACATTATTTATAAGGGTAAAAGATAATAAATATTTTTTTACCAACATTACATCTTTGATAACAGGGATTTAATGTATCATTTCTTTCATACTGTGTCGTAATTCGATATTTACAAGGGTGATTTCAGTGCGGAAAGACCGTAGATATCGTAATAAAAACATTATGGCACTGTGTCGTGAGGTTGATAGATAACAAACATTTTTTAACATTTAATTATAATTATTTTAAGATGTCACCAAAATTTAATATTATTGCTATGGTCACAATACATTAATTCCATATGTACATTTGACAGATGTTTCAAAATATTTAAGACATTTTAATATACCACACCCTTAGGGGTGATGATATTTTAATTTATTTTATTTATTCACCCACACAAAAAAATAATTGAAAAACAGTTACTTTTAAACTGAATAAATAGAAACTAATATTATAAGATACAGATCATACCCTAAACCAAAGTACACGACAATACAGAATTGACTTCCGAAGTAAAATATTACTTTTTCTCTAAATATCAAGTAAAAATCTGATGTGGGGTGGCTAGCTCAGTGGTTTGAAGTCGGCCTGTGGATCCTGTGAACCCTGGTTCGATTCCCACAGGCGACAAACAATTTTCATAATTTCAAAAGCTACGCCTGTGGCTCCTCCACCACTAACATCTTTGAGGGCCGTGATTTGACGACCAGTCCGCACTTTACGCGCAAAATATATCACTTACCGAGATCTGCTTCGGCAGAGTGCCACGCCCAGTAATGGGTAGAAGGCGGGATGATATATTTATTTTATAAAATCTGATGAACATTAATTTTGTGAAAGATAATACATCAATTTAAAATAATTATATTCGTATTTAATATCACATTAACGCCTTAGTCGGCTTATATACACCAAGGTTAAGTGTTAAGTTCAAGAAATATTCTTACTTTTTATGTGCATATGTATATATTTTAACATTTGACCCTTCATCTTAAATTATGTACATACTTAAATGACGTTAAACGAGAACTATCAACATTGACAGTTAATATTTACGCAGTATACTTTTTAGGATAAAGTTCATTAATTATGACTTTCAATTTTCAACAAACAACAATGTTAATATCAAAGTAGGTAAAATATAAAACAATGACGCCTATTCTTACTAAAGTATTTCTTACATTTTTCAACAAACACTTTAATAAATGTTATCATATGAAATTGTATTCAATAATCAAATTCTATTAAAAAATAAAATAAATGCAACAGTAGTACAACGACCGTGGCACCAGTATACTATAATAGAAGGTAATATCAAATTTCAAATAAGAACACAACAGCACTTACTAGTTTTTTTAAATAAATTGTATTCTTGTATATCAAAGAAAATTATTTCTGGACATTTCCTATTCTATACTTATCTGTATCCCTGTTTACTATAAGTGAAATCAGATTTTAAAATTAATTAAGTAAATATATTATTACATGAGGTAATGGCTCAGTGGTATCAAGTCGGTCTGTGGATTCAAAGAACCGTGGTTCGATCTCCACAGCCGACAAAACATTTTCACCAATTTAAAATTACCCCTGTGGTTCCGCGCCACTAACATCTTTGGGGGCCGTGATTTGCCGGCTGGTAACCGCACTTCACGCGCATAAATATATCACTTACCGAAATCTGCTTCGGTAGAGTGCCACACCCAGTAATGGGTAAGAGACGTGATGATATATTTATTTTATTCCACATTTACACTAATAAAATTTGCGTGTTTATTTTGTTCATAATGTTCACCAAAACATCTAGAAAATCTGTACACAGTATATTTAATATATTTTTAAATGCTTCAATTTCCTCAGCCGATAATTTTTTTACTATTTTAAAATTATCTCTTTGACTCCTCCTCCACTAACATCTTTGAGGAGCCGTGATTTGACGGTTAATAACCGCATTTCACTTGCATATATATTACCTACCAAGATCTGCTAATGCAGAACGCCACACCCAGTAATGGGTTAAAGGCGTGATGATATATTTGTTTATTTATTTTTATTTAAAAATATAATTTGAAGCCTAAAAAACGCGGCCAATTACAGGCATCGAATATTTTTGATTTTTTATTAGAAAGACGTGTTTCTGTTCATCTCAATTTATCAAATTATTATTATTATTAATTTCTTCCCATTCTCCAATAAACAACTCTCGGCTTAATACATTCTTGATTAAATTGCTATAATCAAATTGAATTATAAAGAGAAAAATTGGAATACCGCTAAAATTTTAACCTGGAACTTATTATTTCCGGTTATATTTATTTATTAATGCTACTCTGTACAACAGGAACTGAACCCAAATTACAGTACAGAATCCGAATTCACAAAGCCGCATATATTTTCAGCTTGAATGGGATTCGATCTCAGAATTTCCAGATTCGAATTGTGTAACGCTATCCATACTACCGTACTACCAAATTTGCTTTAAAGTTTAAACCAACTAAGCTACGGTCGCCATGTAATTCAAAACTGATTTTAATCCAATTTTTCCCTCTATTGTGTTATGTATCTCAGACAGCTTTGATTGATCCCATCAATTCTTAATTATTTACTTAAAAAATACTAATTAAATTGTTTTATTTGAACCAAATTCAAAATGTAAGTTTTGGCGGTTCACCAAAATAAAAACAAATTTCCTCTGACCGTGTAACAAGCACCGCGGGTTACAAAATAATGATACCACAAGAACACATTGATGTACAGCGTAAAGAAGCGTTAGTGGCGCATCATCACGTGACAGTACCTGACAGGGGTGCTTTCGCTTTGAAAGTAGGCGCGAGCGGCATATCGTATCACTTGAGCACTTTCAGACGCAACCTCGCACTCGCACACTAGCGTTATCACGGGACACCGTGCACTGCTGTTCAACACTACATCACCACGACACCGCGTGACCGATATTCGCTAGGTGCAGAGTCATGGTGGGGACAACTAAATCGACTGCAGCGATCGCGGTGGACAAAATAAGCATAAAATCATTCTCACGTTGTTGTGACCGCGACGTCGAACATAGGATTTTAACATGTAATTTCATAATTTTCTGCTTCACTAATTATTTTAAATAAAAAAGCTTCAAATAAAAGTTTTGGAGCATAAAATTCTTCATCTAAACCATTAAACAAAATTAATTTTACGTGCTGTGTAACGACACAAATTAGATTTAAAAATGACGAAAACTGTTTCAAAACTATTGATGGCCTTGGAATTGAAACAAAATTAATCAAATGTTTGACGTTTATGTAAGTGTCAATTGATATTCATTTTGTTGGAAATTAACTGTCTGAGAGACGACATGGGAGACATTTTGAAAAAATGACTAATTTATAGAAAATTTAGTGAGTTTTAAGAAAATTACTGTCTTTGAGACGATTTGGGGGATATTTTGAAAAAAAATGACTATTTTAAATATAATTTGGGAGACATTTTAGGAAAATGACTGCGTTAGATGTGATTTGAGAGACTTTTTGTTAGTAAATGACTGTCTTGAAGACGATTTGAGAGACATTTTGTTGAAAATTAACTATCTTAGAGATGATTTGGGAGACATTTTGGAAAAATGATTATATTAAAGAAAATTTGGAGATATTTTATTGGAAATTTACTGTCTTAGAGACGATTTGGAAGAAATGTTGGCAAAATAACTGTATTAAAGATGATTTGGGAGACATTTTGAAAAAAAATATTTTTAGAGATAATTTAGGAGACATTTTATTAATAAATGAATATCAAAACAAACAAAAATTACACGTTGTTTTCAAGTTTTCTTGAGATTGGCTACTTCACGTAACTGCCCAAGACCTATTCTCAAAACTTTGCTTTCCATATGACAGGTATTTATTTCTGCAAAAATTCAAACATCTGAATTATTTATTATTATTCATCATTCATTGATAATCTCTTTTACCCTTATAAAAAATAAATAACCAGTTGCGAAATAAGAAATACAAAAATAAGAAAACATATCATTTTAATCCATTTCTTTAGCATTTTGTGCGAATTTTACAATATCACTTAATATGTAAACTTAAATAATACATTTTGTAATATTTTCAGTTCTTAAAAACTGAAATTGTACACATTTTAATCATTTTAAATATGGTTTTTATCAAAATTAGGCAAAATCTTGTATGAATCAACGGTTATAGAGCATGATTTAATGTGGCCGTCAGATGTCGTTGTCGTCGCGCACCCAGCCAATAGCACGCAGTGCTCGCCGTTGCCGACTGACCGACTAAATTTGACGAGCGCTAACACTGACTCGATGCACTGTTTGTTTAGCTTTGCTTCAAAACTCAAATCGAGACGACATTCTATTTATGTAACGCCGAAAATTCACTCGATGTGAAAACTAACTTCATATTCGACTTTTTCCTGAGTTTCATTTCTGATGTTTATAGAAAAATAAATAAATATAGCATGATGTTTTCTACCTAGTACTGGGCGTGGTATTCTGTCGTAACAGATTTCGGTAAGTGAAGTGCGGTTATCAGCCGGAAAATCAGGGTCCTCAAGGATTTTAGTGGAGGGGAGCCACAGGGGTAGTTTTAATGTGGTGAAAGTAGTTTATATCTAGTTATAATAATATAATGGCTCCCCTCCAATAACATCTTTGGGGGCCGTGATTTGACATCTGGTAACCGCACTTCACGCGCAAAATATATCACTTACCGAGATCTGTTTCAGCAGAGTGCCACACCCAGAAATAGATAAAAGGCGTGAAGATATATTTATTTATTTATTTATGCTACTCTGTACAACAGGTATTTAATCCCAATTACAGTACAGGGCCGGACTCACCGAGCCGTAGTGTACCAGTTCATAGATTTTTAGCTTGAATGGGATTCGAACACGGGATCTCCAGATTCAAATTCCGCAACGCTACCCACACTACCGTACTGCGTATTATTTATAACAATAAAATAACAAATATTTATTTATTTATGCTAGAAGAAATCGATTGAGATCAAAATCAATTCGATATCATCAACTGTTTTCGAGACATAAGCGAAAATTCGAATGAAAATTGAGAAAAAAATGTTGTTTCTTTTATATTTTTCTTAGTTTCTTATTTTTCATTTATTTTACGTTATTGACCACTTAGGGTGAGGTTCAGCCGAGGGTTAGTCTTCCATTTAACCCTTACAAATACATCACAAACATTCTTATCCTGAGTGAGATTCAAATTCGACACCTAGCGAGATTTGTTTAAATATTGGTATTCGAAAAGCGGTTTATTCAAAAGTCGATTTTTATTCTAATATGAACGTTGTTCGCTGGTCGTAATTAATACTTGCGATATTTTCCAACACAAAACAACCAAATAAATTTGATATGATATTTTTGTCTTTCTTGTTCATTATTGTTTATTGATACCACGGATACAAAGAACATTATTTAGTTCATATTGCCCTAGGGCATTTTATAGTTTTAATAGGCTTTAGGGCATTAGGAGTGACGTTACTATGTTAATACTGTCAAAAACAGACATTTCTTCTATTCAGTGTTACCAGGTAATCCATTATTTATTATTTAGGTTATTAAGAAATACTAGTAAGACATAAAATATTATATGCACCACGGTCTTTACTTGATATTTATATCCCTCGGACGACTTAAAAACCCTTGGGTCAAAGGCCCTCGGCCTTGTAAACATCGCTCTCGGAGGGCATAAACATCTTCATAATACCCTACGTACATAAAAATACAGGGTGATCAAAAGGAATTGTTATAGTTGGCAATACAATTCCAGAGATCTTTTTATTCCACAGTTGGCACAACATCAGATAAAGGCGGAAATGCTATTTGACATTTCTAATAAATGCAAATAGGTTATGTCAGGAGTCTGACAGCTAATAGAATTTTGACTTTTTAAGTAATAGAAATACTTTAGAAATAAATGTAATAATAAATGTACTCAAATTTAAATTTTAAATGTCACTGTCAACAACAGAAAATGAATTTATGTATCAGGCTTACCAATTTCAAGTAGTTTTTTTATTGCCAAGTGTAACAATTTCTTTTGATCACTCTGTACTATAATAATTTATTTTAAAAATCAAATTAGTTGAAAAATTAAATCTGCCGTAGCAGGTCTCGATAAGTGATATATTTTTACGTGTGACATGCGGTTACCAGCCGTCATATCAAAACCCACAAGGATTTAGTGGAGGGAGAGCCACAGGGATAGTTTTAATGTAGTAAAAATTGTTTGTCGGCTGTGGGTTTTCAAATCGACAAGCCGACTCGATACCACTGAGCCACAATAAATAAATTAATAATAAATCCTAATCAGAAGAGTGCTGAATTTCAACCCTTTATTTAAACATTGCACATTTTTAATTATATTTATCAGATTTACATAATTTCTCATTGATCTTGTAATTATTTGATTTGCGATTTAGAACTGTGCACATAATAAACGATAATTATGAAAGTGCATCTCACATGTTCAGATGTGATGATAGTTCATTAACAACTGATGTGTGAGAATGCAATGTTTACCTGTACATGATTTTAATTTCTAATAACAACGAGTTAAGTTAGAATCTAGCTAATCTTGAATTTTGGATTAGCCATATTAAGCTAAACCATAATCCCAAAAAAGTTTAAATAAACTATAATATAATCTTTTTACCATTTAGTTTTCGAAAACTGCATTAATTTATTACTCGAACTAGTATAAGATTAGCTAATTCCAAATTCAGGATTAGCTAAAACTTTTTTGAGAATCTCTCTGGAAATGTTTAGAAGCATAATTTTGAGTGTAGTGAAATGAGTCAATATTAAAGTTTTCCTGTTTGCTGAAAACACGGTCACATATCTCTCTTCAACTTCGTCGTTCTGTTTTTGTTTAATAAGTCTGGTTGTTTGCCAAAGACGCCCGTCTGTGTATTCAGACTGTATTCTTGAATCATTTTTGCGATGCTGTTGATGTTTTAATTAGATGATTTATTTTTGTAAATTAAATTTATCTTTGTCATTTACCTGGATACATTTTCCTTATACTTGACATTATAAAAGACAATTAGTTTATTTGTTTAACGAGGCAGAAAAGTAGCAGATAGTAGAGGCGCAGCCAAGGATATATATCTAGCCAAGACAATAAATCTGCTTTTTGTATTCGCATCATTCAAAATAAGGTTTATGTTACCTTGGAAACTGAAGTGAAGTTTGATTTTGCGCACTAGTGCTTCAAAGTATATATCAAAAAACACCCATTTTTATGACTCTAAATTTGGACTATTAAAACGTGAATAGTACTTATATACATACATTTTAGGGAATTTATAAAAGAAGTAGAGACATTAGCTTATAACGCAAACAATCAGATATATTTAACAAGCTTTACGAGAAAAAATAAACAATTTGTTTTCAAATAACAAATGTCAATTCATGGTATACTAAACTGTCAATATAAATTCACGCTTCAAATTTAATAACTTTTCCTACTATCGGTTATATAATTTTTGTTCGCTACAAAAAGCATTGTATAAAACTCGGGCATGAAGACTTCATTCGCACCATTCGCGCAAATTAAAGCATTCGCTTCGCTCGTGCTTTAAAATTGTGCTCGTATACAAAGTATGTCTTCGCGCACTTGTTATGTAAATAGCTATTTTTGCCGTGTTGAACAGATAATTATTTGCCGATTATTTAAAATTTATATTAATTTTGTAATTGTTTTCAATATTTTTAATGTTATCGGCATCATCATAGTCATTGTGTTGTTATGCATTTATTAAGTGGTGACTATGTAAAATCAAATTTGGCGTTTATAATTCTATAAATGTCATTCTGCGGTTTGTGAATATCAAATAGTTATGCATTTATAAAAATTTACTTAACCTCAAATGGGATAGATGACTCAGTGGTATCGAGTCGACCTATGGAATTGAGATAAACAATTTTCTCTATATTAATACTACCCTGGTGACTCTTCCTCCACTAACATCTTTGGGGGGGGGGGGGGTCGTGATTTGACGGTACTTCACGCGTAAAATACATATGTTACAACAGAGTGCCACACCCAGTAATGGGTAGAAGGAGTGATGATATATTTATTTATTTAATTTATTTATTTAACCTATAGTTACAATATTTAATTAATGATGTTTCGATTTAAAACTCGCTTCAGTGATTTAACATGTTAAAAAAAATCTATGTCTGAAGTTCCCATATGATGACGCCAGGCGTGTTATTGTGTGTTCTAATACGAGACGCGCGTCGCGGTGGCGGTGGCGTCGCTCTGGTTGCGAAACCGCGACGGTGTGGCCGAGCTGACTCTGGCTCTGGGCCACGTGATATAATAAACCGTGCACTCCGCCGCCGCCTACGCAACGCCACGGTTAATTACACATAGATATTACGAAACTAAATTAGGACTGAAGATCTGTAATTTATTTAGTGTAATTGAAAAATTAATTATCTGTTTTTTGATTAGACTAAGTGGTTACCAGAACGTACTATCATGTTTATTTTTTTACACAACTAAGAATATCTAAACATTAAAAGTTTCGTTATGCCCCGTGCACACAGAGAAAGTTTTATGAGAAACTTTTTAGAAAGAGGAAGTTAAGAAAGTCTCTTGAAAATTATAGCGGCGCATCTATTGCCAGAAAGATTTTGTGGAAAGTAACTAACTTCATGGTTTTGGTACACCAGTTTACTCATTTCATATCAAAGAGTAACTGACAGTTTTTCAAGAAACTTTTTGATCTATTCTTTTTTCTAAAAAGTTTATTACAAAATTATCCCTATGTGATGATAGAGCTCGACAAAGTAAAACCCTGAGAGGAGTGTCTTCGGAGGTCGCTACTATCGTCGGTACATTCACTCTTAAAAGTTGAATTTAAATTTGTGTAATATGATGGCATGTAATTCTTTTCATTTATAAAAATAGTATGTGAAAAAGAATAATGATTATGATAGATTAATGGCCTGTGGATCCTGAGAACTCTGGTTCGATCTCCACAAACATTTTCACTAAATTAAAATTACGCCTGTGGCTCTCCCACCACTGACATCTTTGGGGGTAGTAATTTGACGGCTGGTAACCGCACTTCACGCGCATAAATATATCACTTACAGAGATCTGCTTCGGCAGAGTGCCACGTCTAGTAAGAAGTTAGCAGTGAGGGAGCCACAGAGGTAGTTTTAATGTGGTGAAAATTGTTTGTCAATTATGGGAAAAAAGCATCTTTATTACAGATATTATTTCCACATTTATGAAAAAGTTTTCATATTAGCATACTTTTCAAATGACGTAACTTTAATTATAGAAAAAAGTCTTGCGTAATGAGATCAATGAAAAAGTTTTTGTGTGATGTGTGGTATAATGTTTATCATTTACTTAGCTTAAAATAAATTAATGGGCGCTCTATATTTCCAGCCGTATTGAATGCACGAGAATAAATTTGGCAGTGAATATTTCCATCACTTGTGTGAGGCGCGGGTAGGCGTAAGGACTGGTGACGTCATTTCCGGTTAATCATTTGCAACAACAGCGTAATTCGCGGATGTAGCCGCAAAATACGGTGAGACCTGCAATCGACACGCGACATATTTCACAGCCCCTGACATACATTAATGCTTCACTTGATTGCTAAATGTGCTCAAGTTTTTTACTGTCACTCAACATTTTTTAATACGATTCTAGTTATTTGATTACTGTTCAAACTGATTAACATACACTGCTCAAAAAAAAAACCGGTCACCTAAAGAATCCCAAAAAAACGTCACTTTTCAAACCACTGTCAATTTGTCAGTTTTGAAGCAAATTGGATGAATTTTTTTTCCGAAGTAGTCCAAACTCTAGTCTTTGAAAAGCTGTGAATTGATTTTGACTAACCTCCCTTTCCCTTCCCCCAGCCACCCCAAACGAGAACCACTTTTTTTCTAAAAAAACGATAATTTTCCAAGCTTTCTATGGGAATCATCAGCCGTCAATTGACAAATCTGTCATCAGATAATGAAAATATGGACATTTTTGTTACTGGAACTTAAAACAGAATCAAAATCGGATGATTTTAAAAAAAGTTATGATTTTTTGAAAAAAAGAGACATTTGCAGAGGTTGGCATTCAATTGTCCGTAGTACGTAGACATTCGAACAAATACGGGCACTCAAACGCACGTACACGTACCCGCACACACGTACACGTATGCACACACACACACACACACACACACACACACACACACCCTCACACACACACACACACACACACACACTCACACACACCCACACACACAGTATATGTAATTAAATTAAATATGGGGTAATGGCACAGTGGTAGCAAAAACCCTGGTTCGATCCCCACAGCCGACAAAACATTTTCACCAATTTAAAATTACCCCTGTGGCTTCCTCACCACTAACATCTTTGGGGGCCGTGATTTGATCTGCTTCGGCAGAGTGCCACACCCAGTAATGGGAAGAAGGCGTGATGATATATTTATATTTATTTATTTGTAATTAAATGGTAGCAATATGTTTAAACCTTTTGACCTTAACCATTTTTTTTAAACATATTTATAAATATACTAACTTTGTTTAGACAGTTTAAAAAAAATTAAATTGTAGTTTTGAAATCATTTTCCATTTCGATTTGCACATAACTTGAAGATTTTTTAATTTTCTATAATACTTTCAATATTTAACTACACAAATATGTACAATACATAATATATTTAATTTATAATAAAAATATTATTTTCTTTCAAACTTCTTTAAGATTTTGTGCGTCATTATTCATATTGAACTGTCTACATTCAAACATACAACATTACGGAGAATTTAAAGCAATGTTTTTTATTTTAAAAATAATTATATTTTAATACATGACTTTGTTTCAATGATTTAAAAACAATACTGCATCGAAATCATAGCACAAATATAATAATTATACTGAATACGTTATTTTTTAGTTATTCTGACAATAGTTATCGAGAACTTTATTCGGAAACTGAAAAACTGGACTGACTCTAATGTGTTATCATAAGACAAAACAATATTTAATCAGATAGATAACATATAAAGATAATCACATCAAAGTTCCGATTAATCTATTTCAATTCGAACCGTGCCAAGAATCATATCATTTGATCCACAATTCTGTTTTTTTTTCGTTAAAAATTCAAATAAAAACATTTTCCTGACGTATTATATATACTATTTTTCCTGAAATCGTTTAATTAGTCAATATTTATTCATAAATAATTCAAAATGAAATTTTTTGAAATGAATTCTATTGACAGCAGACTACGTATCCAAGGTTACAACAACAACAACAAAAAATCAGGTAAAATCTTTACTAGACTTTTATTTTTGTTGCAACCTTGGATCTACTGTCCTGACCAATTTTAGTATGGAAAGTAGGTTTTTACCAAAACAGTCAAGTAAAGTACATACGTATCCAAGGTTACAACAAAAATAACAGTCTGGTAAAGTACAAAACAATATGGTAAAGATTTTACCTGACTGTTTTTTGTTGTTGTAACCTTGGATATAGACTGCTGTCAGTACAATTCGTATAAAAAAATTTAAACATTTTGAATTATTTATGATTAAATATTGATTAAATTAAACGGTTTCAGAAAAAATAGTATAACACGATACGTCAGGAAAGTGTTTTTACTTGACTCAGCAGATAAAAATATCACTTTCCTGACTTATTATGTAATATACTATTTTACAATTTCTAAATAGCATCCTTCAGAGCGTCGTAACTCACATTTTGACAATAAAAATAAATAAAAATAAATATAGCATCATGCTTGTTACCCATTACTGGGTGTGGCACTCTGCCAAAGCAGATCTCAGTAAGTGATATATTTATGCACGTGAAATTCGGTTACCAGCCATCAAATCACGCCCCCCAAAGAAGTTAGTGGTGGGGGAGCCACAGGGGTAATTTTAAATTGGTGAAAATGTTTTGTCGGCCGTGGGGATCGAACCAGGATTCTTTGGATCCACAGGCCGACTTGATACCATTGAGCCATTACTGTACTAATATATATATCTCATTAAAATTTCATTTAATTCGCTTGCATACTACACGAGAAATAAAACATCAAACGAAAAAATTGTGATTCGGGCCCAACTGATGTGACGTACTTAGCATATTGAAGTGATAGTATGAATGAAAGCGGTTGCAGTAGTAATGCGCATGCACATGCATCATCCTCACAAACCTCTCGCCAGAAGAAACCCCTGCGCTATCGTAAGAGCCGAGTCAATCTCGTGCAGAAGGCTATCTGCAAGCAGCTTGGAAGTCCTACTCTTGCCCTTGCCTCGGGCCTTGCCCAGTGCCCTGCAAACTCTGCGAGCCACTACCACACACACACGTGCACTGTGAGTCAACTACTTGAAACAAGTGCAAGAACCCACGCTACGCTACGCTATCGCATCGCTATCGCTACTTACTTGCTGCGTGTTACTCTCTGCTTTGCTCGCGATATGTAATTACTGTTCACCTTCAGTACCATTGTTTTCATTTCGGTAGATTAGATAAATTTTGAGAATATGGTTATGTGGATTTATAAAAGTTTGGAAGTGTTTAATAGTTTATTGGTTGGTTATATTACATTGTTATTGATATTTGAGGGAAATTTTAATTCGAATCAAGAGCAATTTTATCGATATATCAGAGCTGTACAAATTTATTTTTTCTACTACGAATTTCAAAAAAATGTCAGTTTTAAATACTTTTTAGTGTCAAAAGGGCGTTTGCACGTTGCCATTAGTTACATGCAAAAAAAAATATTAATAAATAGATGCTACGAAACAAACGTAACTAACCCCTATACAGTAAACATGGGCGTCCGCAGGGGGAAGCAAGTAGGGGCGCTCGCCCCCCCTCCGGGTTTTAACTAGGGTTGGGACCACGACTCTTGAACATAGGACTTTAACATGTAAAATTATAATTTTGTAATTTCCTGCTTCCCTAAATATTTTAAGCAAAAAAGCTTGAAATAAAAGTTTTAGGGCATAAAATTCTGCATCTGAACCAATGAACAAAACTAATTTTACATACTTTGTACCGACACAAATCGAGATTTGAAAATGACGAAAATTGCCTCAAAACTATCGATAGGCATGAAATTGAAACAAAATTAAACAAATGTTTGATGTTTTATCTGTCAAAGTAAATGAAAAAATTATTAAAGAATTTATTTTGACAGTTTTGACAGATTTAACGTCAAACATTTGTTTAATTTTGTTTCAATTTCATAGCTATCTATAGTTTTGAGACAATTTTAGTCATTTTCAGATCTAATTTGTGCCGTTGCAAAGCATGCAAAATTAATGTCGTATTTTATGCCCTAAAACTTTTGTTTGAAGCTTTTTTCTTTTAAATAATTACGAAACAGGAAATTAAAACAATATGATTTTACATGTTAAAAGTCCTATGTTCGAGAGTCGCGTTAACCACTCTGTATATGTATATATAATATAATAAAAATTAAATTATAAGTTTAAAGATAATAAATTCAAGCTGAAATTGAATTTTTAGCAGTATTCTTATGGCCAGCTAGCGACATGTTCTCTATCGTAATCTAAATTTATTAAGTATACACAGACACAAAATATTAGAAAATAAAAACTATAAAACTGCTAAATCGGATTTTATTGAAGAAATGGTGTCAATTTATGGAAGAATTATTAGAAAATTGTTCTTCCTCTTCAATTCAAACCCAGACGACCAAAAACTAGTAATTTATTTCACAAATTTAAATATTTTTTTATCTATTTCTTATGTGTATTTGTCTTTATGTTATGTATAAAAAATATTTTAAAAATTAATGTATATGTGAGAGTTTATTGCGATGATGTTTTGTAACGTGAAATTAATAAAAATAAGTTGTCGAGGAAACGAGGAACAGTTTTCAAATAATCATTACTTCTTGTGGTATTACTCCAGAAAATTATTCAATTTTTATAATGATTTTTCAGAATAAGGAAAACAAAATTAACTTGAATTTGCATTTTGTTTCATTCTCATACCAATATAGTTTCAGAGAAAGAAAAACAGCTTTTTGTGCCGTCTTGAATGTATGTATTTTTTTAAATGTTGCAATGCAATAAATGATGCTATATGCTAATAACATGGACAATAATTTTTTCGTTACGATAGCTTTTCAGATTATTTTTTAGAAAATATATTCAAATGAATGTTTAGAGTATCCAATTCTACTTCTAAATCATTCAAGACATTACTTCTTACTTATTTAGTTACTGTTAAAATCAAGTTTAAAATATTTATTGTGATAGTGAAACATTATACATTTGTTTGCGTTGGTTTCAGTTTCATGACTAACTATGTAGATAATATCAATGTTGGACAACTTTTAAAAATAATTTTAGCAGTAAACGTAAAAAAAATAATTTTCCACAATTTTTATTTGAAACATTTTCTTATAAAGTAATCAGGGAATGGTATTGGAAAACTTATTTCTCATGTTAATCACTTATATACAAATTTAAGCCATTTTTGAACTGCAATAATAAATCATAATTGCTCCTGATTTAAATTAAATGTTTATAAATATTTACAAATGTCAGAGTATGGTATCCTAAATATTGTGCAACGAAATAACCTTGTCATGGATATTGCGATAAAATATACATATACAAATACACAATATACAATTAATTATAATACATATACAAATTGTATCAAAAATAGATTTTAGTACGTACGAGTATACAAATATATCAGTGTGAATAAAGCACTACTATCACAAAATTCATTAGATATGTACACAAAAACAAACGACACAACACATAAGATTAGTCAAATTACAGTAGCGAAAAATTGTTAAAATTTCAAAACACGGCGAACTCTGTTCCAAACTAGATAATACACGTTCATAACAAAAAACCAAAAAACACTCATCACAATCTTCACGACGAGGAACTCACCATCATCAGGGGTGGCGTTGGTGATGTCAATGAACTCTTGCAGATGCTTGGGCAGGCAAGCAGCGTCAGCGAGCGCTTCTCCATCTAACACTTTCACCGGAGGCGTCTCCTTGGCTTCCTTCGTCTTCTCTAGTTCTTGTTCCTCCTCCTCCAGCCCTAACTTGCCTTTTCTTTCCCGAACTTTACTCATGAACTCATCTTCGATACCGCACACTTGTTTAGCTTGAGGACTCATCTCGCTGTGATGTTCTTCTGTCGAGATTTTTATTTTAATGACTTTATTTTGTTTTCGTTCTTGGCGTTCAGCGATTTTACTCATGTACTCGTTGTACATTTGTTCACGGAATTTTTCAGTTGGTGTTGATGTATTTAGTTTATCTGTTTCTGTATGTAGGATTGCTATGTCTCCTTTTCGCGATATTTGATATTTTCCAGCGTCAAACTCTTTTATATTTTCCGCTGCCATGTCGTTTTCTAATTTAGATTTTTCTTGGTTGAGTTTTTCTATTTCCTGTTGTACCTCATGTTCTTTTTCTAAAATATATTGCATCTGTTGCTCGTATATATTGAAGGGTAGTGAATACCGACGCGGTGAAGTGAATGATGCGTTTGAAACGCGTTCTTCGCAACTTCGTTGAGTTACCAATTTATTTGTAGGTGAGTGTAAATTGTGGAGTCTGTTATTAATTTGATTGCTTTCGCTTCTTGCGAGGTTCAGCCATTCGCCGAGGTGACGAGCTCTCAATCGATCGCCGCGAGGTTCTTGTGGAGCATCACGGTATATTTTATTATTCACTGGTTTATTTATTTGTTTTTCAACCTCAATAGGAACTTCTCTCACCAATTGTTTTATATACGTATCGTATCTAATGTTTCCACTTGTATTCTTTTGTTCAGGCTCATTAGATTTTAATATTTGAATTGGAATTTCCCTGGTAAATTGTTTTACATAATCATTATAATTTATACTGGTGTTATTGTTTATTTTCGGTGTATCTTGAATAATTTTTAATAAATTACTTTTATTAAAACAGTTGTCAACCTCAATTTTATATGCTGGTATATCTTTTTTAGTAGTTTTAGGCGTGAGTAAATCAAATTCTTCATGATAACCACGTCTTTCTATGAATTTCCGATGTAAATCTAATAGACTGTCTACTTCATTTGGTACTGCTTTTGTTTTATCAATGAATTCCTTTTGTGCTGGTGATAAACAAATGAGAAGGTTGGGGTTTTCTTCGGAAGGCATTCCAACCCAGCGTTCGGCGTCCATCGTGGATTGGACGGGACTATCAACTGGAACCGGAACTGGAAGGATACAAGACGCGTCAATATCGGTTGAGTTATTTAAGGGTGGGTCGAGGGTAGGGATGCTGTGAGTGCGGGAAGGCGTTCGACAGGTCATTTCCTCGATACTCTTTGATACATTTGCCAATTCTTCTATCACATCTTTGCCGAAAGGCATCTCAAGAAGCGTACGCACGCACATTTCTCTTAGTGGTAGTGGTTCGCTGGGATCACAGTCACAGCTGCCTTCGCGCAGCAAAGCTGCAATGTTCGATAGAGATGAGTGCAGTGGATTGTAGAGTGCTGTGCATTGAGAGGAACGCGCGCTGCTCGTTGAATTCGAACGAGATACAGAAGCACTTGCACTTCTACTTCGCTTTGAATTTTCTTCACTTGGTTTTTGTAAACACTCGCAGAGATTTTTTAGTTCTTTGTTTAATTCTTCGTTTGAATCATTAGCGTCGTTACATTCTAAAGTACTTTGTTCACAGTTTTCCCTGCTAATTAAATTATTTATTTCTTCTACAATTTCAGTTGTGTTAGTTGTGTCTTTTGATTCTGTCTTTAATTTGTCGTTAAGTGGTAAATGCAGTGCTTCCTCGTTAGGGTTATTGCTAGATAAAGTGAGTTTTTGTTGAAAATCAATGGTTGACGGTGGTGGCATCTGTTCGTTGTCATTAGCGTGAGTGTCAGGTGTCGGCGGCGGGGTGAAAACAGGGACGGACTCGGATTTCGTTTGATCGCTGTCTGTAGACAGCGAGGCACGCGATGCCGTGTCGGAAGATGATGTAATCGTAATATCCGGCTTCATTAGCGAACAAGTCTCTGATGAATTCAAGTCAATATCTAAACTTTCAGAATACGTTCTGTCTAAATCCAGGCTGATGTCCTCTTCGTCGTCAGCGTCTAATGTATCCTCCAGGTCAAGCAGGTCACTTGGGGTCAAACTGTTTGAACTGTCCTCCAAGTATACAACCTCTGCACCGGATTGAGTCTCGGCCATCGATGTAGTCCAATTCGCTTCTTTCACTATCACTGTATCAACATTATTGTTTTCGATTATTTTTGTACCAACAAGAATAGCTCCATCATTTAACCCCGCGAAATGAGTCTGAAATTTATTACGTAATTTTGTCTGTTTTATAATATCCGGATCTTCAAACACATCGTCTTCATCATCATCATCGTCATTATAATCAAGAACACGACACACAAAGGGTGTATTTTGTTTACTGTCTCTGTCACTTAAATCACTCCCTTCCTCGGAAATCACATCTAAATATCGCGGGTTTTGATAATACGGAAGAAAATGTTGAGCTAACACTACACGTTTTTTCGCCTTCTTAACTTTCACAGAATCTCCGGAAGTTTTTTCGATTCGTTTTGCAGATTCTTCCGGCGAGTTGACAAGATCCAGCCCCTCCAGGAAATCTCGGAGGCTCCGCTCGTCCTCCGGGGAGATATGTGATGTCTCATACGTCACGTGTTCCTCCAGTGGGAGGGATATTACACTAAGTTTACCGAACTGTTGTGAGGAATTCTCTTTTTCGAACTCACTGACGGTTTCCCACTCCGAGTCGGCTTCAGACACAATAGCCGAGCTTTCAGATAAACCCGCAGACTTTTCCTCCTCTGTGACTTCTGTTATTTTAACATGGTCGTCGTCATCGAGGCTTCTACTTTTTACCATAGTGCTGGATTTTTTCTCCACCATCTCAGTAGTGGTGGTGGTTGTGGTGGTTGGAAACTCGACTTTGTAGGGTGCAGGTGGTGCAATGTCTGCTTCGACCGAGTCGGTAAGCGAAACTGCGACAGCGGCGGGCTTTTTAGATTTCTTGCGATTGGAGCGCGATCTACGTTGTTTGCGCGTCCTTGAACTTCCGCTGACGTTATCAGCCATGATCACGGTGGCGAGGAGTGCCTTATCGCGGCCTCTGGCTATCACTGAATCGTCACCGGCTGCAGTAGTAGCACTTTCAGCGCTGTGTTGTGTTATGGTGTCGTCACAAGCATCACGTGACTTCTCGGTGTTGTTCGTGGCGCCTAAGTGAATAAGGATTTTAGGATGACAGGTTTACGAGTGAGTGAAGGAAGAACAGGTGAAGGATGATTCAAGCAAACTGCTTGTTAGTTGTGCCAACTATTATACGAGGAAAGACAACCAAAAAAATAAAAGTATAAATAAACGTAATCACATCACTACACTCTAACTAAACTGTTGAACGGAATACTTATCACATAATATATGACGTGTATTGTGTCGCTTGCGCTTATCACTTATCTAATGCGCAGGTAACCTCACACTAGTTTGTTACCACGCATATCAGACACATGATAAATATAAGATATTAGGTTAATCATACGTAATGACAACAACAATTTAAGTGGCCAATTTTCATTCATCTCTTCAAGTACAGAGTTTAGTTTCAATGAGAATGAATTATAATTATAGGATTATTACTCAGCATGACAAATGAAACGTTTAATTAATTTAAAAAATAGAAATACTTGTAGTTAATTAATTGCCAAATAATTTGCATTAAGCTTGTTATTACGAGAGGTATAATTGCATATGTAATTATTAAAATAAGTATTATAATTATCGCATAGTGATGCAAGGAAATGTAAGTACTAATGAACTGATAAAAGCAAAATATTTTGAGTGTTTTTTAATTCACCGATTATCATATTGCAGTAGTTATTTACGATATAAATGAGATAAGGACATGATGAAGATACGCGTGTGAAATTTGCACAACGAGGCGATGGCCGAGTGGTATAAATCACACAACTATCTAAATAATGCATTATCACAAATCTATGGTATAAGATTTCATCTACGACCACGGAATAAATTAAAATAAAAATATAAATGATTTTGAATAGACAGTTCTCATAATTATTAGACATTTAAAACATTTATATGAAACCATAATAACTACGACCCCAGTCCCGCTTCAGTTAGCCCGGATCTAATTTTTTCGTTAAAATTTAAATTATACTAAAAACCCAGGTAACTTACATATACTAAATTCTACAATTAATATTCAAAATTTTTAACTAAATTTAACATTAAACATACCTTAAACACTAACAGGCAGATTCACAAAACGGATTAGCGCGAACACCGTTTTTAATTTTATCTATAACTCTGTTTCAAATTTAAACAGATTAAAGAAATGAACTAAATTTGATGCTAAATAACCCCCTTTTTAATTCAAGTTAAAATAAACTTGTTTCGTACATTAAAAAGAAAGTTAAAAATGAAGTAAAAAATGGTGTTATCGTTAATCCGCTTTATGAATCTGCCCGAAAATGTATAACAGTTTAACTCTCAATTTTTTTTCGTCACATAAACTAAATCAAGACTCAAATGAACTATCATGATTATTATCTTGTGGACAGTTTGGCGGATGAAATTGAAGTTAATTATTATTTAAAACAAATTTTATTATTAAACAGTTTTTTAATAAAACAATTTTGTTTACTTCCTCTTTCAATGGCTGTCATTTCTAGATGTATGTATCGATTGACTTAAAATGTTATCTGTGTATTAACAACATACTAGTATATGTCTCATTAAAATTTCATTTCATTTTCTTGCATACTACACGAGATATAAAACTGTAAAATATATCATCAAACGAAAAAATAAAATTGGGCCAACTGAAGTGGGGCCGAGCTCGTATTATTTTGAGTGGGATAAGTATCTTATTAAAATACTAGTGCGTTAATACTTTCCAAAAACACACTAGTGCGTTAAAAAGTAATTATCTCACTCCAAATGAATGCGATAAGTTTAATTTATCGCACGGTCATAGATAAATAAACATATGTTGACATTTTAATTTCATATACCAACTCATTCGAATAAGTGGGAATCGAACCCTAATTCGTAACGTAACTAACAACTCACTAAATAACAATAAGTATCGAATTAAACTAATTCAAGGCTAAAATTTATAAAATTTATACTTTGCTTGATTGCACCAACTAAACTTAAAGTAATAGTTTAAATTAAACAATGTAAAATAATCCATGCGACATAGGTATATTTCTATTTTTAATTTGTCACTTTCTACAACTGTAAATTAATTTCACAGCAAAGAAGGCCTACAGCTTATAGTGGCATCTGAATAATTCGGCCGCAGTCGTATTTTTGGATATACTCATCAGTTGAAGCTAGCGACGTTCAAATTTGCAAACTCAACATTATAAAGCCATAGTTTTATCTGTTAAATTAAGATTACTCGTTATTTATTTAAATCAAACTTAAAAATTAAGTTTAGTTAATGTTTACAGCAATAAAATAAAATAGATCAGAAAAAGTTTAATAACCTTGCATTTTTGTTTAAACAAAATGTTTATATAAACTCTTATTTCATCTTCTTATCAACAATTGGTAACAAAACAAAATATTTACTTTGGTAATATGGTTCATATAATTTTTAATATCAGGGTTCAAATTTATTATAATCTACCAAATGTTAGTTCTAAAGAATGTGCAATTATATTTGCGAATTTCGGAAAATTATTTTTGCATTATCATTGAAAAATCAAATAATATATATTTTATTTTCGCAATAATTTTGAAACATCCTGTATAGATCTTTTATGACAGTGTTTCTCAAACTTCAGATATCCGTGTACCATCAAAATAATAATAATAAATTTAGAATTTTTATAGTTCTGGACGAATCTGTATTGCAGCGCTAATATCGATTTAGTTAATGGACAATGAATTAGGCCACAGAAAATAAAGGAATTCACAATTCACGATTCATTTTAAAATAATTAAAAATAAATAAATAAATATATTATCACGTCTTCTATCAAGTATTCACAATAAACAAAAATTGTCATTTTATGTATGTATCCATAGGAATGATTTCTTTTTGGTCCATGGACTAAAAAGAAGTATTTAAGCCCGCATTTTCGGGCTAAAACACTCTCTTTTCTGCCCGGTTGTGCATAAATAAATAATCGACATTAGCACTTAAATACAGATTCAGAACTACAAATTTCATTGATAAAACCGCTACCATTTGAATAGTTAAACGTCTGTATATATTTTATCTGTGTTTAAACTTGAAAATGTTTCCAAATAAACAAAAACCATGATGAAAATAGTAATAACCTCATAAAGTAACGACCCAGTAATGTTAAAAATCATCCACAAATGAGTTTGCAATGAAAATATAGAATGAGATGGTTAGTGTATGCGCAGCACGGATTCTACGACAGACACAGAAGATTAATGGGTGTAATCATAGGGGACATTAATAAATCTACCGAAATTGTAACCAGGCTGAAATTTCAGCATGCATTAATGCGGCCGCGGCCGTACTGAAGTGTCAGCTGCACGTCGCGCTACACACAACATTTACATACATATCGCAGAGCTCAGAATTGCACAGATATTTTGTTCATTGCCACGCAGCAACTGCATGAGAACCCTTTCGCTGCGGAATTACGAATATTTACTGTTTCAAACATTGTTCATCATTCAAATTGTTTCAGTTCTACATTCATTTTATTTTGTACTAGAGTTTGCATTAATGAATCTGGGTCGCCTTGAATTCGTTGCGAATTATTATTATAGATAAAAATGTTATTTATAAATTAGATTTATGTAATTGAAAATATATGGGATGCTATCAACAAAAGGGAAACTTATTTCTAAATTAAAAAAAAAATATATATATATATATATGGTGTGGTACTCTGCCGAAGCAGATCTCAGTAAGTGATATATTTTGCGCGTGAAGTGCGATTACCAGGCGTCAAATCACGGCCCCCAAAGATGTTAGTGGTGGAGGAGCAACAGAGGTAGCATTTTTTAAATTATGAAAATTCAAAAAAAGCTACCTCTATAAATTTCTAAATTATGTGGAACAAATAAATAAAATAAATATATCATCATGCCTTTTGCCCATTACTTGTTATTATTTACAATTAAAAATAAATGTTATGGGGTGGCTAGCTCAGTGCTATGAAGTCGGCCTGTGGATCCTAAGAATCCTGGTTCGATTCCTACAGGCGACAAACAATTTTCATAATTTCAAAAAGCTACCCCTGTGGTTCCTCCACCACTAACATCTTTGGGGGCCGTGATTTGACGACTGGTAACAGCACTTCACGCGCAAAATATATCACTTACCGAGATCTGCTTCGGCAGAGTGCCACACTCAATAATGGGTAGAAGGCGTGATGATATATTTATTTATTTTTTATAATAAATAAAATATATATATATCATCACGCCTTTTGCCTATTACTGTTATTATTTATAATTAAAAATAAATGTTCATAAATAAAATAATAAGAAAATATACTTTTTATTAAATTTACTGTGTACAACAGGAACTAAATCCCAATTACAGTACAGTTATATTTTTAAATATGAATAATGAATATTAACAGGAAATAATACGTAGTATTTATATCTTTTCTAAGATGTGTAATAATTTAATAAATAAAAAAAATAAATAAATATATCATCACGTCTTCTACCCATTACTGAGTGTGGCACTCTGCCGAAGCAGATCTCGGTAAGTGATATATTTTGCGCGTGAAGTGCGGTTACAAGTCGTCAAATCACGGCTCCCAAAGATGTTAGTGGTGGAAGAGCCACAGGGATAGCTTTTGAAATTATGAAAATTGTTTGTCGCCTGTGGGAATCCAACCAGGGTTCTCAAGATCCACATGCCGACTTCATACCACTGAGCTAGCCACCCCATAATATATATAATATATTTGTATATCATGTTTATTTAATATACATAACAAACTATCAAGCGTGTAAAAATGAGTTTTTTTATTTGCAAAATTAAAAAGTTTTGATATATTTCCAAATTCCACGAATTTAAAGTGTCAGTCTACTGCTGCCATCTATCACGAGTTTTGCCCAGTATCTTACAACGAGAGACGAAAATTTTACTTTCTGACAGAATCATGAAAAAACTGAAATTTCTCGATTATTAATTGTTTAAAAGAAAATTCATTGATTGGTTTACATGCAGATAAATTTATATAACTGTCATTTGAAGCATTGCCCACCAAAATAATTTGACGAGAAATGGCGATCTCTAAAGGGATTAAGATCGCCATTTCTCTGCGTGATTATCACTATTATATTTCATCCTGTATATACGCATATTGGAGGAAGGGAAAAACAGTAAATATTCGCATTCCGTACAAGCATGAAAAATCGTTATAATATTAATGCAATACAATAAAAAGTACTATTCTAACCACAGAACCATTTAAGAAATATGCAAACCGTAATCGTGCACTAACAGTTATCAAATCACCACAAAAACAATATAAAATTAAAAACTTACCCTGTGGGGTGGTAAAAGGGGAGCCGTTCTTAATGTACGATGTGTAGCCACTCAACGTCTCCGACTTGGAATCTTCAGTTTCTGCAGTAAACAACCATTCACTTAATATCTCTTTTAAAATAATAAAGTTTTCAAAATTGATATAAAAGAGCAGCGGCAATGTTGTGACATGCTATTCGTGTTTTTCTGACGAGTTACTAACCATGAAACAGAGTTAAAAAAGTTTGTCTTCGTTCGCGACCAAAATGACATTTGGCAAAACGCCTGCTTGATACCACGAGGAAGCAGATAGCGTAAATTTTAGTTTTATTGTAAAAATAGTTTGCTGATTTTTTTCTACGAAAATACTGTATAATTAAGATCTACATACTGATTTCACTACAATCACATTTATATTTGAATAACAATAACACTGCATGAATAAAGAGAATGAATTTTGCTAAAAAAAGTTTTCTACGAAGGAAAGCTTGTTTTTCTGAATTTATTTAATGTATGGAAAGTAGGTATTTGTTGTACAGCATGCAGAAAGTAAGAACTTTCCGCTTTAGTGCAGATGTGCATTTTTGATACGGTATCTATCAACCATTTTAAAAATGTTAAACAAAATACAAGTTACAGAAGACGACCTATTCTAGAATTGGCTTCTGTAACTAGCATTTTATACTATTTTCTCTGTTTAAGCTTTATTTTACATAATTTCTTTATAAAAATATTTAACATTTTCCATTAAGGAAAATTTATGATAGAATATTTAATAAAGTTTTGATATTAAGCCGTAAAAGTTTATTTCATAAAAGGAGTCGAAAGATCCAGGGTTCTTGGATAAAAGGCTTAAAGAAATTAATAAAAATTATTTATTTGTTCGAAACGTCGTCATCTGCAACTAAAATAAATAATTTTTATTAAATTCTTTAAGCCTTTTATCCAAGAACCCTGGATCTTTCGACTCCTTTTATGATAGAATATTTAAGTTGGTGACAGTGATTTGCGATTGATTTTGCCTGTTGTTTAGATATTTGTATAAATTGTGTTTTTTATTTCGTCCATTGCCTAGATATTTTGTATATTTAATACAGTTATACCAATCTATTATAACAATATGTCACCAAAAATCGTTTTAGAATGAAACTCATTCTAGCATCAATATGCCTGCGAGAATATGTTATTCTAATGCCGAAACAGAGAAATTCATTTCTTTTATACCCAATCTGACAAAAAACGACATTTATTTTATTTGTTTTTGATGGGCAAAATTCATTACAACAGTATGTTATAATCGTTGCTTGACAAAAAAAAAATGCAGTATAGGATTTTTTTTTATCACCTTATACCTTAGAAAGTTGGTTATTCTCTATCTAGGGAGGAAAGTAACTATTTTCCTCTTCTATTTATGATTGGTTTCATAGCAACTGTCAACATAGTCTTCAATATTTATTTATTAACCCTTTCGCTGCTCTGGACGTATATATACGTTTATCGTTTTCCTGCTCTGGACATATATATATATATATATATATATATATATATATATATATATATATATATATATATATATATATATATATATATATATATATACGGAATACAGTACAAAATTGCGCAGTGATGGGCTGTATAAAGTTAATGCGCAGTGAAAGGGTTAATATATAGTAAGTTTATTTTAATTTTAATTTAAATAACATGTAAAAATGGTAAAGTGTCATTTTCTCTTCTTTCCTTCCACAGATAACTATTTTTAATGATCACTAAGATATCTGCTTATTGGGTGCTAGGGAAATATAAGCTGTATTTCATTTGCCATTTGGTTCGCATAAATCAGTTCAGATAAATTAAACAACATGACTAAATGAATTGAATTAAGCCAACTGATGAACTTATTATAGTGTATTAATTTGAGTCAAAACTTAATCAAAAATACTAGTACTGGAAACAAAGTGCGCGAAGTAATTTAGTCAAATAAATAAGTGATTTGGTTCTGTAATACACCTTTAGTACATTGCATATATATATATTTCCCTACCTCACAGTTACCATAAGCAACATGAAATAGAGATGACAAAGTCACTACATTAGTGCTTCCGTCTGTGCAATATCTTTATAAGAATTGTATTGAAAAATAATGCAGAATCGCAGAAAACTTTGATAGTAAAAGAGAAGTCACCTACAATAAGGCTGTTAATACTTTTATTGTGCAATTCTCGGAAGTAATAAAATAAAACACACATTGACTTTAAAGCAAATCTTCGATGAAAACATAGAAACGATGTTTATTTTTATCTCTGAACAATTTCGAATGAATGTCTTTTTTATTGTAATTCGATGAGTCTATTGAAAATGTACGATGCCAAAAGTATCAAATTCTTTTCAAAACTCCTGTAAGTATTAGTTTATAAATCATAGAACTAAGTACATATATTATGACACGAACTGACTTTAATTTAATTTTTCAGTAAACATATAAACGCAAAATGATTTAGGCCAACTAAATCTAATATTTACACACAGACAAAAATAAACACGTGTGTCATTTCGCAAACTCAGTTCGCTTTCATGTAGCTAACAAAAATACGAGTATATCCATTCTGTTGCTGACTTCAGAATTGATTCTAAATGCCAAAATGTATACCGGGTGTCTGGCTACCTTTTTTTATCATATAAATATTGTACTCAAATTTTCATTTAGCAATAGTGTCCTCCATATTAAATTTAGAACAAAAGTGCAAATACAAAATATTTCCAGAATAAAAAACTGTATCCAATGTGTCTAAATATATTGATATAAAAGGTTCTTATAACTAAATAGAAGTAAATGCAGAATAAAAGAAATAATTTTATAAATCAATATAAATATAGCATCATGCCTTTTACCCAATACTGGGTGTGGCACTCTGCCGAAGTAGATCTCGGTAAGTGATATATTTATGCGTGTGAAGTGCGGTTATCAGCCGTCAAATCACGGCCTCCAAAGGTATTAGTGATGGGGGAGCCACAGGGATAATTTTTAATTTGGTGAAAATGTTTGTCGGCTTTGGGGATCGAACCAGAGTTCTCTAGTATTTCTCATGGCGCTCTATAAACAAATTAAAGATGCCAAGGAAAGATATATTTTTCAGACTCGAGTTCTAAATTTGCATTCGAATGAGAGTGAAAAACGATTCCCTCTTGTGTTAGACACAACGACACGACGTGCTTGTAAAAAAATATTCGTATTTAAATACACTCATCGAAAAATCTAGTAGGTACAATAAAGGTCATATTTTATTTATTTGAATAAAAATTGTAACAATTTATAGATTTAAATTATGATTAAATAAACATTTTCAATCAAATAATAAATTTTTAGTATTTTTTTTTTATAATTACATTTTTCTAACACTGCAATTATTTTCCTCTCTCGAGGGGAAAATTCTTTTTCGTCACTATGTCGCAAGAAGAAATTGAGTTTTCTACGCATGTCGCGAAAAATATCTTTTTGATAGCTGTCAATAATTCATTATCTTAACCTGAACTGTCAGAATGAGATTTTATTTTATTTATTTTTTACTTTCATAGCTATTTGATTTTTTAAATAAATGTCACATTTTATTTTTTAAATATCTAGTACTACAGACATGCTAGTATAATAATTTTAAACTTTTAGAACGTAAAATTGAATTTTAAACAAATATTTATTCGTATATTTTTGCTCTAAAATGTACAGGAGAACCAATTCCCACATATTTTTAAAATCCTATATTCCGCATTTTTGAGCACACCCTGTGTATAATTTTCATGTTTTGTGAATGATTGAGTGTACTACTGACGATGACTGCATGGCAGTCGAAATGTACATTTTGTATAATAAAACTTCCCTAGTGAAGAAAATAATATTGTGTTGTTTATAAACATTTATCTTCGCACAGCTCTAAACTATATATTAATTGTGAATGATATTTTCTACTCTGAAATTAAATTGTATATAATTGTATCAACCAACATCATTTGGTATGAAACATGTAAGCTTAGTAACCAAATAAATTCTAATATTATTATTATTACATTTATTTAAACTAAGTTTAAAATTTATTTTATATTGGTGCAACTAGCCATGAATCTCTAAACACAGTCTATTATTATAAAAACAAGTGATATATGAAAACAGACGAACCAGAATTCAAATCGAAGTAATAGTCCACACACACAGTTCACAAACATTCACAACACAATACTGTAACTATTCTGTCAGGCGCGGGACATCGAACATCGCACATAGCAAATGATCAGATAACTGTGACAAGAGTCGCGGTGTGTTACATGGGATATGCGGTGCATAATCACGTGTGCCGCACCCCCCGCCCCCGCCACCGTACATCGGACCGGAACAGGACATGAGTGCACGGAACCGCGTGCAGGTGACATAGTCGCTCCTGCTAACACTAACGCCACAGATTTCATCAACGTTTGCTTTCGAAATCGACTATTGTCAGCGTTTAGTGTCCTATGTATTCATTTTTAGTTAAGCTTAAACTAAAAGCTTTATTGTAAAGTCATGTACAATGGTGCTTTAAATTACGAAGTAGTTAAATTGATTAGTTATTGGCAAATAATTAGTATATTGTGTAATTGAAACTACAGACAATCGTAGTCCAGTCGATACAAGCGAGGTAAAACTTGCGTGTCTTAATTAAGGTAGTACTAGCGTGAAATTTTTTTTGTAGGACTGAATGAAATTTGACGCACGTAAACATTGGATAGTCATACGCATCTTGTTAAAATATGAGACACATTCATCGACTGTGAATAAATATATTCGCTTGTAAAGTTGAGTTCTTATACACGGGGCTTATGGCAATCATCACTCAGAATCGCACATATTTGGTTTGTATACCTCTAAAATTTTGCAGTTTCATTTGAAAAACTAGTATGATGTTCTAGAACTATTCATGTATATTGTATCAGAAGGAGAAAGTTTTTTATCGTTTAGTAATGGATATACAGCCATGCAAAGCCTTGTTTTTAACGAAAAATTAAGAATCCCAATTTATAATGGCAACACCACACGGTGGTATGGTATTTGAAAATTCATTAGACCAACAACCTGTTAACAATTCATGATTTTCAAACCATAATAGGTATAAAACACTTATTTTATTCAATTTTTATATTTTTTTGAGCGTCAACAAGTTTGGAATGGTACTCATTTCGCACGAATATGTAGTACAGCCTCAGTATTCTTTAGCAATAACTATAAAATACTGGAATTATTAATCGAATACACATTACAAAGGTGTCATTCTTCGTCTGATTGGATAAAAAAAACTCAATAAGCATAATTGAATGGTAAATATAATAAGTTACAGAATACAAGTAAATAGTAAATAAATAGTACTAGGAATGTGATTAGTCATATGTTCTTCATTTTAATTTATAATTATATATTTATACTATAAGGCCATTGTCACTTAATAAGTACGTGAATCATACGGAAATAGATATTTATATACATGATAGACTACGCATAATATTACAATATATTTCAATATTTATATTTACCTGCATACCACATATTATTACGTTCTTGTAATATAAAAATGGATCGATATAGTTCATGTTAAATTAGTAATAGGTAAGATATTTCTCAAGATTATAAAAATATCATTACGTCAAAATTTATCTAATCATTGATGATTCTATACAATTCATTGCATTGTTAATCCGTTAAGACTTTTATCAGTCGATCTTTACTACTATCATTCTTTTTACTAGATTTTTAATTTAATATAGGTACCTACTAAAATGGAACATGTCACTACATAAATTTGTAACAAGTAGTGTATGTCATACTTAAATAAGTAAATAAAATAAATATATTATCACGGCTTTTACCCATTACTGAGTGTGGCACTCTGCCAAAGCAGATCTCGGTAAGTGATATAATTATGCGCGTGAAGTGCGGTTATTAGCCGTCAAATCACGGCCCCCAAAGATGTTAGTGGTAGGGAAGCCACAGGGGTAATTTTAATTTGGTGAAAATGTTTGTCGGCTGTGGGAATCGGACCAGGGTTTTTAGGATCCATAGGCCGACTCGATACCATTAAGCCATTACCCCATATATGTCAAACTTGTTTAATTTATTTAAAATGTTAGTTTAGTCGAATAAAGAAAATTGAAGAATATTAATCAACTTATTAGATTGGAAAGATGAGAAAAAAAAATCAAGAAGCAACTTTCGTTAATACTGCAATATAAATAAAAATGTATCATCACGTTTTTTACCCATTACTGGGTGTGGCAGTCTGCTGTAGCAGATCTCAGTAAGTGATATATTTTGCGCGTGAAATGCGGTTAGCAGTTGTCAAATCACGGCTCCCAAAGATGTTAGTGGTGGAGGAGCCACAGGGGTAGTTTTTTTAATTATGAAAATTGTTTGTCGCCTATGGGAATCGAACCAGGGTTCTCAGGATCCACAGGCCGACTTCTTACCACTGGGCTAGCCAGAGTGATCATAAGTAGTTGTTACAGTTGGCAATACAATTCTGAAGATCTTTTTATTACACAGTTGGCACAACGCCAGGTAAAGGCGGAAATACTATTTGACATGTCTAATAAATACAAACAGGTTATGTCAGCAGTCTGACAGCTAATAGGATTTTGACTTTTTCAGTAATAGAAATATTTTGGATTATTGCTACGTTAAGTAATAAAAGAAAGAGTGAGGGAAACAATAATTTTATTTATGGATATTTAAGAAAACTATAACTAAAAATGAATAAGAACTAAATATATTCAAATTTTAAATTTTTAAATGTCATTGTCAACAACAGGAAATGAATTTATGTATCAGGCTCATCAATTTCATGTAGATTTTTTTTAAATAAATAAATAAATAAATATATCATCACGCCTTCTACCCATTACTGGATGTGGCACTCTGCTGAAGCAGATCTCGGTAAGTGATATATTTTGCGCGTGAAGTGCGGTTATCAGTCGTGAAATCACGGCTCCCAAATATGTTAGTGATGGAGGAGCCACAGGGGTAGCTTTTTGAAATTATGAAAATTGTTTGTCGCCTGTGGGAATTGAACCAGGGTTCTCAGGATCCACAGGCCGACTTCATACCACTGAGCTAGCCACCCCATAGATTTTTTTATTGCCAATTAAAACAATTCCTTTTGATCACTCTGTAATATGGTAATAAAGTATTATGAGGTAAATAGTTCAGTGGAATCGCTTCAATCTGTGGACTTGAGAATTCGAATTTAATTCCCGCCCAGCCGACAAACTTTACTTCATATTAATATTAGCCCTGCGACTCCCTCTCCGCAACATCTTTTAGGACCGTAATTTGACGGCCGAGATCTGCTACGGCACAGTTCCACACCCAGTAATGAGTAAAAGGCGTGAGGATACATTTATTTATTTGTGGAAAATCGGTGTATGGTACGCCAATGTAGCTGTCGCTGAGTGCCGCGTGTGTTTGTGTGTGAGAGGAAGGGAGTGACACGAGGGCACGGTTAGGCATTGAGTCCGATCACTCATCCGAAACTATTTCAACCAAACAGTGTCAGGTCAGGCAGCAAGCACTCCTTAAATCCATACAATGATACGGAACGAAACGGGACGGAATTACGTCATTTGATTCGATACTCATTTTGCGGGCTTTACGCTCACTATACTCCATATATTTATATCGACACTCGTGATGGTTATGTTTGAACTGAATATGTGAGGTGTGGGTCGTTTATGTAAGCGAAGCTTCAGCTTTGATGCTGATGCGTCGAACTATCGTCAGCTTTGACTTTGACGTCATTTCTTTAAATAATTGGAGAACTGCCAAAGGGTGTGTCTGTTAAGAATATTTCATCGATACTTAATATGTTATGATGTAAACTGTTTACGTTTTCAATGAAAATATTAACTAAGAAATCGTTATTTTCTAAACACAAGATATCAAAATTAGAAACAATATACTATAACAAGTCACTTTACTCATCAAACGATGAACCTAAACTAACATAAGGACGATAACTCGATGATACTATGATCAATCATTACATAAATACTAAGTTTAGTAGTAACGAAAAGGGATGCTATTCGGTAATACGGTGTTTTGGATAGCGTTATGGCATTCGAATCCAAAGATTTCAAGTTCGAATCCCACTCAAGTTAATAATATATAACTATAATTTTAATTATCAGTTTTGATCAATCTCCTGAGTCTCTCCCGCCACTAACATCTTTGGAGGCCGTGATTTGACGGCTGGTAACCGCACTTCACGCGCATAAATATATCACTTACCGAGATCTGCTTCGGCAGAGTGCCATACCCAGTAATGGGTAAAAGGCGTGGTGATATATTTATTTATATTTATTTTTTATTAATCCTTTTTCTAAATTGTTTATATAACTGCAATTATTTTGTTACCAAACTGTACCTATAAACACGAAAAAAACGGCAATTTTTTAATGTTTGTGTTATATATTCAGTAATCTATTTTACTCAATTTATAATTTCACACTTGATAGTATTTAAAACAATACAAACACAAGAAAAATTCCATATAGTACGATTGAGTAATGCATGCTTTGCCTTTTCTGCAAATGGCGTTATACCCCCACCACTTGCCTCAGTTGTATGCGTAAGTTAGCTAATCAGTATTTAAATAAAATTCTTGGTAAATACCTATACCCCCTATATTAAATTTAGTAAAAAGATGGCGGCGTACATTATATGTCATCACTGTAATTAATTTAGTTTTTGTATCGTATTAAAAAATAATTGAAAAATCAACTTCCTATGCTTAATTTTTCAGAATACAAAATGTAAAACTAATAATATCGTTAGAATGCATACGCACACCTTCAAGTAAAATAAAAATGATTGTTCTTCTAATGACACACTTCCAGAAACGTCTTGCTAGAGATATTTCTTTTCATAATGAATTTGCACTCATGAATTGTCACGTACATGAACAGTATTCGTGCATTTATTCCATTTCTACTGATTTAAATAAAAAATCTCAAATTCGTAACGGTCGAAACGAACAACAGACCAGCCTTGAACAATGAATCCAAATTTCAAACAACAATGAAGCTTACGTTGAAAACACGGATACATGGTATATTATCCAATCTGTTGATATCCATAACACACCGACGATGCTAAATCACATATGAAAAGGAAATACTGTTCAACTTTTGAATCGAATGTCACTTTGTTTATTCATATCATCATTATATTCACATAACTCCATTTTAATTACAACTGCAACTTATTATCCCGTTTTTAATCATTCAAACTTAGAGTTTTATTATAAAATAAATATATTATCACGCTTTTGACCTATTATTGGGTGTACCGCAATTTGTCGTAACAGATTTCGGTAAGTGATATATTTATGTGCGTGAAGTGCAGTTACCAACCGTTCAATCACGGCCCTCAAAAATGTTAATGGAGAAATAATTTTAATAGGAAGTAAATTTTTAATTATTTAGTTACTGTTAAAATCAAGTTTAAAATATGTACCTACATGACAGTTAAATGTTATACATTTGTTTGCACTTGTTTTAGTTTCATAAGTAAAGGATCATTTACAACTCCGAAATTAAGCGAAATTTCACTAAGTAATTTCACTTATACTTTCATTTAACTGAATCCCACTTAAGAAATGATTGTAAACGTCACATTTTTCACTTACAATTCTACTTATAGTTGAAGCCTGGCCAATCACAAACTTCCGTTGTAGCTAAATAATATAATATATAATATTTTTGTTTGAATTGTTCATGACATTGCATTTCTTTAGTTAATAATATGGGGTAGGTTCGATTACCACAGCCGGCAAACAATTTTCTCCACATTAAAACTACCTCTGTGGCTCTCCCTCCACTAGTATATTTGAGGGCTGTGATTTGACGGCTGGTAACAGTATTTCACGCGCAAAATATATCACTTATCAAGATCTGCTACGACAGAGTACCACACCCAGTAATGGGTAGAAAGCGTAATGATTTATTTTATACTAGCTATTACCCGCGACTTCGTTCGCGTGGTGTACAATTTAATGCGAGTACCCGGCATGCGTTGCCTTGCAACTCAAAGAAAGAAAATGTTTATGTTTAATTCTGTTTATTGAAGTGCTTTTGGATTCACAATAGTTTTGTTTTTCTCTTTGGGACGTACACGAATAAATCAGAAGGTTCCGACGCGTAAGCATGCCACATACAGCTGTCCATGTAAGAAGCATGGATTTTCCAAATTTTGTTGATATTCATTGCAAATGCGAGTCGTACCGGCAACTGCAAATGTTTGAATTTGAATGGCATAGGACTGAACTATATGTTAAGATTGCGGACCAAAACTTTATTATACCTATATGTTAAGATTGGTTCTCGTCTATGCCTATACCAAATTTGAATTTAATCTGTGCAGTACTTTTCAGGATAGCTTGCGGCCATTTTGTTTCAAGATGGCGGACTGAAGCATTATTATATCTATAGTAATTTTTTTAATAATAAACTATTAAAATGTTACAAGTTTGGAAGTCCAATACCTCCAAGACCAAACTTGCGTTAACTTCCGTTACTTCTACACAAACAAATTATTTTCATTGGAAAAAGCATTTGCGAATGACACAAATTTAAAATGAGTATTAATTTTGTAGCCTACTTAACATTGTTTTAAGAATAATCCTTAAGCGTGAATGGAATTTTTAAGTGAAATATCCCTTAATTTTGTTTGAAAACCATAGTTATAGAGTGATCGGGAAAGCAATGGCAAACTAATTTCCCATGTACACCATAATTTCATAGGACAGCTGTTAATAGAACTACCACGATTAAACTTTCAATCTTCTTCACCATAAATAATACCCCAAAATCAACGCTGATGAAATTCTTGTCTGTCTTTAATTCCGGCGCATCTGGAACAAATTTTCCACACCAAACACGAATACGCTGGCGGATAGATTCGATTATAATTTGCTTATTTATGTAAATCTGTCACTGAAAGAGATATGCCAGTTCTGTGCGGCTCGGTTCAGCAGTAAAGTGGTGAATAGGACTAATTGAATGAAGGAGCGGTGGCATCGCGTCGGCAGCCAACCGTGTCGGAAGACTGCTCAACTCAATTATGGCAATGAATATAATACTGATAACGCAATAGAATTACTCTTGGCTAATCAATTACTTGATTCAATAGGATTGCTATACGCAAATTTGTATCTTATCGTGGTTTGTCTACAATTGATTCACTATATACTAAAGCAGGGTTTCACAAAATGATTGTCACGGACTTTTTGGGGATTGTTAGTTTTGATGAAGGAACCGTGACATAATTATAACAGATTTAGAATGGTGCAGTTGTTAGCTACTATTTTCAAAAGTTAAATTTTATACTTAAATAATTAAAATTCTATAAGAAATGGAATTTCGTTTTGTATTTATTTACTTGAACCAAGTTTCAAATTCAGTTTTTCTTAAAGCGCTTCTTCATATCTTGTTTAGTTTTTAAAATATAGCCTCTGGAAAGTCGAAAATATGATGAGGTAATTTTTTTGGAAAATTTAACTTTTCCGGAGGATATATCTTAAAAACTAAACAAGATATGAAAATGCGCTCAACGGTACTGAATTTCTCGTGTTCGAATTGACTTATAAGCAAATTTTTAGCGATTTTAATTTTTTGAAAATTTCTTAAGGATTTTTTTCGATTTTAGGCTATTTTCAGACTATTTTCGCTAAAATTCTTCCTCGTGCGAATATTGTAACGAAAATTTACATACATATGTATTATGACTCGCTGAATTCAATGGTAAAATCCCCAAGTGCATATGTCTTCTAGTTTTTGAAATATTGTTAAAAAATTGCTGGATGAGGAAATTTTGGTGAAACTTTTTGACAAATAAAAAATGCTGAAATTTTTTTTACAAGTCAACTGAAGCACGAAAAAATCAATGCCGTTGAGCGCATTTTCATATCTTGTTAAGTTTTTGAGATATAGCCTTGGGAAAGTAGAAAATATGATGGATAATTTTTTTGGAAAATTGAACTTTTGCGGAGGTTATATCTTAAAAACTAAACAAGATATAGAAATGCGGTCAACGGCATTGAATTCCCCGTGTCCGAATTGACTTATAAGCAAATTTTTAGCGATTTTTATTTTTTGAAATTTTCAGACTGTTTGCTCTAAAATTCTTCCTTGTACGAATATTGTAACGAAAATTTACATACATATGTATTTTGAGCCGCTGAATCCAACAGTAAAATCCTCAAGTCCATATATCTTCTAATTTTTGAAATATTATTCAAAAACTATTTTATGACAACATTTTGGTGAAAACTTTTTGAAAAATAAAAACTGCTGCAAATTTTTTTACAAGTCAACTGAAGCACGAAAAAATCAATGTCGTTGAGCGCATCTTCATATCTTGTTTAGTTTTTGAGATATAGCTTTGGGACAGTCCAAAATATGATGAGGTAATTATTTTGGAAAATTGAACTTTTCCAATGCCGTTGAGCGCATCTTTATATCTCGTTTAATTTTTAAGATATAGCAACGGGATATAAAATCTAATGAAGCAAAATTTGAGAAAATTTCTACTTGTCCGATATCTATATCCGATAAACTTTATAACAAAAATACTTGAGGATCTACCTGATAAGTACACTTAAGTATTTTTTGATAGTATTTAAGTATCAGTTTAAATATAAGTACTTTACATACAGTACTTGAAATTCAAATACTTTGGAGTTATATAAGTCTTACTTAAAAATGTACAAAGATACTTAGAATTGTCTAGCTCAGAACATTCATTTGTTATAAATACTTGAATATATAAGAAACAGTAATAAAAACATAAAACAAAGCAATAATTTTTATGCGATTTAGTTACCAACAAACAATAACAGTTATTTTATTTTCCTATATAGTTATGTAAATAATTCATTCTTTTATAGTTAAATAAAATAAACACAACTTCATTTACTTTTTATTCCCATTTTACAATAAAATAACAAAACGGATTTATAAATCACGAACGAACCAAAGCAAATCCAGTAAACATCTAAAAACATTATATTATCAAAACCACGTCGCTTACATACCATGCGCATTCCTCCGCCGGATCAAATCCCGCATTTTTATACGTTTCCCATCGAATTCTCTGGTTCGTCGGTTCACGGGGGCGGCAGAGTTAGCGGAGGCGGCGGCCTTATTGCGTTTCCGTTGCCATGGTTTCAGCACGATGCTCCAGCGGCCGCCGCATCGAAAACACGCCAACGCGGACGCGGTCGGACATTTCATTTCGGCGCATCGCGATGCACGATAATCACGGTAATTAATTAAATGTCGCACTACGTGATCAAATCGTTAGTTCGTCTACACCAGCCGAGGGAAGACGTTGTATTGAGATGGTGGTTCATGTGCGTGTTACGGAAGTCGCACTTTTTTAGCGGAACTAATTGTTTGATGGCGTACACTGCACCTTAGATGCTTAGATAAATAGTGTACACTCCTGTGTCTTGTGCATGTAACTCGTGTTTTCTATTTAAGTTTGTCTAATTGCTTTTTTGTTTAGCTAATAGGTTACGCGGTACGAAATTTTACTAGTTAAGATTTCTAAATTTTATTTTTATAAATATACAAGATGGTGAATTGATTTTTGCAATATAGAAAATACAATATATATATTTTTTTTCATATGGCAATATATCGTTCCGTACTGAATTTAGAGTAAAATATTTCAAATAAATCTTGTAGATGATTGAATTCTACGTCTAAGTCAGCGGTCGCCAACTTACGGCATGCGTGCCATCAGGTGGCACGTAGCTTAACTATTATGTTTATCATGCTTTATGTTTTTTTTATTCATTATATTCTATTTTCAACTTTTAGGGGATTTATTCTTTAGATTTGGAGTTGATTGTTCAGAAATTAGGTCTAACAAATTTGAAGATAAATTATATGTAAAAGTAGAAAACTATCTTCAAATTCTGACTTCCTAATAATTTTTTTACAATAAAGAAAATCACGTTTACCTTATTGTCTGTCTTTTGAACTACTTAGTACTGTGAGCCAGTATTCTCCATCATAAATAAATAAATAAATAAATATATCATCACGCCTTCTACCCATTACTGAGTGTGGCACTCTGCCGAAGCAGATCTTGGTAAGTGATATATTTTGCGCGTGAAGTGCGGTTACCAGCCGTCAAATCACGGCTCCAAAGCTGTTAGTGGTGAGGGAGCCACAGGGGTATTTTTGTTTTAAATGGTGAAAATTGTTTGCGGCCTGTTGGAATCGAACCAGGGTTTTCAGGATCCACAGACCGACTTGATACCACTGAGCTAGCTACCCCATTCTCCATCATAAAGTACAGAAATCGTTTGATTGAAGATAATTCCGAAGCTTGTAACAAATTAAAAACATCCAATATAGAAATATTGGCGTCAAAAATGTAAAATCAAAGAATTATTTACAAGTATAGTCTTATTTTTTAAATTATTTTATGTTTTAGTTTTTATTTTAATACTTATAGTTATAATACAGCATAATTATGAAATTATAGTTTTTGTCATATTTTTAATGTAATAGTTCCTATAATGTTATAGCCTATAATATTATATGAAACAAATAATGTGCTTTAATTTTAGATCTAAATAGTACAAATCTTTTTATTATAATTTATTTTTTTTAATTACTATCAAATTTTGTTTATTGTTTATTTTATTATGAGTAACAAATGAAAACTATGAAATGTACAACCTATGTTTCCTAATTTATGTTTATGGAATAAAATGATGATAATGTAATATAGTGTAATCTCATACTTACTATGATTTCCAACACCATTCGTGTGAGGTGATTCGTTGTTTTGTTGCGAATTCGATATTGTATGAATTATCGTTGATACGTTACTGATACTACTGGAAGAGCTCGTTACACTAGTTCCTGGAAAATAATACAACAAATTAAAATAGTTATTTTTGTATTAAGTACATGAAATGAGTGTTTAATTTTTCTTAAGTGTTTTATATACCAATAAAACACAAGTGTAATACAAAATTTTATTCACAACTCATAATTATAGGTATCACCACTGAATACATAATATAAATATATATATACTCACTAGTATCGCAGAAGATTGGTCGTAACGTTTAACGTTGATTCAGTTATATAGTTTTTCAAAATACGGTAGATCATAAAGTGGCTGCTAAGTAACAAGTTGTTTACAGTATTTTATGGAATATAAAATACTAGTGTTATCACCCAGTAATGGGTGAAAGGCAAGCTATATATATATATATATATATTTGTTTGCATAATAGATTTGGTGAAAATAGAAAAACCACTTAGTTTAGGAGACGTACATACTGTCAGAAAATCTTAAATAAACTTACTTTTTAAATTTTCTTCTTTAATTTCTTGAGCTAGTTTTTGCGATCTTCGTTTTGGAGATCCCGTTACACCTCTGAAATAAAGATAAAATCATTATTATACATAAAAACACAACGAAACCTACTGTTATTTTGCATACATATTGAGAGCACCAACTTGTCGAATTTTTAATAAAATTATAGAGATTTAATAAGAAATAGTTGCACTGCTAACTATTTTCAATTATATTGAAACAGTTTTCATTTTATACATAAAATTGTTTCAATATTAATAACAGGTACATTCAGTAACAGAATAAATTTGAATTAAAAGTACTCTTCATGAAAAATTTGAGTTATTTTCCCATTTAGAATGTTTCACGAAAACTGTTCTCAAGCATAGCACAACAAATCGTTTCACATATTTCAAAATGTTTTATTTGGAAATACAGTATAGAAACATTATATTAATATTTTGAAACATCCCATTTCTTATAAAGGAAGATGGATGTGCTTGTCTTGCAGAAAAAATTCACACTTCTGCGTTTTGATAAATGAAGTGCCTAAATATGAAGGTGGAACATTTTTGTGAGAAATGTATTATAGAGGTATAATACTTTTCTCACAAACATTCAAATTATTATGTTCTTGTACGTGGAACGATTTAGATTAAATTGAACAAAAGCAAATTATTTTTCCAGAAATATACTTATACGGGGTGTTCTATTTAAGTGTGGTACTATTGCTATCTCGAGAACTATAAGAGCTACAAGGTTGGTTAAATTAGCAAAGAAATACAATTTTCTAAGTGTATTATAATACTATTAATTATTTTGTTTCAACCAGAGGTACTCCAAATATTGTACACAACTTAATTATTTTAAATAAGAACATATTTTTCAAATTTTTTATTTTGTGTGAAAGGGAATTTTATTCTGAATTCAACGAATATAAAGTTCAGTACCCTCATATTATAACATTTTTGAGAAAAATACATATTAAATTGATTTAATTTAATTAAAATCACGTAGGAATCAGCGAGTTTCGAAAGAAATAAAATGAACAAATCATAATATTTTCGTTTGTTTTAGTAATTAAAGTCAATATATTGTGAAAGAAAAGAAAATAATTTTGATATTCATTCATTTATTTATTTAATGGGGTGGCTAGCTCAGTGGTATGAAGTCGGCCTGTGGATCCTGAGAACCCTGGTTCGATTCCCATAGGCGACAAACAATTTTCATAATTTCAAAAAGCTACCCCTGTGGCTAACATCTTTGCGGGCCGTGATTTGACGACTGGTAACTGCACTTCACGCGCAAAATATATCAATTACCGAGATCTGCTTCGGCAAAGTGCCACACTCAGTAATGGGTGGAAGGCGTGATGATATATTTATTTATTTATTTAACTGGTCATTAATATTTTGTTTATTGATTTGACTTGTGTTTGATTTTAAATAACTCTTATTAATATTATTTACCTGAGACATAAAGTAATGTTAAGTGCATCAAATATAAATCACAGGATAAAATATATGACCTGTGATGATATATTTATTTATTTTATTAGCATAAAAATGATTTGGGTATAGTTTTATATACTTGCAAAATAGTATTTCTTTGCTAATTTAAGCAACCTTGTAGCTCTTATAGTTCTCGAAATAGCAGTGCTGGCACAACTAAATTGAACACCCTGTATAAAAAAAAAAATTCGGACATCACCGAGAGTTGAAACTGGCACTTCTTTTCTTTCTAAAATAAAAATATGATTTCATCAATTTAAAATATATATGTAACATAATACATAAAAAAATAAATGGTTTTAGATGGAGAAAAATTATATAATAGGAATGTATATAGAAATGAAAAAAAAATTGCTGTAGTAAAAATAAAAACAATAATAATTGTGATTTAATTGTTCAATTTTGTTAATATAGTTCTTTTAATTAAATTTTTTTTTGTGTAAAAGATATATTGTTTGGTTAGTTTATTAAAATTATGACAATGCCTATTTTCAATACATATTTTTAAATAATGCTTAATATTATTTCTCCTAACTATTTATTTCAGAATCTGTTTTTCCATTTATGTAATACATATAAATATGAAACCTGTGTTACCAATGGGGGTATTCAAGTGGTAGAGCTTTTTAATATATATTTATTAAAATAAATTCTTGACTGTACATCATATTTAATACAATATAAAATCATACCATAAATTATATCTTTATTGCTGAAATTTGAAAGTTAAAGTTGAATCATTTAAAACGTTCGCACTGCCATATTGCAATGACGTAGTTGCATTAAGCCAATCACAGAGCTTTGTCTGAAACGTTTGTCGGTGCTCAAAAAGACGAAGAAGAAATAAGCATTCAGCATTCTACGATTCTTCCAATGACGTATAATACTAGACGAATTATGCTGTATTCAAGTCAATGCAGTGTTGTGAAGCAGAGAGGAATGGAATAACTTTTGGGTCCGCCGGAAGCGCGGCAAGGAGCGAGTACACTTTGATGTTATGCAAGTTGCTCCTTGCCGCGCACCCGCCTCACAAACCAGTTATTCTATCCCTTTCTGACTCACAACAAACGCCAATGTTATCCGTCTAGTTATGTTTTGTCTGAGGATTCTACTGACAACGACAAGTTACGTGTTATTTATCTCTGTCTTATCTGTCTCTCTTTAAGCTAAGATGCAACTACGTCATATTAATTTGTTTCGAAAGTTTAAATATTTTTATCATGCTTAATACAAGTTTTTTTTTAAAAATAAAAAATTTGGGTATAATTATTTTATTACGTAGATTAATATATATAAAAATTCAAAAAAGTCTTGAAAGGCCCATTGTTCAGACAAGGCTTCATATTTTTTTATTTTGTTTTATACATGACAACTGTCAAATTGTCAAAACTGTTTGTAAACATTGAAAAGATATTTTCAAAGATAGATTAAGGACATTTAAAATTGATTCTTTAGGTAATAAGTTTATATTGTGTTATTAATTTAAATAAATATTCTTTAGTTCACTAGGAATTCAATTTGGTGTCTGATTTTCTAACATACGAAGAACAGAATTACATACATATAAACAATTTTTTTTTCTATTTAGGAATAATCAATTTTTACAACTTTTATAACCGTACAACCCATTGCTATTTGTGATACACAGTTTCTATACATGACGAAATACGAATAAAAGCTTATGTCGAAATACTCAGTTACGCTGTTTAATACTATACTATTTATATAGGTATTGAACTACACAATACATTCTATGTGAATTGTATCGACGATTTGTTAAATTTCAGTTTCACGCTCTACTAATTTCAAGTTGGTGTACAAATGCGATACACGATACACCTAGTTTTCAGGATTATTCTAAATATGTCAGTAATTTTGTACAAAAAAATATAAGTAAAGAAGTTATTTACAGACACGTCGAGAACTACAAATTTCATTGATAAAAATCGTTGTCATTTGAATATATTAAGTTACACATCTGCAGAGCTAGGCAAGCTACTTAAAAAAAGTAGCTAAGCTACAGATACAGCTATTCTTTAAAAAAGTAGCTAAGCTACAGCTATAAGCTATATTTTGTAAAATATAGCTAAGCTACAGTTAAAAGCTTTCGTTAAAGTAGCTGTTAAATTTTAAAGCTACTTTTTTAAATTATTGTGAAATAATTAAATTTGCCATTGTCATATGATCAGTCTTTTGTTATAATGACTGTTAATTTACTATTATGTACATAAATATCAAAAATAGCAAATACCATCTGGCACCTACTGTGTATTTTAGCGTATTAGAGCCAGTTAGAACCGGCAACAAATAATTATTTTGTGTGGGTTTAGCTTGTACGCATGCGTACTTTGTTGACCTTCTGCTTAAAAAGTAGCTTTAAGCTACAAAAAGTAGCTTTAAAAGTAGCTTCAGTTGTTATTTTTAAGCTAATAGAAAAAAAAGTAGCTAGCTACAAGCTACAGCTATATTTTTTCACATTTAGCTAAGCTACAGCTACAGCTAAGGTAAATGTAGCTAAGCTAGTAGCTAAGCTACAAAAGTAGCTAGCTACTGCCCAGCTCTGCACATCTGTATAAATTTTGTCTGTGAGATGGTGATCAAGGACACAGAACTTCAATTTAATAGAAGTCCTAGTTCAGTACATTTCTAAGAGGGAGAATATTTGTGACTCACTGATTAAGGCCCAAGGTGAGCGTATCCTGGGCGCTACGAAGCAACGCGTGCGCCTCGGCGTTACTGAGGCTGCCGGTCGCTCGTCCGTTGATGCTGGAGATCAAGTCGCCCTCGCGGATGCCGTGCACCGCCGCCTTGCTGCCCGGGTTCACCTGCAACATACCACACAACACTAATACACTGGTTGCTAGAAGACACAGAGATTTAAAAATAACTCTGCGACAGTTTTCATAAATTTGTACATTTTATTGCACTTCACAATCGTTCGTAGCCCATTTTAACATATTTTTTGACAGTTTAAAACAATAAATGAATATATCATCACGTCTTTTACCGTTTACTGGGTGTCTGTAATAGCAGATCTAGGCTGTATTTGTTTGGGAACTTTGGGTTCAACCCTAAACTAACCTAGAACTAATTTGTGTTACTTCCAAATAAATAATAAATTAGTAATATAATATTAGTATTATATAATTATATAATAATTATATAATAATTCACGTCGGCCTTATTATATACTATATTATTATATACTATGTTTTTATGGGGTGGCTAGCTCAGTGGTATGAAGTCGGCCTGTGGATCCTGAGAACCTTGGTTCAATTCCCACAGGCGACAAACAATTTTCATAATTTCAAAAGGTACTTCTGTGGCTCCTCCACCACTGACATCTTTGGAGGCCGTGATTTGACGACTGGTAACCGCACTTCACACGCAAAAATATATTACTTACCGAGATCTGCTTCGGCAGAGTGCCACACCCAGTAATGGGTAGAAGGCGTGATGATATATTTATTTATTTATTTTTATTTTTATGTTTTTATGGGGTGGCTAGCTCAGTGGTATGAAGTCGGTCTGTGGATCCTGAGAACCCTGGTTCGATACCCACAGGCGACAAACAATTTTCATAATTTCAAAAGCTACCCCTGTGGCTCCTCCACCACTAACATCTTTAGGGGCCGTGATTTGACGACTGGTAACCGCACTGCACGCGCAAAATATATCACTTACCGAGATCTGCTTCGGCAGAGTGCCACACTCAGTAATGGGTAGAAGGCGTGATGATATATTTATTTATTTTATTATGTCTACACTTTAAGAGCGACGTGAATTAAAAAAAAATTGGGTACCACAGGATATAGAAATGAGAAAATTGCAATATACTCATGAAGATATTTTGAGGTTGGCAACACTGAATAAATCTGAAAAGTTACTAAAAACTAACTAGCTAAGTTAGGAGCTCTAAATATGCTGTATGATAATGTTCTCAATTACAAAAAATCAAACATAATAATTATTTAATAAAAATTGTCATTCGGGTTTCTTCGTTTCTTATCGGAAAAATTCAAGTTTTGCAGGATCTGTATATTATATTTAGTAGGTAAGATTATCGATTTTTATGATAAATAAAAATATCTTAAGACTACCGAGCAAGTTAAAGCAAACTTTTGCAATTAGTTTCGTTCGTTCAAGTTGAGTTAGTCGAGTGCGGACTTTTGTTGTGATCGCAATGTTTTCGTTATTTTGTGACTCTTTTAGTGAATATTTAATAATATTTTAATGCGTAAATATGTATTAATTGTGTGTAATTGTGCGTTATAGACTGGATGGAGTACATACGACCCCCAGGGATGCTGATTTGGTAATGGACAACGTGGGATGTGGCTGATAGCTGGTTCCTGCTCAAAGTATGTAACAATTTTATTATTTTTTATTTCATCAAGCAGATTTAACTGCTAGGGATATGTACCTCATTGATTCCTCGTTATATGTGGTATGACAACGACATACGAAGTTCAAAATATGAGTGTCATGAGATGGTCAACTATCATTTAGAACCTGCGCGTAATGTTGCTTAACTTGATTATCGAATGAACCGGGTTGAACGCACCTTGCTATGGCCATAAACATATTTTAAAGTAAATAAAGGGCATATCTGAAGATTTATTTAAATAGAAAAAGAGTTTGTATTTATTGTTTAATTTTATAACCGGTCCCACGAATAAAACAATGAATGTTTTGCCAAAATAGCTGTGTTGATATTTTTGCACAGTTATCTTTAAAGAATCTATGTCATAGTAAAACTGTAAATATGACTATTTTTATACGTGATTTACTTGTGTTTATGTCCCCTATAATAAAGGATGAATGGTCAGCGTAGCCATGGCCGATGCTAAAACAATATTATTGTTTATCTTTTTATCGAAAATACAGATTCAAGGAAAATTGAATGAATTAAAAAAGTTATTAAATTAAAATTAGTTACTGCAAAAATGTTGTATGATATTTTTCGCGATAGGAAAAATAAAAATATTGGATTTTTCTAATAAATTCAAAACAAGATGTCTCCACGGTATTTTTCAGAATGTATTTTTTTTAAAATTATTTTATCCAGAACTCATACATTATAAATACATAATTACACTGATTTCAGACATATTATATGGCTCATAAAACACTAGTGCTTTATATTCCATAAAACACTGTAAACAACTAGTTACCTTGTAACTATTTCATCATCTACCGTATTTTGAGAAAGTATATATAACTGAATCAACGTTAAACATTAAGATCCTTCTTCAGTACCTATAATTATAAGTTGTGGATAATATTTTGTATTACACTTGTGTTTTATTGGTATATAAAACACGTAAGAAATTTTCCTTAAGTAATAAAACATTTATATAATAAATAACTATTTTTGGCCTCGCATTTTTGATAAACAAATCTTATTTCACTCTTCACAAATTTAAGCTTATACTCAATTTTCAAGGATTTTCAATCACATCCATATAATGACTCCTATACACCCACCGCCCCCCCCCCCTCTAGGTACGCCACTGCATACCCTAAATACTAAACCAAATTAAACTAGTGACCAGTTGTACCAACAAAACTTAAATTGTAAACTTGGTTTAAATTAATAAAAGCAAATCAAAGTTCCATGTAATATGCAATAATATTGCTGACAAGCATTCTCTATACTTTCATTTATTTAAACCAAATTTAAAATTAAATTGCAACCATCCATTAGTACTACCATTTCGCTTAATAAAACAAACAAATAAACAAACAAACACAAAAACAAAACGATAACACTCAACTAACCGTATATTCTCTGCGTTTTCCGTACGGCGAACAAAACTTCAACATTGTTACAACAACAAAGTTTTTAGCAACACTGCAATCACAAATAATCAGTTTATCATTGCGTAGCTCTTCACAGCATCACAGCAAAGAGTTCTGTTTCGTTTGAAGGGATCGCAGCAGTCCACTCGACTTCTTAATATGCGCGACGGTGTCTTTAGAATGTTTACGTATTCCTATCAAGGATGTATGCACCCGCAACGACCCGGTGTAGGTGTTCAGTGTACTATCTGTACGAGGCGAGGTATTCGTTTGCTTATGTGACGCGTTAGGTAAAATAGCAGCGAACGTTTTTATGAAATTGATAACTGTGGTACACCTTTGGAATATTAATACATGACTATTGTGTTATCTTGTACAAGAAAAATGGTTTCGAGTGTCAGGGCCGGATTAGGGATAAACTCAGAGTTGGGTTTACTAGCGGGGACCTGAATTTCAATCAGGGTAATCGAATGCCGTTGAGTGCATCTTCATATCTCTTTTAGTTTTCGAATGAAGGGTTGTTTACTAGGGATGTTGATTTTATTCGGATATTTACATAACGGATATTCGGTTTTGGTTATCCGGATACTTCGAATATTCGAATAGCTTGGATATCTGAATAGTCTGAATAGTTCGAATATTTAAATAGTTAAAGAGACCGAATAGTCAAATAATAATAATGAACGAGTAGTTGGGACTGTGCTAAAAGTTTGCTATTAAGTCAATTCGGACACGGGGAATGCAATGCCGTTGAGCGCATCTTCATATTTTGTTTAATTTTTAAGATATAGCCTCTGGAAAAGTTCAATTTACCAAAAAATTTACTTCATCATATTATCGACTTTCCTGAGGCTATATCTCAAAAACTAAACAAGATATGAAGATGCGCTCAACAGCATTTAATTTTTCGTGCTTCAATTGACTTGTAAACAAATTTTCAGTATTTTTTATTTTTCAAAAAGTTTTCACCGAAATTTTTTTATTGAGCAGTTTTTGAACAATATCTCAAAAACTAGCAGACATATGCACTTGGCGATTTTACCCTTGGATTCAGCGGGTCAAAGTACATATGTATGTAAATTTTTGTTACAATATTCGTACGAGGAAGAATTTTAGAGCAAACAGTCTGAAAATAGCCTAAAATCGAAAAAAATCCAAGGGGTACCCCTTAAGAAATTTTCAAAAAATAAAAATCGCTAAAAATTTGCTTATATATCAATTCGGACACGAGGAATTCAATGCCGTTGACCGAATTTCCATATCTTGTTTAGTTTTTAAGATATAACCTCCAGAAAAGTTAAATTTTCCAAAATAATTACCACATCATATTTTCGACTTTCCAGAGGCTATATCTTAAAACCAAACAGGATATAAAAATGAGCTCAACGGCATTGAATTTCTCGTGCTTCAGTTGACTTGTCAACAAATTTTCAGCATTTTTTATTTTTCAAAAACTTGTTACCGAAATTTTCTCATCGAGCAGTTTTTGAACAATATCTCATAAACTAGAAGACATATGCACTTGGATTCAGCAGGCCAAAATACATACGTATGTAGATTTTCAAATATATTCAACGGTGTTTACAGATTTTTAATAACTTTGCAACTTTTTGAGCACAAATTTTGACAACAATAGTAAACATTTTAATAATCCTAAAATTGAAGCAACAGTAATTCACTGGTTCAAACCGCATTTCAATATCTCGTCTAGTTTTCGAGATATGGGCTCTCAACGTTGAGATTTTTTTAAAGTTTAAAATCAATATAATTAAGAAACTAAAATATATATAAAGACACTCAACGGTACTCTCATGGTCTAAATGAGAGAACCATATTTCCAAATTTAAATTTTTGAACTGGTTCAACAAAAAATTCACATTTAAATGCTCTGTCTCTTGTAATTCCGATCACAGACCGAATATATTCAGCATATATTCGACTTGTGTCCCAATCCCTTCAAAGAGTTTTGTATACTTCAACTTTGATCTTTTATTTGACCCTGTCCAATACTCACGCACAGAAGCTACGCAATTTAACAGGTTTAGGATTACAATAATGATAACAATGTTGATAATTCTAGCGTAGACTTTGTTAAAAAATAATAACTGTACAGTGTTTCACTATCACTTGCCACTTGCTTTATGTAAAACACAAAAACAGTTTACTTATAGTTTCGTTGATAGTAACAGAATGCAGAGCCGAATCTAAAACAAAGTAAACAAGTGCAAAATAGCAGAATTGCAAATTATACCATGATTGTGCTCCCTTTGATTACACGGAGAAATTTTTCTGAGAAACTTCTTAGAAAGAAGAAGAAATCAAGAAAGTTTCTTGAAAATTATAGCGACGCTGCTAACGTGAGAAAGATTTTGTAGAATGTAATTAACTTCATGCTTATGGCACAATAGTTTATTCATTTCATACAAAGAATAACTCAGATTTTCAAAGAAGTTTTTTGACTTCTTCTATCTAAAAAGTATGTATGGGGCATAATAGTACCAATCAAATTACTAAAAATAATATTAAAATGTATTAGTAGTAATTAATTAATGAAAGTATGAATTTATATAACTATATTTATTTATATCAACACGATTAAATGTGTATGAAATGCATAATTTATATATTTATTTTAATAATTGTTGCATTATTACTACTAGAACAGTTTAAATAAATTAAATGGTACGATTTTATATTATTTGTTGATTGGTAAATATATAGTTATAACAAATATGTAATATTATTTGGTTTTCATCTAAAGTGAATTTGATAATTGATAATAATCAGAAGTTCGAATCAAAATTTATTAGATATCTATTTTTTGTTGAATACACTTTTTTATTATTTTTTGTAAAGTCGTACTATAATATTAATGTTATAGTAACGAAAGTAACGACAGAAAATAAGCTTTTATAGTACTAGTATACCATAAAGAGTTATTTTACAGTACTGGTGCTAAACAAATTATATTATAGTACGATTTAACAAGAAATAGTACTATAAAATAGTATATTACGTTTATATACCATGAACAGTAAGTGGCAATTTTTAGATCAAGTAGTTTGGGGAATTGAGTTCGAGGTTAGTAAGCTATTTTTTACAATACCCGCACAAATAGAAGGAAAAGAAAAATAGGTTTCAAAATTAACAGTTGTCAAAATAAACAGGACCCTGATCTATAATATTTACTTACTGTCCCCGGTGGACGGTAAGTAAATATTATAGTCCTGATGTAACCATGGAAACAACTGTGCAATACAATTTCCACTTACTGTGTTTAAATTTTATCATTAATGGGTAATTTATAGTACAGGTATTGTAAAAATAATATTATAGTACGATTTAACAAATTCACATATTGTATGTTGCTCGTACTGAAAGTGTTTTTATTTGACTCGAAGGCTTCCAAATTTCCTGCTGGTCCTATAAAGTTTCACTTTCAGAACTTGTAACGTAAATAAGTATTATATTACTCGTACATTAGTTCTTACAAATTTGTGCATCTCGGATCTTCAAATAAAATTTTCAAAACATTGCCTGATCACTTCAATATTATTTTTAAAAATCAACACTTATAAAATGTGAACTGAATGCTTTCAAATATACAAAATCAAATTCAATCGTCACGCTCACAAATTCAGATTTGTTCTAGGTTGATTTCACAATATGTGTAATTAAACTGCATTTCATAAATATTTAACTACGATATTCTGCAAAACACAATACTACAAACGAACACGCGTTTATGTAAAACGTAATTAGTTTAAAACCTGCGATGATTTAGAATTATTAGTTCGCGCACTGACCACAACACAGTGTAGAATGTAGAGAAGTATTTGTTCGGAGGTCTGGTGAAACCTCACAACGCATTGCGCGCTTTGAAACACGATATGAGAGACGCCCTTTCTGTTTCAATAACCGTTGTCTCTGGGGGGTTGTTTTGATTTTGTTATATCAATAATGAGTTCATGTTCGGGAAAATATTCACATATATTTAAAAGTTGATGTGCTATGAAAATTATGACGTAGGCTAATAAGATAGGAAATACGTTTTTCGTTACTTTCCTTTTCATATTCTAGAATCTAAGCCACATCAAACACTGTCTTCATTTGAAGTAGTGGTAGTTAGCAAGTACATGTATAAAGTTATAATCAACACCGCAGACCACATTTAATTAGTCTCAATTAAACTAAGTATTCGACGAAGCAGTTCAAGTTTCTATTAATTGTGATATATTGTTTGTTCAATGCTGTACATCTAATAAATCATTTTAAAAAAATACGTTGTGAAATATTACTGTTAGAATTTAATGGCAAAATCTAGACTACGATGTTGATAGTGACAGCTATTGTTTCCATGACGTAGTTATCACCAAACTTCATAATTAGTACATAACTCATTTAAGGATGGCTAGCTCAGTGGTATGAAGTCGGCCTGTGGATCCTGAGGTCTCTGGTTCGATTCCTACAGGCGACAAATTTTCATAATTTGGAAAAGCTATCCCTGTGACTCCTCCACCACTAACATCTTTGGGGGCCGTGATTTGACGACTGGAAGCCGCATTTCACGCGCAAAATATATCACTGACCGAGATCTGCTTCAGCAGAGTGCCACACCCAGTAATGGGTAGAAGGCGTGATGATATATTTATTTATTTTTATTTTCATTTAAGGAAAATTATTAAATTATTAAATTATTATTAAATTGTTATTATGGGCTGGCTAGCTCAGTGGTATGAAATCGGCCTGTGGATCCTGAGAACCCTGGTTCGATTCCCACAGGCGACAAACAATTTTCATAATTTCAAAAGCTACTCTGTGGCTCCTCCACCACTAACATCTTTGGGGGCCGTGATTTGACGACTGGTAACCGCACTTCACGCGCAAGAATATATCATTTACCGCGATCTGCTTCGGCAGAGTGCCACACCCAGTAATGGGTAGAAGGCGTGATGATATATTTATTTATTTGTTTTCAAATAGCAAATGTCAATTCATGATATACTAAACTGTCAATATCAATTCACGCTTCAAATTTAATAAATTTCCTCATTGTCGATTATATAATTTTTGGTTATTGCAAAAAGCATTTTACAAAACTCGTGCATTATGATTCACATCTGAAGAAAAATAAATTTCAAAAGAGACGATTTAAACACAATATTCAAGTGTACATTTACAATAAGTTAATATTTTACACCAAGACTTTAAAAGACTTTTAAGAAAATTTAAAAAAGAAATAAATAGTCTGTATGTTGCATATGTTACCGCAACAATGACACATAAATAAGCTGATATCGCAGGTGCATGTGCAATATTTATGTATCATAATTCAAAATACGAGTAGCCGAACACGACAGGGCCTTGTGTGGTTCGGACCGTTCAGCTATACTTATATAAGCAGGGAAACTCATTAAAACGTAACTGGATCTAAACATTACATCGGAATTATTTATTTGATTTACTTGCTAAATTTCATGTAATTACGGAGAGTCATTGTTACGAAATTGGAACCACTGGTTCGTAAGCATTTATTCATTAATTATTTCTGGTCTGCAGTTGTTTATAAATAGCTTAATAATAAATTAATCAGTATAATACATTTATAATCTGATGTTTTCTAGCGAAACTGAAAGAAATATTTACTGTTTATAACATTTTTTAACAATTATTATTAAAACAACTGCAGTATCTGATATTAGCAAATATAGATTTATAACAACACTAAAGTTATACTAAACAATATGATAATTATATATTCATAGTTAAAAACAGTGATACGTTATATCTTTAATTAATTAGTCCGGCAGTACGGTGGAGTGGGTAGCGTTACGGAATTCGAATCCGGAGATCCCAAGTTCGATTCCCACTCAAACTAGAAATTATAATTACAACCACTCTGCGGCTCGGTGAGTCCGGACCCTGTACTGTAATTGGGAATAAATTCCTGTTGTACAGAGTAACATAAATAAATAAATAAATAAATCATACATGCAAAATTTGTTGTATTTCCATAATGCTACTTTTACAGCCTAGGCTGTAAAACTAGCACTCCACAGCTTGTCAATTGTCAAAAAAGGCCACTTTTAATGTTAATCGACAAAAACATTTTTTTTTTCAAATTTCGCAAAAATATTTGTAATTTTGTATGTACCACAGAGTTTCTAAATGTTTCTATTACAAAAATATCTAAATTAAACTATTTCATAACTTACACAATATTATATAAGTGCTTCATAAAAGAGGGTACCTATATAATTTCATTTAATTATTAGCATAATTGATAGATATTAAAATTTACTTTCAAATGAATAGTATACAAAAATGTTCGATTCTCACAGCCGACAAACAATTTTCATCACTTTAAAACTACCCCTGTAGCTCCCCCTCCATTACCATCCTTGAGGGCCATCATTTGACAGCTAGTAGCCAAACTTCACGCGCAAAATATATTAATTACCGAGATCAGCTACGGCAGAGTGCCACGCCCCGTAATGGATACAAGGCGGATTACTCTCGATTAATGTTAATCATACATACATACATATCTTCACGCTATATCCCATCAAATGGGGTAGCACAAACCCTAAAATCACTCATAAAACATTCACTCATAACATAATCAAATAATCAGCCCCCGTCAAACATTATCATTCAAACCCACCACCCTCACTTCAACCACTTTCATAGATCCCTCCATATAAACTCATTTATTTATCACACTAGAAATCATTCCTTACATAAAAAACCCTCAATCACATCCATCCAATCACTCCTAATGTTAATCATGATTAAATAATAATGGAAACTATGATTACTCATTAATGATTAGCTTAATCGAGAATAAACAATCTAATGATAAACTGGCCTTTAGTATATTAAATTATGTAACCCGTTAATGTCCGGACTATTGGGATTAAATACCTGTTGGACAGAGTAGCATATATAAATAAATAAGTTAGAAAACATTGTATATTTATTTATTTATAACAGTCAACAATTAAGAACAACTTCAAACGCAACTACTCGTAAGTACAGAAAATGTATTAGATTTGCAACATAACTTTATAAGTACTGTTTAATTAACCGGTAATTCATATTAAAGATATTTATTTTAAATCATGTTATACAATAAAATGACATACACATAGGAGCGCCGTGACCTTGACGAATGTAAACACCTAGTATGTAGTTGTTTTCATTACGTTCTTACTACATGTAATTAAGATATAAATAAGTCGAAGATTTGCTTGCCATAAAATAGTTGTAGTATTAGTCATATTCACGCGCATACACTATCATTTTAAAATTTACATACTCATTCTTTTCTTGATATACGAGTAATATTTTATACAGTGAACACATACAGAGTGATCAGAATTAAGTGTTTCAGTTAGCAATACAATTCTGGGGATTTTATTATACCACAGTTGGCACAACGCCCGGTAAAAGTGGAAGTACTATTTATCATGTCATTTTTATAAAATAAAATAAATATAAATACATCATCACGCCTTCTACCCATTACTGGGTGTGGCACTCTGTCGAAGCAGATCTCGGTAAGTCTTTGCGCGTGAAGTGCGGTTACCAGTCGTCAAATCACGGCCCTCAAAGATGTTAGTGGTGGAGGAGCCACAGGGGTAGTTTTTGAAATTATGAAAATTGTTTGTCGCCTGTGGGAATCGAATCTAGGGTACCAGGGTTCTCAGGATCCACAGGCCCACTTCATACTACTGAGCTAGCCACCCCATAATAAATACAAATAGGTTGAATAATAAAAATACTTTAGATTATTACTCTGTGAGTAATGTTAAGAAATAAAAGCATGTGGGTAAGGGAAACGACGATTTTTATTCATTTAAATTTTCAAATGTCGCTGTCAACAACAGGAAATAAATGTATGTATCAGTCTTACCAATTGCAAGTAGTTTTTTTTTATTGCCAACTGAACATCCTGTATATATTGTAACTAATAACTTGTACTTTCCATGTTTCATTTACTTCCACGGCTATCCCGTATGCAACTCACACTACATATATGTAATTTTGTAAATGGATAAGCTGGGTAAAATATTTTCCTGATATATTTGGTATTTCTGCAGTTTTATTGTTAAAGCGTTTTATATGCTATCGCTAATATAAAGTAGTATTGTACAAAAAATATGAATTTCATAGACAGACTTTTTTTATAATTACGCAAGAACGAAAGATGCGGTTTTTCGTAATTATGAATGAAAAGTGCGTGTCATATACTGTTTTTAATTAGATTTTAAGGAATTTTGTTATTTAAAGAAAATTTTTTATTCAGATTTTAGCGTCCGAAAAGTACTTTTTGTCCGAAACGACCTTATTGTGTCGGTGAAAAAGCAACGTACTTTCGGAATGTGATAAAATTATTTCCTATTGTGATATTATAGTTGAAAATAAAATAAAATACAGGGTGATCAAAAGGAATTGTTATAGTTAGCAATATAATTCCAGAGATCTTTTTATTCCACAGTTGGTACAACGTCAGATAAAGGCGGAAATGCTATTTGACATTTCTAATAAATACAAATAGGTTATGTCAGGATTCTGACAGCTAATAGAATTTTCACTTTTTAAGTAATAGAAATACTTTAGAAATAAATGTACCCAAATTTAAATTTTAAATGTCACTGTCAACAGCAGGAAATGAATTTATGTATCAGGCTTACCAATTTCAAGTAGTTTTTTTTATTGCCAACTGTAACAATTCCTTTTGATCACTCTGTATTTCTTTACATCTGTTTCGCCAATCTTTCATTATTGATATCTAACTATCTAAATACCTATTATTATTATTATAAAAGTTCGAAATAGTTTCCATGCCGACATACCTCAACTTTTCAATATTAATACCATATAGAACAATGTTCAAAATAGTTTAAATCACAAAAGTTTCAAACACTCGCTATTATGTTAATATAGTTTGTAGATGTGTGAGTGTGCTTTGTGATATGTTTGCGATCGCGCCGCGAGACTGCGTAAATATTCAAGCGCAAAACTGTTAACAGTGAAATACAATAGCGTATCGCAGTGATAAATGATGAAAACTATTACAAACAATACCGCGCGGTAAGTTAGGCGGACTAGAAAGCATTGAAGCTCTGTAAGCACCAAACCATATATACCGCCAAATTAATCTTGATCTTGTTTTTTGTTTAATTAATTAATAGTTTTCTAAGCATACTAAGCAATGATTGGATAAAGTAGAAATCGAATTGAATGGATGTGACAAAATGTTAACCTTTTTGTATTTAAGTTTAAATTAATTAAAATAAAAGTAACAATCAAACAAAACATAACTTTTATTATTTTGAAATATTGTTTATGGGGTGGCTAGCTCAGTGGTATGAAGTCGGCCTGTGGATCCTGAGAACCCTGGTTTGATTCCCACAGGCGACAAACAATTTACATAATTTCAAAAACTACCCCTGTGGCTCCTCCACCACTAACATCTTTGGGGCAGTGATTTGACGACTGGTAACCGCACTTCACGCGCAAAATATATCACTTACTGAGATCTGCTTCGGCAGAGTGCCACACCCAGTAATGGGTAGAAGGCGTGATGATATATTTATTTATTTATTTTTTATGTTTATAACCTTCAAACATAGACGTTTATAAATAATTCATGACAAACAAAAGTCATGGCCATTGCTACAATTTAACAAAAATTTTCAAATTTATTTTTAATGTTGCGACTAAACTACATAATGAAAAATGTTCTGCTACGACAAAGTGTCACACTATGTAGATTAAAAGGCCTAATGGTATATTTATTTATTTTATTTTTATCTCTACAACTTTAATAAAACATTTTCCTGTAATGTAATCAGGAAAATTTAATTTCCACGTTAATCACATATGGTACAGTTTTCATGAGACAGCTCATATTATATAGCATGACTTTTTTAATCGGAAAATAATTGCATTTTAAGAAGATACTTTTTTATTCCATATAGAAAAAAAAAGTTTGTATTGTATCTCGAATATCTGCTGCAGAAAAAAATATTTATGTTTGCCACTGGATACACCTAAAAGGTACATATTGTTTTTATTTCAAATTTATTTCTTTATCTTCCATTATTTTTGAATTAAAATTAGTTAAAATAAATTACAGATTGTTATTTTTATTTTTAGTTAGTTACATCAGAAGCTCACTAAATTAGATTTTTTTTCCATAGCACTACCAACTTCGTATCTCTTACAGTAGTGGAGATCATAATAAAGAAAATAAAACTCACTCCGTATAACATTTTTATTTTGTTTTTTTTCTATAATTCTAAGCTACTGTTTCAACAAATACTAATATAATTCTGCAATTTTATATATTAAACAAACAAGAAAATTACACCTGAATCGTACAAAAGTAAAATATGTAGAATTATAAAATAATTGCCTTATAATTTGTAAATTGCAGACCTATAATTTTAAATATTTTTTCTTGTATTACCTATTATTGTTGATTCTTTATTATACTTTTCACTCAACGGTAGTATGAATAATAGAGAAACTGATGTTGCATAAAAATACAAGTACTGCACAATTTTGTAAAATACTATACCTACAAAAATGACAAAAAAAAGAACAAAACAAATGTACAATATAATTTAATGTAATATTACTCCAACTTGTAATATTCAAACAAAGAAACAATATAAGTACATATAACAAAACTTGCAATAAGTACGAATTTGGTAGAAAATTGAGTAGTATAATTTAGAATTTTTAAATAATTTCAATCCATATAAAAAGAACGTTCTGAAGTTTCTGTAGTTTTATGTCTAACATGTTGTGTCTTGTTAATAAAATGTTATTACATTTCTATTTAATTTTTCTGGGTACCATTTTTCAAACTGCAAATGGCCATAAAAATATTGAAATTAATTTTATAAAAGAGTACATTCAATTTCAAAATGATACGTTTGGTATTACTGCTTTCGTCTGTTGGAATTTTGGTAAAGAAAACATGAAAATATTAAAATTTTGTATAATTATTGTTCCACAATTTTATTTTAGATGAAATATTCAATTTGAGTAAAAACATATCTGATATAAATATTGCAATAAATATTAGAACAACTTTTTGGTCCGAATTTCAAAATAAGTACATAGCCAATTTATTTATTGCTGATTTGTCTTGCACGAATTTTTCACAAATAATGAATTTTGTAAGTAATATGACTACTACTGCTTTATATAGTAACAGTAGTTCTCAAAGTGTGGGACCCGCACAAAAATATTTATTCAAAGATTCATCCAGTTGCACCGCGTTCACTTAATTTGTAAGGATTACTTAAGTGAAAAATAACAAATCAAATATTTAACAGCAATGTTAAATTGCTCATTTGATAGTTTATATCGATAAGATTTTGTTCATTTAAAGAAAACTTAATATTTAAGTAACATCGATGCAATTCCCACAGACGACAAACATATATACTTACATACATATCTTCACGCTATATCCCAACAAATGGGGTAGCACGAACCCTAAAATCACTCATAAAACATTCACTAATTACATTCATCAAAGAATCAGCCCTCGTCAAACATTATCATCCGAACACAACACCCTCACTTAAACCACATTCATAGATCACTCCATATAAACTCAATCATTTATTACACTCGAAATTATTTATCACGACAAACAATTTTCATAATTTCAAAAGCTCCCCCTGTGGCTCCTCCACCACCTACATTTTTTGAGGCCGTGATTTGACGACTGGTAACCGCACTTCACGCGCAAAATATATCACTTACCGAGATCTGCTCCGGCAGAGTGCCACACCTAGTAATGGGTAGAAGCAGGCGTGATGATATATTTATTTATTTTATTTTACAAGCTTGATAGCAAAATACTATTAATTCTTTTCTTAAAAAACTATACTAAACTTCTTATTGACTAGTTTTTCCTTCACAAATTTGTAAAATCCTGGTTCTATTTTTGTAATGCACATTATTAAAGCAGTCTTTTACAAACTGCAATTTAAATCACATAAAAAGTAAGGGGCTCGCGAAATAATTTATTTGTGGTTACCGAAAAGTTAGAAAAGCACTGATATAGTATATTAATTGATTACTTACAGATTGAAGAAACTAATTACTTCAGAATTTCGGATAAATGGTTGATGTTACTACCAGAAAATTTCCCAGAAAACAATTTTAATATAAGTTATATTCCTCTTAATAGTCAATTCGTTATAGCAACTAAAAATAATTCTGATATCTACAATTTACAATATATTTATAAAATAAAGAAAGACACAAATCTGATAACAGATAGTTTTGCTGTTTGGCAACACAAAAAAGGATTTGTATTTTATGACAACGAAGATCTATTTCGAAAAAGAAGAAATTTACGACAAAATTCTATAAAATGTTTGATGATTGTTATGTTTAATAGAACTTATGACCATATGACAGATTACAGGTAAAATAGTGAAATTCTGTGCCTAAACACTTTTAAATATAAATGATTATTTAAAGGTATAATCATGAAGATCTAGTAACAAAATTAAATTACATACTTATGCATTTCTTATTCGACTATTTAAATGCTACTATAGATATCTTATATTTGTCTAAATGGTATGGCGAAACACTAAATCAAACCAATACAGGTGTGGGTGCTATTATGACCAAACAAGTTGATATATCAGGTATAGTAACAATAAGTATGGGGCGGCTAGCTCAGTGGTATGAAGTCGGCCTGTGGATCCTGAGAACCCTGGTTCGATTCCCACAGACGACAAGCAATTTTCATAATTTTAAAAGCTACCCCTGTGGCTCCTCCACCACTAACATCTTTGGGGGCCGTGATTTGACGACTGGTAACCGCACTTCGCGCGCAAAATATATCACTTACCGAGATCTGCTTCGGCAGAGTGCCACACCCAGTAATGGGTAGAAGGCGTGATGATATATTTTTATTTATTTATTTATTTAGTAACAATAAGTAATTAAAAAGTAATTTGCAGATGCTTTCATAACAAATTATTTTACTCTTTATTGACAAATGATATATCAGGTAATCATCAAAATATTCCTTCAAACAGAAAAGGCAATAATGTCATGGTAAAATCATTAAAATATCATAATTTTGAAAATTAAATATCTAGGTTATTTTCTAATGAAAATGCAATTACTTGGCATCACTGTAAAGTTCATTTAATACTTATTTATGTAACAAGGGTGAAAACAGGCGTTTCTGGCTCGTGGCATAATTATTAGCACGAGACGCAAAGCGCCGAGGGCTAATAACATACTCATGGTCAGAAACGGTAATTTCACTCGTAGTACATACAATATTTTATGCACAACAAAATAACATTTAATTATATGTTCAATAGATTAAAATATGTAAATAGGTTATATGTCAAAATGACATTTTGCAGAATCAAATATTCACAATAAACAGAAATTGTCATTTGATTTATGTATCCAAAGGACTGATTTTTTTATGACCGTAGGGCCAAAAACAATTGTTTAAGTCCGCTTTTTAGGGCTAAAACACATGAATTTTGGTCCGGTTGTGCATAAAATACTTTTAACTGAGGTGGCTCAGTGGTATCGAGTCGGCTTTTGGATTTGAGAACCTCGGTTCGATTCCCAAAGCAGTTAAATAATTTTTACCACATTGAAATTGCCCCAGTGGCTTCCCTTCACTAATATCTTTGGGGCCATGATTTTACTGCTGGTAACCGAATTTCACATGCATAAATATATCACTTAACGATATCTGATACGGCAGAATGCCACATCTAGTAATGGGTAAAAGGCGAGATGATATATTTATTTATTTTTTTATATATTGCATTAAAAAAGTTATAGGTGACATAGAAGTCAGTACTTTTTAAGTGTAGATAACCAACATAAAAATGTACTTCTAATATATGATTATTTCAGGAACACCATTTTTCATATTCAAGGCACGTTTGAAGTATTTTGAGTATCTTGCATTGACTACACCAAACGATTACGTTTTTTTATTTCGACAACCACCCCTATCATACGTAAAGAATATTTTTGCCATGCCGTTTGATTCAACTTTATGGTTAACAAATGTATCTGTATTATTAGTATGCGCCATCCTTCTTTATTTCATAGTTATATGGGAATGGAAAAGGATCAAAGAGACACATGAAACGCCTGAGGTTGATATGATAGCACCATCTTTCTCGGATGCAATTTTATTTACTATTGGAGCGGTATGTGAAAAGAAAAATAAATAAAATATTCTTGAAAACATGATCTTATTATAAGGCTGCAGGATCTATAATTACTTTTCAAATTACTAAACTTTAATAACAATTTTGCTAGAAAAAATCTTTTATCCACAACTCATATATTATAAGGGCATAATTACACTGATTTTAGATGTATTATATGGTTTATAAAACACTAGTGTTTTATATTCCATAAAACACAATAAACAACTTGTTACTTAGCATGGCTAGCTCAGTGGTATGAAGTCGGCCTGTGGATCCTGAGATTCCTGGTTCGATTCCCACAGGCGACAAATTTTCATAATTTGAAAAAGCTATCCCTGTGGCTCCTCCACCACTAACATGTTTGGGGACCGTGATTTGACGACTGGTAACCGCACTTCACGCGCAAAATATATCACTTACCGAGATCTGCTTCAGCAGAGTGCCACACCCAGTAATGGGTAGAAGGCGTGATGATATATTTATTTTATTTTTTATTTAGCAATCACTTCATGATCTACCGTATTTTGAGAAACTATATATAACTGAATCAACGTTAAACGTTACGACCAATCTTCTTCGATACCTATAATTATGAGTTGTGGATAAAATTTTGTATTACACTTGTGTTTTAATGGTATATAAAGCACTTAAGAAAAAATAATCATTCGACCTTCGGTCTCGTGTCTAAACATATCTTGCGTGTATTATATACCTAATAAAACACTTGTATAATAAATAACTATTATATCTCTTATAATTCTGTTTGACTGATTTGTTTTATACGAATATAAGCGATTTTATCTAAAATATAACTTATGAGCATAATATTAGAACCAGCTTTCCATTTCCGGATAAAGGTCCTGGATAACTATCGGCAGGTTAATTGAAAAAATATCGCATCATAAAATAGCATTCAGTATAATTATAACCACTTGTCCTATGATTTTGATGCGATCTTATTTTTATTTATCTTGGCTGATAGTTATTGGGAACTTAAAACGGAGATCAAAGACTCTCTTCTTAGTTGTTTTTCCTTTTCAAAGTTCTTTACTTTGTTATTTTTATATTTTCCTAAGACTTAAACCATTTTTTCGAGCATAGTTAAATATATTAAAAAATATTAGTTTTATTAAAAACTAATACTAGTATTCATAGTCGTTCGCCAGCGGTTCGCCAGCGTTTCGCCAAGTGTATCGCTTATGGGCGCTTCCTCAGCGCGTCGCTGGGCGAACGACTATGCATACCAGTGCAAAAGTTCCTGTCATATCTTGGAAATGAGTTCTACGCAACAGATCGATAGTATAAATATATTTTTTATGTGAAACATTTTTCAATGTATTTTACGAAAGAAGAAATAAGTACAATAAAGTGAGCAACTAATGAGTCAACTTTGCCCCAATTTAACTTCATATTTCTTAAGATTCTCGAAATTCCAATGGTTAGGCTCAAAAAATGGATATAGTATTAATTTTGCTAGGTATGCAATCAAGGATATGCAACAGAACCTAAAGGAGGTCCAGGAAAACTAATAATGTTAACAGTATTCATAACTTTAATCTTTCTCTTCACTGCATATTCTGCGTACACGGTTGTTCTATTTCAATCAACAGCTGATCATATAAGAACTTTGGAAGATATCTACAACTCTAAAATGACATTAGGATCTGAAGATCAACCTTACTATAGGAAAATTCTAGCTGTAAGTCAGATTTAGTTAACGTTCAAATTTACAAATGTAACCACAAGTTATTAGACAGAAAAGTATATCGAAAAATAAGTGTTACAATTGGTCATCGTAACATGTGTTTTTTATACTATTTTCCTACATTGCATTAATTTACTTTTTCTTTAAAATCCTTACTGAAAAAATAATAATAAAATTTTAATATGCTGTGTCAAATAAAAACACTTTGCGGACATATTATGTAAACTCTTTTTTCTGAAACCGTTTTTTTTAATCAATGTTTAATCAGAAATAATTCAAAAGATTTAATTTTTATAAGAATCATATTGACAGTATCCAGGTTACAACAACAAAAAAACAGTCAGGTAAAGTACAAAACAGTCAGGTAAAGATTTTCCATATTGTTTTGTACTTTACCTGACTGTTTTTTGTTATGGTAACCTTGAATACATACTTTACCTGACTGTTTTAATAAAAATCTACTTTCATGACCAATTTTAGTACGAAAAGTAGATTTTTACCAAAACAGTCAAGTAAAATACGTATCCAAGGCTACAACAAAATTAATAGTCTGGTAAAGTACAAAACAGTCTGGTAAAGATTTACCTGACTGTTTTTTTCGTTGTAACCTTGGGTACGTAGTCTGCTGTCAACACAATTTATATCATAAAATTTAAACAATTTTAATTATTTATGATTAATTATTGATAAAATTAAACGATTTAAGAAAAAAAAATAGTACACATAATACGTCAGGAAAGTGTTTTTACTTGACTCAGCGGATTAAAATACTCGGCCTGCGGCCTCATATTTCAAACAACCGTTTCGTCAAGTAAAATATCACTTTCCTGACTTATTATCTAATATACTATTATTTTAGTCATACACAGAAAAATGGCGTCAAAAGATATACCAAGATCGTATAGCCCCGAAAGGAAAACCATCCAATTTCTACGACATGCGAACTGGGTTAGAAAGAGTGCGACATGAATATTTTGCATTTCATGCTGATGCTTTAGCCGCATATGGTACCATTTCGGACACTTATTTGGAACATGAGAAATGTGGACTTCAAACAATTAGTTACATGGAACAGGCTGATCCACATTTGGTTGCGCCCGTTGGTATACCATATAATCAACTATATAAAATTGGGTACGTAAGCAGATTCCCTATATACTCGTATAGAGTCGAACCTCCACAATTCGAAATTCTCCTCAAGTCGAAGTTTACTGTTGTTTTAAAAAAAATAAAAATTCCAGACTTGAGAATGATTCTATACAGAATCAAAACGTCGTCTTCCTAATAAAGACTTTACCAAAGCCAGTAATCCATATTATTTAACAAAGTTGTTCTCTATACATTTTGTATAATTGCCATATATTTTTATCTCCCTAACTTGAATTTCCGTAACTCGAAAATCTCTCTAATTCGAAGCCAATAACTCTTTCGGCACAAACAAAAATTGAGACACCTGTATATAGGCTACTTGAGTAATGTTTTGATTTCAGATTGTTTTGGATGCATGAAGTAGGTATAAATACGAGAGAATTAAAAAGGAGATCTGCTCCAAAACAAGACTGTGTCGCTCAAGGAAATAACTATAGAAGTGCAGGATTATTAGATCTATATTCCATTTATATGTTACTTCTGTTGGGCTTCGGATTATCTGTTGCAATGCTGCTACTAGAAATTGTTGTCCACAAGTCAATAGAGAGAAAAAAACTTAGCAAATTTAGAGCACCACTAAAATAGTTATTTACGTACTTAGAGCAGAAAGTAGTCTATTGCCGCCGAGGTACACATAATATTTTTTCTACCACCATTTAGAAACGCTTACCAAAGAATTTAATAGTTATAAACAACATTTTTCCTACAACTGTGCGATTTAGTAAACCTCTAAAATATTATCAAAATTTATATAATTCTAATGATATTACACGAGAACGATGTTTTACGCGGTTGCTATGGTTTGTTTGTTGATTGCTTGCACATTGTTCTACGTTATTTAAAAATAACTAACTCCAAGATAATTTCTTCAAAATCGTCTAGATTGGAATAGTACAGTGAGTGATTCTTCTTTATCATAAACACCTCCAAAGATAATTGAAGCTCCGGATCATGCTATGTTGCATCTATTTAAGACAATGACAATCGACCTGCTGTTGGTACTTCTAAAGTCTCCGAAATTGTTGTCAATAATATTACTGTTAATAATATGAACAGGTACGGAAGAAATCAATGTTTCTTTAGACAGTACAAAAGTTTCCACTTCACATTATGTCAATATAAGCAACTGTAACAACTGTGTTAATAATATACACAAACAATAAATATTATGTATTTCACTTACTCTTTAAATAAAACCATTTATCGATATATTTTACTTTGTTCGGTTCTTTTTATTAGTTGTCTACAGATTAGATATACTGCAATTTAAAGTTATGTTTAAAAACATCAAAATATACTACTGCATATTTACAAGCGCTGGTTCACCGCATCTTCTTCTGCCATAAGCGTCTGTGTCCAAAATATGAATTCCACGCTCGGCGCGAAATTTAAATAGCTCTCAAAACAACTTTCTTTTGACAGTTACGTAACGAAGCATTTTCCGCACTAGTTTTTCTTTGCTTACAGAAACGAACTTGGTCTGCATTCATCTACTTTCCATACGTAACCAAGGTAATAATAGTTACGTAATAACAAAGAAATCGCACAGTTGTAGGAAAAATCATTTTGGACAATTTTTCTGTTTGGAAATTCGGGTGACAGTTTTCATATACCCATGGATACGATATTACACTATTACATTACTGCTCGGTAAGCGGCAATAGGCATATTTCATTTGCCATTTGAGTCAGATCTAACTTACTCTTATTGAACCAGATCATTTATTTATTTAAATATATTGTATCGCTTACTTTATTTCCAGCTCTAGATTTAATTAATCGGATTTATCTTAAAGTAATACTCTTCAATAAGTCCCTCAGTTTGCTCTGTTCCGTTCATTTAGTCATGTTGTCTAATTTATTTGAACTGATTTAAGTGAAATAAATGGTGAATGTAATACAACTAATATCTTATTTCTGTCGGCCTGTAGATCCTGAAAACCCAGGTTCGATTCCCATAGCCGACAAACATTTTCATCACATTAAAATTACCCCTGTGGCTCTCCCACCACTAACATCTTTGGGGGTCGTGATTTGATGGCCGGTAATCGCACTTCACGCGCATAAATATATCACTTACCGAGATCTGCTTCGGCAGAGTGCCACATCCAGTAATGGGTAAAAAGCGTGATGATATTTTTATTTATTTATTTATCTTATTGCTACTCGTCAACTTTCTACTTTCAATTGACAATTGGAAGTTTTTTTTCTGCTCGGTCGTAGAAAAAGAAATTAAAAATGCACTTTACAACCTTTCATACAATTTTATTGTTTTTTCTTTCTTTTCAGTTACACAAAGTTTTCTAAGCAATTTCAGCATATTGCATTTTTCACTTTCGTTTTCATTATCGTCCTTCTTTCTCTTCTTTTGTTATTGTGTTGGTGTGTTAATGGAGGAAAACAAAAATTAGCAGTTACAACATAGAGAGCGGAGTGCACGAGGGTGCGGGGGCGGTACTTGTGTCATGCCGGCTGTCAATTAAAGCCACTTGCGGCTCGAGTCGCGTCCGCCACCGAAATATTAGACACAGGACACAACCAACACTCACATTAGATCGGCTACTCGGAATTACCACTTACATTCCACATTACGAACGTAATTTAACCACACATTACTCTATTGAAACAATGATATAATAATGTTTACGCAATATATAGGTATTGCGATTTTTATTTAAAGGAAGGATGGGGTAGGTGGCTCAGTGGTATCGAGACAATCTGTGGATTTGGGAACCTCTGTTTGATTCCCATAGCCGATAAACAATTTTCATCATATGTTTGGATGAAAATGTTTGACGATGACTGATTGTTTGATGAGTGTGATGAGTGAATGTTTTATGAGTGATTTTAGCTACCCCATTTGTTGGGATATAGCGTGAAGATATGTATGTATGTATGTATGTAAAATTACCCCTGTGGCTCCGCCTACATTAATATCTTTTGGGGTCGTGATTTGATCGCATTTCACGCGTATAAATACATCACTTACCGCGATTTGCTACGGCAGAGTGCCACAACCAGTAATAGGTAAAAGACGTGACAATATATTTATTTTATCTTATTTTTTTCATCTTGCTGCACTTTTCACAATTATTTTTATGATTGTTTAAATTTTTTTGTAAATGAAATTAATAAAAAATTAGTAACAAACAATAGTCCTTATTAAATATGTTTTATATGTATTTTAATACCACTCATTATAACACAGATTTTTATTATAATATAGATTTTCATTACGAAACTACCAAATTATCCAATAGCAGCACAGCAATTACTGATTACTTAATAAAATAGTATTTTTTTTATGGGATGGCTAGCTCAGTGGTATGAAGTCGGCCTGTGGATCCTGAGGTCCCTGGTTCGATTTCCACAGGCGACAAATTTTCATAATTTGAAAAAGCTATCCCTGTGGCTCCTCCACCACTAACATGTTTGGGGGCCGTGATTTGACGACTGGTAACCGCACTGCATGCGCAAAATATATCACTTACCGAGATCTGCTTTAGGAGAGTGCCACACCCAGTAATGGGTAGAAGGCGTGATGATATATTTATTTATTTATTTATTTATTTTACATCCAATAATTTGGATTTTGAATTTGGTCATCGAAAAAATAGTATATACAACTCGCTTATAATGGCTATTAATGCACTGTAACTTTTATGATACTACATTACTATTATTTTTTTAACTAAACATTGTTCAACTAACTTACAAGTATTCCCAATTTCTATTTAAAGGGTCTTTCTGTGTTTTTTTTTGGGTTAAAAAAGGAGCTTTTAAATTTATTTTTTATATTTAAAACAAAACCATTTATTAAATAGCATTTTTTTCTAAACATTAATATATACTTTTAAATGATCCAAAAAAAACGAACTGCGGTGCCCACGATTGCTCATCGTTGGTTCACCTTAAACAAAAAAAACAAACGGCATTTGAAAATAAATACTTATAGCTTCTTCGTCCTCCAAGGAAAAGTTTTGAAAGCAAAAATTTAAAAAATTGTTGTTCCAAAAACGCGTAAGTCTGAGAAAAATAGTGGGTTTTTAAACACAGTTTTTGAATTTTTTTTTTCAAAATCTTTCCGTAGAGGACGAAGAAGATAAAAGTATATATCTCCTAATTCCATTTAGTTTTATTGTTTAAGATAAACCAACGAAGAGCAATCGTGGGCACCACAGAGCGCTTTTTTATCATTTTTGTACACGCTCGTAAGGTCTAATATCAAAGAATTTTTTTTATATGTATTCATTAAAGTATATATTAATGTATAGAAAAAATTGGTATTTAATAAATGGTTTTGATTTAAATATAAAAAATAATTTAAAAGCTCTTATTTTAACCCCAAAAAAACTAGTAAGACCTCTTTAAACATAATTAACTGCTATAGTTTGTAACGACTGCTTATTAATTGATTCAACTTTAATATACTGTCATTTTTTTGGGTATTTTGTCAAAAGTTTATTAAGGAAAATACATTATTTTGGCTCCCCTAGCTACACTTGCAATCTTTCCGTACATTTTGAATCACTCTGTATTTACTAGTAAACTCAAAATAAGAATATTGTAAACTTTTGCTAATGTCCAGTTTTATGTTACTGTTATAATTATCATCCTGTTAAATATAAGAGAAAACAAATAATTAATGTTGTTCTGAGTGAACATTTAGTTAACAATGTATTGATGAACTGTTAACAGTACATCTATGTTTAATGTTATATCTAAACTTTGTAATTATCATATCGCTTGTAATGAATGCAACAATAAAGTCTACGATAGCTGTGATTGATTATGTTAAGCGAGTGAAAGAAATAATGTATGGAACCTTTGGTTGCCCCGCTATTTGACCTCTGACAGCGATCGCCAGAGGTCAGAGCAAATGTTAACCATTTCAAGCACTTTATTCTCCAAGACACTTTCAACTCACTTATAAATGTTATCGGTTATTTTAAATTACAATCTAATATGATTGTCTTCTGTATAATACAGTAAACTGTGGAATATTGTGCCACTGTTCTTATTTCCTGTATTATAAAATAAATAAATAACTATATCATCATGCCTTGTACCTATTACTGGGAGTGGCACTCTGCCGAAGCAGATCTTGGTAAATGATATATTTTTGCGCGTGAAGTGCAGTTACCAGCCGTCAAAGATGTTAGTGGTGGGAGAGCCACAGGGGTAATTTTAATGTGGTGAAAATTATCGGCTGTGAGAATCGAACCGAGGTTCTGCCGAAGCAGATCTCGGTAAATGATGTATTTATAAGCGTGAAATGCGATTACCAGCCGTTAAATCATGGCCCCCAAGGATGTTAGTGGTGAAAGCACCATAGGGGTAATTCTAATGTGGTGAAAATGTTTGTCGGCTGTGGGAATCGAACCAGAGTTCTCAGGATCCATAGACCGACTCGATACCACTGTACCATCTACCCCAATCCACCCCAATAAGTGCCCCAATTTGCTTAGATCAGTTCAGTTAATGAAATTGATTCATTTATCTGAACTGGTTTAGTAAGTGTGAAATCAAATGGAAAATAAAATACATCTTATAAGATTTAAAAACTAAAATCTGCAGATGTGACACTAAGAAGCTATTATTTTTTAAGTTCAAACGCAATAATAAAGTTTTGACATAATAGGATCATATTAAGAACATCTGAAGACAACAAGTCGCATTCTAACTTTTCCTAAACTGATAAAAAGTATATAATAGCTTTTATAGATTGCTCTTTAAAGCCTAATGAATATTGCAAGATTGCAGGCACAGAAAAGTAAGGAGTTTATGTCTATATAGTGTTGAACATTTCTTCAAACTTTGTTCTTAATCATTATAGAGAAGTTTTCGGTTAGTAATAAATTTTAGAGCACTACGAAACTTCAAAACAAAGCTCTTAATTGAGAGGATTTACCACGATATTATGGAAACTTTGTTTCAGGTTCCGTAGGTGCTTTATATGATTACTGCTGCCATTGGCATAGGATTACATTTTTCATCGAAATACAGTGAAACATAATTATGAATAAATATCCAAAGATTTTAGCGATAAATGACAAATCGAATTTTATACTCAAATTGACAAATGTTCCAGTTTTAAAGTTGTATGAAATAATGTTACATAAAGAAAATAATTGACATATTTTTTGTATTAGTTTTTTATTACTTTATACTTTTCAAGATTGGTAAGTGTGTAAAAGTACAAGAACAATAATAATGAATAATGTAGAAGTACAATTAATGGAATTACTATAATAAATATTAATCATCGCAATTAGATATATTTCAAAATATTTAAAGCATTTACATAACAAATGCGCGAATACATACTTTGCACATGAGCGCAAGTTTAATTTGCGTGAATGATACAAATGACGTATTCGTGCATGAATTTTGTACCATGATTTTAGTAACGAGTAAAAATTATGTAATCGACAATGAAAAAAATTATTAAATTTTAAGCTTGAATTTATATTGATAGTTAAGTATGCCATGAAATAATATTTGTTATTTGAAAAGAAATTGTTTATTTTTTTCTCTTAAAATTTGTTAAAATATGACTGTTTGATGGCGTTATAAGCTAATGTCTCTATTTCTTTTATAAATTCCTTAAAATGTGTGAATATAATAAGTACAATTAGCGCTTTAATAGTTAAAATTTAGAATAATAAAAAATGGGTGTTCTTTCAATTACTTTGCGCACTATTGCGCAAAATCAAAGTTTCCATCGGTTTTCAAGGTAATGTAAACTTTATTTTGAATGATTCCACTACAAAAAAAGAATTAATGGAATAAATTTAAATTATAATAAACAATGATCATCGCAATTAGATATATTCCAAAATATTTAAGGCATTTTAAGTTCTTTCCATTGTTGATAGAAAGAAATAATATCTACCATAAGCGTTAAATAAATTTAAAGATCTTCAAATATACGAGTACCTACTACAATACGAGTTCTTTCAATCTTGATGTTCAAAATCAATTAAACGGATTTTTCCCTTTAATTGCAACTTCTGATGATAATAAAAGTAAAATGTATCATTTTTAGATATTATTTATTTTAGATAAATATTAATGAATATTTTTGATAGAACACAAAAAGCAAATAAATACTGTTGTTGTTGAGAATGTAATAACAGTTTGTAAATAAACATCTGTTTCCACCCCGATGATCAAATAGGAAGCTGAATGTCAAGAATACTCCACTCAGAATAGCTACATTCACCATCTAAATTTAGGAAATGCATATTAGAGACCGCGTTTTATGTTTAAAATTAACACAACTGCATTCAAACTTAAATATAAATAGTCTCACGATTATTAGTTCCTTGAAATAATCATATGTTTTCGCAACATTGTACAATGAAAATAGACAAAATATTTGAAAAAATACTATTTCATTACATTTTTGCCCGTAACTAATGAAAACGTTCAAAAATAACATCCTATACAAGAACGTATTAAAAAAATACATGTTTTTGATAGTAGTAGAAAAAGTAAGCCATATCCATGGCAACTGGAAAACAACGGTATGATTTGACTTTAGTGATATCCAGGAGACTTATATTAAGAGAATATTAAATTTCTAATTTATTTATGAAAATTTTACTTCTAAAAGGATGAAAAATAATATAAGAGATGTATATCACTTCACGAAAATGTTGTTCTTCCCTCAGGTGCTTTATATCCCGCGGGAAATGAAACGTCACTTTCTGGAAGGTCTCATTTTCTTCCCTTGCCAAACAAATAATTATTATATAATTCTATTTAACTTAACATTTTAATTTTTAATATAAATGCATCCAATAACACAATAAAAACAATCCCCTATATTCTGTAACTGTATCATTATCTCCTAATTATCATGAAATTAATAACTAATTTTTTTAAATTAAAGTGTACTGGTGTAGGGTTCAACAACCACCCTTAAAATCGGCGCATTCACATCGGCGTCATCTATAGTTTCCACCCGTTCCCAAATCTAATTTTCTTCTTTTTTTATGTTTGTCATGACATAATCCATTATATAGTTATATATGTATCAAGGGAGAAAACAGGCGTTTCTGGCCCGTGGCATGATTATTAGCACGAGGCGCAAAGCGCCGAGTGCTAATAACATGTTCAGGGTCAGAAACGTTAATTTCACCCGTGGTACATACAATATTTTATGCACAACAAAATACCATTTAATTATATGTTCAAAAGATTAAAATATGTAAATAGGTTATATGTCAAAATGACATTTTGCAGAATCAAGTATTCACAATAAACAAAAATTGTCATTTTATTTATGCATCCATGGAAATTATTTCTTTTTGGCCCATGGGCCAAAAAGAAGTTTTTAAGCCCGCTTTTTAGGGCTAAAACACATGCTTTTTGGTTGTGCATAAAAATCTATTTCTGTCACTGGAAAAATGAGACATCATTTTGCATCCTATGACAAACAAAATTATTTTTGGGCTCTTTTGAGAAAACTGTTTAGTTTTCACATCATTTCGATGAAATGTAGCTATTTATATGTGAAACCGTCAACATCTTGGCGAAAGTACTGTGACCTATACTGCGTGTTAAGTATCCAACAATGATATAATCTTAAATCAGTGAATTTTCGTGACATTTTTGTAGTTGAACGTATATTAGAGTGATTAAATTCTTATCTAAGTGGTACTTACAAGGTACAAATAAGTGGATCGAATTTTCAATGAAATTCTTGTAGACTAAAAACAAGTCTGGCGTGCCAGGAAAATATTACATGCTGTTCAACATTGCAAATCAATTATTTGTTATTTGTTTACAAGTCGTTTTATTATCCCAGAATATAAAAGTAATAAATTCCATCGTTTGTGTACACAATAACTATGTCGCAATGAATTCAATTTACTTCTGAAGATGACATTTCAAATAGTACAAAAGAATACACATAAAATAGTTATTTGTGCAACTGCTAATGAAAACTATATATTTTTTTCATTGATTTGAAATTTAATTCCCGGCAGCGAAGCCGGAGTACATCAATCAAATGAGTGAAAAAATATGCTTTCATTATGTGTTTTACATTTTGACGGAGATAAAAATTTAAATTATTTTGATAGATATCAAAAATATATATTTATTTATTTAAAAATAAGAAAAAATAGGAAAAAACTAATTTTCCGTCACTTGTCTCAAAATTCCACAAAAGTTTTACAGCACGTTTGCATCAACTTATCAGGTCATCAACAAACGGCTGGTCAGTTCAGCTTTAACCATAGACGCGTTTCGTCCCTTAGGGACTCATCAGTATGATGCGATCAACTATCCAACTAGACAAACTAGGGACTAGTGAATTGTGATACCGTCTTAGCTGAACTGACTGATGTTAAACTATGTACGCCGGTAACATGATCGCACCATACTGATGAGTCCCTAAAGGACGAAACGCGTCTATGGTTAAAGTTGAACTGACCAGCCGTTTGTTGATGACCTGATAAGTTGATGCAAACGTGCTGTAAAACTTTTGTGGAATTTTGAGACAAGTGATGGAAAATTTGTTTTTTCCTATTTTTTCTTATTTTTAAGACTCAATTCCACATCGCAATAGACATTTTGTCTTTTTGTATTATTTATTTATTTATTTATGATTCTCTGTACAACAGGAACTTAATCCCAATTACAGTATAGGAACCGGACTCACCGAGTCGCAGTGTGGTTGTTCATATATTTTTAGCTTGAGTAGGATTCAAACTAGGAATCTTTAAATTCGAATATCGTACTGGTACCCAAACCATCGTACTGTATATGTTATAAAATTAACATGTTAACCTAAAAACTAGAGTAGTAACGAATAGTAAATCTATCCAATAAAATAGCAAAAGTTTCTTTTCTTTTCAAATCACATTTATTTTAATAATTTGGATGTTGGAGTTGGCCATGGAAAATATGTTTCTTTATTTATTATTAATAGCTGTATTCCATTTGGCACTTGGTTCGTTTAAATCAGTTCAGATAAATTCGACACATGACTAAATAAACTGAATTAAGCAAAATGATGCATTTATTGAGGTGAATTACTTCAAAGTAAATTAGAATTAGTAATTCTAATACTGGAAATAATGGCAGCGAAGTAATCCAGCGAAATAAATAAGTGATCTGGTTCAATAAATGTAAGTTAGATCTGATCCAAATGGCAAATGAAATACGTCTATTATTAGATAGATTTTATGAAGATAAATTTTAAAAATTATACTGACTGATATACAAATATCGATAGTATGTAATTAAATTTTAAATAATTTCCAAGAAAATAAATAAATAAAGATTGTTTAAAAAAAGTCTAATTAAACAATGAGAATGTAATATTTAATTTTCTTCGGACTGTGGATTTGAGAATCCAGGTTTGATTCCCACAACCCACAAATAATTATCACCACATTAAAAATTACTTCTGTGACTTCTTCTTCACTAATACCGTGATTTGACGGCTGGTAACTGTACTTCACGCGCATAAATTGTAAATAAATAAAATAAATATATCATCACGCCTTCCACCCATTACTGGGTGTGGCACACGGCCGAAACAGATCTCTGTAAGTGATATTTTTGCGCGTGAAGTCGTCAAATCACGGCCCCCAAAGATGTTAGTGGTGGAGCCACAGGGGTAGTTTTTAAAATTATGAAAATTGTTTGTCGCCTGCGGGAATCGAACCTGGGTCCTTAGGATCCACAGGCCGACTTCCTACCACTGAGCTAGCCACCCCATGCATAAATTATCACTTACCGAAATCTTTTATTTAAGAGTGCCACACCCAGTAATGGGTAAAAAGCGTTAAAATATTTATATTTGATAATAGTTCAAAAAATGTTAATTTTCTTTACGATGATTTTTTGATCGATATACAAAAACTTTAAAGAAATTGAAGAATGTAAAATAAAAAATAAATAATTAATCATCATGCCTTCTACCCATTACTGGGCGTGGCATTCATCCGTAGCAGATCTCGGTAAGTGATATATATTTCTCGTGAAGTACGGTTACCAGTTGTCAAATCACGACCCCCAAAGATGTTAATGGAGGGATGCTACAGAGATAGTTTTGTTGTCGTGAAAATTGGGGTAGATGAAAAACTTCTGCGATAAAATAAATATTCTATACATATGCTCAAAAATTTTTCTATATATTTTATCTATTATAATTTATTATGGGGTAGTTAGCTCAGTGGGTATCAAGTCGGCCCTGAGAACCCTGGTTCGATTCCCACAGGCGACAAACAATTTTCACCATTTTAAAACTACCCCTGTGGCTCTCCCATCACTAACATCTATGGGGGCCGTGATTTGACGGCTGGTAACCGGACTTCACGCGCAAAATATATCACTTACCGAGATCTGCTTTGGCAGACTGCCACACCCAGTAATGGGTAGAAGGCGTGATGATATATTTATTTATTTTTTTATAATTTATTCAGAGAGGTTATAGCACCCAACAAATAAAAATATAAAAAAGTGAAGCATTTAAGTGGTAAGAATAAAAAATAATCGGTAGCACGCTATCAGTTTATACATAAAGGAAACCCTGTATTTATAAAATAAGAGCAACGTCAAGCGTTGTTACATTAACGAAAAAAATAAACAGAGGGGGTTTTGTATACAACATCCAGTTCAAAGTGACACTTGGATATACGGAAGAGCAGCGATCTCGTAATGTTTTGATTAAAAGCAGACGCATTCCTCAAATAGCTGCGCCGTGCACCGAACATACGCAATATGTTCATGCACAACCCAGTGGCGCCACTAACAAAATATTTTGTGTTAAATGTACAATTAAATACATAAAATAGTATGTACTCGTTTAATGGGTGGTACTTCATAAGGGCGAACACAGGGATTTAACATGGGGTAGTAGTTTCATGCAATTTTCTGTTCGACTATTAATTTTAGGAAAAAAACTGTGGAGTGAAAAGATGTTCGGAATTGACAGATGTATTTAAGACTGTTTTTACATTTTTATTACCGTGTCTGGTGTAGCTGTAACTTTGAAAATCAAAATCAAAATTTCTGTTAAATTGTAGCAATGGCCATGACTTTTGTTTTACATGAATTATGTATTAACGTCTAAGTTTGAAGGTTATAAACGTCAATCTATTTTATAAATAAAATTAAAGCAAATTAGACAGAACAGATATTCCAAAATAATAAAAGATATATTTTGTTTGTTTTTATAAAATTAAAAAAATAGATTGACATATTAGAAACGAAAATAGTTATTTATGTATCAAGGGTGAAAACTGGCGTTTCTGCACCTCGTGCTAATAACATGTTCGGGGTCTAATTTCACCCTTGATACATATTAGTTGTTTATGTACCAAGGGTGAAAACAGGCGTTTCTGATCCGCGGCATGATTATTAGCACGAGGCGCAAAGCGCCGAGGGCTAATAACATGCTCAGGGTCAGAAACGCTAATTTCACCCGTGGTACATATAACATTTTATGCACAACAAAATAACATCTATTATTAAATGTTTAAAAGATTAAAATATGTACGTAGATTATATGTCAAAATGACATTTTGTAAAATCAAGTATTCACAATCAACAAAAATTGTCATTTTATTTATGTATCCATAGGAATTATTTTTTTATAGCCCTAGGGCCAAAAAGAAATGTTCAAGCCAGCTTTTTAGGGTTAAAACACATTAATTTCGGCCCGGTAAATATTTTATGTATAAAAGAACATTTAATTTTAAATTCGTAAGATTAAATCAGGTACATTTATGTCAAAATGACGTTTCGAAAATCAAATATTGACAATAAACAAAATTTGTCATTTTGTACATATAACCATAGCTAATTATTTTATTATGGCCCTAGGGTCAAAAACAGGTGTTTAAGCTCGCTTTTCATGACTAAAACACATGAAGTTATTTCTGTACCAAGGGTGAAAACAGGCGTTTCTGGTCAGGATCAACGTTAATTGCACTCATGGTACATACAATATTTTATGCACAACAAAAGAACATTTAATATTAAATTCGTAAGATTAAAATAGGTACATTTATGTCAAAATGACACTTTGCAGAATCATATATTCACAATAAATAAAAATTGTAATTTTGTAGATGTAACGATAGCAAATTATTTTATTATGGCCCTAGAGCCAAAACTAATTATTTAAGCCCGCTTTTCATGGCTAAAACACATGACTATCGGCCCGGCTGTGCATAAAGCTCATTTTAGTTCCGTCGCTCTTGGAACAGCACAGCGGGCTAATATGTATTATTTTTCTCTTGATTCAAAGCCATAGAAACCCTATTTGATTCCCGGTCGTGGAAAAATAAATTTCATTATAATTTAGAAAAATGTTTCAAGTATAAACTTGTTTAAATCAAATTATGGTTCAGAATTTAGCGATAACCCTACCGAAACGAAAAAATTAAAAACGATAGATCACTAAAAATGATGGTGCCACCACTGTTTTTCTCGCCCGCTATCTAGCGTACCAGACTACCTTGAGTTTAAATTATGTGAAACAGAAACATATATTTGAATTTATGCATTTCAACGAACATTATGCCGTATGGGAGACGGAATCGTTGCAAATGGATATAAACAAATACACGTTGTGTGGTTTTGTTGTTTTGTTTCAGTCCAGAAGTGGCTAAATATTATGTAAATGTTTTACTACATTTCATAAATTGAATTATTTGTTTTCGTACTTGTTTTATTTGCGGAATTTGTTTGTCTACGAGTACATTCCATATTAAATACAAATATCCTATTTTTGGAAAGCGATTCATTACGAGTGTCATTTGATTTAAATACTTATTATTTCAATCATTACATTCATCAAATAATCAGCCCTCGTCGAACATTACCATCCGAACACACACTTTAACCACATCCATAGATCAATCCATATAAACTCATTCATTTATTACACTCAAAATTATTATCACACAACAAACCTTCAATCACATCATTCCTATTCACTTATCATTCATCTTCTTCCTTCGACGTACATAACATATGTATAAAACATCTCAAATTACTCACGGTTACTCCTAACAACGAATCTAATAACGAAACTAATAACGAATCTACAAAGATTAGAAAAGATAAAAGCGATAGCCTGCACTTGTATATAAAAGAAAAGTCCAGACAATGCAGTAACTGGAAATGAAACAAAAAAAAAAATAAGAAAGGAAGGGAGTGTCGCCCTGCGCTTGTTTATGAGTGATTTTAGGGTTCGTGCTACCCCATTTGTTGGGATATAGCGTGAAGATATGTATGTATGTATGTACTTATTATTAGACAGGCAGATTAATAAAACGGATTAGCGCTAACACCGTTTTTAATATTATCTATAACTCTGTTTCAAATTAAAACAGATTAAAGAAATGAACGAAACTTAATGCTAATTAACTCTCTTTTTAACTCAAGTTAAAATAAACTTGTTTCGTACATTCAAAAGAGAGATAAAAACGAAATAAAAAATGGTTTTAGCGCTAATCCGCTTTATGAATCTGCCTGTTAGTTCTCTATTCATTCTGGGGTAAGTGGTTCAGTGGTATCGAGTCGACCAGTGGATTCTGTGAACCCTGGTTTGATTCCCACAGCCGACAAACATTTTCACCACATTAAAATTAGCCCTGTGGCTCCCCGTCCACTAACATCCTTAGGAGCCGTGATTGGACGGCTGGTAACCGCACTTCACGCGCATAAATATATCACTTACCGAGATCTACTACAGTAAAGTGTCTCTCAGTAATAATGGGTAAAAGGTGTGATCATATATTTATTTTTGTGTTTCTATTCATTCTCATCAAAATAATGCATTTTTTCAAATTGTGTACTAGATCAAATTAAAGTAAGCAGCCATTTTTTTATAGGTCACCCATTTAGAGTGAAATATTACCTACCGAAATATACTTCAGACGTAAACTTTTACTTTATTGTCAGCCATAAATGGTTTGACATTTACCTATGCAAATATTTGCGTAGGAGGTGAAAATAATAAAACAATTCGCTCAAGGCATATTTTATACTTATCACTTTCATGGTTTTATACATACATGTGTGAAACATATACTTACGTATAATAACTATATTATTATCACGGTCAAGTAATTTAACACGTTTTTATCTAAATCAGAAGTCCTTAAAATGCAACATGCGCCTGATTGAGTCTGAAGTCTTGCACCAGATTTTTTTGGTATTTTACGTATTGTGCAAATTTATTAAGTTAAATATAAAATAAATAAATATATCATCACGCCTTTTACCCATTACTAGGTGTGGCACTCTGCCGAAGCAGATCTCGGTAAGTGATATATTTATGCGCGTGAGGTGCGGTTACCAGCAGTCAAATCATGACCTCTAAAGATTTTAGTGGTGGTAGAGCCACAGGGGTAATTTTAATTTGATGAAAATGTTTGCCGGCTGTGGGGATACCACTGAGCCACTAACCCATTAATTGTAATAAATTTGAGAACATTTAATTTATGTGCAAATAATAATTAAAAGTGAAAAGTGAAAAGTATTTCTACATGCTAATGGACTATCATGATTTTTATCTTGTAGGCAGCTAGAAGAATGAAATAAAAGTTACTTATTATTTAGAACTAACTTTGTTATTACCTATACAGTTTTTGAATAAAACGAAAAAGTTTAAGTTAATATAGAAATGTTTACTTCCTGTTCCAATGGTTGTCATTCCAAGATGTATGTATCGATTGACTTCAAATTTTATCTGTGTATTAACAACGCACTAGTATATGTCTCATTAAAATTTCATTCAATTATCTTGCATACTACACGAGAAATAAAACTGCAAAATAAAACATCAAACGAAAAAATAAGATTCGGGTCAACTGATGTGAGGCAGGGATGTATAACTAAATAATTTTTAATCCTGGGCGCCCACTGGGAGGGTCCAATCTGTTGATGGAACCTCCCTCCTCCATTGATTCCTGATGTTTATTTTATTATTTAATTTTAAATGAAATTAAAAAAAAATATTTTGATTTCTTTGACAGTACATAAATTATTTAATTAAATAAATAAATAAATATATATATCATCACGCCTTCTACCCATTACTGGGTGTGGCACTCTGCCAAAGCAGATATCGGTAAGTGATATATTTTGCGCGTGAAGTGCGGTTACCAATCGTCAAATCACGGCCCCCAAAGATGTTAGTGGTGGAGGAGCCCTGTGGCTTTTAAAATTATTAAAATTGTTGCCTGTGGGAATCGAACCAGGATTCTCAGGATCCACAGGCCGACTTCATACCACTGAGCGAGCCACCCCATAATTATTTAGATATTATATATATATATATATATATATATATATATATATATATATATATATATATATATATATATTATATATATATCAAATTACCAACCTTGTAAAAAAGTTTGTGAAGACTCATGATTTTAATGTATTTTAATTCGATAAATTTGAGAAATTGCAAATTTATTTATTTTATGTTATTATTAATGTAGTATAGTAAAATATTATTGTACTGTGAGAAGCATGTTATCTTAAAATAGATTTGTGTTTAAATAAGAAAGACAACATCCAGAATTGCAGCCAAAAGTAATGTATACAGTGAAATCATGATTTTATTTAGTTTATATCCACATCTACAAATAAATGTAAAATGTACAATTAACAGATTTAACGTCATCTCTGACATGCGGTTAATTTAGACATGTTTATACCGTCTATAATGTAATTTTAGATTAATTTTGATAGATATTACGGTGTATTTACTTCTGCGAAAAGTAAGTTTCATTCATTTCATGAGAAAGTAATAATTTAACATTATCAAATTAATTAATATCACGAAGAACTGATAAATAGGAATTTCACAAAGTTGTGTGATGTAGGAATAATAGGGCGCTTTTATACCACGTCATTAATAACACCAAACCGACCCTTTCGAAACCTCAGAGTAAACTCTAGAGCGCGACCAGAGCTTTCAAACATTTCAACCTTTATGTCAAACTGTGATTACGTATAAAACTTTTACAAAGTATGAAAAGCAAAACGAATTAATATTTATACGAAAATGGATAGTATAACGCCTAGCAATGTTGCCAACTGAATGATAATTGACTAAAAATCTAAATCGAATATAAAAACTTATTTGTGCAAAAATTATAATTGTTTTGATAATATCAGATTTAATATAAAATAAATATATCATCACGCCTTCTATCCATTACTGGGTGTGACACTCTGCCGAAGCAGATCTCGGTAACTGATATATTTTGCGCGTGAAGTGCGGTTACCAGTCGTCAAATCACGGCCTCCAAAGTTGTTAGTGGTGTAGGAGACACAGGGGTAGTTTTTTTTAATTATGAAAATTGTTTGTCGCCTGTGGGAATCGAACCAGGGTTCTCAGGATCCACAGGCCGACTTCATACCACTGAGCTAGCCACCCCATTCATATGTTAACAATAAAAAGGAACGAACCTTGTTGTTTGAAATTTGAGGTTAGAATTAAATGACACAAATTAGTTTGAGATTTCAATGACAAGAAATTTTCTGTTAAAAATATTGATTCCGAAAAATGTGAACAAAACTCACTCAAAAAGTGAAACGATTCACTTTCATATCTTGTGGATTTGAGAACCTAGGTTCGATTCAAACAACCGATAAATAATGTTCACCACATTAAAATTATCCCTGTGGCTCTCCCTCGACTAACATATTTCGGGGGTAATGCTTTGCCGCCTGAAAATCATACTTTACGCGCATAAATATATCACTTACAGAGATCTGCTACGGCAGAGGGTAGAAATTATTTACTTTATTTTATAAAATTTTAATTTCATTTTGAAACAAAATATTAATAAAAATATTAAAAAAAATATATCATCACGCCTTCTACCCATTACTGGGTGTGACACTCTGCTAAAGCAGATCTCGGTAAGTGATATATTTATGCGCGTGAAGTGCGGTTACCAGTCGTCAAATCACGGCCCCCAAACATGTTAGTGGTGGAGGAGCCACAGGGATAGCTTTTTCAAATTATGAAAATTTGTCGCCTGTGGGAATCGAACCAGGGACCTCAGGATCCACAGGCCGACTTCATACCACTGTGCTAGCCATCCCATAAATATTAAAAATACAATAAATTATTTTATATGTATCTTTGACATATTGAATGCATTGCTTTACGTATTCTTAGGAGTATGCACGCAATATTAAATATTTGCATATACTAAGATAAATTTAAAATTATCAATCCAATTGATCAGCAAAAAACTCGCGCCATATGTGACTGTTGTGAACATGCCGCTCATAAGTAAACATACTTGGTAACATCACTTAAGATTTGTGCAATAAAAAAAAAGATTAAATATAGTCGCCCTTGAAACTAGCCTAGTAAACGCGAGATCGTACTTTTTCATGTTTTTAAGAATGTTGTTTTCATTCATTATTATTTAAATGTACTCAAAACACTAAAATTAACCTCGTACTGTTTTGTACTGTTTTAAAAATAATTAAAGGTTATTTAAAACCGTCAACTCTCACTGCAAATATCAAGTATATGTATAAATATTTGCTATTAATAATTGTAAACATTAGATGTAAAATAATGATTTATTAACTATTGCGTTTTACATGGTTTAAGTAATATTTATATCAACAATTACAGCAATAATATAGTATATTGTAAACTTTATTAATACTTAAAAACAACATTTTTCATTGAGGTTATGTTCAGTTTACTAACCAATTAGAACAATAAAACAATTTTTAAATCAATTCAAAAACATTTTGGCATTTATTATGAGGGGCGATTTTAATCTAAGTACAGGCAATCGTAGCCCAGTGGATAAAAGCAAGGTAAAACTTGGGTTTCTTAACTAGTAAGCAGGTCGTGCGTTCAAATCTCACTGCCTTCTACTTATATGTAAAAAAAAACATTGTATCCAAGAGGATCGAATTCCTGTATAAGTTACTGTAATTGGGATTAAGTTCCTGTACTACAGAGTAACAAATAAATAAAATAAAATAAAGTAAAATAGAGGGCACTAAGAATTAATCTGTCCAAAGAAACTTCTACAATCACGTTTGAGTTTTTGTTTTGAAATTGTTGATAGTTTTCATATATCCATGGATATATTCTTACTTTACTGGTCTGCGGGCTGCAAAATCTTATTACTGCTTGGCGCACGGTAATCATTAACTTTCTACACCTAATGTTTACTTTTTGCTTAGTCATAGAAAAAATTATGTGTGCACCACAAGTAAAAAATGTCTTTTTTGTTTTTGCATGGATGTTGGATGCTGCTTTCGCTGTGCCTCACAACAATAGTTATTTGTATACCTGGAGCAGAAAGTAGCCTATTGCCGCTCGCGCATGGAAAACTTTGTAAAATTTTGGATATGAGAAAGCTATCTGCCAGATGGGTGCCGCATTGTGGACAACGCACCGGCGCACAGGTCCGCAGTCGCAATGGCAAAATTGCATGAATTGAGCTACGAATTGGTTCATCATCCACCATATTCTCCAGATTTGCCCCCCTGCGATTTTTATCTATTTCCAAACTTGAAAAAATGGCTCGGCGGAAAGAGATTTGGCTCCAACGATGAGGTCATCGCTGAGACAAACGCCTATTTTGAAGGATTGCCAAAATCGCATTATTTGGAAGGGATCGAAAAATTAGAAAAACGTTGGACGAAGTGTATCGAGCTACAAGGAGATTATGTTGAGAAATAAAATATGTTTTAAACAAATAAATCATTTCTTGTTTCATTCTTCAGGGACTTTTCACCCTGCCCTCATATCATACATATGCTGCTGCTGTGTTGACTTAATGTAACTTTCCTGTTTTCTTTTACTCAATGGACCTAATAAATAAGATTCAGTTTCATCTTCTTGTGAACTTTGAATAACCCACGATACGTCGTGACGCCGCGAGTGCTCTAAATTCGTGTCTGACGCAAATGCGTTCAAGTTTGGCTCGCGTTCAGCTGTTCGACGTCGCGACGACAGCGCCGCTTGTTGAGAGCCACTGGTGAACGCTTAACGTTCTCTAGACCGGAACTATAAATTCAAGATGAGTTTGTGCCACTGTTTACTTGTTCAATATATCACGTGACCCACAGAATGTCCAAAACTTTTTACCACAATGCTCGTGTTCTGTCGTAAACAAAGCGTTAAATATTTCTGATTTTATTACTTGGATAATGACAGACCTTACAGTAATATTAAATGGTTAGCTAGTAGTTTGAGCACGTTGAGAAAGTATCAAGTAAGCGTGTTGTTATGAATGAATGTTTTTGTACTACGCGTAAACGCCTATTTCGGGAGTATGATCTAATGATAACTTGCTCTCTGAATATATACGGCTGAGTATAGTTAATTTAAGTATATAGGTGACCTTATTTTTTGGCATGTCAAATGAATAGCTACAGTATCCAATGACCAATTTTTTTTTATACAAAAATACGCCACTGTGTATTATAGGGTTCATTTATAATAATTATTATAAAACTCAAATAGTGAAATAAATAGGTATGTTTAATTTAGCTGCTGTCAAAAATTTACGAACTTCCATAAATAAAAGAAATATAGCAACACGTCTTCTACCCATTACTGGGTGTGGCCCTCTGCCGAAGCAGATCTCGTAAGTGATATATTTTGCGCGTGAAGTGCGGTTACCAGTTGTCAAATCACGGCCTCCAAAGAAGTTAGTGGTGGAGGAGCCACAGGAGTAGTTTTTGAAATTATGAAAATTGTTTGTCGCCTGTGGGAATCGAATCTAGGGTACCAGGGTTCTCAGGATCCACAGGCCGACTGCATACCACTGAGCTAGTCACCCCATAATTTCCATGAAAAAGTATTAAAAATATATACAAGATGTTCCATGATAATAGTGCCATGGTCAAATAAGATTTTCATTGCCATTGCTTCCCTAATTACATTACAACAAAACTATTCGAATCAGTATTTAGAGTATTAAATTCTACTTTTAAATCAGTCTAGATATTATATTTTATTTATTTAAAAATAATTCCAAAAATTATATTTTTGGATAAATAAGTTAGAAATCATATCCCCGTTTGATTTCCTCTGCGGGAAGATTTGACCATCTTACCCGGCTGTAGCTTTTAATAATTATTTTATAAAAATCAAAGACGTTGTATTTACAAATGTATATCACGTTTCCTTGGTCACCACAAACAAAAATAATAAGTGTAACATTTTTCAAAGTAACTATTTTCCCTCACTGTGAGGAAAACGGTTACAATCACAACAACTAAATTATATGAAGGAAATGTCATTTTCTGAAATAATTTTGAAATAAACAGTTTATATATAGTATATAAAATTATTAAAAAAAATTAAAAGATAAAATACGTTCTAAAAAAGAATTTTGTTTTTATAGAAATTGTACTCTTTTGAGTATTGATACTTATCTTACATTTATTGTCTTAATTAACTGAAGTGGTGCTCCAAATAAGAGAAGAACATTCCTAATATTTTTATATTTAACTATATTTTTAAAAAAAGATAATAAAATTGATTGTACAAATAGCTGTCAAAAATAATTTGTAGTCACTAATAAAATTATCTAGTAGATAAAAACAACAAGAAACAATAAGTACATATTCCAATCTTTTATTAGTATATCGATAACAAAATAACGAGATAAATATAGGTTAGTCGGGCCTAATCACCCAGTAATTCCACATTTATTACGTATTTTAAATGAATGAAAGTAAAAATTATTAATTTTAGATTTTGACAGTTGCATTTCAAATAAACAGAAATAAGGAAAACAGAAATAAGACCTCTATTTCTTAAGACTGGGCGAGAAATTAAAAAATTCAAATTTTAATCTATAATCAAATAATTTTAAATACGTCAAAATATTTTAATTATTTTGTTGCTGTATATATTTTTATTTATTAGCGAATTCCCTAGTAATTTTTAAGATTTCTAGATCAGTGCTTTCAAAAGTTATGGATAAAAAACTGCCTTGGAAAAAATAAAATTCGTAACACAGAAATATACACTCGAAAAAACAAACTCGTTTTCTTGAAGACACATTTTTAAAAAATATTATAAAATAGTTTTCATGATTTGGCAAGGCGGCATTTAATTGATTATTAACTTTACATTTAAATTTATTTTTACATAGCAACCGTTTAACAAATGCATAGCAACATGATAATTACTTGTGTTCGATTTGCCATTTGGTTCACTTAAATCAGTTCAGATAAATTAGACAAAATGTCCGGTTGTACAGTGGTGCTAAAATAAATAAATAAATATATCATCACGCCTTCTACCCATTACTGGGTGTGGCACTCTGCCGAAGCAGATCTTGGTAAGTGATAATTTTGCGCGTGAAGTACGGTTACCAGTCGTCAAGTCACGGCCCCCAAATATGTTAGTGGTGGAGGAGCCACAGGGGTAGCTTTTTGAAATTACGAAAATTATTTGTCGCCTGTGGGAATCGAACCAGGGTTTTTAGGATCCACAGATCGACTTCATACCACTGAGCTAGCCACCTAAGATTATAAATATTGAATAGTACGAAATTAACGATAATTCTAAACAATCGACAAACAGAATGTATTCATGCAGTAATAAACCAGCTAGTTTTTGTCTAATTGTAACTGTCAAAAATTGCCGACCCACATTTTGAGAAGCACTGCTTTGAGGTCCGTAGACTTCCGGTAAAGATTCACTGACCTAGTGCAGAATATATGCCACAAACAAGATAATGAAAGAGACTCACCCTTGCGATTCTAAGCGGCAGCTGTGAATCAGCACCACCATGCATGCGAAACCCCCAGGGCGAGCCGCCGTCCAGCGTCACTTGTCTCGAACTCATGGCGACGGCGCCGAGCTCGCCTGTCCGCTGGCACCGGTGCCAACACACACACTACCACCGCTCATCGATCAAAATACATTCACTGTTCCCGTACTGCACCTGCACCTGCACGCTGCACTTCGACGACACGATCCCGACACACAAACTACACCGACGCTTCGTCAAAACACAACGCGAGAGCGCTAAGTCTAGGTTTGTAGTGCGTGCGCGCCGCCGCACTCTGCCTTGACAAGTGGCATCGCGCGTGCCGAAGGTCTTCTCGTTCACGCAGTCGCCTCACGCGCCGCCGTCGTCGCCGCTGCCTCTCTCCGACAGATGAGCTCAGCTGCTGGACAAAACCAACGCTAAAGAAAACTTAATTACTACACTGTCTGTACTAATTGTCTCGGTCGAGATGAATGATGAAATGGAGGCATTACACACAAGTGGAAAAATATATAATTTATTTTTATGTAGGTTATAACCGGCAAATTTTAATTAAAAATTTTCACGTTTAAAAGCCTTTGTGTTTATTACATATTACTGACAGTATTCATGGTAATGTCACATACATACAGCCATACATAACATCATTCATAAAAATATACCGGATGTAATACGAAAAATATTTTTCGCACTTCCGGAAGTAAATGTCCTACTTTATTTTTTTTCGAGGGCTGAAGTGGGATTAATAATTTCGGAGGAATTAAATTTTAAATTTAATCCCGCCGGTATAAAACTGACAGGTAAACAAGCATTACCGTAGCAATAAGTATATTATAAACCACAAAATATTTCAATATTTTAAATGGAGTGGCTAGCTCAGTGGTATGAAGTCGACCTGTGGATCCTGAGAACCCTGGTCTTTGGGAGCCGTGATTAGACGACTGATAACCGCACTTCACGCGCCTAAATATATCACTTACCGAGATCTGCTTCGGCAGTGTGCCACATCCAGTAATGGGTAAAGGGCGTGATGATATATTTATTTATTTATTTATTTAGAATTATTTAATATGGGGTGGCTAGCTCAGTGGTATGAAGTCGACCTGTGGATCCTGAGAACCCTGGTTCGATTCCCACAGGCGACAAACAATTTTCATAATTTCAAAAACTACCCCTGTGGCTCCTCCACCACTAACATCTTTGGGGGCCGTGATTTGACGACTGGTAACCGCACTTCACGCGCAAAATATATTACTTACTGACATCTGCTTCGACAGAGTGCCACATCCAGTAATGGGTAGAAGGCGTGATGATGATATATTTATTTATTTATTTTTTTATAAATTGTTGAAAATAAAATTTGTTTATTGATTCAAAAGAAAAATCTAAATCTGTTCAACAATGTAGCCAAAAAATGATATTATATTTGAATATGGTTATTAAAAATATCCGGGCATAAAATTTATTTTAACAGATGTAAAAATTTCGATAGCTTGTTGTTAAATTTTAAAAGATCTCCAAGGAGATAAATAAATTAAAATAATGAAATCACGGCCCCCAAAGATGGTGGAGGAGCCACAGGAGTAGTTTTTGAAATTATGAAAATTGTTTGTCGCATGTGGGAATCGAACCAGGGTTCTCAGGATCCACAGGCCTTAAAAATTGCCCATACATTATAAAAACCTCATTTTTCTGATCAGCTACGGCAGAGTCACACCCAGTAAAAGCGTGATGATATATTTATTTTATTAAATAACTCATAAAATAATATCTGTTAATTAGTTTTTATGCAAATTTTAATCTCGTCAACTATTATTTAAAGTACTTATTTCTAAAATAATTTGATAAATAATAGCGACAAAGAAACTAATTTTCCATATTAAATTTCTATGACCCACTGTTTGTATTACTCTAGGTGTACAGAATGTCCCAAAATAAAGCAACATTCAACAAGAACTATTTATTTTTTTCAATAATGTGAAATTCTCTTATTATTAAAATGGGGCAAAAAAGAAGATAGTACGTCACTGATGTAGTTAGGTTTTGAATTTTCATTATATTACATTAGCAATTTTTTTGTACAATGATTGATTAATGATATGAATCTATTTTTATTATATTGCCTAATTGTATGATATGAATTGAAGCGTCATTTCTGAAAGTATGAAATTCTTAACATTCTACTAATAAAATATAAATAGGTATTTTAAATATAGTTACAAAGATTTTTGCAAGCTGGCGTAGTATCTCAATAAAAAGTGCTCTATTAATATAACTGCCAGAATTTAAAAATATATCATATTACCAAATTTGAATTTTAAATGTAAAGTTTACAATTGCCATTAATGTATGTCCACTAACTTATTTGTCAAATACATGGTAAATAAAACAGGAAGATGAAATTTAAAACAGCAATACGTCGGCCTTGAATTAAAATTCTAATACGTCTAAAAATCGTAGCTAATAAATGAATCCCATGGCCATATAGGCAAATAACTACATAACTTTCGTACATTAATTTCCATTTTTATCTAGTGACCTACAACTAAATACTGGAAAACAAGATTCGTACTGATGATGTCATCAGCGCTGTTAATGAAAACTAATAACATATAAATAGCCAACCAGCACAATACCTTGCATTCGAAGTTGCATAATTCCTTATACGTCACACATAACAACAAAACGCGGTGCATTCACACGCACTCTCGCTGGAAATAGTCTACGCACGTGACGTCATCAAGCCCAAGCACTCGATTAATGGGTTAATGCGTGCGAGTCGTGCGCTTGCCATGTTTTTGTTGCTGGAAAATGTAACACGGACATGACATATCCTTGCTGTGGACGGGTAAATGAAATGGCGGCCATTTTGCAGCGCATGCGTTGGTCTTCTTTTTACTTACGATCAATAGCTACAGAGAGATTTAAATAAAATGATTTGCATTTAATTTTTTATTAGGTTTTTATGCTTTGAAGGTTATGTTCATATAGATTAATAAAGTAGATTTTTTGTGCTATTTTCATTTCAGATTATAGGGTACTTTTGTACCATTATCTTTAGTTCCGTAGTTTGCTACGAGATGTGCCTACTTGAACAATTGAGTACTGTGATTTTCTAGGAATACAGGATGTTTCATAATTATTACCATCTAAATAAAGGGTATATATTAAATTAGTATTTTAAGTAATTACTTCATAAATAAATACGTATGGGATGACTAGCTCAGTGGTATGAAGTCGGCCTGTGGATCCTGAGAACTCTGGTTCCATTCCCACAGGCGACAAACAATTTTCATAATTTCAAAAACTACCCCTGTGGCTTCTCCACCACTAACATCTTTGGAGCCCGTGATTTGACGACTGGTAACCGCACTTCCCGCGCAAAATATATCACTTACCAAGATCTGCTTCGGCAGAGTGCCACACCCAGTAATGGGTAGAAGGCGTGATGATATATTTATTTTATTTATTTAAAATAAAGGGTATATATATATATATAACAATTGATGAAATTAAATTGTATAAAAAAATAAATAAATATATCAACACGCTTTTTACCTATTACTGGGTGTGGCGCTCTGCCAGAGCAGATCTTGGTAAATGATATATTTTTGCGCGTGAAGTGCGGTTACCAGTCGTCAAATCACGGCCCTCATAGATGATAGTGATGGGGTAATTTTAATGTGGTGAAAATGTTTGTCGGCTGTGGAAATCGAACTAGGGTTCTCAGGATTCACAGGCCAACTCGATATCACTGAGCATCCTACCCCATTAAAATGAATTATAGATACCATCAGGATTTGAACCTGGGACCTATGAACTCATATGGTTTAAACCAACTAAGCTACGGTCGCGTTGGATTCAAATGTGATTTTATTATATATATAATTGAACAGTCCTTAACATTTTTTGTACCACTGAACTAAAAATTAAATAAGAGATAAAATGAAATTACATTGAAGAACACATCTTTAATAAAATTAAGTTAATTTGAATGATTAATAATTTTTTGCAAATTGATTGTGAAAATCATCTTCTCTTTCATGAAAAATCGTTTAGAAAGTGATCTATTTTTCAACTATTTTAAGAACCGTGTAAAAAAATAATAAATAATAAAATAGTAAATACTACAATTTTATTACTTTAATTTTACTTTTTATTTACTAGTTTTATTTATTCATGGCGTGAAAGAACTACTCTTGTGACCCTCCCTCCACTAACATCCTTGGGAGCCGTAATTTGACGTCTAGTAACCGCACTTCACGTTCAAAATATATAACTGAGATCTGCTACGGCAGAGTGCCACACCCAGTAATGAGTAAATGGCATGATGGTATATTTATCATTTTATTAATGTTTTCAAATTTATTACATTACTTTCAACCTTTAACTTCAATAATATATAGTACTTAATATCTTGTTTTAAAAAAATATATTGTTTAGGTACTATCTTGATTCATAAAACAGAAATTGGTTTTTAGTAAAAATTTATTAAAACCATTATTATACAAAATATTTACAATATGTACAAAGTTGGTAGAAACATAATGTTTCTTAATACCTAGTAGGTAATAAAATAATTAATAACAAAATTGAAAGCATGATCCACTAAGTATAAATACACTATAACAAGTTTCGATATCTCCATACTTTATAATCATATCATATCGTTTTATTAAGATGTACTTATAATAATATTAGATAAATCATATTACCAAATATAGTAACAGTAACAACAGTAATAACAATAACAGTTGAACGCAAACTTAACAAAAGTAATGAAACTTAACAAAACAAAGTGTAACACAACTAATGAGAAACAGAAACTTAACAGATCAGAAATAACGAATTAATTTTCAAATTGACTATATGTACAGTCAATATAAAAAGCAAATAATAACGAAAATAGGGGCACAACAAACAAAAACAACTTAACAACATCGGAAAAAGTTAAAAGCAACTGAAACAAATTAATAAAAACAGCTAAAAAAAATTGAAAAGCAAGTAACAACAAAAAGTTAAACAAATAACCAAGAAGAATAACAAAAACAAGTTAATAACGAGAAAACAACTGAGTATCACTCAACAATCAACAAATCTTTAACAGGGAAATCAACGACAACGGCAACAATGAACAACACAACAAAAAACTTAAACAAAAACAACATGTCCAAATTGGAGAAATGAGAAAAATTAACTGTTATGCATATTACAAAATTATTTGACGACTGGTAATCGCACTTCACGCGCAAAAATATATCACTTACCGAGATCTGCTTCAGCAGAGTGCCACACCCAGTAATGGGTAGAAGGCGTGATGATATATTTATTTATTTATTTTTATTTGTGTCAAGAGAAAAGTCTTATATAATAATAGTGTATTATTTTTTTTAATTTTGAGAATAAGTTTAATATTACTGCATCAACTAAAATGATGTAATAGTACACAGTAACATTATACCAAAATCTAAACGTTTGTGTTATTCGAACTATAAGCAAATTTAAATAACATTTTTTTTATCCAAAGAAATGAATTGAAGTATAATATAATTGCATCAACTTGTACGATATAACAGTACGCAGTGATATTATACTTGAAAAATATATGCAGTGGCGTAGTCAGAATCAGCACAAAAAGGGAACCAAACTTTTTTGACAGAATTTAAGAGTTATCTTCTTTAAGAATTTAAAAATAGATATGAAAATTAATTAATTGGTTTTGCAAAATATTTGAAAGTAAACATAATTTTTTGCTTCCATATCCATGAAATTAAATATAATTTTGGAAAGCCAAGCTGACTACGCTACTGATTTTATTATTTGACTTATGTAATTAATTATTTTCGCCAATAAACGAGTATGTATAAAATCTGTAAATGAAACCACGTTTTTATTTTCCGTATCCCACTAATTTAATAAATGTATATATAATATTATTGCATCTACAACGATGTAATAATAACGCAATGACATTACACTAGTAGACTGAAGATTTTATAAAATTGATTAATAAAAAATATGTTGAAAATATGAATGAGTAACCAATGGATACGAATAATAAAAAACAGAAAACAACGTAACAAAGCATTAAGGAAAACAAAAACTTAACTAACAGAAAACAGATTGTCTAACAAAAAACAGATTGTCCTAACAGAGAACGAGATTTTAAAAGGGGCCAAACTTAAATTTTGAAATATTTACCACTCCATTCAACAATAACATTGTATTGGTAAATATTAATATAACAATCTAACAAAAATAGAAATAATGAATTTTGTACGTGAATCGTGAAAACAAAGTTTAACAGAATTGTTATTTATCACTGCACATAACAATAACAAAAAAACAAAAACTTAACGAAGAATTAACAGATAACAGAAGGTTTAAATCGAAAGAGAAACAAAAGAAAATAAAATTTGTTTATCATTGCATGTAACAATTAATATTGCAAAGGTAAACGAATTGTAATTTTGATAGTTCAACTTATAAAAAAAAATTAGATAAATATTAATTTTGAAAAGCAAATAATAAAAATAAATCAAAAACAAAAACAAAAATTCAACAAAAAACAAGAGTCTCAAAAACAAAATGTTAAAAACTTAATAAAACAACTAACAATTCCGAGGGAAAATTGTGTTCAACGAGAAATTAACAAAACAGTGCAGTGATAAATAAAATAAACAAAAACACAACATATTTCAACAAAAAACAGTGTAGTGAAATTAATCCTAATAACAGAAAACGACTAACGATTTTAAAAACAAAATTAAATAGATTTATAAAAGAAAACAGGGTAATGAAATGAAGTAACAATTAACAAAAAACGACGTTGTTCAAAACTTAACAGATTTTTAACATTAACAAGTGGGTTGACGGAAATTTTAATGAATATCAAAAAACAGTGAACGATAAATTTAGTTCAACCAAAATGATGTAACAAAAACAAAATACTGGAAAACAAAACTTGAACTTGTAGCCCAGTGCAATTTGATAAACTTAACGCATAGACGAAAAACAATTGATGAAAATTTAAACAATAACAACTATTAAAAAACTTAACAAAACAGTTATCAAAAACAATGAAACAAAGGTAACTGCAGAACGTCATACTCAAAACGAAGAAACTTAATAGAAACTTAACAGTTTTTTTTGTAATTTTCATGGCGTTTATTGATTTTCCTTTTTTGAAGTTTTAAGCGAAGCTCATAATTTGTTGTATATTTACAGTTTGTCCGGATGTGCTTCGAAGTGGACATTGTCTTGTCGTTCAAACGCCATTGCTCGTTGTCTCCTTTACATTTTGGGCACTTTGATCATCTTGTTGCTGTCAAGTCGCTCTGTTGTTGTTGTAGTTGTTTACTTTGCATGTTGTTGCTACCGAAACCATCAGCTCTGTAATAGAAATGGACACATTAGTATTGTAAAAAAAGTTAGATTACAGAATTATAATAGTTATTTATGTATCAAGGTTGAAAACAGGCGTTTCAATCCCGTGCGATTATTAGCACGAGACGCAGAGCGCCGAGGGCTAACAACATGTTGAGGGTCAGAAACGCTAATTTCACCCGTGGTACATACAATATTTTATGCACAATAAAGTAACATTTAATTATATGTTCAAAAGATTAAAATATGTACATAGGTTATATGTCAAAATGACATTTTGCAGAATCAAGTATTCACAATAAACAAAAATTATCATTTTATTTATGTATCCATTGGAATTATTTCTATTTGGTCCATGGGCCAAAAATAATGTTTAAGCCCATTTTTCAAGGCTAAAACACATGAATCTCGGCCCGGTTGTACATAAAGTATTTTTATGTTCAATTAATGTATTATATGTATATTAAATATGCTACATAATGTTATGAATATGCAGAGAATTATAAAGAGAGAGTTATGTTCATTATTCGCTCTTTTGCACCAATCAGAAAATTATTATGCCTGAATCAGTTTCTCTCTGCAAATTAAAAAAGAGCATAAATCATGGTAGGTAACTTTGACAAACCGAATAATAAAAAAAAGAATATGCAAAAACATTTCAAAATGACATTTCTCTATCACCATAGGTCACATAACAAAATATTGCATTGTTAATGTAATTTTGTTTTTCAATGCTGGAATAAAATGACAGTTAACTTGTCTATCAAATAAGTAAAAAAAATCATTAATACAATTTCTGTAATTTTGTATAGAATCTAATGCAATATTTTCCTACAACCGAATAAAAAATAGGGTATTTTTAACTGTCAGTTGAATATAGAAAGTTGGCGTTTGCCATTCGCCGAGCGGCAATAAGATTTTAGCGCTTGCCGAGCGGTAAAGTAAGATTGTATCCATGGATACATGAAAACTGTCAACATTTCTAAATGAATTTCGAAACGAAAAAATTGTCAGTAATAATATAACAAGAGAGTGGGAATAAATTGAAAATAATTTGACAGATCTTTCTAAACCTTGTTACCAGGCAATAGTCACGGAAGTCCGTGGGGCTTGAGTGGCTATTGCCAAATGGCAACAAGTTTGAGAAAGATACTGGAGAATTGTTTTCTAATTTGTCGAACTCTCGAGTTATATTTAATTATATTATTTTTTGACTTAGCTGTTCAGGTCGATACATCCAACTTAAAAGATTTTGAACTGGGTTTATTTCGATTGATTACTTATTAATGTATTCTTGGAAGTTATTTCCAAAATTTGTTGGTGTATTTCTGTATCTAAAATACAACTAAATCGATTTTTTCACACATTTTACTTGATGCGTTGACAGCTTTAAATAATTATTTGACAACTACCTATCATTTATCACAAACAAAAAAGCATCTACAGAGATAATTCTCGGGAATAATCACAAGAGCAAATTCTCAGTACAATAATGACAGGATTGGTTCAAACGCAGACACGTCACATACAATGAAGCATTTCATTGGTTTTGAGAAACGTCAAAAAATAATCAAAAATAATTTTAAATTCCTTTTTAAGAGTTTATAAATGGTCGTAGAAACAAAATATTATGTGCCTCGATCAACAATCTCCATGCGCGAGGAGCAATAGACTACTTTCTGCTCTAAGTGTACAAATAATTATTAGTTTTTGTAGATGAATTTTATGATGATGAATTCTATGATGATGAAGTCTAAATCAACAAATTCAGTGAAATATAAATAAATTTATACAATAGGTACCAAACATAGAAAAATATAAATCTGTTGAACAAAAAGGATCAAGTCTGTTTGATGCATTTGAAAAAACAAAACAAAATAAACAAAACCTCTGCCTTGTGACATTTGTGTTCGACATGATATAGCGACGCCAAAATATTCATAAGAGTGCTACGTGTGCACGGATCTGTAAATGCAAAGGCATAGAACACGGGCGGAGCACGCGAACACAGCTGATCGAACTTGCATCGCGTTCCCTACATTTGTTAACGGAAATAAAACTCCAGAGAGGCGTTCAGTTTACATACGATTGATTCTCAGCGAATTTCCGGCAACGAGGACAGGGTCGGCGCACGAATGCGGGCGGTGCGGGCACTTGACCCGTATCCGCTGTCATTGATGCTGCTGCCCTCCGATGACTTGGGGTTCATTACGTATTATATTAGCGTAATTGTTATGTTTTTCGTAGTAGTAGATAGGGGTATACTGTTGTTGTCAATGTTAATTGGTGTTGGGGTAACTTTAGGGTGATTTATTGTTTTTTAATTGATCAATGGGATAAATATTTACTGATGTATAGATCTATATATATACTCGGTGGGTGTGCGATGAAAATTGTAACTTAACTGGTAGATTTATAAAGCGGATTAGCGCTAACACCATTTTTTATTTCGTTTTTAACTCTCTTTTTAATGCATGAAACAAGTTTATTTTAACTTGAGTTAAAAAGAGTGTTAATTAGCATCAAATTTAATTCATTTCTTGAAACTTTCTTCATTTGAAACAGAGTTATAGAAAATATTAAAAACGATGTTAGCGCTAATCCGTTTTATGAATCTGCATGTAAGAGAATAATATCGGAAATAAGTTTTTTTCGTTATCGGCCAGAAAATGAACCCATTTTGATAATTATTTAGATAAAATTTTACCGATCCCAAAATTGTAAAAGACATCAGAAAATTAATATTTCCATTGTGAAGAAATAGTTATTTTTGTATTAAATGCGCGAAATGATGTTTGTTTGTTGCGCGTGAGAATGTCATTTCTAGTCGTGAACACTAAATCGAGACAAAAAAGTCATTCTAGCGCGCCAAACTTTTTTGTACAACTGATAAAAAAGTAATTAAGTAATTATTGATTTTTTTTAAAGTAAATTGAAGGGAAAACCATAAAAAATAATATGAATATGGTACTAATGATGTGTTGTAGCTAAGGGAACGTGAAAATGTTTGATATATAATAGTTATTTATTATACAAGTGTTTTATATGCCAATAAAACACAAGTGTAATACAAAATTTTATCCACATCTAAGCAAATCAGATATGTAACACCAATGTTAACTATGACATATGATATATAACTTCGCTTGGCATTTATTTATTTAAAACAAATTTAAAATTTAACTTTTGGCGCCAGTTGACCAAAATAATTGATAAATTTAAATATAAATTGTAGTGCATAAAGTGGAATTAACTTTTTATTAGACGATACCATGTTTAATACATTGATGAGATAATGTTGAAATATCAAATATTTCTAATAATTCTTAACTACAAATTATTGATAAACAAATTTTGTTACAACATTTTGCAATAACATTTAAATACCAAAAAATCAAACAAAATAAAATGACAACATTACAAATATTTAATATGAAAACAGTAGACATACCTAATCAAGTGTCATAGTAGTTCCTGGAGACAATCATAGATGGCGCCATCTTGTCTTGCAGCAGAAGCACTCGCCGATATATACACACGTACTATATACAAAACAATATTTACAAAGTTCAGAGTCCATGATTCCGAACACGACTTGCGAACTTGTAGCAACGGTTTATGGTTTCGGAATGGTTTGTGAAACCAGCGCAGGGTTTTTATATGGCCCAGCAGTCTCCCTTCCACCACGTCTAACGGAGCTAAGTCGCCCTTGCCCTGCGTAAGACAAGGGTTGGAGTTTCTCACGGTGGATGTTTTCGCATTCGCATTCAGAGCTAGTAGAACCGGACCCTTTTCAAATTGCACCCTATCGTAACGTCTTCTAATTCTGTGATTGTAGGGTTTTTTTCTTTGGGAGGTATTGTGATCTGGTGGGAATTACGTAACGGCAGGATTAGCTGGTTTGGGATATTTTTGTATGTCAGCTGTTATTTAGTTCGTTGTATATCGATAGGTAAATATAAAAATGTAGGTATTAAATTATTTGTTATTTCCATTTTATCTTGAAAAATTTGGTATTGTTAATTACTAGCGTCCAACATCATTATTATTGTTATTAATATTTTACAGGCAATCATAGCTCAGTGGATAAAAGCGAGGTAAAACTTGCGTTTCTTAATTAGCAAGCAAGAGGTCGTGCGTTCAAATCTCACTGACTTCTACTTATATCAAAAAAATACGATTGTGTCTGCGTGGTTCGGATTCCACTATAAGCTGTAGGTCCCCTATACTGTAATTGGGATTTACTTCCTGTTGTGCAGAGTAACAAAATAAATAAATAAATAAATATTATGATTATTACGTAATAATTATTTCTACAGCTAGTGATGAAAGTAATACTTTTTTTATGAATTTAAAATTAGATGCAGGATGGCGAAGCTAGAGTATATCAGTCAAATAAGTGAAAAAGTATGCTTTCATTAAGTGTTGTACACATATTTTTTTTGCATATTGACATTAGATTACATAGATAAAAATTAATAATCATTTTGACAGATGTCAAATGATCTAGGCGATAAGTTACTAAAATAAATGAGAAAAAATAAAATTAAACCAATCATAAGACATAGGTATTCCATTTGCCATTTGGATCAGATCTAACTTATATTTACTGAACTAGAACACTTATTTATTTCGCGATTACTTCGCTGACTGTATTTCCAGCACTAGAAATACAGATTCTAATTTACTTTGAAGTAATTCACCTCAAAAAGTGCATCAATTTGCTTAATTCAGTTCATTTAGTCATGTGTCTAATTTATGTGAACTGATTTAAATGAACCAAATGGCAAATGGAATACAGCTATAATTGCAGCATTTTCTTTCTTTTTCATTATTTTTTTTCACCATTTTTTAAATAGTTTCAAATTTTGTCAGTTTCTACATGATTCTATAGTTATTTGCGATATACGTCATATTACTATCTGGGGTGGTAAGCTCGGTGGTATGAAGTCGGCCTGTGGATCCTGAGAACCCTGGTACCCTAGATTCGATTCCCACAGGCGGCAAACAATAATCATAATTTGAAAAGCTACCCCTGTAGCTTCTCCACTACTAACATGTTTGGGGGCCGTGATTTGACGACTGGTAACCGCACTTCACGCGCAAAATATATCACTTACCGAGATCTGCTTCGGCAGAGTGCCACACCTAGTAATGGGTAGAAGGCGTGATGATATATTTATTTATTTATTTATTTTACTATCTGGCTGTACAATAGTGTATATTGCGTTAGAGCATTTTAATCCGGTGATCTCGATATGATGACTACAGCTAATATATAAATAAATATAAATATATCATCACGCCTTCTACCCATTACTGGGTGTGGCACTCTGCTGAAGCAGATCTCGGTAAGTGATATATTTTGCGCGTGAAGTGCGGTTACCAGGGATAGCTTTTTCAAATTATGAAAATTTGTCACCTGTGGGAATCGAACCAGGGACCTCAGGATCCACAGGCCGACTTCATACCACTGAACTAGCCATCCCATAATATGTTTGCTGGTTATTGTTCTTTTGTAGGTCTTATATTGTTTATATTTACTATTGTCGTTCCAGGTGCGTCTGTTGTTGAAGTTGTAAATCTTTTTTGTAATTATATTTTTTTCTTGTGTTTTCAAGTCACTGATGAAGGCTACTTTTTGCTGGCCGAAACGTTTGACGATCAATATAACAAACACCTATTTTCATTGTGTTTATTTATTCTATTATCTCCAAAACGAGATATGTTACGGCAGAATTCCACACCCAATAATGGGTAGTTACTTTTGACAGTGAAAACGATTTGTTCAGTTTCCTTCCTTTCTAAATATAAAATAAGAGTCCAGGCTCAAATGATAGCATAGTATAAAATAAGAGACAGACGAATTCTTCTAATTATCTAATCAGAAACCTTCATCTAATTAACCAAGTAGAACTAATTTATAATAAACAAAATATAATTGAATTCTTATTATAATACGGAAGAGAACGAACAGAAATCTTTAAACCACGATACCTAAATAAACAAAACAAAAATTTTCAATTTTATCTAATACACACAACCGTTCCTTTATCAAAGCAAAGTCCCAGTCAAAGAATAAACCCTCGACCTACTGTACACCTCATATTGCAGCTGGAGATATTTTTCTCCGGTTCATACGTGATTATCTCGCAGTGGTAGTGGCGGTGGCGGTGGTGGCGGCGGGGTGCGAGGTGTGATGCGATGTTCTCGGAATTCCCACGGAGTCGGTACCAAGGGAGACGTACCTACTGCTGTACTGCACACCTTGGTACGTACATACGTACATGTGAAGTGGTGTATACACGTGACGAATATACCACCTGGGATTTGTATGAATGATTGTGATGCGTGGAGGCTGAGTTCTTGAATGCAATGTTGGAAGTTGTGTATTTGTGTTATATTTGATGTTTGAGAAGAAACTGGGATTAATTATTAATTTCTTCTTCATAATCGAAGTGTAGGTAGATTGGAAGATTTTACCGGTTTAGTTTTTTGAAAATTTCTTAAAGATATGTACGAGTTGAGTTTTTGCTCATCTTCATATATCATTTAGTTTTTGAGATGCTGGGTTGCAAGAAAAAAATAAAGAGCTCTTAAAGAATTGTTTATCTAGCAACAGTCCAATAGCGATTTTCTAAAATTTATTGAACCGTTAGTTGCTAATGTACCGATAAAACTTTCATGCAACCCAGCAATCGTCTCGGAAAAGTACAAAATCTAAAATGAGCTCAAAAATTGTTTTCTGAGAAAATTTTGGTCAAATTTTTTTTAAAATATAAAAAAATTGCAAAGAAATCTCTTTATAAGTTAATTAAGCAGGAGAAGTTCAATGCCGTTGCGCGCATCTTCATATCTCGTTTAGTTTTTGAGATAAAGCCTCAGGAAAGAACAAAAACAATTTACTGGAATTCGTAGTCCCGTGTATAAAACTTCTGACTTCAACTTATATCAAATAAATGTTTAAGTGATTCCACTATAAGCTGTACGTTCCCTTTACTATCATTGGAAGTTAGTGATATGCATAGTAGCAAATAATATATAATAATCATATTTATATTTACTACTGAGTAGCATTTATGTGTGTGAATGCGGTTACAGCCGTCAAATCATACCACTGAGTCACCAGCCCATTAGCAAATATATATTGCATTTAGAAAAAAAATCAAAAGCTCATATTTTGCACGATGTTACGTGACATCATACTAGTTATAATTTTAATCTTTAATTCTTAATTCCACAATGAAGTCTTGCCTATGTATAATTTCAAATACCTATACATACTCAGCATTCAGCATAGTGTAGTAATGCAGTGTAGTGTGTAGTAGGGTGTCGAAAGCAGGGTGCGATTTTCCCACAGTCGGTTGAACCGCCCCGACCGCGCCCGCTTCGAACCAGCCCTCACAGATCTTGTTACATGTTCACGATCAGATCCATTCTGCATGTGTATGTCACATACATATCTAGGTACCTGCTTCTCGTTAAATATTCACTTGTAGCAATTTTACTCGAAATTCATTATTAAGTAATTAGCAAGAGGTCGTGCGTTTTAATCTCGCTGGCTTCAGCTGATATCAAAATATAGTTGTGGCTGAAGGGTTCGGATTCCACTATATGCTACTGTAATTGGGATTAAGTTCCTGTTGTGCAGAGTAACAAATATCCATAAACTTGTGCAATTTCAAAACCAGAATGAGTAACAATAACACATTGAGAAATGTTCCATAACTGAAATACAATAAAAAATTAAAAATACATACCATTTTGAATAAATTTTTGGAGAAAAATAAAAAGTAAATTTATGCATTTTGTGTATCCCTGAACCATTGAGGTTCGCTTATAACATTTTAGGAAACACTGCATTGAGGGCATTAGGACTTATATTGCCTATAATCTCGTCTCAGACATGCTCATTATTTTAACATTTGTACAAATTACAGGAAGAAAATATTTATGCCTTTAAAATACCTACCATTCTATAACAAATCAGTTAGTTTAAAAGTTACATTGAATAACATTTTAATGTGTCTTACTTATATATTTATGAATGACATTTTTACTATCTGTTAATATACGACTATATTATCTGTAATCGAGATCTTTGGGTGACGAAAAAATTAAGAAAATAAGTACTGTAATTTATGTTTTCATCAATGTTTTTTAAACTTTCAGTTCAATCTTGCTTATGTGTTCTCAAAATAACTTAAAAATTTAATGATATCCAGTACTTAGGACCTCAAAAATCAATTTTACATCCATATAAAAAATTATAGCTGTCTATATCACTTAACGTCGATAATAAATTTAAACTTAAATATAACAAAAAAATAATAATTTCTTTATCTTAGGGCCAATTTCTCAATCACCGATTAATGTTAATTATGATTAAATAATGATGAAAACTATGGTTTCTATTATTATTTAATCATGATTAACATTAATCCAGAGTAAACCGGTGATTGAAAAAACTGGTCCTTAATATCTTGAAAATAGTCTTCAATTGCGTACTTCAAAAATATATTCAGACCTTACAAATCTGTTACATTTGAATTCTCAACAGAGTTTAAGCTAATCCTGAATGTAGGATTTGATTTAAATAAGCTCTAATATAATCTTGTTATTATTTTCTTTTCGGAAAGTACATACATACATACATACATACATACATATCTTCACGCTATATCCCATCAAATGGAGTAGCACGAACCCTAAAATCACTCATAAAACATTCATTTCGGAAAGTGATTTGGAGTAACTTTTTTAAACCGTACTTGAATGAGAGTAGTCACTCCAATATTCAGAATTAGTTAAATCTTGTTTAAGAATCCGACAATATATTTTTAAATACTAGTATTTCGTGAACTAGAAACGATAGAAGACTGTGATCTTCGACGTTGCATTCAGTCTAGTTATATTATCAGTAGAACCTAATTTGTAGATTACTTTTTAACTCTAAGCTCTAGCAAAATTTGATGTCAAATTGACAGTAGGGACGGGGGGGATTAAACTAGAATAAAAATTTGAAATTTGAGTGATTGCCAATTCCTTTTTATAAATTCAATTCCTTCGGTTATAACATCTTGGAACTAATTGTAAAGTTTCATTTCGGAAATAATGAAGTCTGCTAATAACATTGTAGTTGCGCTACTGTGTGAATCCCATGCTATGTAACATATCTATGGCTTCTCAACTTAGCGTCGCCATAGTAAATCGTGTCTAGGAATTTAAGATCAGTGAAAACGTAAATATGTTAACGTTCAACAGCAAATATTGCGTGTCGCTGAGTGTGTGTCTTGCATTTTTATTTCTGTACAAGATAGAAACGGATGTTCATTCAGTTTCTGCCATAAGTTATGAATTCCGCAATATTAACCATTGCGAACTGTTCCGTTTACTTACGCACCCGGATACAGTCAGTTTGGTTAGTATTTGAAAGAAAATAAATAAATATATTATCACGCTTTTTGTCCATTACTGGGTGTTGTTCTCTGCCGAAGTAGATCTTGGTAAAATATATATATATATGTACGTAAAGTGTGGTTACCAATCATCAAATCACAGCCCTCAAAAGATAGTGACCTCTACTTGAGCTAATTTGTATTTCGTTTGAAGTCGACTATTTTGAGAAAACATGGGTTTTTATCTTTTAATTTTTGTTCTGTTGGTGCCCAGTGGTTTAAATGGATAAAACATTTTCGAGAAGCGGACCACAAGCCGATGGGAAATGGCAAGAAGTTTCATATATATTACGGTACTTGTAAAATATCTCAAATTTCGTATTCAACAGCAGAGTTCATGATAATGAATTGAACCTGCCGTGTCATAATTTTATTTCGTAATAATTGCAGATTCATCTGAGCCAATTGAGTTTCAAGTTGAATCCTACGTTCCTAATAAAATGATTATATTAGAATCTGAATCATTTTTAAAACCGAGATTCGAATTAAGAACGAGTTGTGTAACGAAGAAGAGAAGTCGGCTTCTAATTAGTGTTATGTTTCGAAGATCTTCAGCTTTGTTTCAAGTTTGTATTTAGTTACAAATTACATTAAATCAGTGGCGGAACTACGAGGTGCTGAACCTCTTAATGTGGGAGAGAGAAATTTGCTGTTTTAAGTATAATAATTCAAGTATTAAATAAATATATCATCACGCCTTTTACCCATTATTGGGTGTGGCACTCTGCCGAAGCAGATCTCGGTAAATGATATATTTATGCGCGTGAAGTGCGGTTACCAGCCATAAAATCACGGCCCCCAAAGATGTTAATGTTGGAAGAGCCACAGGGGTAATTTGAAATTGGTGAAAATGTTTTGTCAGCTGTGGGGATCGTACCAGGGTTCTTAGGATCCACAGGCCAACTTGATACCACTGAGCCATTAATTCAAGTATTGATTCTCTTATTTTTTACCAAATAATACATGAATTTTTAAATTTTGTTACATTGATAAATGTATGCAACATTATAAATAAATAAATATATCATCACGCCTTCTACCCATTTCTGCGTGTGGCACTCTGCCGTAGCAGATTTCGGTAAGAGATATATTTTGCGCGTGAAGTATTTGGTACAAGTAAAATATTAAACATAATTTATCAATTTTATATTTTGAAGCTAAAGTTGTAGAAAATATGGAAACTAAATTTATTTATAATTTATTTACTTTTTCTATATAGCAGGAAAATGCTAATATGTAGAAAAAAAATACATTTATTAGAAGAAGAAATTTTTTTTTGTCGATTGCCATTAAAATTTGGTTTTTCTTGACAATTTACAAGCTGTGAAGTGCTACTTTTGCAGCCTACGCTGTAAAATTATTACTATGTAAAAACAATAAATTTTACATTTATAATTTAATTTCGGATATATAATTACACCGGCATATCGTTTCTTTAATCTCGCGCAGGGTTGACATTTCTTCGTTTAAAGATTTAATTAAAAACTGTAAAAAAACAAAATGAAATCGAAGGAATTAAACAAATAATATTTTTTTGATGTAATTTTTATTAAAATATTCACAGTTTTAAATATAATGGTTTATTTTTATTTTGAGAGGAGGGTGGACCCAAAACATATTTATGCTGAGGGGAGAAGATCAAAATTTGAAGTTCCGCCACTGTATAGAATTGGCTGTATTTAAGTTGATGTAAAATTATACATTGAATTTCAGTTTTCATTGGGACCCATTCTACAACATTTATCGAAAAAGAAATTATCGGAATCTGTTAAGTACATCAAATTAATTTTAAAGAATAAACCTGTGTTTCATTCAATTACTGTCTCCCACCATGAATGTTGTCAATAAAGTATTTTAAAAACAATTGTTATTACTCGTATTTATTTTTCATTTTATTTATGCTACATCAGGAACTTAATCCCAATTGCAGTACAGAATGCGGACTCACCGAGTCGCAGTGTGGTAGTTTATATATTTTTAGCTTGAGTGGCGTTCGAACTTGAGGATTTTATTAGAATATTTTCCATACAATGAAGAACCGTTAGCTCGACTATAAGATAAACAGAAAATAATAAAAGTGGTTCACCTGCGAAACCAGTCTGAGGATGTTCCTTTCCCAGGGGATAAATGCATGTGAAAAATAACGGTTTTTGTAGTTCAGTCTTATGTAACTTCTTACAGGGTGACAACAAATAAAACACGTTGCACAGGAACGCCATAAAGTCTGAAATAAAATATGCTAAAGGCAACAAAAGCTCTTTTATTTGTTACTTTATCTTGCTATATAGGATGTTTCTAAAGTTTTGCATTAATATTTTGAACTGCAAAAATTATTGGTTACACTAATTATGGAACAATTTTTTTTTTCATATTTGGATATTAAATGCAGTTTACTAGAAATAAATATTTTTGTTACCACTGGTATGCTCGTTATTTCCGATAATATGAATATTTGATATTTTGTTATTACCACAAATAGTTGGCGTTTTATTGTATCACAGTACAAGAATAAAAATAAAATAAATATATCTTCACGCCATTTACCCATTACTATGTGTGGAACTCTACCGAAACAAATCTCTCTAAATTATATATTTAAGCGCTTAAAATGTGGTTACCAGACGTCAAACGACGGCCCCTAAAGATGCTGGTGGAAGAAGAGTCACAAGGGTAATTTTATCTATATATATATACAAATTAATGTTTGTTTGTTTGTTTGTCCCTTATGCGTTTCTATATCATTCATCCGATTGCGATGAAACTTTGTTGTGCGCACGCCCGCGAAGGTTTCTGACATAGCAAAAGTCCATTCCGCCATCTTGAAACAAAATGGCCGCTAGCTATCTTGAAAAGTACTGCACTGATTCGATTCAAATTTGGTATAGACATAGACGAGAACTAATCTTAACATATAAGTATAAAAAAGCTTCAGTCCGCCATCTTAAAACAAAATGGCCGTTAGTTATTCTGAAAAGTACTGCACTGATTTGATTCAAATTTGGTACAGGTACAGACGAGAACCAATATTAACATATAGGTATAATAAAGCTACAGTCCGCTGTCTTGAAACAAAATGGCCGCTAACTATCCTGAAAACTACTGCACTGATTCGATTTAAATTTGGTATAGGTACAGACGAGAACCAATCTTAACATATAGGAATAATAAAGCTTCAGTCCTATGCCATTCGAATTCAGACGTTTGCAGTTTCTGGTACGACTCGCATTTGCAATGACCATCAACAAAGCACAGGGACAATCGCTACAAGTGTTTGGACTAAATTTGGAAAATCCATGCTTCTCACATGGACAGCTGTACACAAACACTTTCTTTAAGTTGCAATGCAACGCATGCCGGGTACTCGCATTAAATTGTAGACCACGCGAACGAACTCGCGGGTAATAACTAGTATTTATATAAATATATCAGCATGTCATTTACCCATTACTAGATGATGCACTCTGCTGAAGCAGATCTCGCTAAGTGACATATTTATGCGTGTGAAATGCAATTACCAGCCGTCAAACTACAGTTGTCAAACATGTTAATAGAGGGGCAACCACAGGGATTATTTTAATGTGGTCAAAATTGTTTGTCAATCCACTTACCCCATAAGAAGAATAATATTGCCGTTAAATATTGGTCTTAATTTTTTCTCTTGTACACAAAATTATCTTTTCCAATAAAAATTATCAATAGATTCCATACATGACGCACATAGGCGGACTTTCGCCTAGGCTAAAGAGGCAATAGCCTAAGGCCCAAAAATTTTAGGGCCCGGATTCAAACTTTTAGTTTAAATAATAGAAATATATAATTTCATTGCCTTTATATACAGAGTAGTGACCGCGACTCTGGGTATTTAACATGTAAAATCATAATTTTATAATTTCCTGCTCGCCTAATTATTTTAAGCAAAATAGCTTCAAATAAAACATAAAATTCTGCATCTAATCCAATAAACAAAATTAATTTTGCATGCTTCGTAGCGGCACAAATTAGATCTGAATATAACGAAAATAGCCTCAAAACTATCGATAGTCATGAAATTGAAACAAAATTAAACAAATGTTTCACGTTTAATCTGTCAAAATAATTTCGTTATTTATTATGTCATTTCACATAAAACGTCAAACATTTGGTAATTTTGTTTTAATTTCATGGCTATCGATAATTTCGTTATTTGTGCCGTTACGAAGCATGTAAAATTAATTTTGTTTATTGGATTATAGATGTAGAAATTGATGTCCTAAAACTTCTATTTGAAGCTTTCTTGCTTAAAATAAGTAGGGAAGCAGAAAATTACAAAATTATGATTTTACATGTTGAATTCCTATGTTCGGGAGTCGCGGTCACCAGGGCCCGAAATAAATATTTTGCCTAGGGCCAAAAATATTTTAAAACCGCTTCTGATGACGCAATACTCTAATTCTAACGGAAAACATGATTTCCTTAATCCTTCGATTTACTTTCACTAAAGATAGTCTCCCTCGGTAAATATGCAAGTCCCATTATTTGAATAGGGTACGTCGTAAGCAAGCAGCTGTGCATCATGTATGTGTACTCTACCTGGAGACGCGAACACGTGCCTTCATACCTACCCTAAGAAGTTAAGTCGCACGCCAAGACAGAGTGAAAGAAAATGCGTCTCATAGAACGCTCGTCAAGCGTGATACGCAATGGATAGGGCAGCGGAGAATCGCAGCTGCGGAGCTCGACTCGTGCGACAATTGTTAGGCTCTTCTGTTGTCTGACCTTGCGGAGACGATAAGCTAACTATCTTTGTAGATATGGATAGGAAATGTTTTACTAAAGAATTGGGTCTTGGCAGCTGCGGTCATAATTACAACTAGTGAAAATGGTGAATGTAAAACACTGTAGAATTAAGGTAGTTTTAGCGTTTATTACAGAACTGAATGTAACTCGGCGCACGTAAATAAGAGATACCCATACGCATCCTGTTAAAATATGAAACACATTCATCGCCTGTGAGTATAGTATAGATAACCGAAAAAATTTATAAAAATAAGTATTTAATTTTATGTATGGTATAAGTTATAAACATTACTACAAATTTTCATGCTAATGTAAAAACTCATGAAAAATAACATATTTAAATTTCATTAAAATCTGTCATCATTTATGACAGATAGTAGTACCATTTTAAGTATTAATTTAAAATAATATAACAATTGAGGACTTCACCATTCGATTCCGCATATATTTCTGCGTAGATATACATATTTTAATCCTCAAAAAAAATAATTTTTAATCACCAGAATCATGATCTCAAAAAATTCGTCTAATGAAAATGTGATTTTTTTTATTGAACCATTTGCAAATCCAAACATTTTAAAATATGGTTCTATATCATTCAGACTACGAGAAATCAAATGCCGTTGAGCGCATCTTCATATATTTTTAGTTATCAGGTTACAACGATTTTTGACTTTTAAAAAATCTCAACTTTGAAGACCCATATCTCGAAAACTAAAAGAGATATTGAAATGCGGTTTGAACGAGTGTATGTCTTGTACTCTAGTTAACTTATAATGAAATTTTGAAAATTTTGAAAATTTTGTTATTTTTTAAAATTTTCTTTTGCTCATATTTCAAAAAGTTGAAGAGATAATGAAAATCTATGAAAACCAGTGGATTTCTCTCGTAAAAGTACAACGGTATGTAAAATTTCGGAATTTTTGCTCCACGGATAAAATGTTTAGAGGAAAAAAACTAAAAATGACCAAAAATCGTAAAATTCTTAAGGGGTACCCCTTCAAAAATATTAAAAAAACAGTGATTTTTCGTTTTTTGTAATAAAAACTTTATCTGTGCGAATTTTTGCCTGAAATTTTGCGTACCTATGTACTTTAACAAGAGGAATTCAATGGTGTTCACAGATTTTCATTATCTTTTAAATTTTTTGACATATCGAAAAATGAAATTTTTTAAAAAATTGTAAAATTATCAAAATTTTCAAAATTTCGGTATAAGTTAAATAGAACATGAGAAATACACTCGTTCAAACCGCATTTCAATATCTCTTTTAGTTTTCGAGATATGAGCTTTCAAAGTTAAGCTTTTCAAAAAGTCAAAAATCGCTGTTACTCAAAAATTAAAAAAGATATGAAGATGCGCTCAACGGCATTCGATTTCTTATAGTCTGAATTATATAGAACCATATTTTAAAATTTTTCTTTTTCTTTTCTTTTCTTTTTCTTTTTTCAACAAAAAAAATTGGCATTTTCATTAACAGACATTTTTGCGATCATGACTCCGGCGATTAAAAAACTAAATATATATTGAGGATCAAAATATACATAATTATATAAAAATATATGAGGAATTAAATGGTGAAATCCCCAATGATATATCTAGTTTCATATTTTTTTAAATTAACCGTAAACAGAAACAAACGTGACGTTAAACATTTTTTATTCCATTAATCCTTAAAATTTAAAAAAAAGTTTACAACGGGATGAATCTTTGAAAACATGTATTTTAAAATATGTAAATAGCATCCGACGACCCCCTTTCAATATCTTCGCACCCCCCCTCCCCCGGGGGTGATCTTAATAATTAAAAAAAACGTTTCTAGGATTTTTTATTGCGAATATTTTGGCAAGATCTAAAAAGAAAAGAAAGAAAATGAACGTTATCTGTCTTTGTTTTTGAAACTAAATTCCACAATTGCACTTACCTTACTCCACATTAAAAGTAATATCTTTAGGTGCCGTGATTTGCTACGGTAGAGTGCCAAACCAATTAATGGATAAACGGCGTGATGATTTTTTTTTATATTATTACATGAATTTTTCTATAACCGATGAAACAAAGGTTTTTACGTATTCAAACAATACGCAAAATAGCTTTGATTAAACATCAATTTGCAAACAAGTGAATAATTGTTGTTGATTTTTTCGATGTTAATATTTGTTTTAAGAGAATGTAAATTTTTCGAATATTCCGATATGACAGTTTGTAGATTTGTTTTAGGTAAATAAACAATCTGATTCATACATATTCTTTTTATTAATTTAGCTTGTTAATTAAAAAAAAAGAATAATAAATTTAGTTATTGTCACAGGATGTTATTCAAGTAAATGATAATACAAGTATTCTAAATTTAATCTAAATAATTTAATATTTAAAATATGAAAATAAATATACTGCATGTATATTATTTGTAGTAACATTGGAAATCGATTATCCGCAATTACTATAATTAAAGTGAGCGACCTCCTATCCACGCGGAAGGAACTAAGGGTGGATTTCGCGCGCAAATAACTTCACCATATTTCTCCCAGATGACGCCACATGTGTTATATAATAGATTACAGCTAAAAACAGATTTATATTTTATAGCTCGCTGGTTTATTACATGTTACATAAAAGAGAGCTTATCATGTTAAGAAAAAAATCAATATTCTTGTAATACGCATTAAAATAAATAAGTCACAAATGTGTACCATCCAATATTCTACAATATTATGCAGCTTTATTTATCAAAGATAAATTAGCTCAAATAAATTAATAGAAATATATCATCACGCATTTTACACATTACTGAGGTGACACTCTGTCGAAGTGTTAAGTGCGGCTACCAGTCGTTAAATCACGGCCTCCAAAGATGTTAGTGGTGGAGGAGCCACATGAGTAGTATGTTTGTATGAGTGGGATTCGAGCTCAAGACTTATTAATGATTTTCATCAAAATATTTTAATTATATTAATTAATTGCGGGATGAATTTGATGATTTAAGACAAGTGCAGGATTCTTGATTCTAATTTTGTTGTTTAGTAATTTCATTAGAGTATTTACCGGCAATTGTGTGAAGTTCACTTTCAAAAACAAGTGCAGAGGCGACACTCCCTTCGTTTTTTTTATTCGTTTTCTGATCTCACATAGAGTGTTGAACTCAATTGTGTGAAACTTACTTTTAAAAACAAGCACAGGGCGACACTCCCTTCCTTTCTTATCTTTTTCTTTCATTTTCAGTTACTGTTGTTTCTCACCTGTGGGAATCGAACTAGGGTTCTCAGGATCCACAGGTCGACTTCATGCCACTGAGCTAGCCACCCCATTAATAAATTCATATATCATCACGCCTTTTACCCATTACTGGGTGTGGCACTCACGGCCCCCAAGGATGTTAGTGGAGAGAGAGCCACAGGGGTAGTATAAATATGGTGCCACAGGGATAATTTTAAGTTGGTGAAAATATTATGTCGGCTGTGGGGATCGAACCAGGGTTCTTTAGATCCACAAGCCGACTTGATACCACTGAACCAGAATCTGTGAATATGGTTGAAGTGAGGGTGGTATGTTAAAATGAGAAAATTTGCCGAGGACTGATTATTTGATGAATTTAATGATTGAAAGTTTTATGAATGATTTTAGGGTTTGGGTTACCCCATTTGAAAGGATATAGCGTGATGTTTTGTACAAGCAATATAAGAAATATGTCAAGAAAGTTCGTTAAGCCTATACAAAACTTGGACTTAGGGTCAAAGGATCGCTAACATCATTTCTTGTAGAAAATATCCCTTGATTGTTCATTTCTCAGTTCACTTCAATCCATAAAGGAATTGTCCGACCACAAATACGAATACACAACAGAACATCAGAACACCGGAACAAGAGAAAGGGGAACGGACATCCGAGCGTCGCTGTCAGTGACACGGGCCGATTTCTAAATCTCGATCCCAAATTTCATTACGTGATCTCATTTCCGGTGCGAGCGGCGAGGACTGTTAGTGCGTGGACAGGACAGCACAGGACATGGCAGGACGTGGCTAGTGGTGGTGTGTCAACAGCCGGGGACCCGCGGGGATCGAATCCCTCAGTGCCAGCACGAGCTCATCCCGGATATCGGAACAAGCGGAAAAATTCTGCTATTTAAGGCTAGGTTAGGTGTGGCCGTGGACGCGGCGCGGACGCTGATTCGCTGAGATCAAATACGTATCCTTCTGAAGCCGGCTTTTTACCGATGCTGAAGAACGTGATTTATTAGATGGATCAAATAGGCTGTTTTGCTGTATTTTAGGTATTGTGTAATTGTTTCCAAAATACGAATAGGTACACTAAAAACGTTATAAAAAGCGACTGACGTCATCCATCCTGATAAAACTTAATAAAATCATAAGAAACTAGTGCAATATTTTAAAAGACAATTAAAAAAAAACAGAACGGCATTGAAACACAAATCTTATATAAGAATATTGAATAATAGCTATATTTACCATATCGATTCATGTATTAAAAATAATAATTTTTTTTTAATAATTATTTTATATTTTGCACTTTCACATGAGACATAATTTCGGCCCATATCGAATTGTCATTGATTTGTCAGATTCATGATCAATTGTTTCAAACATCAAAAAATCTGTTTAAAGTCTTTGACTTTCACGTATATTAGTTTTTAAAATTGCTCATTCTTCATTTAATAATTTATTTTGAAGAAGAATAAACAAATAATGGACCGCTTTTACCCGTAAGTGCGAGAGGTAAATTAGCATATATGTAATTAATTTTTATTATTAATTTACAATTTATTAGACAGTACTTGACGCACTAAAAGTCTCTGAAATATCTGCGAAGTCAAAGAAAAATGTAATTTCAACTTTGTAGGTGCATATCTCGAAAACTAAAAGAGATATTGAAATGCGGTTTGAACGAGTGTATTTCTCGTGCTCCAAATAACTTAAACTGAACTTTTGAAAATTTTGAAAATTTTAGAATTTTTTTCAAAATTTTCTTTTGCCCATATTTCCAAATCTTGACGACATAATCAAAATCTGTAAACACCAGTGGATTTCTCGCATAAAAATACATATGTATGTAATATTTTAGAATTTTTGCTCTACGGATAAAATTTTTAGTGGAAAAAAACTAAAAATGGCCAAAATTCGTAAAAATCTTAAGGGGTACCCCTTCAAAAATCTTCAAAAAACAGTGATTTTTCGTTTTTTGTAATAAAAACTTTTTTTGTGCGAATTTTTGCCTGAAATTTTGCATACCTATGTCCTTTTACGAGAGGAATTCACTGGTCTTCATAGATTTACCTTTAAATTTTTTTGAAATATTGAGAAATACAAATTTTGGAAAAAATATATAAAATTTTCAAAATTTTTAAATTTTCATTATAAGTTAATTAGCGCACGAGAAATACACTCGTTCCGCATTTCAATATATCTTTTCGTTTCCGAGATATAGGCCTTCAAATTTGAGATTTAAAAAAATCTAAAATCGCTGTTATTCAAAAACTAAAATAGATATGAAGATGCGCTCAACGGCATTCAATTTCTCGTTGTCTGATTTATATAGAACTATGTTTTAAAATTTTCAATTTTTAAAGTGAATCAACAAAAAAATTGGCATTTTCATTAGCAGAAATATTTGCGATCACGACTACGGCGATTAAAAAAATATATATTGAGGAGCAAAATATGCATAATTGAGTAGAAATATATGGGGAATTAAATGGTGAAATTCCTAATTTCATATCTAGTTTAATATTTTTTTAAATTAACCGTAAACAGAAACAAACGTAAATATAAACATATGCATCTAAATAATTAGTATATATTATATGTTTTGCAATGGGATGAATCTTTAGCAGCCACTACATTAAATCATTTCTTTTTTTCAGTTGCCTTGGATAGGAAAAGTACCAGTTTCGTCTCTCAATTAAGGTAAGAAAATTTTATTTACCTACACAATTGTGGAAAATAATTAAAAATATTATTTTAATTTTATTTTCAATTTGAATAACCAAAATAAGTAAATAAATATGTCAGCTTTAGGAGTAAGTCTTATATGGTGAAAATCAGTTTGTCACATATTGGAATCGAACTCGAGTTCACGAATACATAGTCCAATGCATTACTATTGTATTACCTTTATCGCATGTATAGTCTGTCTAGGCATGCTAATGTTACTTTGGGATGTCCAAATCTTGTACTTAGCTGGGTACCTGTAACAAACCCTCCAAACTTTTGAAAGGAAACCACAACCATAAAATAATTTAAATGTCATTTTTCGATCCCTAGACAGACTATAACTAATATTAGGGAATTTTTGCTACAGTTAAATAGAAAATATCCCTAATTGTGCGTGAAATAAATATCGTTTTGTAACTTAACATTTACAAATTCGACACACAACAATCATTTAAGCCGTGACAGTAGAAACAAGTGAAGATTTTTTGCGTTATCTAATTTAGCTGGTAGGTAAGGTTTTGTGGGGTAGGGAGGGGGGTGGTCTCGCGGATAACTAAGATAGCTTAAAATTATACGAGTTCATCGCTTTTATTACCGCTCCACGGAATCCTTTACGACTTCGCCGCGCGAAGATCCGCACGGATAAGAATGAAGCCGGTATTAAATTGGTTCCTATTTGAGACTGCAGATAGCTCTGCGTGTGACGCATATCTTACGGAAAGCAATTATTGCCGCATTCGATGTCGTAAAAAATACCTGTCGACTGCGCCACTGAACGATGCTACATCAGGTATTAGTCGGATATGAATGGACCTCAATGTATTAAACTCGTGTGTGAGAAATTTATTGGCATTGCTGATTAACCCACGCTATTTTATCTCTTTGTTCTTTTATACAGGGTGTTTACGGTCTTCTTTTTTTAAATGTATGATACTACAGGTTAGAAGAAGGCGAAAATATAAAAACATCTTAGTAAAAGTTTTATAATAAACAGATATTATTTTTTTTTTAGTTTTTATAAGAGGGTGATAAATTAATGTTGGAAAAAGTTGTAGTAGCCTGCGAACTAACAAATTTCATTTGTATTCTTTTGTTTTTTTAATTTGACACAAGAACTGTGTTAATAATATACACAAACAATAAATATGATGTATTTCACTTACTCTTAAAATAAAACCATTTATCGATATATTATATTTTATTCGGTTCTTTTTGTTAATTGTGAACAGATTAGATATACTGCAATTTAAGGTTATGTTTATAAACGTCAAAATATACCACTGCATATTTACTAGCGCTGGCTCACCGCATCTTCTTCTTCCATAAGCGTCTGTGTCCAAAATATGAATTCCGCGCTCGGCGCGAAATTTAAATCGCTCTCAATACAACTTTTTTTACAGTTGCGTAATGAATTACTTTCCGCATTAGCGTTTCTTTGCTTACAGAAACGCACTTGGTCTGCATTTGTCTACATACGTAACCAAGGCAATAATAGTTACGTAATAACAAAGAAATCGCACAGTTGTAGGAAAAGATATTTTACCTCATCATATTTTATACATTCCCGAGGCAACATTTTGACTTTCTAGTGCGTCAATTAACTTCTCAGAAATCTTTAGATTTCAAAAAATGTTCTAAAAAATACAAAACCTCAAAAAACACATACGTACTTACCCATTGGATTCAGCGAGTCAAAATATATATGTATGTATATTTTCATTAGAATAGTCGTACGAAAAATAATTTTACAGTAAACAGTCTGAAATTGGCTTAAAACCGAAAGAAACCTAAATTTTCCAAAAATTAAATAGCACAAAATTTGTAATTTGCTTATGTCAATTTTAATCTTATTTAGATATGGCCTCTAGAAAAGAAAAATGATTCTAAATCTTACATTATAAAATGTTGTACTTTTCTGAGTTATAAATACGATGCGCCTAATATTCGACTGTTTTCATAGTAAGCTAGTAATATTGGTTGCTGAATAAGTTACTTTATTTACTGCAGTATCACATATGTTTGTTAAGAGTTAAAATTTACCAACAAATTATTTTAGTATTAGGATCAATTTCAATCAATGAGTAAAGTTTTCATTATCTGAATCGTGAAATAGTAATTGCTAAGTATATTAATATTACAATTATGAATGTTATAATAGCATAATTAAGAGAATTTCTACGTAATGTATGTTTCACGTGAAGTTGGAGTCCCGGCGGAACTGAATTTTAAATGACTTTATTTAACGTAGCTAATAGAAACATTATTCAAAGTTTACACTTTAGAATGTAATAAAGTTTTGTAATTACTGAACAGAATTCTGCTTATTATCTACCGTTTAACCCTAACGAACGACTTTCAGAAAGAAAAGACTTAAATTTCATCTGCCCGTAACTCATTAATCACTTTTTTGTTCATGAAAGGATTAACTTCTTTATTGTCAAACTATAAGATAATTTAATAAGGCTTAAGTCTGCCTACTAATCACTCTGTTGTCAATTACTTTAGTATTAATTAATTAATAATATTGGAGGCAGAGCTGAGCATCCTACTTAGTTACTCTTGAAAAATGTAGCGATGTTACCGCTAATAGCTATATATATTTTGTAATTTTTTATCCCCTGTAGGTGACAATTTTGACCACATGAAAACTACCCCTGTGGCTCCTCCTTTGGACACCGTAATTTGACGACTGGTAACTGTACTTCACAAGCAAAATATATCACTTACTGAGATCTGCTACGGCAGAGTGCCACATCCAATAAACCGTAAATAGCTATTTTAAATATAAAATAAATATAAATATATCATCACGCCTTTTACCCATTTCTGGGTGTGGTACTCTGTCGAAGCAGATCTCGGTAAGTGATATATTTATGAGCGTGAAGTGCGATTACCAGCAGTCAAATCACTGTCCCCAGAGATGTTTGTGAAGGGGGAGCCACAGGAGTAGTATTAATGTGGTGAAAATATTTGTCAGCAGTAGGAATCGAACCAGGGTTCTCAGGATCCACAGGTTAACACGATATCACTGTCACCTACATCATATGCGAGGTTACAGGTATACAGTATGTACCAAAAATAACGAAACTCTTTAGATATAGAATAAAACACGCATTGTATTATGTTTGAAACTTAATATTTATTCAAAATAGGTTCCATTTGAATCAATACACTTTTTAGAAGGATCAACTAGAGCATGCATAGATTTTTTTATGCAATCATCATAAAACGCTCCTTTCATGGCAATTTTCAGTTTTGTGAAAGATAATAGTCACATGGTGATAGATCAGGCAAATACGGAGGGTAGTCGATGACAGAAATATATTTTTCATCAAAAATTCGTTGACTTACACGAGCGACTTTTTGGTCCTCATTTAATTCATGTGGAACAAAACGTGAACAAACCTTTCTGTTACCCAAATCTTCAGTTATAATTCTTCAAATAGTATTTTTACTCGTATTTAATTCTTCAGCCAACATTGTAACAGTAAAATTAGCATCTACAGCAATGATTTCACGCACTTTTCGACTAAGTCAGTACGATATCCGACTTTTGGACGTCCAGATCTTTCATCATCATTTAAATCTTCACGACCATTTTTAAATTTTGCGAACCACTTATAAACTTGTGAACGAGATAAAAAATCATCACCATAAACAGCAAATTTTTTTCCAAATTTAACACAAAATTTAATATTTGCTCGTTGTTTCATTGTATTTTTACAACATAAACACAAAAACTACTGTCATCAAAATGCGCGTAAATTTTTAAACTGTCATCTGTTCGAAAGAGGAAAGATGTATCTTTCTAACAATGTATATGTTCAATAGATTGCGCTACGTGTTCTATGATTTCAATTAAAAGTTTTTGTTATTTTTGGGTCATACTGTGTATAGATAAAGTAGTTATTATCCATCATAAATATAAATATATCATCACGCCTTTTACCCATTACTGAATGTGGTCCTCTAATATAGCAGATCTTGGTATATGAAATATTTATGAGCGTGAAATGCGAATACCAGTCGTCATATCATAACCCCAAAGATTTTATTGGAGGGAAAGTCACAAGGATAATTTTAATAGGGAATAAAGTGTGTTAACTTTAAAAATCGAACCCAGATTCTTAAATCGACTGGCTGACACGATTCCACTGAGCTATCTGCCCCATAGATAGCTTTTGATATTAGATTTAATTAATTATTAATAATAGATCAGTTGAAAACGAAATAAAATGGTGAAATAAATTTCGCACATTCCGCGCAAATATTTAAAAACGCAATTGCAGCTGGAACAAAAATATGCATGATAATTTTTGAACTGGAAACACAATATTTGTTTGCACTTGTGTATTTGTGTATAGAGCACTTGAAATGAAAGCCACGTTTTCAATAGCGAACAGCGAGTAGTTGGTGCGCGTGAATATTTCATGACCCACGACCCACGGAATGAGGGAACGCACAAATACATCCCACATCCCGTGCACTTGTGTTACATAGTTTGTAGCTGGGCTTGGTTTAGCGCCACTTGCAGAGTGCGATATTGGAGTTGGCAATGTAAATAATTCTGCATGCGTTCTGTACAACAATCAGTTGTGTTGTTGGGTGGTACGCATCAACCATACCACATTATCAAATGTTGAATAGAAAATAAATAAAATAAAATAAATATATCATCACGCCTTCTACCCATTACTGGGTGTAGCACTCTGCCGAAGCAGATCTCGGTAAGTGATATATTTTGCGCGTGAAGTGCGGTTATCAGTCGTCAAATCACGGCACTCAAAGATGTTATTGGTGGAGGAGCCACAGGGATAGTTTTTGAAATTATGAAAATTGTTTGACGCCTGTGGGAATCGAACCAGGGTTCTCAGGATCCACAGGCCGACTTCATACCACTGAACTAGCCATCCCGTAATGTTGAATAGACTGTACCGATTGTACAATCTGAAAATTAAATAATTTCTTGTAGTATAAAATATTAAATTTCGTAGGAAAAAGTTGAAAGGCCATAGGAAAACTTGCACATATACTTTCTAATGATATCCTTTCAACACTTATATTACAATATAAAATTATGTTATACGAGGTTTGTTCAAAAAAAGGTGACATTTTATTTTTCTCGAAAAATATTTGTTTTTTCATCAATATCTATTTTGTCCCCTTTGCAGTAATCCCCCTAAGATATAATATACCTGTGCCAGGGCTTTTTCCAATCCTCGAAGCACTGCTGATATGCGCGTTTTGGTATGGCCTTGGAAACCGACAGAAAGTTTGATTTTGCGTACTAATGCGCAAAGTAATTAAAAAATACCCATTGTTATGGTTCTAAATTTTGACTATCAAAACGCTAATTGTACTTATCTAGTATACATACATTTAAAGGAATTTATTTATTTATTTATTTTTTTATTTATGGGGTGGCTAGCTCAGTGGTATGTAGTCGGCCTGTAAATCCTGAGAACCCTGGTTCAATTCCCACAGGTGACATAATTTCAAAAGCTACCCCTGTGGCTCCTCCACCACTAACATCTTTGACCGTGATTTGACGACTAGTAACCGCACTTCACGCGCAAAATATATCACTTACCGAGATCTGCTTCGGCAGAGTGCCACACCCAATTATGGGTAGAAGGCGTGATGATATATTTATTTATTTTATTTTTTTATAAAAGAAATAGAGACATTATCTTATAACGCCATCAATCAGACATATTTTAATAAAATATACAAGAAAAAATAAACAATTTGTTTTCAAATAATAAATATCAATTCATGGCTCAATTAACTGTCAATATAAATTCACGCTTCAAATTTAATAAATTTCTTCATTATCGGTTATATAATTTTCGCTCGTTACAAAAAGCATTGTACAAAACTCGTGCACGAAGACGTCATTTATACCATTGCACTTGTTATGTGAATAGCTATTATCCCTCTTGGTTCATATAAAAAACTATCAATTTTATTTCTTTCATTTCTTCTAAATTTTTTAATCTATAACCTAATAATGTTATTTTTAGGTATATTCCACTAAAAAATATCACTATGTATGCAAAGTGAGACTCTCATATCCAGCACAATATCTTTTCTCAAAATAGAATTATGCATTGAGCTGAAACCTGAGTAGAAGTTGACTTTAAATTTACAAACTTAATTGGGCGAATTAGTGGTGAATCCGCGTCTGGGTTACAATTCGTCCGCATGCAAATTTCAAGATTTAATTTTCTTGCCGTGAACCTTACGTAAACTCGACTCATTCATGACACTGTATCAATCAGTGTTCATTTGTTCATAGCTTTCATAATTTTGTTACGCAATGCTTATTTACATCCAATATTTACGCTTTAACCGTCTTAATTTTGATGGATAATATTGTAATATTGATACTGTTTGTTTGACAACCCTGGCAAAAAAGAAATGTTCTTTTAAGCCGAAGCAGACTTCGGTAAGTGATATTTTTATGCGCGTGAAGTGCGGTTAGCAGCCGTCAAATCACGGCTCCCAAAGATGTTAGTGGTGGAGGAGCCACAGGGATAATTTTAAATTGGTGAAAATGTTTTGTCGGCTGTAGGGATCGAACCAGGGTTCTTAGGATTCACAGGCCGACTTGATACCACTGTGCTATTACCTCAATAAATTAAATTTAACGGTTTCAGAAAAAAAATAGTATACATAATACGTCAGGAAGGTGTTTTTACTTGACGAAGCGGTTGTTTGAAATACAAGGCCGACTCACTCGGTAAGTGATATATTTTTGCATGTGAAATGCGGTTACCAGCCGTCAAATTACGGTCTCCAAAGATGTTGGTGAAGGGGGAGCCACAGGGGTAATTTAAAAGTGGTGAAAAAGTTTGTGGCTGTGGGAATCGAACCAGGGTTCTCAAGTTCCACAGGCCGACTCGATAATAATTAAAAGAGTAGGTGGCACAGTGGTATCGTGTCGGCCTGTGGATCCTGAGAACCCTGGTTCGATTTCTACTACCTAAAAACATTTTCATCACAATAATACTACTCCTGTGACTGCCCTTCCACTAAAATCTTTGGGGGCTGTGATTTGACTGCTGGTAACCGCATTTCACATGCAAAAATATATCACTTACCGAGATCTGCTTCGGCAGAGGGCCACACTCAGAAATGGGTAGAAGGCGTGATGATATATTTATAAAATAAAATAAAATAAATATATCATCACGCCTTCTACCCATTACTGGGTGTGGCCCTCTGCCGAAGCAGATCTCGGTAAGTGATATATTTTGCGCGTGAAGTGCGGTTACCAGTCGTCAAATCACGGCCCCCAAAGATGTTAGTGGTGGAGGAACCACAGGGATAGTTTTTGAAACTATGAAAATGAAGTGGTTAGCTCAGTGGAATGAAGTCGGCCTGTGGATCCTGAGGACCCTGGTTCGATTCCCACAGGCGACAAACAATATATTCATCTATTTATTAAAAAAAACTGAAAAAATTTAATCAGCCATTTTGTTCATTTAAAATAAAATAAAGCATTATTGAGGTGCACACCTCAACAGTCAACAATAAACTGTTTTAAGAAAGTTTATGTAAATAAGAATATCTATATAAAGTAATCTTAATAAAAAAATGGAATATATTAGGGTGTGTACCCACGCTCTGTTTATTGACAAGAGATTCCAGCGGTGTTCTTTTGTAAAAGAATCACGTATCACGTCCGCAGTGAAGTGTGCGGAGTGCGGATTTGCGGACGCAAAGAAGCAGCTGGTGGCGCGTAATCCGCGCGCTGGGCTGAAGAACGCGCCGCGTAAACTTTTCCCGTCTTCGCTATTGATTTATCGGTTTAATTAGCCGGCCAACGCGACACCAGAGTCAGAAACTTTCAAAATAAATACAATCCCTTGATAGCATAATACAAGCAATTATATTGAACAACAGGGGTCGTACAGCGAAGTAAGACAAGCTTTCATCATTTTCATGATTTATGTTTTTCATATTTCGAACACGGTATTAGCGAATTTTTCACAAATTATGATTTATAACAATAATACGCTTTAAAGGAAAACTTTTCAATTAACGCAGTTCAAAAGATATAAAACTTGAAATTAATTAAATTTATGATATCACGTTGAATTATATGAAGAAAAAAACTAGGATACCGGGTCTGTGTACTCCGGACATATGCTTTAATCACAGGCAAAATATATTATTTGGAATCATAAACTTGTTTATTGGTCCTCAAAAGCGGACAAAATTTATCTTTTAAAACCCTAGGACGTATTAAAATATATACATACATATCTTCACGCTATATCCCAACAAATGGGATAGCACGAACCCTAAAATCACTCATAAAACATTCATTCATCACACTCATCAAACAATCAGCCCTCGTCAAACATTTTCATCCAAACAAACCACCCTCACTTCAACCACATTCATAGATCACTCCATATAAACTCATTCATTTATTACACTCGAAATCAGTATCACACAACAAACCTTCAATCATATCATTCCTATTCACTTATCATTTTCTTTCTTCAACGTACATAACATATGCATAAAACATCTCAAATTACTCACGCTTACTCCTAACAAACGAATCTAATAACGAAACTAACAACGAATCTACAAGATTAGAAAAGATGAAAGCGATAGCCTGCACTTGTATATGAAAGAAAAGTCCACACAATGCAGTAACTGAAAATGAAACAAAAAGATAAGAAAGGAAGGGAGCTTCAAAATCGTATTGTGAATGTCAAATAAAATTTTTCTCTTTCCAGTCTTTGGTTAATTTGGAACATTTATTTATTTACGCTACTCTGTAAAACAAGAATTAATCCTAATTACAGTACAGGGTTCAGACTCACTTAACTTACGTTTGTTTGGAGTGAATTTCGTATTTATTTCTTTCCGGGTCAGTAACAGAAACAGATACATTTTCAAATCCTTCAAGTGTCCACGCCCAGCGAGAGTAGAAGCAGGAAAAACAAGGGAATGAGCAGCTTGCAGTTGTTTTTTATTCAACGCACTCTGTGCAGTAGAAGATACTCCTCCTTCTGCCAGCTTTCGCTCGGTATTCTGAGTTTAAAAGCTCGTGTGTTTACTTTCCTTCTTGTCAATTTCTGTCAACATTCGTGTGACGTGTTTTCCTAACGTCTGCTATGCTGCGTCCTTGGGTTACGCGTGCACGTACTTCGTGTTCATGTCACCGCATTATATAAATAAATAAATATATCATCACGTCTTTTTATCTACTACCGCGTAAATGTATTTATTTGTTACTCACTTGTAAACGTCATTTATTCAAAATGTTTATTCACTAGGGAAATCTTTATAAGCTACTAATTTGCCACAGTAGTAGTTATAAGATATAATTTAAAACAATTTTGGACACAACTGACAGGATTTAATTTTAATTTTTAGTTTTGTTTACAAATGAGTAACAAATAAAATATTGTGCAATACAGAAAAGGTAACTGTTTTTACTGCCTCAAGGAGATGACATGCTCGTGAGTCAATTTCTCCTTTCGGCAGTAAAAACTATTTTACCACTCTAGTAATGTAAAATATTATAGAATAACAGTTGTTTGTTTAACTAGAATAAAAAATGGAAGATTTTGGGACGAGTAATAATAGTACGGCTGCCCTTCGTCGGACAATATTACAAGGCCTAAAATATCATTTTTTGTCCGAAATAAACATATATTTTTTTTATCCACTTATCTATAAAATTCTGCTAATCTACTAAATCAAAATGAAACAATTTGACATGATATTGATATAGATTACCATGGATACGTCCATGGGCGTCCGCAGGGGGGGACAAGCAGGAACACGCCCCCCCTTGATTTAACTAGGGTGGTGACCACGACTCTCGAACATAGGATTTAACATGTAAAATTATAATTTTGTAATTTCCTGCTTCCCTTTTAAGCAAAAAAGCTTGAAATAAAAGTTTTAGGGCTTAAATTTCACATACTTTGTACCGACACAAATTAGATTTGAAAATGATGAAAGGTACCTCAAAACTATCGATAGGCATGTCATTGAAACAAAATTAAACAAATGTTTGACGTTTTATCTGTCAAAATAAATGAAATAATAAGTAAATAACTTATTTGGACAGTTTTGACAAATTGAACGTTAAACATTTGTTTAATTTTGTTTCAATTTCATAGCTATCGATAGTTTTGAGACAATTTTAGTAATTTTCAGTTCTAATTTGTGCCGTTACAAAGCATGCAAAATTAATTTCGTGTTTTATGCCCTAAAACTTTTAAGTGAAGCTTTTTTGTTTTAAATAATTATGAAGCTGGAAATTAAATCAATATGATTTTACATGTTAAAGTCCTATGTTCGAAAGTCGCGGTCACCACCCTGTGTATGTATATATAAATAAAATAAAAATTAAATTATAAGTTTAAAGATAATAAATTCAAGCTGAAACTTTCCAGCAGTATTTTTATTTCCAGCTAGCGACTTGTTCCCTATCGTAACGATTGAGTAATCTAAGTTTATTAAATATACACGGACACAAAATATTAGAAAATAAATACTGGAAAATCTGCTAAATCGGAATTGAATGAAGAAATGGTGTCAATTTACTGAAGAGTATTTGAAGATTGTCCTTCCTCTTCAATTCAAACCCAGACGCTAAGACTAGTAATTTATTTCACAAATTTAAATATTTTTTTGTCTATTTGTTATGTGCATTTGTGTTTATATTACGTGAAAAAAATATTTTAGAAATCTATGTCTATCAGAGTTTTTTTGGTGAACATAGTTTGTCGGCTGTGGAAATCGAATCGAGGTTTTCAAATTCACAGATCGACTGGATACCACAGAGCCATCTACTCTATTGTAACAAATAATTATTAGTTTAATACATACTATAGAAATTATAACGTTATAAAATTTAGCCATTTCTTAGGTGCGTTTTTGATTTTAATTCAACTTTTCCGCGTAGTTAATAATATGATTATTTAACAACGTTTCATGCAATCTTCGTCTAATATTCTCATCGTGACACAACATCTGCGTTTCAACCACATTCTCGTTCTCTCCATACAAGCTCAGTGAAAAAATCCGTACATCCGGATATCCGAAATCCATTGACAAATACAATAAAAGAATGCTCCACCCAGGTTTAACCAAATTAGTTGAATAAAACGTAAGTTATACTGTAATTACAGTGTCTGCAATCTGCTTTCTTCAAATTTACCACAAAGCAAAAAGTTTAAATCGCCATGAAGGTCCAGCATGTTGTTGGCATCCAGCTGTCGACCAATATCTGTAGAAGCCGCGTAGAATACTAATGGCAGGAGACGACGGCGGCGGCGGCGGAGGCGATGGCCAGGACGTTCAGCGCGCCAAATGTTCCTAAATACATTAGAATCGGCGCAGCGGCAGGCATAGAGCACGTGCCCTGGCTAGCCTGAGCCTTGCACTTAATTCTATCGTAAATTTACCTCCTAACGCTTCGTACCAAAATGTCGTATTACGAAACACGTTCAGGGACATGTCCTGAATGTTTCATTGGGTGCGGGTAGCTACGACACTTACACGAGGTCCCTTCTGGGTCTACGGAGAGTATGGTGTGCAATGCGATTGCTCTGCGCTGCTCGCGTCTAGCGTGCTATTCAGGTTACCTTATTAGGCCTTTATATTTCGACAAGAAATGTCTGTAATTATTTCCTTTCACTTGGGTTTTACTTTATTCTGAGGCGAAATTACTTTCCTGATTAAAAGCTAAGTTCTAGCATATTTAACTTGGATATATCTTCTGTGGTGCTGCTTTAAGCTGAAGATTCTCTGCGAAAGAATATGGAGTAGAAACTGCTATGTTAGCAAATCAATGATACAGGGCACACAAGTCAACCAAAATAAAGAAATATGAAGTTATTATTGTTTTGAAAATCTATTTTCTCCAATTTTATAATAATAAGTATTAACCCTTTTACTGCGCATTAATTTTATACAGCCCATCGCTGCGCAATTTTGTACTGTATTACGTATATATATATATACGTCCAGAGCAGGAAAACGATAAACGTATATATACGTCCAGAGCAGCGAAAGGGTTAAAAGAACTCACGCTTCACTAATATCTTAAGGGTCTTGATGATATATTTAATTATTTTTAGTTTATGAATAAAGGATTGTTGCGTAAACGAAAGATTTCGAATGTGAGGATTAAATGAGCTTTTATAAAGGATACTTTGAATATGGATGAAGCGAGAATGGTGTTCTTCAAAAATAAATAAATAAATAAATAAATAAATATATCATCACGCCTTCTACCCATTACTGGGTGTGGCACTCTGCTGAAGCAGATCTCGGTAAGTGATATATTTTGCGCGTGAAGTGCGGTTACCAGTCGTCAAATCACGGCCCCCAAACATGTTAGTGGTGGGGGAGCCACAGGGATAGCTTTTTCAAATTATGAAAATTTGTCGCCTGTGGGAATCGAACCAGGGACCTCAGGATTCACAGGCCGACTTCATACCACTGAGCTAGCCATCCCATTCCATTCTTCAAAAATAGATGGCAAGAAAATAACAAAAATGTATTTCCTTTGAACTCAACAATTTTGAAACAAATATTATTTCCAAGATAGCACAAGACGCTTTTATGGCTAGTCAAACACTGAAATTATTACATATCGCAGGAATATTGCATGAGATTGTGTGGTATTTATTTTTATAATTTTTACGTTCTGAAAATATTCCGTAATATTAAATAAACATAGGAAAAGTAATTTTAGAATATTTAGACAAAACATTAAATAACAACTGATTAGACTTAAATCACAAATGCGTTATCAAATCCATGGAAATTTATGGATGTCTAAGATAACAATTTGTGATAATATGAAATAATTTCCTAAATAAATACACTTTAATTATAGTATTATAACCACATAGACGTAGACATCAAGGGGTATACTTACTAACTTAAATTCAGTGGAAACATGTACAACTGCACGCCATGTTTTTATTAAATTTGACATAGGCGGTGCACACATTTGCAATACAATACTTGTTTAATTTGTTTTAAAAAAAATTACTGAATATGTGTACTACTTAACTGTTAAACGTATGTAATAGACGCGTTTCGTCCTTCCGGACTCATCAGTATGGTGCGATCATTTATCCAACTAGATCAACAAGGAAATAGTGGATTGTGATACCGACTTAGCTGAACTGACTGATGTTAACCTATCTACAACGGTAACATGACATGAGAGCTATGGAGCCACTCGTGGAATTACGAGACAAGTGATGGAAAATTTTTTCCTATTTTTTCTTATTTATTAAGACTCAATTCCACATCGCAATAGACATTTTGTCTTTTGTTTTATTTCAATAGCTGTCAAACAGTTTGCGATTTTGTCGGTAGATGGCACCACGAGTGGCTCCATAGCTCTCATGTCATGTTACCGTTGTAGATAGGTTAACATCAGTCAGTTCAGCTAAGTCGGTATCACAATCCACTATTTCCTAGTTGATCTAGTTGGATAAATGCTCGCACCATACTGATGAGTCCGGAAGGACGAAACGCGTCTATGGTTAAAGCTGAACTGACCAGCCGTTTGTTGATGACCTGAGAAGTTGATGCAAACGTGCTGTAAAACCTCTGTGAAATTACGAGACAAGTGATGGAAAATTTTTTCCTATTTTTTCTTATTTATTAAGACTCAATTCCACATCGCAATAGACATTTTGTCTTTTGTTTTATTCTTCACAACTTATAACAGAACACAAAAACAACCATTGACAAATTCATCTTATTACGCCACTGTTGATAATAAATTATATGATATGTACATATCATATTTCATATAATTTAAACTATACAAAGACATTTTTCTACACATTATTTACGAGAATTTTTGCAGAAAGTTACCTAATAATACTATAAAGTGTACCAAAAACACAATGTGAAACAAGTAGTGAATGTTATGTGATTGATACGCCAAGAAAACATATTTGAAGTTAACTGAAGTAATATATTTTATTATAATGGGTCAACAACGTACCGATGATAAATTAGCAGAAGGAAATTTAAAAATGAGTGAAAAAGAGGAGAAGGACAATGTGAAAGGTGATATATGCTTTGTGTATAATGAATTTTTCAAGAGAATATCATATCATAAAGAATACGAGATCGCGTTTCAAAAGATAAATGTATGCATAAATATATAGAAGTTTTATGAAAATTTTAACCACAGTTTTTTATTATAAAATGCTTTTATTTTATTTTTATGAGTTTTAATATTTGCTCAGCTCTTATAAAATTATTGCAATTTTTTTGTATAATAATAGTATATTACGTAATACGTCAGAAAAATGATGTTTTACTTGACGAAGCAGTTGTTTGAAATTCGAGGCCGGAGACCAAGTATTTTACTCCGATGTGTCAAGTAAAAATACTTATATATGTTATTTTTTCTGAAACTGTTTATTTTAATCAATAATTAATCATAAATAATTCAAAATGTTTAAATTTGAATTGTATTGACAGTAGATTACGTATCTAAAATTACAACAAAAAACTGTCAGGTAAAATCTTTACCAGACTGTTTTGTATTTTACCAGACTGTTATTTTTGTTGTAGCCTTGGATACATACTTTACTTGTCGGTTTTGGTAAAAATCTACTTTCTATACTAAAATTGGCCAGGAAAGTAGACAGCTTCTTGCCGGTTTTAGAAAAAAAACACTTTGCTGACATTATATATATACTAATTTTTTGCTGAAACAGTTTAATTCAATCAATAATTAATCATAAACAATTCAAAATGTTTAAATTTTTGATGATAATGAATGAAATTTTTTACCGAACTGTTTTGTACTTTACCTGACTGTTTTTATTTTGTCAGGAAAGTAGGTACTTTCTTGCCGGTATCAGAAAAAATATAGTATATTATGAAACTAGAGAATAAGTAAGTCTTTTAAGCACGTGTAACGCGAAGCGGAGTGCTTTTAACGGCACTAGTGCTTTAAAGGCACTTATACACATGCATAATATACTATTTTTTATTAAACCTGCATCATATTCTGGAGAATAGAGCTGAAAAACAACATTTTCATTAATTTCATATTTTTGTGTGATTTGACATAATATTATATACCTTTTTTTAAATTAAAATTTAATGATTTATAATTTTATAACATAACCTAGTTCAGTGGTTTATAAACTTTTCGGAGCCATGACCCCCTTTGAGGCAAAAACCACAAATAAATTCTTGCACGACTCCTTTACTTTTTATATGATCAGTGGTATGAAGTCGGCCTGTGGATCCTGAGAACCCTGGTACCCTAGATTCGATTCCCACAGGCGACAAACAATTTTCATAATTAAAAAAAAAACTACCCCTGTGGGAGCCGTGATTTGATGACTCGTAACCGCACTTCACGCGCAAAATATATCACTTACCGAGATCTGCTTCGGCAAAGTGCCACAGTCAGTAATGGGTAGAAGGCGTGATGATATATTTATTTATTTTTTATTTATGATCAAAATTGTAGTTTGTAAAAGGTTGATTTAATAATGTGCAACAAAAATAGAACCACGATTTTAGAAATTAGTAAAGGAAAAACTTCGTATTAACAAGTTTAGTAAAGTTTCTTAAGAAAAAAATTAATAGTATTTTGTTATCAAACTTGTAATGAATTCTTTAATGACCAGTTGCATTGCCGTTACTTACATTTTAAGTTTTCTTTTAATGAACAAGATCTCATCAAGATGAATTGTCAAATGAGTAATTTAACATTGCTGTCAAACATTTGACTCGAAATTTTTCATTTAAGTTTTTTTTTAAATTAAAGTGAACGCGATGCAATTGGATGGATCTTCGAATAAGTATTTTGTACAATTTCTAAATGGCTGCCGGAGATTCCCCTCCAATGTCTTCGCGACCCCTCAGAATGAAAAACCACCGAATTATCTATTTATAACCTAAATAAATTTATTTCAAATGTTTATTAATTTGTCAATGTTACCTCTTTTAAAAAAAATGCACTTCACGCTCATAAATATATCACTTACCGAGATCTGCTTCGGCAGAGTGCCACACTCAGTAATGGGTAAAAGGCGTGATGATATATTTCTTTATTTATTTTATTTTACCTCTTTAAAATTTAATTATTATTATTATTTTAATACAAATTTTAAAATGAATGTAATATAGTATGAAAACACTTATTACAATGACCAATTGTACCACTTATTTTTCAATATTCTATTAGTGTAAGTTTGATAAAAGATAGTATAACTATGTGGCATTTACGAGCCTTGAAGATAACTTCATTATTAATAAACCAATAATGAAAGCATTTATGATTGTCGGTAAAGTCTCTCACAATGAAAAGCAACTCGCGAACTTATCCTTATCGGATTGCTCTTTTATAATCGAAGAACTTCGAGTACTTATTACTGAATCGATACACACTTTCAGCAGCGATAACATCGTTCGATGAGCCTGCAGACTTCGAGACCGCCATCACGGCAACAAGCTTCGGAAAATTCAATATCATCTTGTTCTTGATTGCTCTTCCGTCGTCCTGGGCCACTGAGTTCGACTTCACGTCAATGTCGTATGTTCTTCCCGCTGCACAGTGTGATCTTAATATTTCACTAGTTAATAAAGGAATGCTCAACGCGGTCACGTATCTCGGTATTTCATCAGGAAGAAAATATTTAGAGTCAAGTTTTGATTATTAGTTTTTTAGGTACAATCGCTAGTGCGTTTCTTTGGGGGTTCTTGGCAGATACAATGGGAAGAAGGAATATTATGATTTATGCATATTTTACGGATTTTGTATTTGTGCTGTTGTCTGCAGTTTTCCAGAATTTCTGGGTGTTACTAACTATTAAATTTATCAATGGATTTTTGTAAGTATTTCTAATATATAGAGTGTTCTTTTTAAGTGGCGCATCAGTGCTATCTCGAGAAACATACGGGATGTTAAATTTAGTTGTGCCACTATTGCTATCTCGAGAAGATCTCCTTAATGACGTGTTTACAGTGCGTTAATAGATTTATAAAAACACCGAAAGAGAAAAAATTTTTTTTAATAAAGGGCCGAGATATCCACCTCCTAATAAAGTTCCTAATAAATTTATTTAGCTAATAAATATATTTTGCAGATATCCACTACCTTATAAATTTTATTTACCTAATAAACATATTTATTAGCTACTCAAACCTCCTAATAAAAAACAAAAGAATCAATTGTCATGTCAATTTATACATAAAATAAAAATATATTTTCTATTACTGTATCAATTCCTTATTAAAAAGGCATGCCTGGAAATAATATATTTATATACGAGGCTACAAGGATTATCATTGATATTTTAGATGAATTTTGATATATTGGATGAAATTATAGAGATACATGAAATGGGGTAGGTGATTCAGTCGGCCTGTGTATTTGAGAACCTGGATTCTATTCCCACAACCAACAACCAATTTTCACCACATTAAAATTTCCCTTGTGCCTCCTGCACCACTATAAAATTTGGGGGCCGTGTTCAGACGGCTGGAAAACCCCACTTCACGTTCACAAATATATTACTTACTGAGATCTGCTACGGCTACATTCAGTTATGGGTATAAGGCGAGATGATATATGTATTTATATTTACTTTATAAAATTGAAAATAATCTGACTTCATTTATAGTAAAAATTACAGATCTTGCACATTTTCCTGACATTTTGACAGTTATAACAAAATCAAGGAGGTAGAAACAAAATTATAATTATATATTTATTAAACGTCAAAAACAAGTTTTGTATTTCTTTCTAATTAATTATCTTTATAATATTTTCTCTCTCTAAAAGACGGACAGTGTTGCAATTTTGGCTTATTTATTTATTAGGTACCTAATAACAAGTAGACGAATAAATTGAACTGGATATCTACAAAATAAATATCTTCCTAATAAATCATTTATTATTTTGCTAATAACTATTAGCTACTTTATTAGGAGGTGGATATCTCGGCCCTTAATTGCATATACAAAATTCCCAGGTATTCGATATGAATTACCCTGGTATTGAATAGTACAAATATCCTTCCATTGCTCGGGTACCCGGTTCCGGGAAGAATCGGGTTGAATCCCCTAGTATGCGGGTTCGGGGTTCCACTTCAGTAATCATATATCTATTTTATAAAAAGTAGTACATAACCTAACCAGTAAACATGAATTTATATTTATCTCTCAATTTATTTTCATAAAAATATGTATATTTATGTAGAAAATTATGAGTAATACAATGGTGCATTTCTAGGCCCGTATCTGGGCTAGTTTTTGACATATAGGGTAGTTAGCGAAAATTGATCAAAACGAGATGAAATTTATGCAAAATTTTACTTTTTCAAAGGCTATATCTCAAAAACTAAACAAGATATAAAAATGCGCTCAACTGCATTGAATTTCTCGTGTTTGAATTGACTTATAAACATGCTTTTAGCGATTTCGATTTTTTTTTAATTTCTTAAGGGGTACCCCTTAAGATTTTTCGATTTTAAGCCATTTTCAGACTTATTGCTCTAAAAATCTTCCTCATTCGAATAATTTAATAAAAATTTACATACGTTTGTATTTTGACGTACAGATTCCAATGGTGAAATATTTGAGTTCGTATCTTTTTTAGTTTTGCAGTTATTGACCTTAGAAATTTGTGTACATCGAAAATTTCGATCAAAATATCAAAAATTCAAAAAATGCTGAAAATATGTGTACACGTCAATTCGGACACGAGGAATCCAATGCCGTTGAGCGAATTTTCATATCTTGCTTAATTTTTGAGATATAACCTCTGGAAGAGTAGATTTTTTTAAATTTTACGACATTTCACATTTTTTACTGTATTAGTGTATTACAGGAAAGTAAAAACACTTTCCTGGCGTATTATGTATACTTTTTTAAACCGTTTAGTTTAATTTATAATTAATCAAATAATTTAAAATGTTTAATTTTTTTTTTTATGAATTGTATTGACAGCAAATTACGTATCCAAATTTACAATACAAAAACAGGTAAAATACAGTCAGGTAAAAATGTTTACCAGACTGTTATTTTTGTTGTAGCTTTGGATACGTATTTTTCTTGACTGTTTTTGTAAATATCTGCTTTACATACTAAAATTGGTCAGGAAAGTAGACACTTTCTTGTCGGTTTCTGGAAATTTTTTATTTACAATTTAAATTTCATATAAAAAAATATCCGGATACCCGATTGAATAACCCGGGTATCGAATAGTACAAGTTTTCTTCCATTACCCGGGTACCCAGTTTCGAATAGAACTGGGTTACACTTGATTGACCTCACAGGCAATCATAGCTCAGTGGATAAAAGCGAGGTAAAACTTGCGTTTCTTAATTAGCAAGCAAGAGGTCGTTCGTTCAAATCTCACTGACTTCTACTTATATCCAAAAAAATACGATTGTGTCTGAGTGGTTCGAATTCCACTATAAGCTGTGGGCACCTGTACTGTAATTGAGATTTACTTCATGTTGTGCAGAGTAACAAATAAATAAATATTAATAAATAAAATAAATATATCATCACGCTTTCTACCCATTACTGGGTGTGGCACTCTGCCGAAGCAGATCTCGGTAAGTGATATATTTTGCGCGTGAAGTGCGGTTACCAGTCGTTAAATCACGGCCCCCAAAGATGTTAGTGGTGGAGGAGCCACAGGGGTAGCTTTTGAAATTATGAAAATTGTTGGTCGCCTGTGGGAATCGAATCTAGGGTACCAGGGTTCTCAGGATCCACAGGCCGACTTCATACCACTGAGCTAGCCACCAAAAAAATTTATAAATATATATATTTTATAAAAAGTCTATAGCGTAACCAGAAAACATGAATGACCACAACATTGCATTGATACAGAGCTTGCGGTCCATACGCCGTGCTCATGTCATACATCTCCGAGTTCCACGGCGCTCGTTTCCGGGCGCCAATCCTTCTACTGTCCTGCATCTTCTTCTGCTTGGCCAACGTCGCGCTGTCGGGACTCGCCTGGTGGATTATTCCGCAGCGTATTTCTTTTTCACTGTTCACTGAATACGTGGGTAAGTCGATGACGATGCTTCCATGTCTGTTATGTTACAAATCCAGATTACGCGCTGTTTATAATTCGAAATCGCGAATTGACTTTCTGAAAATAGTATTGGCGGTAAGGTTTAACAGAGGCGGATCTAGGTAAGCGTGGATTTGAAGTTGAAGATTTTGTTTCGGAGATTTGTAAATACAAGAGAGACAGATAAAATGGTTTGAGGAAGAGGAATGTATTAGTATATCGAATGAAAGATATATGTTGGTGAAATTTAAGAAGAGAGATTAAGTAGATCTAAGGAATAATTGTATGAATATGAATCAAGGTTTATTGTCAGGGGCGTATTAAGTAAGTTTGACGGCAGTAGTTCTTGAAATTTTGCCTTCCTATATTTGATAGTTGCAGGTTTTTTTTTTGTCAGAAAAATAGGAGTCAATGAAATTTTTAGTTTTAATAATAATATGTAATAATAATAATTAGTATAATTGCATATTTTATAAATTCTCACACGCGATAAACAATTTTCAGTAATAGTATAACAAGAGAGTGAGAATAAATTAAAAATAATTTGACAAATCTTTCGAAAATTTGTTGCCACATGGCAAAAAGTTTGAGAAAGATACTGGAGAATTATTTTCTAATTTATCCAACTCTCGAGTTATATTTAATTAGATTATTTTTGGACTTAGCTGCTGAGATCGATTCACCCAACTTAAAAAATTTTGAACTAGGTTCATATCGATTGATTAGTTATTAATGTATTCTTGGAAGTTGTTTCCAAAATTTGTTGGTGTATTTCTGTATCTGAAATAGAACTAAATCGATTTTTTTCACACATTTTACTTGACGCGTTCACAGTTTTAAATAATTATTTGATAACTACCTATCATTTGTCACAAACAAAAAAGCATCTACAGAGATTATTCCCGGGAATAATCACAAGAGCTTTATTCTCAGCATAATAATGATAGAATTGGTTAGAACGCAGACACGTGATATACATTGAAGCATTTAATTGTTTTTGAGAAACGTCAAAAAATAATCACCACAATAAAATTACTTCTTTGGCTTTTTCTCTAGTAACTTCTTTGGGGGACCATAATTTGATGGCTAGTACCTACATTCAATAGCTGTGTATATTAAAAATAGAGTAATCTTGATTTTCAATTGTAGAAAATGTTGTGTATAGTTGAAAGTATATTTGCAGAACACGACTAATTGCAACCCTCGCTACACACGTGCTATTTTCAACCCTTGATATACAAATAACACTATATAATTTTTAAATATTTTCTTTTTATCAAAAAGAAGTTATTTTTTCACGTTGCCGTTAATTATGTGCAGAAAAATATAATTAAATAATAGTTACGAAACAATCTTAACTATCTAACCTACAAAATCTATATTTTTGACGTTTGAAATGCCATTAGTTCGATTAGCATAATTAATTAAAATTCGATTGTAGAAAAAATATATATATGCACCTCGTATTAAAAATATCTTTATTTCACTCATGGGTTTGCAACATTCGTACTGCAAGCTTCTCAATAAATTTAAACATTTAACTCTAGTTGCTTAAATAATCATTTCACGACACCTGAATTATGTTTTTTTGCCCTTAAAAATGTTGCGCTCCATGCCGAGACTTCTTGAGGTTCTGCGATAATACTGCACGTTTTGTTGTATGAAGATGATCCGAGCGTGTTTGAAAGGATTATGAATGTGGATGAAATTAAAATACTATGTTATGATAGGAATGTTTGATGAAGATTAATTGTGGAATGAATCTGATGAATAAATATTCAGTGGGTTCATGCTACCCCATGACAAATCGTGATGTTACGTATGTATTATTTCCAACTTTAAACAATTTCATAACCGGAGATTTATATAGTTTTAAACATAAAATAATATTCGGTATATGGGGCTTTTATGATTTGGGGGCTCAGCTCGTATATAGATCCGCCCCTGGCGGTGGATTTGAAAGCATTAAAGCTGTCGATTATGCTTCACATCCGCATCCGGAGCGCGGAATAAAATCGAGGGACGCACGAAAAAACGAAATGGAACGGCAGTTTTAAGCAAATCTTTTCGCTGTAATGTACACAACGGAAAACTATAAATGAAACTGAAAGCCTTTGAAATCCGATTGCTTTTATAAAACCTATCAACGGGGAAAATGTTCCACCAATTCGCTTTCCATTATACATACGTACATACGTGTGGGTAGAACCAATTCCACGATTCGCTTCTCGAACTGAATTATGAACAGCGTATTACAATACTTGTACGTCTATTCATTCAATCACAACGCTTAAATACGTATAATTAGAAGGAATTAATGAAAACAGAACTTCGATTTGCTTTGAAAGGTATTCTAAGAGAACATATATTTTTAAGTACATGTACACAGATACAGTACCGGCCTTAGCGATTCAATTAAAATTTAAAATAGTTATTTGTGTCCCTAGAGCGGCAAGGATACTTTTTGCTCGAGATGCACACAATATTTTTTCTACGACCATTTAGAAACGCTTGAAAAATAATTTAAAATCACTTTGGACAATTTTTCTGTTTGGAAATTCAGGCGACAGATTTCATGTATCCATGGATACCATGATACACTCTTACATAAGGCGTATTCCATTTGCCATTTGGATCAGATCTAACTTACATTTACTGAACCAGATCATATATTTATTTCGCTAGGGTACTTCGTTGATTTTATTTTCAATATTAGTATAACTGTTACTAATTTACTTTCAAGTAATTCATTCCAATAAGTGCATTATTTTGGTTAGTTCAGTTCATTTAGTCATGTTGTCTAATTTATCTGAACTTATTTAACTGAACTAAGTGGCAAATGGAATACAGCTATAGCTATATCTTATTGCTGCCTGGTAAGCGACAAACGTCAGCTTTCCGGTTTCAACTGACAGTTGGAAATTCAATGCTGTTGAGCGCAATCTTTATATTTCGTTTAGTTTTTGAGATATGGCCACGAAAAAGTCGAAAAACTGAAATGAATGGTTCAATACTTCCGGAGGCTCTATCTCAAAAACTAAACGTGGTACGAAGTTGCGCTCAACGGCATTGAATTCCTCGTGTCCGAATTGACTTATTAGCACTATTTGAGCGCATTTAATTTTTTTGATATTTTAAATTATTTTTCCAAGGGGTATGTATCCCTTAAGTTTTTTACGATTTTCAAACAATTTGCTCTAAAATTCTTTACCGTTCGATGATTGTGATGAATGAATTTACATACATATGTATTTTGACCTGCTGAATCCAATGGTTAAATTTCCAAGTGCGTACGCCTTCTGGTTTTTAAGATATTGCCCAAAAACTGTTCAGGAAACATAAAAATTACTTATAATTATAAAAGACTAAATATAAATATATCATCACGCCTTTTACTCATTACTGGGTGTGGCACTCTGCCGAAGCAGATCTCGGTAAGTGCTATATTTATGCGCGTGAAGTGCGGTTACCAGCCGTCAAATCACGGCCCCCAAAGATGTTAGTGGTGGAGGAGCCACAGGGGTAATTTTAAATTGGTGAAAATGTTTTGTCGTCTGTGGGGATCGAACCAGGGTTCTTAGGATTCACAGGCTGACTTGATACCACTGAGCCATTACCCCATTAATTATAATAATAATAATTTGTTACAAATATGGTTTTGTCATTGTTATTTCAGTATCAATAAACATTTTAATGCTGATAATTAATTATAACATAAAAATAATAAAATATATAAAATGTTATGTCTGCCATCTTGGCCATTTTTAACTTTTAACATACTATTATTATTATGGGGTAGCTAGCTCAGTGGTATGAAGTCAGCCTGTGGATCCTGAGAACCCTGGTTCGATTCCCACAGGCGACAAACAATTTTCATAATTTCAAAAACTACCCCTGTGGCTCCTCCACCACTAACATCTTTGGGGCCGTGATTTGACGACTGGTAACCGCACTTCACGCGCAAAATATATCACCTACCGAGATCTGCTTCGGCAGAGTGCCACACTCAGTAATAGGTAGAAGGCGTGATGATATATTTATATTAGCAACCAACATACTTAACATTGCTTTCTGCAACCGGGCCTAAGATATAGTTATTGTTGTACATTTTAGTAATCCACTCATGGCAAATCTTCCTAATGGTATGCTCCTTGCCGAGCCTGATCAGCGCCTGCGCTTATATATACCTTCCTGAGAGCCCCAAGTTCTTGATGACATCAGGGCGGAACTCTGAGGCAATGCAAGTGTTCCAGCGAGTCTACTCAATGAACACAGGTAATCCTCCGGAATGTTTCCCGGTAAGTTCACGAAACGGTATCAAAGTTAGCGATGGCGAGAAAACGCGATGTTAAAGACGAGAGTTTTTCTTCTTTCAGATAAAGCAACTCGTTGAAGAAACGTCCGCACAGGAAAGTAAAAAAATAACGACGAAATCGATTCGTCAGGGCTGGGAACAAATACGACCTATTTTTGCACAGCCGCATTTGATGAGAATCACGCATATATTTTTCATTTTGTTCCTGGGGATGTTGGGGTATGTGATCATATATCTTCATTTTATCGGGTGTGTTGTATGGAATTGTACTTTATGTGTTACAGGCTTTGTTAATGAGGTAAATAGTTCAGTAGCTACGTATCGGACTGTGAAATTGAGAATTAGCTAATGAATTAATTCAAAATTCAAAATATGGTAAACAAAAAATATGTTTATACTCAACCGGACTGAAATTCATTGAAAAGCGGGCTTAAATACTTCTTTTTGGCCCGAATTTTTAATTAGCAATAGATTTTCCCTATGAATTTTAGAAAAAAAATACAAAAAGATGGCCAGAATTAAAGACTGTATTTTACATGAGATTAAATTTATGGATTTATGTAATACCTTCCCATCATAAAATACAGTTTTCGTTTTGAAGCTACCTAGTTACCAAATGTCATGCCAAATAATAAAAATTTATATATATATCATCACGCCTTCTACCCATTACTGGGTGTGGCACTCTGCTAAAGCAGATCTCGGTAAGTGATATATTTTGGGCGTGAAGTGCGGTTACCAGTCGTAAAATCACGGCCCCCAAACATGTTAGTGGTGGAGGAGCCACAGGGATAGCTTTTTCAAATTATGAAAATTGTTTGTCGCCTGTGGGAATCGAACCAGGGTTCTCAGGATCCACAGGCTGACTTCATACCACTGAGCTAGCCACCCCATAATAATAATAGTATGTTAAAAATTAAAAATGGCCAAGATGGCAGACATCACATTTTATATATTTTATTATTTTTATGTTATAATTAATTATCATCATTAAAATGTTTATTGATATATAACAAGATTAAATCCCATCAAATTTTTGTAGAATATTATTTAGCGTAATTTGATTAAATTCAAGATTAGCTAAAACTCTTTTGTGAATTGTTCTGTTTATTTTTTTATAATAACTAGAAATTTGAACTTACTTTTTAAATTAAAAAAAAAATATACGTATTCCATTTAAAATTGCAAAGTTGGTATCACTTATTGGAATCCGGAAATTATTTTAAGGTATCAAGGATTTTACTAATGATAAATAAGTTAGATATTTGCTGGTTCAAATAAAATTAAACATATATTATGTTTATAATTTCAGAGAAAACACAATGAGATTATGGCTCCCCCAACTTTTTACAAAAATAGATGAATACAATCAAATTTACAATTACTCTAGAACAGCACCTCTCTGTGAAATGTTAAGTGTTTCATTGTCAACTCCTGTGAATAACTTCACGAATAATCTTACCGAACAAGTGTGCACTGTTGTAAGTATTTCATTCCAATTACTTATATTATTGTTGTAATTCGAATCTTCCAATAATCTACAAAAAACATGAAAAACTTTCTGTCATCATAACAATGAAATACTTTGTTTTTTCATTGAGTATAACGAAAACGTAAATGACAAAATCAAAATGTGTACATAAAGTTTTGTTGTTAACTTTTAAAAATTGACCTTCTTTTTCTATATTACACATAGGAGTAACATTAAATTTTTACATGTTAATTTGCCATAAGAAGACATGATCGAAGTGGCAAAGGAATAAAAATGAATAAATTTTTATATCAAACTGACTTATTGACGCAAAATTAAATTATTTTGATTTACTTTTTTTCTTAGCCGCTTCGATCATAAGTTTTCTTACGTCCAATTAACATGTAAAAATTTAACATTGTTTCTCCTAAGTGTAATATAAAAATAATGACCCAGTATAACATAATAATAATAATGATATATATGAATTTTTTTTTTAGACCATAGTGGACAATCAAGTTTATATAAATACTATAGTAGTAGCCATGTGCAATGTGATTGGCTTTATTTTGGCGGGTGCAGTAGTCAATAGAATTGGAAAGAAACATTTATTAGGTAAGAAAAGTATTTAACAAATTTTCCCTGCGCAAAGTAATTGAAAAAAAACACCCATTTTTATGATTCTAAATTATGACTATTAAAACGCTAATTCTACTTATTATATTCACACATTTTAAGAAATTTATAAAAGAAATAGAGACATTAGCATATAATGCCATCAAACAGATATATTTTAACAAACTTTGCAAGAAAAAAAAACAATTTGTTTTCAAATAACAAATGTCAATTCATGGCATACTAAACTGCCAATATAAATTCACGCTTCAAATTTAATAAATTTCCTCATTGTCGATTATATAATTTTTGCTCGTTACAAAAAGTATTGTACAAAACTCGTGCACGCAGACGTCATTTGTATCAAAGTATGTCTTCGCGCACTTGATATGTAAATAACTATTATGTAACAAATACACAAAGTTCGATTATGCACAAAACTTTATGTTCGATAGCATTAGCGGCAATTTGTTTTAAATATAGTAATGAGGAAACTTAGTGTTTATTATTATTATTAAACCGTCAAATTTATCAAAAAAGATGGAAAATAGGTGTATATAATTTCTCAAGATTTAGAAGAAGCACAAAAGTAAAAAAAAACTTAACATTAAATGTTAAAGAATTAATTAATTAAATAAATATAAGATTTTGCTAATTTATCGTACTAGTCCAACAAATTGCTATTTTATGAACACTAAGCAGTATCATAAATCAAGTAGTTATGGCGTAATAGGATGCGGGCACTCACATGACAATGTGATGTTTTGTGACGTAAAAAACAGGTGTTTGGGCTTGCGACCACTGCGCCACCTACAAAATGAACTATTTTTTTGGGACGAGATTTGAAAAGAACGGTTCTTTTCAAATCTTGTTGGGCTGCGATCACTGCGCCACCTAAAATTGAACTATTTTTTTGTGATGAGATTTGAAAAGAACGGTTCTTTCAAATCTCGACCCAAAAAAAAAGTTCATTTTGTAGGTTGCGCAGTGATCGCAAACCCAAACAGCTGTTTTTTAAGTCTCAAAACGTCACATTGAGGGCCAAATTCAGAGTCGTCATTCATACTCATCCTCACCTCACTCTCAAAATCGAAGTAACTAAGGCAACTAACTCAAGAATTTGCACAATTTGAGTTAGTTGCCTTAGTTACTTCGATTTTAAGTGTGAGATGAGAATGAGGTGAGGGTGAGTCACGACTATGAATTTGACCCTATGTGTCCGCATCCTATTGAACATAAAAATAATATTTCAAACAGAAGTTTAATAGAAAAATATGTTTGATTGTTTAGTGTTTATGTATATGGTGTGTGGATTGTCCGGCATCAGCAACTACTGGTCCAGCAGTGCCGAAACCACGTTAACATTTGTATCCATTCATGGCGGCTTGTCCAGCGTTTGCACCGCCACCATGATCAGCGTCATTGTTGATCTTTTCCCTACTACACTACGGTGAGTCAAATATTCTTTTTTAAGCATGAAACTTGTCTTTTTTAACGATATATCGTATAGAGAGTGGTATATTTTTCAATTATTCAAAATGTTTATTATAGTAAAATAATTAGTGTGCCAATTAGGGCTTTGAATATTCGAAATGGAATAGTTCTGTCATTGCAATGTTCCTCATTCATTCGTTAATTTAATTTAATTACAGTTTGTACCTAGTATTAAACGAATGAAAACGGATTTAACATGTATATTTAATATGAAATTACTGAAAGTATGTTCAGAGCAGCAATATGTGATACGTAGTAATAAATAATAATTAACGAATGAATGAAATGAAAATTAATTTGACGTTGAAGTAGGTAATGAATGTGGAATAAATTGTATACATTAATTAATTACTCAAAGGAAAATTTCAAATATTTTCAAATAGGAATGCGAAACAATAAAGTAGAATTGAAAATTGACGTTGGGAAAATGTGGTTTTCTTTATATTTCGCGAGTATTGAAATATATTCGTATTTCAAAATATGAGATTCGAATATATTCATATGTAGGAGTAGCAAGGCAAGACCGTAACCATAATTTACGGAAAAGTCCATATCGGCTACATTCCAAAATATACAAAATGAACTTTATAAAAATGCATTTCGTTTTATTTGCATTTTCTGAAATATCTTCTTGTCAACTTGAATGATTCTTTTATTCGTATTTTCTAAACATACGTTTTTCAAGACATACAGACGAAAACTAATAACTTATCTTACAGATATAGAAAATGAGTATGAAATCTATAATTTTTAAAACTAAGGTTACATAATCATATTTATTTAATTTTTAATTAACATCGAATTTACGTGTTTATACAACTGAGTGTGCAGGTGTAGAATCCGGTACGACTGGTACTAACACCTTAAAAACTGTGCACATGCATATAAATATGTCAATAAATATTAATAATTTACTATTTTTCAAGACATGGAAATTGAAGTTTTGAGTGCGTAGATATTTATTAGTTAGTTAGTTAGTCATTTAGCTTCATTTTATGATTTTTCTCTACGGCTAGTAAGTTTCTTCTTGAATTGCGCAATAATTTATTACCCACGAATTGTGGCCAATCAGATCGACATTGCTATGACAACGCAGTGATGGCCGTGGGTAATTATTTAATATTTACCATTACATCGAGGTTGCTATAGCAACAGAACTAAAAGCTAACATTCATATCATATAGAGCCAGTTTAAAATTACCCCTGTGGCTCCCCCCACTTACATCTTTGGGGGCCGTGATTTGACGATTGGTAACCGCACTTCACGCGCATAAATATATCAATTACCGAGATCTGTTTCGGCAGAGTGCCACACCCAATAATGGGTAAAAGGCGTGATGATAAATGTGTTTTGAGGTCCACTGAATCCGTTTTGATCATTTTCTCAATGATGTCTGAGGGTGTGTGTGTGTGTGTGTGGATGGATGGATGGATGTGTGTCCGAGTGTGCAATATCTCATGAACGAGACAAGATTTGTGAGAGCGGAGTTGATTTTGAATGAAATTGAGAAACCGGAAGAGAAAGTTTATTGGACACACAAAACAATAAATTCCATTTATTTCAAAAATAGAATCAGTTACGAAAAAAAGTTTCAAATAAAAGATGTTAGCAAAAATATTTGGAACGTAAAATGTTATTTGCAATTTTCCTGTATATGCGTCTAATTTTGAGAAAAACTAATTTTTATATTTAATAATATATTTCAATAATCATAGTAGCAATAGGAACAAAAAACATAATTTTTAATTTTCGCTTTATCTAGTTATCTACATCTTTTTTTGGAAAAACAAATATATCATTAAAATGGTCAACTAATTCGGCAACTTTACCTCAATTTATTCGAATTTCTTGAGATACCAAGGGTTAGGCTCGAAAAACGGACATAAAGTAGTCAACATTACTAAAAAATTATACGTAAACAAATTTGACATTTTATGTTTCAAACAGATAAATGCTGGATTACTGAAAAACTAAATTACATGTTTAATAATATTATATAACATTCATATATTCTCAATATTAAATATGCTGTGTATAAGAAAGTCGTGTGGTGCCCACACCATATTTTTTAAATCGGACTAGAATAGGATTAGTTAATTCAAATTTCAGGTTTAACTAAAACTTTTTTGAGAATTAGTCTGTTAGTTTTGCTGGTGCAACTAACTTTTATTAAAATATATGTAACATGTATGTATGAAAACCTCACACAATAATGACACAAACTTAAATTAGTAACAATGTCAACATCAGTACATTTAAAATAAACAATTTCCCATTCCCAATGGTACGTATAATTACAACCCAGGCGAAATACAAATAGCTCCAAGAATTGGGGCAACAGACAGGTACCGTCCCTCGTGTACTGTATTTACCTGTCTCCTCTGTGTATATGTAGAACAATGACCATATCTCTGGGCATGATGACCGGACGGTCGGGATCGATTATCGGCAACGTGGTGTTCCCAGTGCTGCTGGAGAGCGGATGTCTGCCGCCCTTCTTGTTAATTGGAGGCACAGCGTTAGGTAAACAATATGCTAATTTACCGCAAATCTGATAATAAGGCCCGTGCTGGCTGTACCGCCAGACCAAGATGTTATTTGTGCTCATTGTTGAATTCATTACGGGAGTTGGACATTTGGGATTGAAACATTATTGCGCAGGGTTCAGCTTGGATTCTATTCATAGTTTCTGCTTGATTTGCTATGTTTTAACAGTGTTTGCTTCTGCGTTTTGGTTGATTACGCTTTAGTTATAGAGGTTGAGGGTTAGGTTATTTCTTGTTATTATTTATACAGGGATGGTGGCTCAGTTGGACTGGGGATTTGAGAATCTGGATTCGAGTCCCACTGGCGATATAGTTATTTATGTCGTAGGTCCGGTAATAGTATATTACATAATAAGTCGGCCTTGTATTTCAAACAACCGCTTCGTCAAGTAAAAATATCTTTCTGACGTATTATGTATACTATTTTTTTCTGAGACCGTTAAATTTAATCAATAATTAATCATAAATAATTCAAAATGTTGAAATTTTTTGATATGCATTGTATCGACATCAGACTATATATCCAAGGTTACAAAACAAAACAAAAACAGTCAGGTAAAATCTTTACCAGACTGTTATTTTTGATGTAGCTTTGATCAATAATTACTCATAAATAATTCAAAATGTTTAAAGTTTTTGATATGCATTGTATCGACATCAGACTATATATCCAAGGTTACAAAACAAAACAAAAACAGTCAGGTAAAATAATAACAGTCTGGTAACTCTTATATTTGTTATAGCTTTGATCAATAATTACTCATAAATAATTCATAATATTTAGATTTTTTTTATATTAATTATATTGAAATCAGACTACGTATGCAAGGTTATAAAAAAAAAACAGTTAGTTATAATCTTTACCAGACTGTTTTGTACTTTACCTGACTGCTTTTTATGTTCTAACCTTGAATACGTACTTTACTTAACTATTTTGGTAAAACCCTACTTTCCACATGAAAATTGGTCAGGAAAGTAAGCACTTTCTGGCTGGTTTCAGAAAAATAAGTTTTTACGGTACGAGTAAAATGTTTCCGTACGATACGACGAAAGAACTAAGTTTGGCATTTTAAAATGAATGGAATAAAAAATTAATTTCTGAAGCCGGCAAGAAAGTATCTACTTTTCTATCTAATTTTAGTATTGCAAGTATATTTTACCAAAATAGTCAGGTAAAGTACGTATTCAAGGTTAAAAGATTAAAAAACAGTCAGGTAAAGTACAAAAACAGTCTGGTAAAGGTTTTAACTGACTGTTTTTTTTTCTTGTTATATCCTTCGATACGTAGTCTAATACCAATACAATTAATATCAAAAATCTAAACATTTTAAATTATTTATGATTAATTATTGATCAAAATAAACAGTTTTAGAAAAAATAGTATACATAACATGTCAAGAAAGTATTTTTACTTGACGAAGCAGTTGTTTAAAATACGAGGCCGCAGAATCCCTGATTTAGACCAATAAATATTTCGATATTTCATATTTTAATAAATTTGTTTTGTTTTCTTGATTCAATGAACTATACCACAATAGTTTTTCATTTCATTTGACTTGATAATTTAAAAAAAAGTAATTGCAAATATCCCGCCAAAAACATACAAAAAACATCTACATTTTTGCAGATATAAAAAACTTAACAGACTCATTTGCATGTAATATCAAAATATGAAATGAACAGTGTGCTATGTCAAAATTATTTTCAAATATGTGTATTCACAATCATGAATACAAAGTTTTCATTAATTAAGTCAGTATGTTCATAATAAATTTATGTAAATATATAACGAACGATTTTTAATTGTAATGCAAAACAGGTTCCAGAATAATATAATTTACATGCAAATAATTTACAATCCCGCCCAATAGTACATTATTTCAAATAAACATAAACGGATGTTAAAAAGTATAATGTGAAATAAGGCAGTGACATCAAATTAACACGATATCAAATTTGTTTTTTCACGGTCCTGTCAGAAAGTTAACTTTTCTTCCCCTCATTAATTTATGGGGTAGGTGGCTCAGTGGTATCGAGTTGGCCTGTGAATGTGAGAACCCGGGTTTGATTCCCACAGCCGATAAACAATTTTCACCACATTAAAAACTATCCCTGTGGCTCCTCCACCACTAACATCTTTGGAGGCTATGATTTGACGACTGTTAACCGCACTTCACATGTATAATAGTATATTACATAATAATTCAGGAAAGTGATATTTTACTTGACGAAGCAGTTGTTTGTAATACGGGGCCGGAGGCCGAGTATTTTAATCTGCTAAGTCAAGTAGAAACACTTTCCTGACTATATACTATTTTTTCTGAAACCGTTTAATTTAATCAATATTTAATCATAAATAATTCAAAATGTTTAAATTTTTTCATATGAATTATATCGGCAGCAGACTACGTATCTAAGGTTATAACAAAAATAACAGTCAGGTAAAATCTTTACCAGACTGTTTTGTACTTTACCAGACTGTTATTTTTGTTGTAGCCTTGGATACATACTTTACTTGACTTTATCGGCAGCAGACTACGTATCTAAGGTTACAACAAAAATAACAGTCAGGTAAAATCTTTACCAGACTGTTTTGTACTTTACCAGACTGTTATTTTTGTTGTAGCCTTGGATACGTACTTTACTTGACTGTTTTAGTAAAAACTTACTTTCCATACTAAAAATGGTCAGAAAAGTAAGCACTTTCTTGTCGATTTCAAAAAAAATATATTACTTACCTAATTAAATAAATAAATATATCATCACGCCTTCTACTCATTACAGGGCGTGGCACTATACTGTAGCAGATCTCGGTAAGTAATATATTTATGCACGTGAAGTGCGGTTACCAGCCGTCAAAGATCCCAAAGATATTAGTGAAGGGGAAGCCACTAGGGTAGTTTTAATGTGGTGAAAATTATTTGTCGGCTGTGAGAATTGAACCCGGATTCTCAAATCCATAGGCCGACTCTATACAACTGAGCCACCTACCTCATAAAGACAATAATAATCTTATTTAATTTCTAATTTATTTTTGGGAACATTACATAGACCTACTAATGTAATAATTTGTTTAATTTAATCTGAGTCGTAGTTCTTATAGTAGTCGAGATCACAATGGTAGTGTCCATTGTGAAGAAAGTGTCATTCTTCTCTTAGATGCTTTATATCCCCGCCTTCGGGAATTAAAACACCACTTTCGGGAAGAAATGTATCATTTTCTTCCCTTGGTATATCAATCATTATTATATAATTTTATGCTTTTGTTACAGTTTGTTCTTTATTTTCAATGTTCCTGCCAAATTTGAAAATGAAAAGCCTGGATTAACTAAGGACTAAGAGTTAGAAACTAGTACATATATAATATAAAATATTTAATACTTTTAATAAATAAATATCAATAATATTATTTTGTAATTTTATATTTCTATTTATAGGGCAGCTAAAAATAATCTCCGAGATATATAAGGTCTTTATTTTTATATTACCCATAAGAGAAACAATGTTAAATTTTTACATGTTAATTTGCCTAAGAAGACTTCTGATCGAAGTGGCGAAGGAAAAAAATGATTCACAATAATTAATTTTTTTCTGAAACCGGCAAGAAAAAGCCTTCTTTCCTGACCAATTTTAGTATTGAAAGTAGGTTTTACAGTTCAGTAAAGTACGTATCCAAGGCTACAACAAAAATAACAGTTTGGTAAAGTACAAAACAGTCTGGTAAAGATTTCTCCTGCCCCCATATCGCGCCATATAGAATTCTATTTTGAACAATAGAATCGCTGTCATCTTTCAAGTAAAAATTATGATTTTGCCTAATATAACATAAAATAATCAGTGCTTTTTGTATCAGATAGTGCATAAATGATATATACTACATTTCTACTACAAAATTATTTAGAATGGATTGCTAATTTGGCGATTTGAAAATTATCGCCAGAATTCTATTATAGAATTCTATATGGCGCGATCCCACTACTGACTGTTATTTTTGTTGTAACCTTGGATATTCAGCAGATTAAAATACTCGGCCTGCGGCCTCGTATTTCAAACAACCGCTTCGTCAAGTAAAATATCACTTTCCTGATTTATTATGTAATATACTACAGAGTGATCAAAATGAATTGTTATAGTTGGCAATAAAAAAAAACTACTTGAAATTGGTAAGCCTGATACATAAATTCATTTCCTGTTGTTGACAGTGACATTTAAAATATAAATTTGAGTACATTTATTATTACATTTATTTCTAAAGTATTTCTATTACTTAAAATGTCAAAATTCTATTAGCTGTCAGACTCCTGACATAACCTATTTGTATTTATTAGAAATGTCAAATAGCATTTCCGCCCTTTATCTGACAATGTGCCAACTGTGGAATAAAAATATCTCTGGAATTGTATTACCAACTATAACAATTCCTTTTGATCACTCTGTATTACGTCAATTTGACATAAAATTTAATTCATTTTTATCCTTCGCCACTTCGATCATAAGTCTCCTTATGACAAATTAACATTGTTACTTCAATGTGTAATATAAAAATAAAGACCCTGTATAGTATACTCGTAAACTCATATGTTACCTTCACATAAATAAATGCACGACTTGCACTAGCAAGTTTCTGTTTCTGTTAATACGCTAACAGAAATGTATGTAATTAAGTAAGCTTTCGCATTTGTATGCGTTACCGTGTAGAGCACATGTTGGAGATACGCGTACAATATTTCATTTGAAATGAAACAAATAAAACATGATAAATAAATTACGAATAGCATGTGCTACTAACAGAGATGAAATGCGCATTAGTGAATATTTAAAGCATTAAAACTTCATAAGCATTTTTCACTTTGTGAAATATATTCCATGTGTGAACAGCAAAGAGAACATTGGTTTTGGTCATGTGATAGGCGAAAGCATAAAAGGGAATTTCATGTAAAGAATTAATTAAAATTATAAAATATAATATGTCCCTTACAGGCAATCGTAGCTCAGTGGATAAAAGCGAGGTAAAACTTGCATTTCTTAATTAGCAAGCAAGAGGTCGTGCGTTCAAATCTCACTGACTTCTACTTATATCAAAAAAATACGATTGTGTCTGAGTGGTTCGGATTCCACTATAAGCTGTAGGCCCCCTGTACTGTAATTGGGATTTACTTCCTGTTGTGCAGAGTAACAAAATAAAAATAAAAAAAAATGTGCCATAGACGAATAATATGGGATATAGAGTACTAAATTCTACGTCTAAATCAGTCTAGATATTATATTTAACTTATTTAGTTATTGTTAAAATGCAGGGCCGTCTTAGGCCACACAGGGGCCCTTGAGCACCCAGAGTTTGAGGCCCTTTTAAAAAGACAAAAAACTGAAAACATCAGTATGTAATAACGCAGCACAATTTACATTTTTAAGGTTGGTAACTCTGCCAAAATATCATAATATCGAAAAAGATGGCTAGGAAGTAAAATTTTGACGGTATTTCCTCGTATTTATTTATTTATATGGGATGGCTAGCACAGTGGTATGAAGTCGGCCTGTGGATCCTGAGGTTCCTGATTCGATTCCCTGTGGCTCCTCCACCAGTAACATGTTTGGGGGCCGTGATTTGACGACTAGTAACCGCACTTCACGCGCAAAATATATCACTTACCGAGATCTGCTTTAGCAGAGTGCCACACCCAGTAATGGGTAGAAGGCGTGATGATATATTTATTTTATATATTTATTTATGTTACTCTGTACAATAGGAAGACATTTCCAGTACAAAACCCAGACTTACAGTTCATATATATTTAGTTGAAACTACCATATCTTTATTTAAAAGGAACACAAAAGACGCAAAATAGAAAAATTAGTATAAAGTACTTATTTCGTTAATAAAAATATAAACATATCATCACGACTTCTACCCATTATTGGGTGTGGCAGTCTGATATCGGTAAGTTATATATTTTGCGCGTGAAGTACAGCCATCAAATCACAACCCCCATAGATATTAGTGGAGGGGGAAACACAGGGGCAGATTCAATGTGATGAAAATTGTTTATCGTTTGCGGGAATCGAACTAGGGTTCTCAAATTCACAGACCGACTCGAAACCACTGAATCATCTACCTACTTATTTCATTATCATATTTTATTCGAAGGGTTAGTCCAATATCCCTTCTCACAAAATAAAATGACAATTAAGAAACTCGTTCTTTGATATACTACAGGGTGATGAAAAGGAATTTGTACAGTTGGCAATACAATTCCGGAGCTCTTTTTATTCCACAGTTGGCACAACGCCAGGTAAAGAAGGAAATGCTATTTGACATTTCTAATAAATACAAATAGGTTATGTCAGGAGTCTGACAGCTAATAGAATTTTGACTTTTTAAGCAAAAGAAATACTCTTAAAATAAATGTAATAATAAATTTTAAATGTCACTGTCAACAACAGGAAATGAATTTATGTATCAGGCTTACCAATTTCAAGTAGTTTTTTTTATTGCCAACTGTAACAATTCCTTTTGATCCCTCTGTATTAATATTAATAAAACACAATAATCTCAGGTTTCCAGACATGATTAATACTGCATTACCTGAATAAACATTTCCTGCGCTTACACACAAACTATACTTTTTTGCACGGGAAGCACGTAAACAAAGCAAGCAATAAATAATTTCCGTATGATATATGTGTTGCAGAGTTGAAAAGTTAAACATTTGCATGTTACTTTCTCTTTGTGTTCTCCCAAGAAAAAAAATAAAGCACGTAAGCGAGGTGAATACGAGATTGTTCATTTCTTCCCCTGCGACACTGCTCAGCCCACATCAATCATGCACCGCAACTCCTCTGTTTAACTTCAACTTTTATTAAAACTCTAATACCTGCTACATAAATTCTCTCCAAGCCTTTAAAATAAATGACAAACAGAAATCACACATCATTTTCCTCGCATCACCATCGAATTTTAAATATATATAAATATGAAACCTGTGTTACCTATTGTTCAGACAAGGCTTCATATTTTTTATTTTGTTTCATACATGACAACTGTCAAATCTGTTTATAAATATTGAAAAGATATTTTCAAAGATAGATTAAGGACATTTAAAATTGATTCTTTAGGTAATAAGTTTATATGTTTATAGATATATTGTGTTATTAATTTAAATAAATATTCTTTAGTTCACTAGGATTCAATTTGGTGTCTAATTTTCTAACATACGAAGAACAGAATTACACATATAAATATATCATCACGCCTTTTACCCATTACTGGGTGTGGCACTCTGCCGAAGCAGATCTCGGTAAGTGATATATTTATTGCGCGTGAAGTGCGGTTACCAACCGTCAAATCACGGTCTCTAAAGATGTGAGTGCTGGAGGAGCAACAGGGGTAGCTTTTGAAATTATGAAAATTGTTTGTCACCTGTGGGAATCGAACCAGGGTTCTCAGGATCCACAGGCCGACTTCATATCACTGAGCTAGCCACCCCATAAATAAAATAAAATGAACTATGTTAATTGATTTAGTTGTAGAATTTTATTTAAAAAGTTTGTATGTATGTATGTATATATATATATATATATATATATATATATATATATATATATATATATATATATTTTATCACGCCCATAAATATATCACTTAGCGAGATCTGTTTCAGTAGAGTGCCACACCTAATAATGGGTAAAAGGAGTGATTATATATTATTTACTATTATTATATTATTATGAATTGAATATGAAAGAGTAATGTTTTGTTTTGTTGGGCTGCTTATAGCACATACCAAAAATAGCTCAGTTGGTAAGAGAATATGATCGGAGTTCATAGGTTTGAAGTTTGCTCTCGTACTTTGCTAAAAAAATAAAAATAAAAGTTCGAGCTAAACAAAAACTAATTGAAAAGTTTTGGTGGTAATAGTATTAGATTTATTGTTTGAATTTAACCGATACACTCTATTCCACGTAAATATGTAGTCAATTGAAATATATTATTGAATATATACTCATAAGTTGTCAATTTAAATTAACTATCAAAACATTAAAATGATGCAAATATGTACAAAATTATTTTGTAAATTTAAATTGCGTTTCTCTCACAATGATTAGTGATAAGACACCGTCATAACTATCTCTCTGTTGCATTTATACATGAAACAAGGTATAGCTAAGAAATCTGTACACTTTTAATATATTTTAAATGATTTTTAACGCCAATAAACAAGTTTCAACGTAGCATATTAATTAGTCTGCCTCGTAGAAAAGGTTGCGTCGAGCGGGGATGGGCTCGGCTAGTACAGTGCGGGTGTTCACAGTGATTGCAGCGTTCTCGACGTTTTGTTAGCATTTTAGTGAATATTTTAATATGTAAAATTAGTTCGTTTATGTGATATTGTGTGTATATGTGTTTCAAATATCGTGTGTAAGAGAAACATGATTATATAAGTGATGATGAAGTGGTGATTCAAGATTTGCTGACGTCAACAGCGGGCAGCGTGGAACGAGGCTGGTAGCTGATTCCTGTTCAAAGTAGGCAATAATATTATTATTTTTAACAATCTTTGGCTTTTAAAATCGTTTGTTTAGGAAAAAAAACCAACATTCGCCTTGTGCTTATTTACCTAATAATAATAATTATTATTATTATTATTTTATTCAGGTTTAGCTTGTTGTAAATGTTAATTTGTATGAATGATTGTCATGTGTTTTATAAATCCTGTCGAGTGCGTATTTTATCAATTAGGGTAATAATAATTTATTTCGTAAAATGAAATGGAGTAAGTGGTTCAATTTGAGAACCCAGGTTCGAGACCGATAGTCAAGCAACAATTTTTACCACACTAAAACTATCCCTGTGGATCTCCCTCCACTAACATCCTTGGGGGGCGTGATTTGACGACTGGTAACCGCACTTCACACGCATATTATATCACTTAACAATATCTGCTACGGCAGAGTGCCACATGCAATAATGGGTAGAAGGCGTGATGATATATTGATAAAATTTATGTTATGAGAGATCAGCAACGGACTCTATATCGGGTAGAGAAATATACAGATCTGCGTGTAGACTAAATGTAACAGGATTGTATGCGAATAAATTCAAGAGGTTCGGCTGGAAAGAAATTTGTTGCTGATCTCGCCGGACTGCGATGTTGAGTGACGTCACAGCGACATTCAAGCTTGTCGGGACGTCGCGTTTCGGGGTTAATACTATCTATTGTAATTATATAGTTTTCGCGCGGTGACTAGAAATGAAATAAATATTATTTTATCGATCCGAAATATTACTATCTGTTTGAAAAATATTATCTGGAAAATTTAAAAATTAATTACGCCTGTAATTAATTGTTGTATATGAATGAAACAAACTTCAAAGGATCCAGTATGCATTTATACACGTGACTTATCTGCAATTGCATATCTTTGAGCAGTTACAAGCCATACATTAATATATGTATATGTTTAATACAAATTTAGATAAATTGTTTGTTAATAAATATACAGATTGGTAAGAACAAGTGTGAACATAGAGATATACATGACACTTGAGCTTTTATGACAGGCATCCTGATATACTTGGCATTATTTATTTAACTGGAAAAAAGTAGCAGATTTATTGCCGCAGCCAGAGTGTCATAACCGTGTTGAACACGTATTGTTTTTGCTGATATTTAAAATTAAAATTAATTTTGCGACTATTTTCAATATTTTTAAAATTAGCGGCATCATGGCAGTCATCATTTTGTTGTGCATTTGTGAAGCAGATACTAAGTAAAAACTAATTTGATGTTTAATATTTCATAAAAGTCATTTATCTTTGATGAATGTTTTGAATTACTAATTATACAGTATGTGTTATATTTGAAAGTATAATAATAATAATAATAAAAACAAATAGACAATAAAGAAACTATATAACAAATATTATTGTTAAATCTAGAAGTTTTCATTTATAGTTATTCGTAAATACAAAAAATATTCGGTATTAACAACTTTTGAAAATACTAATTTAAAAATATGATTCAGTTATAGTAAATATTGAAAATAATTTAATTATTATATTTGTAATTTAAATTTCGAAATATTGGATTAGCCAAATATAATTTTGATCTGTTAAGTTCTTTAATATTGTTAATGTAGTTGCAAATATTTTATCACCAAAGTCAGTAGCGTATCTAGATCTTTTGCCACCCAGGGCGGTCTTCAATTTGCCGCCATTTCTAAGTCAATCAAATGGTGGTTTTTATAAATTAAAAAAATAAATATAAAATAAATATATCATTACTGGGTGTGGCAATCTGCTGAAGCAGATCTCGGTAAGTGATATATTTATGTACGTGAAGTGCGGTTACCAGCTATCAAATCACGGTCCCGAAGGATGTTAGTAGTGGGGGAGCCAGAGGGGTAATTTTAATTTGGTGAAAATGTTTGTCGGCTGTGGTAATCGAACTGGGGTTCTCAGGATCCACAGGCCAACTCGAAACCACTGAGCCATTATCCCATTAAATTAATAAATATAAATAAATACTCCTAATTGTAATTGAGACGAACTATAGATGGGGATTTTTTTTACTATTGGATGACATATTTAAATTAGGCAGTAATAAAGGAATTTTTCGAGATAATATTACAACCCTACATTGACTTGATGATGAAGAAAAATATTTGAAATCATATAGTAATTCACAGTTAGTAGAAATTGAATAATAAACTTTTCAAGTTTTTTACAACTAAAACTAAATATAAAAAATGCCGCCCCAAAATTAGTGCCGCCTGGTGCGGACCGCATCCACCGCCCCCCCCCCCCTTAGGTACGCCACTGACCAAAGAGATGATACATATATTTTTGTTAATGTTAAATAAATAAATCAATATATAATCACGCCTTTTACCCATTACTGGGTGTGGCACGCTGCCGAAGCAGATCTCGTAAGTGATATATTTTGTGCGTGAAATGCGGTTACCAGTCGTCAAATTGCAGCCCCCAAAGATGTTAGTGGTGGAGAAGCCACAGGGGTAGCTTTTGAAATTATGAAAATTGTTTGTCGTCTGTGAGAATCGAACCAGGGTTCTCAGGATCCACAGTCCGACTTCATACCACTGAGCTAGTCACCCCATATATTTTTTAATGTTGGTGTTATATATTCAATAATCTATTTTACCCAACCTATAATATCACACTTGATGGTTTATATACAATACAAACACAAAAAAAAGCCAAATAATGCAATAGATCAATGCATGGTTTGCTTTTCCTGCAAATGGTAGCATATTTGCTTCACTTCTACTTATAAATCAGCTATCCAGTTTTCACATTAAATCCTTGGTTTGCAGAAATTATTCATGCGGATTCACATAATCAGAAAAATGAAATGAAACAAAAACAACATTTATAAAGTAAACATGTGTATTTCATAATTACATTCATTCTAGTACAATATGAATATTATTCCGTATATAAAATGTATAATACCTGAATATTAATTCATGTAGGGATTTACAACTTTAATTGAAACTTTAGTTAAATCTCGCAATGAATTCATTAGGTAGTGAGGAGATTATTGTAATAATACTGGTTCACATAAACTTGCTTGTAATTATAATAAAACACTTACTATAATTTGTTCACAAACTTGTACTTATTGTTACAATAAATTATTATGCATAGGTAGTTCAAAAGTTAGTATAGTGTAAATAAAAACTTTCATTATGCAATTCATTTCCGTGCTTGTTAGTTATAAATTTGTTTGTACAAATTTTTTTATTTTTAACCATGTAAAGAAAGGTTTTAAAATAGTTTATAACCTATTCATACTTCATTATTAGTATATAAAACTATACAACTAACTAAAATCATAAAAAATGAGGAATCTGATATATTGTAACTTTACTGGCAGGCAAATTCACAAAACGGATTAGCGCTAACACCGTTTTTAATATTATCTATAACTCTGTTTCAAATAGAAACAGATTAAAGATATGAACTAAATTTCATGCTAATTAACTGTCTTTTTAACTCAAGTTAAAATAAACTTGCTTCGTACATTGAAAAGAGAGTTAAAAACGAAATAAAAAATGGTGTTAGCGCTAATCCGCTTTAGGAATCTGCCTGTTAAAGTTTTGTTCATAACTAAAATTTCATTAGTCGAAATTTTGTTAGGAATGTACCTGGAAAAGTTACACAATATCATTACTTACAAAAAAAGTGCCTCTTAAACCAATTTAACTTATATATTAAAAGATATTATTTGTTGAGTCAGCATTAATGGGATTAAAAATCACAGGTCAAATAAAATGCGGTACTGTGATTCTAACCATGTGCATAAATAATAAATGAAAATAAACTGGAAGTAGAGAACAAATGGAACGAGAGGCTGCGAGGGGCGAAATTCCATTTTGACCATTGCCATTTCGGACATTTTTAATCGATTATTGCTTGTTATACTGATCGTTATTTTAATTATTACTCTATAGATTACCTTGTATTTCAGTATTCTGTGACTAAAATCATTTGTACTATTACTAGTATTTTACTTTTATGCATTTTGATCTTGTATAAAGTTGGCAGTAAAAGAGAAAATGACTTAAAAATGCTAGGGGTAGAGTATCCTGGTTATAGAATCTTTAAAATAATCATGAAATATATAAAAATGTTATTACAATATCATTAGATGTTAAATAATGATCCACTTACAGAATATAGAGGAAAGTTCATTGTAACTAATAGTAATATCAATAATATGAAAAAAATATTCGTACTCTCGAAACGTGCTATATAAAATTCAATAAAATTTGATGTCATTTGTCAAATAAGAATAATGGTTTTATATAAAATATATATATAAAATATCGATGTTGTTTTTTTTTTGAATCAGATAATATATTCCATGGGTAATAGTCGTTACACGCGAGTTTAAGACTGAAATTTTTCTAGGACTAGTCAACTGAAAATTACACTTTTAAGTTGAGATAAGTTTCACAAAAATATTAGAAATTATGTGATTATGCGATGTGTTTGTCAATAATAAGTTATTACTCACGATGGTCGTTGCATCACCGTATCAATCTCGATGTGATTGGCCACAACCCATGAGTAATAAATTATTACTCACTGCTGTGACTAATGAACTATCAAACTATAAAAAAAAACCTGCATTTATTTGTTTATGGTACTCTGTACAACAGGAACTTAATCCCAATAACAGTACAGGAGCCGCACTCACCAAGCCGTAGTGTGGTAGTTAATATATATTTAGTTTGAATGAAATTCGAACTCGGGCTGTTCAGATGAGAATGCCGTAACGCTATACACAACACCGTACTACCCGGAACATAATGAATGTATTAGTTAATAATAAAATTATTGGTTAATAAGTCGTAGAAAACCATATTTAGAATTTGTCAATTTTAAAATTACCATCTGCACCTGAAATATATTTTTCGCGCGTCCGTCCGTCATTAACAGTTTTAAATATCTCATAATTGTTCGGAAACTATGTGTTCACCGAACGGTGTTCGGAAACCCAAATTTTATAATTTTTAGCAATTTTAAATCAATTCATTTATCGGAAATAATTATTACATGATGCAATTCCACTACTCAAAGTCAAATCTCTACAAAAATATCCTTGCTTTACGTAATAGGAATGGACGAAATGGAAGTCACCTCCTTCGAACCTACTCGCTTATGTGATTTTTACGGGGTATAAAAGCCGATGATGGATGATGGTTACTACACGTGCGATCATCCGGAGCTAGGGTTATCGGCGGGTTTGCCGTCGGCGCCTGGACGCTCCGTGACGCTTATTTCACCGTCCTTGGTAGGTGGAGGCGGTCGTGCCGTCGTTGCTGGAGATGGTTGACGCTCGTACAGGTAGCTGGTGCCTCGGTAACCCTCGTAGCCGCTGTAGGGGTCGCGACGGTATCTGGAACATCATGATAGATACTTAGCACCTGTATGATTTTATATATAGATCAAACTAATTAGATAGAATAGAATATTTACTGGAAGGGCTATTGGCCATTGGAATAAATTGTACCCGTGAATTGATAAACGTTATTTTACTGCGGGATAAGTAGCTCGATCTAATGGGTTTGTTTACATATTATTGTGAATATTCTAACAAAAATATACAAAAAAAAATATTTTTTATATAACAAATGTTAGCGAAATCAATTTGTTTAATATTGCTTTCTGAAAAACGGTTTTAGTTGTGACCATCACTTCAACTTTTTGTGACTAAAATAATGCATTCTGTTTTTTTTAATGAATTTTGATCTCGTATGAAACTGCATGTTACGAAACTGTCATTGAATTGTTATTATATTCATTTTTATAATAACAGCTCCGTATACAAGTAAGAAAAATGTATGAAAATAAGATAAAAATACCAGAGTAAATTTTTCTAGTCCCAGGACACCAAAATTATAATAATCATGAAAAATAAAAGTTGTCATTAACTGATCGATCAATTACAGAATAGGGAAGCAAATATATTCAAATGGAAACGCTTTTTATCAATGAAATTTATAGTTCTGGGCGAGTCTGTATTACAGCGCTAATATCGGTTATTTGTTTCGAATTATGAATTAATTTCTTTTTTCTATTTCGGTGTTCTTATAGCTCGATAAACGCACTGTAAACACGTCGTCAAGGAGATCTATAAGCGCACTGTTTTTGGCGCTTTTATTGTGTAGGAATGGTATGATTACCAACACAAATGATAAAAAACACCAACTTATATTTCTAATCTAACAGATTTATAAATTGACCTCAATATAATACGTTTAAATGCATTGAATGCAATGACAGGTTTCATACGACAATCGTGCGGTGGAATATCATATTTTTTGCAGATTTAAATATGACATCAACCCCTCTAGAATATATTCTATTCTAACTCACTGGCCCAGACTAACATTATAGTTACTAGTTCTATGAAGCAATGGTTGTATGAAGCTAGTAGCATGCTCATGCGGTTAGTTAAATAAATCTAATTAGCACTCTGAAACATGATTTGTACATATTAATCAGTAATCTCCAATCAGACATAGGTGCATCATTAGTAGTTATATAAATTAGTCTTAAGCCCATACAATACACATATGTCGGATATTCAACGGTTGAATAATAGAAATGCTGCTATTCTATGGCATTGTACGAATCGATGAATACTGGACGAATGAAAAATATACTATAATTCATATTGATTAAGGAAGCTTATAGAAGGAGTCGTTTTTAATAATAAATATAAATAAAATAAATAAATATATCATCACGCTCTCTACCCACTATTGGTTGTAGCATTCTGTCGAAGCAGGTCTTGGTAAAAGATATATTTATGTACGACAAGTGTGGTTACCAGCCATAAAATTACGGCTTTCAAAGATGTTAGTGGTGGGGGAGCCACAGGGATAATTTTAAATTGGTGAAAAATAAATAATAAATATAGATATTTCATTTCTATAATAAAATTAAAAAATAAAGATATTATTACGTTTTTCATCCATGATTGAGTTTGGCACTATGCCGTAGCAGATCTCAGTATGTGATATATTTATACGCGTGAAGTGCGGTTACTAGTCGTCAAATCCCAGCCCCTAAAGATGTTAGTGGAGGAGAAGCTATCGGGGTAATTTTAATATGATAAACATTGTTTGTCGGCTGTGGGAATCGAATCCGGGTTCTCAAATGCACAGTCCGACTCGATACCATAGAGTTACCTATCCCATAAAAATTTAATGATAGCAATGTTTTATAGCGTTTTTTCATCGAATCAAACAATTTACGTCAACTATTAAAGAAATTTTAATTTTGTAAAATTTTTAAATATATATTATTTTGACAGTATTTATTGTGCTTTTGTTGCTAATGTGCATTTGAAATCATTAATATAATTTATTATATTGGGAAATATTTTTATTAAGTTTTGGTAAAATTTGAAGCCTTTACTATTGACAATCCTGAACATTAATATTACTCAATATTATACATTCATATTATACTTGTAATTAGTACTGTTATTGTTGTTGTCATTTTTGTTTCGTTGTTCATTTATAATACGCCAAAAGCTCTGTCACAACAAAGCAAAGAGCTTATAGGTAATTTATTACCCAGTGAATTGTATTAATCAAGTAATATTTTGTTGCATTTATTAGTAATAATTTGAAAAATCATTCTGTAACTTATTTTTACAGAGTATTACAAATGCTCATGTAAACTTATTAAGACATGACATTGTTTTTAGTGATAATGAACAACATTCGATACCCTTCGTTAAATTGAAGAAGCTTCTATAAAAATAACAATATAAAAATGCATCGATAATAGCTATATTCCATTTGCCATTTGGTTCACTTAAATCAGTTCAGATAAATTCAACACATGACTAAATGAACTGAATCAAGCAAACTTCAAATTAAATTAAAATAAGTAATTCTAGTACTGAAAATAAAGCCAGCGATGTAATCCAGCGAAATAAATAAATGATCTGGATCAGTAAATGTAAGTTAGATCTGATCCAAATGGCAAATGGAATACGCCTAATTTCAAAAGAAAATGATACAACATGTTTCCATGGTTACTAGAACGATTTCTAAGCTAAAGACGAGCGCAAGATTTTGCTCGTTCTATTTATGACGTAAATTGTCTCATTAAAAAACAAGCGCAGGATGCCGCTCCTTTCTTTTCTTATCTTTTTAGATTCGTTGTTAGAGGAGTAAGCGTGAGTAAGTTGAGATGATTTATGATGTGGAATAAATGTCAAATGAAAGATTAATGAAACAGAAGTATAGATAAAAAGAAGTGTGAGGAATATATGAGTCTGTTTGAAGGGAATATAAATGTGGTTGAAGCGAGGATGTTGTGTTTGGACGAGAATGTTTGACGAAGAATGATGCTTTGATGAATCTGATGAGTGGATGTTCTGTAGATGGTTCAAGGCTTCGTGCTACCTCATTTGATGAGGATAGATACCCTAACAATCCATTAAAAATACTTCCAAGTACATCTTAAATAAATAGTGGCATTTGCATTTAACGTGAGAAATTCGCTTTTTGCCAATAAAAAGTTTCAACCAAATCTCTATCCACACCTTTATTTAATATAGATTACTTCATTTCAATTCTACAATGTAGAGAAATTATTAAAGTACGAGAAAATCGAGAGATCATATAATTTCATTTGAATTTCAATGCGCCGAATGTATATTTCGCGATAATTCGCATGGTGTCATAGCCATGAGTAATGTGAAATACTTTTTGGATGAAAATCAATTACACCGTTCGAAACAAGTGAATTATATGTTCAAATACATTTCCATTTCCACAAATTTTAATCCGTTTAATTGGATTTTCCTCGAACCTCGAATCAACATAGAAAACCGGTGATTGGTTTGGAACAGAACGAAGGAAAGTTTTCTCGCAGAAAAATGTATGCTCAACATCTACATTCGACTAAACTTGTTTAAGCTCTTAAGCTCCAAGAATTACATTCTAGTTTTGTAGAATTTGTGATTTGAGTAGAAAGAGATAATTTCAATAGGTACTATCAGGGATTGACAACAAAATGATCATCTTACAAGAGAGATTAGTTTTTTAAATTATATTTCGTCTTTAATGTTCATTTGCACCAATGAAACTTAAATTTTAAGTTTGATATAAATTGACAATATCGCATCAAAGTTTGACACAGATGTAAATAAGAAAAAATAGGAAAAAACTAATTTTCCATCACTTGTCTCATAATTCCACAAAGGTTTTACAGCACGTTTGCATCAACTTATTAGGTCATCAACAAACGTTGCTCCATAGCTCTCATGTCATGTTACCGTCGTAGATAGGTTAACATCAGTCAGTTCAGCTAAGACGGTATCACAATCCACTATTCCCTAGTTGGTCTAGTTGGATAAATGATCGCACCATACTGATGAGTCCGTAAGGACGAAACGCGTCTATGGTTAAAGCTGAACTGACCAGCCGTTTATTGATGACCTGATAAGTTGATGCAAACGTGCTGTAAAACCTTTGTGGAATTATGAGACAAGTGATGGAAATTTTTTTTTCCTATTTTTATTATTTAGACTCAATTCCACATCGTAATAGACATTTTGTCTTTTGTTTCATTTCAATCACAGATGTAAATGTTATCATATGATATTTTATATCGATTTGCTTTTATTTATTTTAGTCAGATATAAAATTTAAGTTTCGTTGGTGCAAACGCGCATGGAAGATTACAGTGTTATCTGTAAAATTGTTAATTTTAATGTTTCATCATATATTCATAAATATTTATCATAATAATTATAGTTTCGAGGTAGTCTTAGCTCAGTGAATACAATTTGCGTTTGCCAAAAAAGAGGTCATGCATTCAAATCTTGTTGACTGTAAATTAAAAAAAAAATACGAGTGTGTCTAAGTGACTTGGATTCTGCTATAAGCTATTGTACTTGGGATTAAGTTCCTGTTGTGCAGAGTAGCAAATAAATAAAGACAAGCTCAATTTAATTCTTAATTTACTTCAAATTTGGATGATAAATTTAAATAAAATCAAATAAATATATCATCACGCCTTTTACTCATTACTGGGTGTGGCATCTGTCGAAGCAGATCTCGGTAAATTTATGCGTGTGAAGTGCGATTACCAACCTTCAAATCGTGGCCCTTAAAGATTTTAATGGACGGAGAGCCACAGGAGTAATTTTTATGTGGTGAAAACTGATTGTCGACTGTGGAACTCGAACCCGAGTTCTCAAATTTACCTGCCGACTTGATACCACTAAGAGACCTGCTCCATTAATTTAATGAAATAAATAAACTAACTAGATTAATAATTTTTTACCCAAAAATGTTAGAAAATTAATGAATTCTTTTTTAATATACAATAAGCATCTTAATAATAATCTATTAATGTAAAGAAATTATTTTGAGAAAATTGTATACGTATAATTATCATGCGGGAAAATTATTATTTTATTAAATCATTTACATGCAGATTCATAAAGCGGATTAGCGCTAACACAATTTTTTATTTAATTTTTAACTCTCTTTTCAATGTACGAAACAAGTTTATTTTAACTTGAGTTAAAAAGAGAGTTAATTAGCATCAAATTTAGTTCATTTCTTTAATCTGTATTAATTTGAAACAGAGTTATAGATAATATTAAAAACAGTGTTAGCGCTAATCCATTTTGTGAATCTGCCTGTTAGGAAATTAAGTTTATTTTAACTTGAGTTAAAAAGAGAGTCAATTAGCATCAAATTTAGTTCATTTCTTTAATCTGTATTAATTTGAAACAGAGTTATAGATAATATTAAAAACAGTGTTAGCGCTAATCCGTTTTGTGAATCTGCCTGTTAGGAAATTAACATTCTAGTTATTCGGGGAAAAGGTTATTTGGGAAATTTGCTTTCGAGAAATTACAGTCTGGAAATTAGTATGCTGGCATTCGGGAAAATGGTTATTTAGAAAATTTGTCATTCGTGAAAATGCATTCTTATACTCTGCGTTCGTGAAATTGTCATTCAGAAAATTGTATTCGGGTAAATGAACGGTAATCATCTACTCCATATGAAATAAATTAAATACGATATTTGTTTATTTTGTCTAATTTCATTAAAACAGCATGTTTTGAGAAATATAAATATTTAAAATTTAAAGAGGACACTATAGACTGTTATAAATAAATTGAATTTATATATTTATTTCTGGGATAGTGGCTTAGTGGTACTGTGTCGGCCTATGGATCCTAAGAACTCTGGTTCGATCCCTTCAGCCGATAAACATTTTTCACCAAGGCGTGATGATTATTAATTTATTAATGGGGTGGCTAGCTCAGTAGTATGAAGTCGGCCTGTGGATCCTGAGAACCCTGGTTCGATTCCCACAGGTGACAAACAATTTTCATAATTTCAAAAGCTACCCCTGTGGCTCCTCCACCACTAACGTCTTTGGGGGCCGTGATTAGACGGCTGGTAACCGCACTTCACGCACATAAATATATCACTTACCGTGATCTACTTCGGCAGAGTGCCACACCCAGTAATAAGTAAAAGGCGTGATGATAAGTTTATTTTATTTATTTATGCTACTCTGTACATCTGGAACATAATCCCAATTACAAAACAGGATTCGGGCTCACCGTGTGATAGTACATATATTTTTAGCTTGAGTGAGATTCGAACTCAGGATCTTCGAATCCTGTAACGCTATTCTACACCACTGTACTGCCAGAGTTTTAAGTTATGTTAATATTTTTAGTTCAAACATTGGTATTATAGAATTCAGCATTGGCAATGTAATTTCTAGAGCGAGTTCTATGAACAAACATCGCAATTGCATTTCGACTGACGCTGCGGGACTCGCGTCATTATTTATAGATTGTCTGTGATTGACTTGCGAACTAACTGCCACGTTTGTATTAAACTTAAATAATTAAAATAGGTAGATATGCCAGAGTCGAACAAGCGGTAACCAACAGAACTTTCCTGATCAAATTAGTTTTCATAAATAACAAAACTGTGCAAAATTGTAACGGAGTATTTGAATATGTAATGGACAAATTACTAGACTTTGCAATCCATTTTAATTAATCATTTTCATTTGGAAATGCCCCAGATTTCTTATCAAACATTCATTACATCAAGTATTACCTTTTAATCAACTTATCACTTTACCGTTTTTATTATGACTAAAGAAAATTTCCATAAAGAATGTATCAAGACTTCGGAATATTTTAAAATAAAATAAATATATCATCACCCCTTTTACCCATTACTGTGTTTGGAATTTTATCGTAGCCCTATGTGATCTAATTAAATGTTAGTTGGGCAGAAGCTACAGGAGTATCTTAATTTGAAAGTAAAGTTTTTCGGTTGCAAGAGTCGAACTTGGGTTCTCAAATCCATAGGCCGATGCGATTCCACTTCTACCAATTACTATGTTTGGCATTCTAGTAGAGCATTTAATTGTAGAGTAAAGTTTGCTGACTGCGAGAATCGAACTCGGATTCTCAAATCCACAGGCCGACACGATTCCTCTTAGGTATCTCTGTCCTGTCTACCTACTTATTTAAAAAAAATTAAATACAAAATTAAGATTTTAGAAAACTGATTATTAAAATTTCAGATATCACGTAGTTGTTTCAAGCGACACCTATTATAGTAACATTTCATTATTGCAAAATTTTAATGTTACAAATTAATAAATTTAAAATGGTACAATAAAAGTGGATTTAAAGAAATGAAGAAATATTGAGTTCTTAGGTTTGATGGAATTAAAGCTAAAGACAATGCAAATGCGTAACTAAGGATTAAATTATTTTAGGTTGATTTTGCTTTACGATATTTTTTTTTCTATACTACAACAACTTGAGGAAATACGTCGAATCAGACGATAAAATTATTTTCTATTATTTTAGATGCCCGTATGGTATTCGTATATACTTTTTCACGAATTGACCAAATTCTATAACAATATTCACAATTACGCTTCATTTCAAATATATTGATACTTAATTACAAAATAAACAAATCAGGTAAATCAAATTGCCCCTAACGTTATATTAGGTAGCATTTTTGTTATCCTAACACTTGGGACCATAAATATCCGTACATATTATTTTCGTGAATTAGAAATTGAGATAAAATTTAAACTAAAAATGACATTAATATCTAATTTTTTTTGGACCTGCTTGTTAGATATTAGTAAAAGTCAGTGTACTCTTATTTTAGCAAAAAAAATGCAACTAAGTACACTTCAACGTATAAGTAAAATTCTTGAAAGGTATTTAAATTTCTGTAAGTAAAATTTTATGAAATAATAATTAACTCTGACTACGAGCGTTAAATAGTATTATTATTTATTGTTTTAATTTCTGGTAATACATTAATTAAAGTTTGAAGCCGCAAAATCTGTAAGTATTATTACCACAATTACCGGTAGTTGTACTTAGTGCTAAACGAAACCTAAATTAAATACTTGGCATTATTAGGATTTAAATATTTTCATTTCGCAAGCTGATGTCAACAATGCGATGTTTGAATGTATGTAAATGTGATGATAATGCTCATATTTATAAGAAAAAAGAGAAATAATTCATTTGTGATGGCATCCTGTTATTAGTGTCGCCATAACTGAACAGTATTTTCGAAACTAATTTCCGGCGAAATAAAAATTTATTATAGTTAATGACCTTAATGTGTCATGTTGAAATACCAATAAGGACATTGCATCAATTGATACTTATATTTTTACATTTTTATTTAAATATGAGTCATTTGCATATTTGTTATTTCGCGTGATTTCATTTTAATATCAAATTTTACAATGCCAATTTTATAATGATGCCAAAGTCAATGTAACTATTATACCGTGCTGTTGACTTGTTTTTGTTGAATTTCCACACTTTGTCGCAATTTGTATTTGAATAAAGTTATTAAGGGTGTATAAACAAAAAAAACCGTACCAAGTTTACTTTATTTTTTTAAAAATTGTAGTGTATGGAGTAATAATAGTTTTGTTTTATAGTTTAGGTTAACGGTGGTATTCTGTATTTTATAGATCCTTAAATCTGTAAATAATTTATAAAATCGTAATGAAACAAATGGCTTTATTAAATATTTTTTTGTACTCTCATAATTCAAAAGAAGGTTTACATTACCTTGGGGGTAACTAACTTTTTTAAATAAAGTTCAGCTATCCCATGGGGTAGATAGCTCAGTGGTATCAAGTCGGCCTGTGGATCCTGAGAACACTTGTTCGATTCCTACAGGCGACAGACAATTTTCACCATTTTAAAATTACTCTTGTGGCTCTTTCACCACTAACAGCTTTGACAGCCGTGATTTGACGGTGGGTAACCGCACTTCACGCGCAAAATATATCACTTATCGAGATCTGCTTTGGGAGAGTGCTACACCCAGTAATGGGTGAAAGGCGTTTATTAATGGGGTGGCTAGCACAGTGGTATGAAGTCGGACTGCGGATCCTGAGAACTCTGGTTCGATTCCCACAGGCGACAAACAATTTTCATAATTTCAAAAGCTACCCCTGTGGCTCCTCCACCACTAACATCTTTGGGGGCCGTGATTTGACGACTGGTTACCGCACTTCACGCGCAAAATATATCACTTCCCGAGATCGGCTTCGGCAGAATGCCACACCCAGTAATGGGTAAAAGACGTGATGATATATTAATTTATTAATGGGGTGGCTAGCTCAGTGGTATGAAGTCGGCCTGTGGATCCTGAGAACTCTGGTTTCAAAAGCTACACCCCTGTGGCTCCCTCCACCACTAACATCTTTAGGGGCCGTGATTTGCCGACTGGTAACCGCACTTCACGCGCAAAATATATCACTACTTCGGCAGAGTGTCACACCCAGTAATGGGTAGAAGGCGTGATGATATATTTATATTTACTTATTTATATTACCTTGGATATTGATGGAAACTAATTGAAAAAAACACCCATTTTTTATGATTCTAAATTTTGACTATTAACACGTTAATTGTACTTATATACACACAATTTAAGGAATTTTATAACGCCATCAAACAAATATTTTTTAACAAACTTTACAAGAAAAAATAAAGAATTTGTTTTCAAATAACAAATATCAATTCATGGCATACTTAACTGTCAGTATAAATTCACGCTTCAAATTTTATAAATTTTCCCATTGCCGATTATATAATTTTTGCTCGTTACAAAAAGCATTGTACAAAACTCGTGCACGAAGATGTCATTTGCACCATACGTGCAAATTAAAGCAGTCGCTTTGCTCGTGCTTTAAAGTTAACTCTATAAATTCACAGTCATTGATTAGTGGCTGAACTTTATTTGCTTTATAAACCCAATAATAATCGTGACTCATTTTATTAACAAATAAACCTTCACGAATCTTTATATTTTATAATAATTTGTTTGAGATCATCGCTTATTTGTTTCATAGCTAAGTAGATAACATAAAAATACGTCCCCCATATTTTGAAACCTTTCAGAACTAATATTTTAATCAAAGTTTTAAGCATTACTGGCATACTGTTAACAATTTGCATATCTGACTTTTAATCTGAAATAAAAGCATTTAGTCTTTGTATAAACACGACTTGATTAACAAGTGATAGAATGACTAGTAAATTAAACGGATTAGTCGAAGAAACAACAGGCTGGTGGCGACCCATCGAAGCATCTCCATGATATATTCAAGAAAGAAGCTTACGAGCTTTAAAGCGAGTTATAGAAAGTTCGTTAGAGAGCGGAAGTTGCTGATTTAGTAGGCAATGTAACACCAGTCCTGCACATAAGTGGTCAGTTAAAGCCGCCGCCTGCCGCCACGGAGAGCAAATCCAATAAGTAGCACTGCTCGTTTAGATCATAAAAGTTTCATGCGGTCGCCAAATTTACTAGTTGCAGTTTCGTGTCAAATGCTTTCTACCCCCTTACGTACAACTTTACAACTACTGCGAGCCGATATTTCTCTGTAATGGAGGCGAGAATGTGCATTATTTAGTTGAGTAATAGTTGCTTTTATTGCACCATTGAGTCAGTTTGTAATTCGTTCGTGTTCTACAACTTTATAGAGCTGTTTTAAATTTAATTATGTTTTTAAATTAGTTAAATATAAAATGTAAAAATGGTGCAATTCTAAAGTTTAGTTAAATTTATAAATCTTTCATGTTGAAGTAAATTTCACTGACTATTTTCCTCATCATGTTTCAAACGAATAAAAATATTTTATCGTACAATAACGGTTTTTTTATGTAAATAGAAAATTGTTTATCAAGTAAATAAAATTGGTAGTTTTCTATCGAGTGCATTAATTTTACACCAGATTGAAAACCCACGTTTCTTACGCGTTGAACATGCTATTTTTTGTGTAAGTAATGAAAAAGTTGACAACCATAAACTAACAAATTATACCAATATTATAGCTTGACAACAGTGATATGTCACTTATTTGACAGCATCTCCATTCAATTTAATTTGAAACCTTTTTTAACTTTATTGTAGAAAAACCGTTACTGTAAGATAAAACGTTGTATATCACTCGTAAGTAAATTGTTATTATATGCTCGTGAGAATTATCACACTTACGTATAATAACTTATTTTACTCACTTATAAAATAACATACTATTATTTTTATAGAAACCAATATAAGAACAATAATATTCCTGAGTCTGTTGTCAACCAATTATTATGGAAAACATTTCAAAATTCAACCAATAAGCACAGTTTTATACTGATAAAATCCCATTATTTATATGCTGTTAATTTGACACAAAATTATTTAATTTTAATATTATGCAATTGCATAATTTTATTTGTCTCGGGCAATTATCTTACCAAATACCACGCGACCTCTCAGATGTTTCCATGATAATTTTAATTTTTAAGCACTCTATTTTATTTTGCTTATATCAAAATCACTCGAGCAAACTGTCATCAAACAAAACTCCTTGTTCTACGAACTCGGAATTTATCATACAATTTTCTCTCGTGTTTGAGCAAAACAAAAATATGTCGATAAAATCAGAAGGACTTATGCTAATACATATGAATATTGAAAAGAGAAATACACATGCAATATTAAATTTTTAATTAGTGTTTTAAGTAAATTGATAAAATGTATATGAATGAGTCAGAGGTCTTAGGCTGCCTATGGCATGAAACAAAATACAGAGAAAAATTGGAATCAAAATTAGATTTGAATTATATGGCGACCATAGCTTAGTTGTTAAAGCATTCGACTGAAGTTCCTAGGTCCCAGGTTTAAATCCTGGCGGTACCTCTATTTCTCTTGTTATTTATTGTTTATTGTAGAATGGGAAAAAATTCATAAATTCCCAGAGTTGACCGAAAATATTGCTTTATTATAAAAATTGTTAAAGTATATGACTGGAATTCATAGCTCCCATGTTCTCCCGCTTTCTATGAATAATGACTTAAAAATTAATATTAATATAATAAACTTACGGATCTCGTCCGCCACCGCTGTCACCCCGTCCATAGTAATAACTAGAAGCGTAATTGTTCCTATCATATCCCCAATAATCAGGCCGATTAGAGTAATATCCTCCTCCTCCTCCTCCTCCTCCTCCAGCACCTCCGCCTCCACGTCCATATTGGTCCCATCCAGAAGTTCCTCGAGCCGTCTCGTCCCATGGTCGGTATGCGCGGGTTTCGTAAGGACGTCTGGTATCGTATCCTCTCGTGTCGTAACCCCTGTTGTCGTAACCTCGGTTGTCGTAGCCAAAGCCGCGGTCGTATCGGTCGTAGCTCCTATCATACCGATCATACCATCCTCTGTAATCGGTGTACCACCTAGTTATACATTTGATTCCAATTAATGCGACCTTTAACGAGATTAAATCAGGTGCATTGTCGTGAAATGCGTTTGTTGAAATAATGTCGCGAAGACTTTGGAACAATGCAACATAGGTTCAATATTCTATTATGGACAATTTTTTATAAGGCGTATTCCATTTGATATTTGGATCAGATTTAATTTACACTTACTGAATCAGATCACTTATTTATTTAATTAATTTACGTCGCTCACTTTAGTTCCAATAATACTTACTGATTTGGATTTAGTTTGAAGTAATTCACCCCAATAAGTGCATCAGTTTGCTTAATTCCGTTAATTTGGTCATGTTGTCTAATTTATCTGAACTGATTTAAGTGAACCAAGTGCCAAATGAAATACAGTTATTGTTGCAGCATAATCAACGGAAAGTACATCAAATTTGATCAATTATAATGAGTTATCTAAGGCGTATTCCATTTGCCATTTTTATCAGATCTAACTTACATTTACTGAACCAAATTATTTATTTATTTCGCTCCATTACTTTGCTCACTTTATTTTCAGTACTAGAATTGCAGATTCTAATTTACTTTGAAGTAATTCACCCTAATAATTGCATCAGTGTGCTTAATTCAGTACATTTTTCCATGTGTCAAATTTATCTGAACTGATTTAAGTGAAGCAAGTGGCAAATGGAATACAGCTATAGATAGCATTGGGAACAACAAAAAATGTTGACAAAATTTTGTTTCTATGAACTGTCCTTTGAATTGTCAGAAACCTATCGTCTATTGGATTTTTATGGCACTCTCTATCCTTCAACTGAGAAAAGAAAGTATTTCTTTTTATTCTTTCTCTTAAATGAGGGAATAAAAATGTCCTTTCTGAGAAGGTCTATACTACAGGCTGATCAAAAGGAATTGTTATAGTTGGCAATACAATTCCAGAGATCTTTTTATTCCACAGTTGGCACAACGTCAGATAAAGGCGGAAATGCTATTTGACATTTCAAATAAATACAAATAGGTTATGTCGGGAGTCTGACAGCTAATAAAATTTTGACTTTTTAAGTAATAGAAATACTTTAGAAATAAATGTAATAATAAATGTACTCAAATGTCAACGGCCATGGCTGCGCTCGTTGGTACTGATCTAAGCGATAACACGAGTTAAGCAACGTTGCGCGCGGGTAGTATTTGGATGGGTGACCGTCCAGAGAAAACTCGCGTTGCTGTTGACAATAACAACTAAAACGCAGATCAGGGCGTAATGGCGGCATATGACCTGAGTAGTTGGTCCGCCAAAGAAGCCAGAAAAAAAAAAAAAAAAAAATGTACTCAAATTTAAATTTTAAATGTCACTGTCAACAACAGGAAATGAATTTATGTATTAGGCTTACCAATTTCAAGTAGGTTTTTTTATTGCCAACTGTAACAATTCCTTTTGATCACCCTGTATTTCTTAATATTAGATATCTATTATAGATTTTCTTTGCAAATAAAGGTTAAACAAAAAAACTATTTCTATTTTCTAAGAACGTCCGTGGATTTTTAAGTACTTCCTGTTGGTTTATCTGTATACTATTTTTTTATTAACATATTTTATGATAATTTAAAATTTAATTTAAGAAATTATTTAATTTGTCCATTTATAGAAGATTTTAAAGTTCGTTTCATTTCGAAAAACAATTACATACAATTATACGTTATATCTGCGGCAATAATATTATTTTTTTCTTTGTAACTGGAGTGTTAATCGATATGAAATGAACTTTAGGTAATTGATAATGTGCTAGCAGTGCAAATGTTCAGAGCAAATGATGAAAATGCCAATGGTGGGTATAACATTTAATTTTAAAATTGGAAAAATAAATGTTAGCGAAACGAGTTTTGCAAACATTTACAATTTGTAAATAATTTATTATTTTGTATATTAAGTGAAGAAAGTAAAACATTTCTTTTTGAAGGTTCTGTTTCATTTCGCGAGAATGTCATGTCATATACATTTAATTTTTTTCACAACTCTATTATGGCCGTTTCATATGTCATTAAAACTCCTAGTTTCAAATTTACATATCGGGTACGTCAACTAGCTCCTCTAACGAGATACGTCGTAATTAAATTGACAATTCTTCCGCTTGCATTGTTTGAAAAAATCTTAAAAACAAGCCTAGTCATTGTATATTTATTATCAATCGATCTTTACAGTAAAATACTAATCGTTGGCACCAATAATTCAAACATACTTCCTTCTTTTGACCTATAAATACTTCAAAAAATTGAAATAGGTAGACAATATGGCATTATTTACCTGAAGTGACAGCTAATGCTATGTTACCATTTAGTCTAGACTAGCTAGTCACTTAGTCAAAAGCTCAGAATACTAGTCATAATATTTAATAATATTGAATGTATAAATAAAATACCCAGTTCCATTAAATGTATTTTGTTTTATCACATAAATTTCTGTTTTCAAATATTTTAAGATTGTTCTTGTAACTTGACAGCGTTGTTACTTTCCTTTAATAGAAATAAAAAGCACTAGATGGCCTTAGTTGACTAACCAAAATTGTAAAAAACTCACGACAAATTTTTATATGGCAAAATGATGAAATGAAACGGCCGTAATAAGCGGAGCGCAATTTAATGAAGTTGGCCATGGTCATACCGTTACTTTTTTCTTTCAATTACGGGAAGAACATTTTATTTCCTCACAGGGTCGTGAAAAAATCTACATTCTTTAACATTACAGTTCTGCAGTCAATACAAATGTTATATTGTATCTTGAGGTGTTAAAGAAACTTTCAAGTTCAAATCTAAAATTTTGTATCAAATCATCCATTGGCTATTTTCATTTTTACCTCCAACACAAAGCATAATCACACTTCACACACTGTAAAGAACACACATTATACCAACCTGTCATTATCATAATAAGAAGGAGCAGCAGCAGGTCTTCTTTCATACCATCGATCTCGTTCATAAACCGGCGTCTGTCTACTATCATACCGATCATACCGATCATAGTTATACCTATCATCATATCTCCTATCATCATACCGATCATAATATCTATTATCTCTATCATAAGTGTCTCTATAATCATACGGATCTAGATACGATGTAGCGCATCTAATGCATCGTTTCTCCACCCCAGCGCCTTGCTGCGTATCTTGAGGATCGCGATCACCTCCACGTGCTTCTGGGTGTTGAGGATCACCAGGTTTGAGGCTGGTGCGTCGTCCGCGGTCTCGATCACGATCTCGGTCACGGTCTCGGTCACCGTCTCGACTTCGGTCGCGGTCTGCGCCACCTACAGCTGCTGCACCGTAGCGTTGCTGGTAGTAACGGTCATCTCGGGCTTGACGGTAAAGTGTTGGACGCTCATCTACTTGGCTTAACTCGTTCACGGCGCTGTGGACTTGTAGAACTTGGAGGACTATGCAGATGAGGAAGATGTGCTTCCATTGCTGGAACATTATAATATAAAATCAAAATAAATATATCATTATGTTTATTATCTATTTGTATAATAGTACGGTGGTGTGGTATTCGAATCCCGAGATCCCTTCTAATTAGAAAATTTAAATTTATGATATGGCCGCATTTCGGCCAGGTGAGTTCAGACCCTGTACTATAATTGAGATTAAGAATTGTAAAGAATATTATATAATAATAAATAAATTAGTGAATATGGCACTCTGCCGCAGCAGATCTCGGTAGGTGAAACATTTATGCGCGTGAAGTACAGTTACCAGCCGTCAAATTAGTACTGAAAATTAGTAAAAACACTGATTAATATGAAAGTGAAACAGTGGAAGTTTGCCGCCATTTTTTAAATTTTTGTCCATATTTTCTTCGATTCAAGTTTAACTAAATGTATGTTGGGCTAAAAGAAAAGTGATTATTTTTTTCCAGAAAATTATACACTTATAATTATTATCATAATCAAATTGAATTATACAGTTAAAAATTGGGATACTGCCAGGATTTGAACCGGGGACTACAATTAAATGATTTAAACCAACTGACCTATAGTCGCCCATATAATTCAAATCTGATTTTGTTTAAATTTTCCGCTCTATTAGAGCATTTGACAATTAGAATAAAATAAGATTTGAATCCAGGACGACCACGGCTTAGTTGGTTATAGGTCCCAGGGTCTAATCCTGGTGGTATACCAATATTTCTCTATATTATGTGATATAATTTCATTAATTGTTAATAAGTATTTAATTAAAAAATACTAATCAAGTTATTAAAATAATTATTACAATTTTAAAAGAAAAATAAAATTTATATTCTACTCAAATAGCGCATGCCTTGTTGTTTAAGATGCAAATGTTGAAAATTCTCGGTAATATTCTCTCTATAAATTATAGGTTTTCTCTTCCTATATATAACGAAATCAATCAATTCACTATTTAAGACGATTTTCGCATAGCAGTCACATTAAGACTGAGTGCAACTGATAAAAACTAAAAACATTTCACCGTGATTCAATGCCCTCTGCTTTGTAACTAATCTTAAGATCTCCAATAATTGTACTTCGTAACTGCAGTTCGAAGTCTATTCAATGCAAAAACTAACAAAAATATTACGTTTTTAACAAATCAATCCAAAGCTTTGAATCCAGTTAGTACAATAAAAACAAATATATCATCATGCCTTTTACCCATTACTGAATGTAAAATTTTGCTGTAACATAACTACCCATGTGGCTCCCCTTCACTAACATCCTTAGGGGCCGTAATTTGATGGCTGGAAATCGAAAAATATATCACTTACCAAGATCTGCTGCGGCAGAGTGTCACACTCAGTAATTATTAAAAGGCGTGATGATATATTTATTTGTTTATATCTCGGTAAGTGATTTATTTATGAGGGTGAAGTGAGATTACCAGCCCCTAAAGATGTACGTGAAGGGAGAGCCACAGGAGTAATTTTAAATAAAAAATAAATAAAAATATATCATCACGCCTTTTACCCATTACTGGGTGTGATACTCTCAGTAAGTGATATATTTATGCGCGTGAAGTGCGGTTACCAGTCGTCAAATCACGGCCCCCAAAGATGCTAGTGGTGGAGGAGCCACAGAGGTAATTTTGTTTAATTTGTTAAAATGTTTGTCGAATTAGGGTTTTTAGGATCCACAGGCCGACACGTTACCATTGTGCCATTACCCCATATTTTAATGTGGTCAAAATCAGTTTGTCGGCTTTGGGAATCGAACTCAGGTTCTCAAATCCACAGTCCACCGAGTTGCACCTTGTCTACAATTATTGAAATAAGTTAAATAATTTTCCTATTTTTTCTGACAAAATTTTATCTTTTGCAATATGTTTATCACATTAAAATTACCCCTGTGGCTCCCTGTCCACTAACATCTTTAGATGCCGTGATTTGACGACTGGTAACCGTATAATGTATCACTTACCGAGATGTGCTACGGCAGAGTGCCACATCCAGTAATGGATAAAAGACGTGATATATTTTTTATTTTGCATTTATTTACATTTTATCTTACCATGTACCGTGTCGTAAAAAATACAATTAAAAAGCAATCATTCTTTTCAAATTTAAATCTAAAATACAAAAATATCTGGAAGTAAATAAATCAGAGTTTTGGAAATAGAGGTTATGCTTGCTGATAACAATCACCATCCATATTAAAATCACCGAACAGCAAACGTGACGCGATAAAGAATAAACTGCGCTAACACGCAATGTGGTTGTGCCGAATTGGTTGTTAGAGCAAAGGACAATATTAAAATTCGTGCAATTAAGTGGAGCGTAAAGATGCATCTGATAGTTTAATCCGTATTGTTATTCATACATTTATTTAAATTTGCTGCAGGAAACCTTTTTTATCCGTGAAAGTTTTTTACATGTTTATAAAAACGAGAACTGATGATGAAATGGTTTTTCGAATAAACCTAAAATTGAATTAGATAAAACGCTGAAGTATTTACAATTAGTTGAACATTGAACTACAAAAGTCATTTTTTCTAAGACTCTAAATAGATATTTCGAACTGTTAGTTGGAAGCAGAAAATTGACATTTGTCTCTTGCCAAGCGACAATAGCTATATTCCCTTTGCCACTTGGTTCACTTAAATCAGTTCAGGTAAATTAGACAACATGATTAAATGACCTGAATTAAGCTAACTGATGCACTTATGGATGAATTGATTCAAAGTAAATTAGAATAAGTAATTCTAGTACTGGAAATAAAGTCAGTAAAGTAATCTAGCAAAGTAAATGCACTTCACAGGCGACAAACAATTTTCATAATTTAAAAAAAAAACTACTCCTGTGGCTCCTCCACCACTAACATCTTTGGGGGTTGTGATTTGAAGACTGGTAACCGCACTCCATGTGCAAAATATATCACTTACCGAGATCTGCTTCGGCAGAGTGCCACACCCAGTAATGGGTAGAAGGCGTGATGATATATTTATTTATTTATTTAAAAAGATATTTCGAACTGTTAGTTGGAAGCAGAAAATTGACATTTGCCTCTTGCTAAGCGACAATAACTGTATTCCCTTTGCCACTTTGTTCACTTAAATCAGTTCAGGTAAATTAGACAACATGACTAAATGACCTGAATTAAGCTAACTGATGCACTTATGGGATGAATTGATTCAAAATAAATTAGAATAAGTAATTCTAGTACTGGAAATAAAGTCAGTAAAGTAATCTAGCAAAGTAAATGACACAGGTGACAAACAATTTTCATAATTTAAAAAAAAACTACTCCTGTGGCTCCTCCACCACTAACATCTTTGGGGGCTGTGATTTGAAGACTGGTAAACGCACTCCACGCGCAAAATATGTCACTTACCGAGATCTGCTTCGGCAGAGTGCCACACCCAGTGATGGGTAGAAGGCGTGATGATATATTTATTTATTTATTTAATTAATTAAACTGAACTTTGTGAGTTAACAAAGAGTGTCTGATACGGTAGTATAGTAGTGTGGATAGTATCATGGCATTCGAATCCGAAGATTCCGAGTTTGAATCCCAAGTCAAGCTAAATTAGTTATAGCCATGAAATTGAAACAAAAATACAAACAAATTGGGATTAAGTTCTTGTATAGTAGAATAAAATAAATAATATTTGGCGAGAGCATTTGACATAAAAATATCGCTTCTTGTCTGATGTAAACTTATTCTGAATTTGACGCATATGTATTGTGTCGACTCTCTTCCATTTTTTATTTGAAGCCTTTATATTTAATGAATAATTAAATTAATGGAGGCGCTCTGCTTTTATACGGTTTCAGTAATGCTTATCAGTTTAATTTTATCTTTATGATTAATAAATAAGTTAGAATAAATGTTGACTATATAAATATTAAAACGAAATTAACTGTTTAATCAGTAATTATGCTTTAATCTGATCAAATAACTGTAATAAATAAATGAAATTAATTTTTAATAAAATTTATTTGTGCATTTGAGCAAATAATCACAAACAGAAAGATAAAATTAATTTAATTGCGGTCTGTTTGATAAACATGAATGATTCCAGTATGAAATAATTTTCACATTAATAAAAACAAAAATACAAACCGGAGTTTATCTGTAATGAATGCGTACTCTATATATCCGATAATATGTGTAGTTCCGTTTACGAAGGATATTTAATGAGGACGTTGAATTAATGATATATTTCTGACTACTGTTCACTGCTTGTATAGTTAATATTTGAGGTAATAATAGGGAATGCAACCTTGGAAAACGTGAAGTGATGTGTAATGAATGATGAGTAACTATATTTCTTGCATATATTATTTCAGAAGTATTTATTTAAAAATATTTTACAAGTTGAATTAAGATTTTTATATCAGATGTGAACATAATAAATTGCAAAGGGTAATATTAGGCCAGCCAGTCCACACGTCTTATTTAATACCAATTATCAAATTTTAATGTTACCAAATAAAGAATAAAATATAAATATATCAACACGCCTTTTACCCATTACTGGGTGTGGCACTCTGCCGAAGCAGATCTTGGTAAGTGATATATTTATGCGCGTGAAGTGCGGTTACCAGCCGTCAAATCACGGCCCCCAAAGATGTTAGTGGTAGGGGAGCCACAGGGGTAATTTTAAATTGGTGAAAATGTTTTGTCTGCTGTGGAGATCGAACCAGGGTTCGTAGGATCCACAGGCCGACTCGGATACCACTGAGCCATTACCCCATAAATGTCATTAATGGCATTAAATATACTCCCTTATTCTGTAATTTGGTTATTATCTGTTAATGATCGATAAGTTGACGAGAATCCTTATTTTTTGGTATTATTGTATAGATTACCACAATTTTGGAATTATGTGATTAAAATAATTTTATGCACAATCGGACCGAAATTAATGTGTTTTAGCCACGAAATATATGTTTTTGGCCCTATGGTCATAATAAAATATTTTCCTATGAATACATGAAAAAAATAACATCTTTTGTTTATTTGTATAATTATTATTATTTTTTTTTTTTTTTTTTTTCTGGCTTCTTTGGCGGACCAACTACTCAGGTCATATGCCGCCATTACGCCCTGATCTGCGTTTTAGGTGTTATGGTCAACAGCAACGCGAGTTTTCTCTGGACGGTATTTGTATAATTAAATGTTATTTTGTTGTGCATACGAGGTATCAAGTCAGCCTGTGGATCCTAAGAACCCTGGTTCGATCCCCACAGCCGACAAAACATTTTAACCAATTTAAAATAACCTCTGTGACTCTCCCACCAGTAACATATTTGGGGCCGTGATTTGACTGCTGGTAACTGCACTTCACGCGCATAAATATATCGCTTACCGAGATCTGCTTCGACAGAGTGCCACATCCAGCAATGGGTAAAAAAAGGTGTGATGATATATTTTTTTTTTTTTTTTGTTGTGCATAAAATATTGTTTGTACCACGGGTGAAATTAGCGTTTCTAACCCGGTAAGTGATATCTTTTTGCGCGTGAAATTAGGTTACCAGCCGTCAAATCACGGCCCCCAAAATTGTTAGTGCAGGGGGAGCCACAGGGGTAGTATTAATGTGGTGAAAATGTTTATCGGCAGTGGGAATTGAACCAGGATTCTTACGATCCACAGGCCGACACGATACCACTATACCACCTACTCCTTATTTATGTACTAAATTAATTCTTTTGAGGATAGAGCTAACTAGATCGTTTTTAACGCCAATTGAAAATTTTATTATTGTTTGAAAAGTAAATCGGACAAAAATTGCGAAGCCATGATTATCACATTTATAAGAGTTTTCACAGAATTTTGTATGTAAAAATTAGACAGGCGGTATGTAATTAAATATTTAATTCCAGTGAAGTTTTTTTATAAAAACTGGCTGGAATCTCTTTAGAGCAGAGCAGAGTAACAGTTTTTGCTTGAAATAACTTGGGTTCCGAATGTATAATGGAGCAGGGCTTGTTGTTGGAGCGAGTTCAGCAAATGCAACACAAAGTTCCAGTCTCCATTATTCAGAGAAGCTGCTATGAGTAAATAATTAACTTAGTTAACTAGAGTGTAACGATAAGCAAACTTAATAGATACGGAAACAAAGTATAAATCGATATACGTATGTACAGACATTATTAGCCGATGTGGGTAAATACTCGTTCGAATTTAGACTCCCTTGAGAAGTGAATTTTGTTGATACCAAGGAAATTGTAGTTAATTAACTAGTTTGCACTGTATTCAGCAGTTGTAGTTTGTAATTTAGTTTGTTTGACATTAAAGAACATATACAGCGTGTCCGGTAATATAATAGTGTGAATAGCGTAACGGAATTCGAATTCGGAGATCCCGAGTTCGAATCCCACTCAAGAGAAAAATATAAGAACTACTAGACTGCAGTTTGGTGAGTCTAGGCCCTGTACTGTCATTGGGATTAAGTTCCTGTTGTACAGAGTAGCAAAAATAAATCAATAATTCGTGTTGAAAATTCACCGTATCAACCTTCAAAATGAGTGTGGAAAGTATCTCTTTACAACACTCAGTGTGGCAAAAAATCGTTTATAGTGTTGTTTTCAAGACAACTATTGTTGAATATTTAAAAAAAAATTTATATATAATATAAAAGTCAAAAATTGATTGAAATATCGATTCTTATGGGGTGGCTAGCTCAGTGGTATGAAGTCGGCCTATGGATCCTGGTACCCTAGATTCGATTCTCACAGGCGACAAACAATTTTCATAATTTCAAAAACTACCCCTGTGGCTCCTCCACCACTAACATCTTTGGGGGCCGTGATTTGACTACTGGTAACCGCACTTCACGCGCAAAATATATCACTTACCGAGATCTGCTTCGGCAGAGTGCCACACCCAGTAATGGGTAGAAGGCGTGATAATATATTTATTTATTTATTTAAGAAATAAAAGTAAAATTAATGAACTGGACTTACGATATATGTATAAATAAATAGCTAAGACTATGCTGACGATTGTTATGAAATCAACTATAAATAAGAGAAGAAAATAGTTACTTTCCTCCCTAGTGAGAGAGTAGCCGAGTTTTAGCCCGCGTATGAGGAAAGAAAAATCTACATTCGATTAAGCTGTTAGAAAAAAAAGAAAATACTGTGTAAGTGGCTCAGTGATATCGACAAACATTTTCACCACATTAAAATTATCCCTGGAGCTCCCCCACTACTAACATCTTTAGAAGCAGCATTGAATACATCCAAACATTAATTTTAATATTTTTCTTTTGAATTAATCAGGAAAGAAATGTTAACGAAAATTTATTTATCTATAGCCAGAATTTTCGTAGGACATCCTGTAAGTATTATGAGCAACATACGGTATTTATTTAATGCTAATTATTAAACACCAATGAAAAACTGCAATAAAAATAGTTTGAAAAACAAACAAATTAATATGCCATGTGAAATATAATTATAAATTACAATAATTAAATAGCAACATTTATAATCATGACGATTCCGCATTCAGCACAAACAAGAAACAAAGAAAATAATATGTTTTTTAAATACATAGTTAAAATATATAATATAAGTACGTATGTGGCTTGCGAGCGAAAAAAATTTACAGTTCTAGGGCTTTTTAAATAAATGAAAGTATAGAATGATTGATCAAAAGAAATTGTTTCATTTGGCAATATAATTCCGCAGATCTTTTTATTCCATAGTTGGCATAACGCCAGGTAAAGACGGAAATACTATTTGACATTTATAATAAATACAAATAGGTTATATGGGATGGCTAGCTCAGTGGTATGAACTCGGCTTGTGGATCCTGAGGTCCCTGGTTCGATTCCCACAGGCGACAAATTTTCATAATTTGAAAAAGCTATCCCTGTGGCTCCTCCACCACTAACATGTTTGGAGGCTGTGATTTGACGACTGGTAACCGCACTTCACGCGCAAAATATATCACTTACCGAGATCTGCTTCAGCAGAGTGCCACACCCAGTAATGGGTAGAAGGCGTGATGATATATTTATTTTTATTTTACAAATAGGTTATGTCAGGACAGTGACACCTAATAGGATTATGACTTTTTGAATAATAGAAATACTTTGAATTATTGCTCTGTTAAATAATAAAAGGAAGGTTGAGGGAAACGACAATTTTATTTATGGATATTTAAGAAAAATGTAACTAAAAACGAATAAGAACTAAATGTACTCAAATTTAAATTTAAATTTTCAAATGTCACTGTCAACAACAGGAAATGAATTTATGTATCAGGCTTACCAATTTCAAGTAGATTTTTTTATTACTAACTGAAACAATTCCTTTTGATCACTTTACATTTGCGTTTCGCACATTTAGATTAGACCCCCATTTATAATTTTCATTTTATTTATCTATTTATTTATTTGTTTATGCTACATTTTTTAATTATTAGTTAATAATATAGCCAGTTATGCTTTCCTTATTCCGAATTGAACGCTTTGCCACTATCAGATCACAGTTTTGAAACATGAATTATGGTCAAATAAACATAATATTATGGGATAGGTGCTCAGTGGTATCGAATTGACCTGTGGATTTAAAAACACGAGTTTAATTCCCACAGACGATAAATAATTTTCATCACATTAAAATTACCTCTGTGGCTTCCTCTCCACTAACATCTTTGGGGGCCGTGATTTGACGACTAGTAACCGCACTTCACGCGCATAAATATATCACTTACCGAGATCTGCTACGGCAGAGTGCCACACCCAGTAATGGGTAGAAGGCGTGATGATATATCTTTATTTATTTAAAATAACCTTAAATATTTTAAAATGTTCTTTTATAACAATTTGAAATAATTTTCATACATCTCGTATGGATATGAGCACATATATTTTTATTATTATTTAATAATAAATAATTATAAATAAATATATCATCACGCCTTTTACCTATTACTGGATATGGCATTCTGCCGAAGCAGATCTCGGTAAGTGATATATTTTGCGCGTGAAGTGCGGTTACCAGTCGTCAAATCACGGCCTCCAAAGATGTTAGTGGTGGGGGAGCCACAGGGATAATTTTAAATTGGTGAAAATGTTTTGTCGGCTGTGGGGATCGAACCAGGGTTCTTAGGATCCACAGGCCGACTTGATACCACTGAGCCATTACTCCATAAAACATGAATTATGGCCAAATAAACATAATAACAAATTATATGCTTTTATCCAAGTTATTTTTCTTAAAATAATATTTAGAAAACATAATTTGAAAATACTGCAAAACTTTACATATTCGCGCAAACTGAAAATGTTTTTTTAATAATATAAAAAATGTTTGAAGTTTCATATCGATTCGAAATCACTTTTTTAGTTCAAGAAACTTGTGTAATTTATGATATAAATTGGTTTCTGGCAGGACCGAGTAATCATCTAAAACTCTTCGAATTTCGATCCGGGTAAGGGCAACGTGTCGACAGAATTTGCTTTGTATTAATGGTGATATATGTGTACCGCTCAGCGCTCGCGCGCCCAAGAAATCGCGAATCCGAATTCTGCTTAGTTTCGGAATGTTTTCTTGCTATATATTATGCGCAAGAAATTTATGGGGAAAATTTACAGATTTTAGAACGGATTATTTTTGGCTATACTTTTAATGTATCTTTCAAAACCTTTTACGTGGTGACTCGGGTTTTTGCAATGATTTTTATCGTATGTTTTAATAAAGTTAATATTAATAATCAAATTAGCATTACATTTTATGCAGTGTAGGTTTTAGAATATAACAATACATAATAGTTTTTTTTTTGTATGCTTAGCATCCGTTGAACACGGCGTCATGCTGTTGATCATAAAAATAATTATAATTTTTGACTGTATTTAATTTCATTTTCAACACGTTATTATTCCTAATAACACGTTAACTGCCTGTTATAATAAAAACTTGAATTTTCTTTAATTCTATAAGTACCCAGTTTACTGATATAATTAAACTTCTTATATTCTTATTAAAATAATATGTAATTTAAATAGTTTTTATATCATATTTAGATATGTATATACCTAGTTCTAAATTACAGATAAAAATTTGAAATAAAAATTGTGGAACAGTAAATCTAAATCAGTCTATACATTTTATTTATTTAACTACCGTTAAAGTCTAGTTGAAAACATGTACGTGAAAATTAAATGTTGCACAGTTGTTTAAATAATTAAAATAATTTTTGTATAAATTCTATGTTTTTATAAAATAGGACGTTTCGGTACACTAGATGTGTAGCTTCGTCAGAAAATAAAGAACAAAACGTAAACTTTTGTTTTAGTTACTTTTTTTTAGTGATGAAGATACACGTTTAGTGTACCGGAACGTCGATTTTTTATAGTTATTTACAATATAAGTATTGTAATGTATCATGTTAAAATACGAGATGAAAAAAATTCTCGAACGAGACCGTAGCTCGATTTTGATAATCTATTAAGTATTGTACAACACATTATAATACGTATATCGTACAATGTTTGACTGAATTTCATGATATGAAAAAAATTATTGCAAAATTGACATTTTTTTAAATTTGAAAATTTTCTTTTCTTGTTCTTATTTTAAGCGTATATAGATTGATTAAATATTCAATAAAATCTAGGTTTCGTTGTTTGTTTGTGACAGACTGTCATTTTACTGTCAAAATTCATTACAGCACTTATCGTATATCATAATAGAACTCATTACGATACACTTTTTAGTATTATAACATTGCTATTACGTTATGAAATTAGATAAATAAATATACAGAACGTAAATAAAAACTAGTTTTGATTACTTTAACAACGAATTCTGAAAGTTTTTTTCTATAGTGGTTTATATCAATTTTCAACAACTTTTAAAAGTTATTCGTATTAATTATTTTATCAAAAATTTCCCTTAATGAAAAATGTAAGCTATTTTTACAAAGAAATAAATAAATAAAATAAATAAATATATCATCACGCCTTTTAACCATTACTGGCTGTGGCACTCTGCCGAAGCAGATCTCAGTAAGTGATATATTTATGCGCGTAAAGTGCGGGTACCGGTCGTCAAATCACGGTCCTCTAAGATGTTAGTGCTTGGGGAGCCACAGGGGTAATGCTTTAAATTATGTAAAACAGAAAAAAATAATACCAAACACCCGTTACAGAAGGCAATTCTAACGCTCGTCCATTCAAACCCTCACCGTTGCGCGGTTCGTATCCGAATTTTGATCTCGTTTTAAAATGGATTGTCTTCTGTAACTTTGTGTTTTAATCAACTATTCTAAAGCATTTATTTCAAATATTTTTTTCAAGTGAATTAGTCAGAGAAGCCATGGTAGTGGAAAACTAATTTTCTATAATTATCTCTCATTTCGTAGCGCACACATTTTTATAAAAATATTCGCGATAAACAAAATAATGTGGACAATAACTTAAGGATATAAAATTTCAAGACTTGATAATGACATACATCTTTTATAATAATGTAATTTAATATGTATATTGATTTATGCGAAAAAAACACATACAAAAAATAGAGTTCAACTTACAGGTATTCTACCACTCTTCCTATACAAAAATCTTTTGAATTTTGAATCATATACTCCAAAAAATATATTAATTCTTCCTAAGCAATATAACTATATGCTTAATAAATTCAAATTTTAAGAAAGAAAATACGTTAGGTTTGTTTATGAACCAAACGAAAATTTGCAAATTTCCATTACTGAAGATATTTTGTAACAAAAACACAAATCCGAATATATTACAATTCCCCAAATTATATTCCATCACAGTTTGAAACAAAAACAAATCCGTACCTTTATCGTTCCCATGGTAACTGACAATCACGAAGCCATACACTCACAAAAATGCAACAACACTAAACACGATGCGTGCAGATCCGTAGTCTGCGTTCCGAACTAGAAAAGTGTGCGGTCCACGGTTTGTGCGCCGGCTATTTTATAAAGCGTATCACCTGTTCGTGAATACAACCTTGCATCGGGTGGGAGCTGCCAGCACCCACCGCTCCTCCCCACGGGTAATTACCACTCGTGCTGATCTTCATTTCAGGGCACACTTGATGAAGCAGATAGGGTATTATGACTAAGATGTTTCGGTTAATTGTTTTTTTATTTTGTGTTTCAAGTGCCGACAGTTTAATGATCTTTGAAGGAATTTTAATTTTTGTTAATGTTTGTTTTGTGTAGTAATGTTTAGATTTTTTCCCATTGCTTCTTTTGTCGAGTTAATACGAGTGAAGATATTCAAATAATGTAATTATGGTTATTTGATATTTTTGTTGGTAAATGTAAATTAAAATGTATTTTTTATGGTCATTATATACTCGTTTTTATTGCCAAAATTATTGTTTATCGCACAATAATAGTTATTTGTATAGTAAGAAAATTTTACATGTCTTCTAGACGGTAGGATATACTCGTAAAGCACCTGAAGGAAGAATCACACTTTCTTCACGAGATATACATATAATTGTTTTCACTGCCCTATAAGAAAGTTAAATTTTCAGAAATACATGATTATTTTTATTTTAGTATAATCAGCAATAAATGGGGTGACTAGCTCAGTGGTAAGAAGTCGGCCTGTGGATCCTGAGGTCCCTGGTTCGATTCCCACGGGCGACAAATTTTCATAATTTGAAAAAGCTATCCCTGTGGCTCCTCCACCACTAACATGTTTGGGGGCCGTGATTTGATGACTGGTAACCGCACTTCACGCGCAAAATATATCACTTACCGAGATCTGCTTCAGCAGAGTGCCACACCCAGTAATGGGTAGAAGGCGTGATGATATATATATATTTTTTTTTAAATGAGACATATTTTAACAAACTTTACAAGAAAAAATAAACAATTTGTTTTCAAATAACACATGTCAATTCATGGCACACTAAACTGTCAATATAAATTCACGATTAAAATTTAATAAATTTCCTCATTGTCGATTATATAATTTTTGCTCGTTACAAAAAGCATTGTACAAAACTCGTGCACGCAGCCGTCATTTGCACCATTCGCGCACTTTTTATGTAAATAGCTATTATCGTATCTTATTTTTTCGTTTGATGTTTTATTTATGGAGTAGGTGGCTCAGTAGTATCGAGTCAGCCTGTGGATTTGAGAACCATCTGAATGATGGCGTTATAAGCTAATGTCTGTATTTCTTTTATAAATTCCTCAAAATGTGTTTATATAAGTACAATTAGCGTTTTAATAGTCAAAATTTAGAAGCATAAAAATGGGTATTTTTTAATTACTTTGCGTACTAGTCAAAATTTAGAATCATAACAAATCAAACTTATCATCGGTTTCCAAGGTAATGTAAACTTTATTTGGAATAATGAGAGTACAAAAAATAATATAAGGGCTCTAAAGTGCAGTCAAATCACAACCCTCAATGGTGTTAGTAATAAGGGATCCACAACAGTAAAGGAATAAAGTTTATCGGTTGCGAGAATCGAACACGAGTTCTCAAATCCACAAACCGTTACGATTTCACTTAACTATTTAACTCATAAAAATAATAATCCCAAAAATTCTATACTAGATTTCAATAACATCATTAAAACGCGAGCAATACCGCATTTGCCAACAGTTTATCCTTCACAGAACTTATTACCTAAATCATACCGTGAAACATTGAATATCACTTAATAAAAAGCTTGTGTTCAGTGAACCTGACGCATGTAGTGTCATCAGCCATTATGATTTACCCTTGTGCAGACATTTCGGTGTCGGAGTAATTATTTAGCAGAAGCAGCAGCGGCGGCGGCAGCAGATTGTGTCGTCGTTGTCGTTGGAGTTTGTGTTCGTCGCGCGAGGTGAACACAGGTGGCAGGTCCGGCAGAGTTCACCGGACAAAGCCGCCAAGTTTCGTCATTTCCGGTAGAATGTCGCACACTCGGCTCTCATGTTGTCGCTGCTGCTGCTGCTGTTGCTACTGGACGATCCAAGGGTGCTTTGTCGGGTTACTAAACTTTGTCATAATATACATGTGCAAACATACGTTTATGTGCTTTTGAATTATGATGTTTTGATACTTAAACGACTACATATACCTGTTTCGTAAATTTTGCGGTTTAGGTGCTATATACTTGGAGAGAAGTTGTAATGTTAGTTTATGGATAATGAGTTAATGTGTTTTAATTAAATCATTAAATACTATATTGTATAGCAAGGAAAATTATATATTCCCAATGGTGACATTAACTTCAGGAGTCCGAGAACTTTAAATTTTTCTACGTGATGTTAAAAATAGTTATTTTTGTATTTAGTGTACGATATGAGTATTTTTTTGTTATGCGTGAGAACGTCACTTTTGGTAAAAAGTAACATTTTCGTCTCTCAATTGTGAGAAGAAAGATATACTTTACGTCCCTAAGAAAGAAAGTAAATTGTTCTTCTATAGGGAAGAAAAGTTGAGCCACATTCATGTCAACTGAAAAACAATGGTATGATTCGACATTAATGACATTCGTCTAAAGTTTTAATTTATTTCTGAATATTTAAGTTTCTAATAGGGTAGTGAAAAAAAATGTGTTGTCTAGTAACAACTATAACGCAATAATAAATTTCGAGGTTCGAAAATATACCAGAAAAGTATCATTTATTGTATGATAAAAAAAAACGTTTCTTATGTGTCTATAGCACGAAGTAGTCATTTCTGCCCGAGGTGTACACATCTTTTTTTGATGTTTATTTAAAATGATTTAAAAATGAATTCATAATTTATTTTTGGCAGTTTTATCATTTGAAATGTTGACAGTTTTTTATATCCAGATATATTACAGTATGCCCTAGGGGAAAAGCTAACTTTCTACATTAGAATAGAAATTACTTTCCGCACTTTTCTGCAACAGTAAAATATAACACAACAGTTTTACACTACTATAGATACATGAAGTTATATTTTTATTCGTTGATAATTCAAAATTCAAATTTGTTGACACTTTTTAAAATTTATTTATCAAACATTTTCACGTTTCCTACACATCCATACTATTAAATTCATATTATTTTAGATTTTTTTCTTATTTAAATCAATAATTATTACATTATTCTTTTTTGATAGTTGTAGAAAAAATGTTGTTTGTATTTCGTTTCCTAAATTCTGTACTTCCGTAGAAATTACTTTAGTATAATATAATTAAAGTCTTAACATTTATAGTTTTCTCATGATCTCAATGGTGAACTATCGCATTTATCTACAGAAGCCACCCAGCACTATACAATAAAAAAATAGAATATCTAGTTAATTAATTTAATTAACATGTGTTTTTTTTTATTTACTTAGTAATTATACACCTACTGAGAAATTTTAAATATATATAATAAGCAGATTTGGTTTTTTCTATAACCTTAACATAATATTACAGTATTTTGTTGCTATGAATTTCGTCTTTTGTTTGTTGTATTGTTCTCACATGTATTAGTCATAATCATTTTTATACGCCTTAAATACTATAAAAATGATATTATAATTTTGACGTTTCCGCGTGGCATGAATTTTTGATGAGAGCTGTTATCACAAAGAGAAATCTTCAGCTGGTGACAAGGTCTTTGCCAGCGGCGAAGAAGATTGTCTTTTATTAGTGGGGAGTTCCTTTGTTTACTTCTGAAATTGGGATTAAGGCTGACGTTACCCACCTATCACTTGGGGATCTTAAGATTTTTATTCATACTTTTTCGTAACAATCGTAACATAGTTTACTACCTTTATTCTAAATTTTTATATTTATTTTCTTATCTATTTGCCGAATTTCATCTAAAATCTAGATTAGGGGGTTCTGAACCAGAGGTCCATGAACCCGAAGGGGTACGTGAAACTTTTATAGGAACTACGTAAAATATTTTTTTTACAACAGAGCAGAAAGTAGACATTCCCAACTGTGAGTTGAGAGTAGAAAGTTGATATTTTCCACTCGCCGAACGGAAATAAGATTTTTCCGCTCGCCGAGCGATAAAGTAAGAGTGTATCGTGGATACATGAAAACTATAAAAATTTTCAAACGAATTTCAAAATGATTTTAAATTATTTTCAAGGGTTTCTAAGTGGTCGTAGGAAAAATATTGTGTACACCACCTCTATCAATAATCTCAAAACGTGAGCGGCAATAAAGTACTTTCTGTTTTAGATATACAAATAACTATTTTATTCGATTGAGTTAAAATGTTTCTTGGTTAGAATATTTGTACAAAAAGTTAACGTTTTCAATGAAATATTAATGTTTGCTGAGTTTGCAAAATTATCTTGCTGTTTATAAAATAATTTTCGGCCGATAAAATAATATAATTACAATTATAATTGAATAAAAATAGTGTAAATGAAAACACTTTTCGTACGAATGAAGTAAATTGCTGGACGAGACGAAATCGAGCTCGGAAAATAATAGAAAATAGGAAGTTTGAAAAAGACACCAAGATATAGATAAAAGAAACAACTTTTCTCCTTAATTTTCTTTAGAATTTTTGCTCAAATCTCAAAACCATTTTCGATTTATTAAGTCAATTTAAATTGCACTAAAGTACTAACATGTTTATATTTTGAATAACGATTTTTTCATGAATTTTCTTTCAAAATGATGTACTAAATTTTTCGGAGGATAAGATTTAGCTAGATCGTTTCCTAAGGCCAAAAAACATTAGAATACCAAATTTAGCCTATTCCAAGATTATTGACAGACAAGAATTGTTTGTATTAGAATATAGAATTACATTTTTTAATTCTATTCATTTCAATATCTTACACGTAGAAGTAAAATTTCATTTCATGCACATTTGCTCCAAACTGTACAAAAGAGTCAAGTTCCTCATATATTTAAAATCTTATGTTCCACATTTCGTTACATATAATAGTATTTACATAGAAAAATAAAGCAATATAAATGATTAATATTTTTTGATAACTGTGATCTGTCAAATATATTCATATTTATGTATGTCCATTTGACAAGATGATTGGTACGCACAAAACGGGACACCAGTTTTTCATTAACATTTCATGAAACAACATGCAGAACTACTAGATTTATCATTAGAGTCACCTATTAATTAAAACTTATATACATATGTCAAAACTGAATTTCACTAGTCGCGTAATTTTGAGCGTGGAGGGCGGAAGGCGGCGGGAGAAATGGTATGTGTAATATCACGCGAGCCTTAAATTCACATCATCAACGAACAGAACGCAGCTATTAATTTCCTGGCAATTAATAATATCACAGGTTGGCGTTGCCGAAGGCTGTGAATCCCTTCAATGACGTATGGTCTTAGTTTCGTATGTAGCGAGTATGTTTAACACCTCTTCTCGGAACACGATATCTAGGTTCTACCACAGACAAAATATCTACGAGTACAGACGTCTAACGTAATGTATTCAAATGGCAGCGTTTTTATCGATGAAATTTGTAGTTCTGGACGACTCTATATTGCAGCGCTAATGTCGATTTATGTATTTATTATTATAATTTTGGTATTCTGTGTCCAGAATAATTTACCGTGGCATTTTTATATTATTTTCATATACATTTTTCTTACTTGTATACGTGGCTGTTATTATAAAAATAAATGTAATGACAGCTCAATGACAGTTTTGTAAAAATAATATTTTTTATAATGATAGTTTTTATGGAGTGGCTAGCTCAGTGGTATAAAGTCGGCCTGTGGATTCTGAGAACCCTGGTTCGATTCCCACAGGCGACAAACCATTTTCATAATTTCAAAAACTACCCCTGTGGCTCCTCCGCCACTAAAATCTTTGGAGGCCGTGATTTGATGACTGGTAACCGCACTTCACGCGTAAAATATATCACTTACCGAGATCTGCTTCGGCAGAGTGCCACACCTAGTAATGGGTAGACGGCGTGATGATATATTTATTTATAATGATAGTTTCATACAAGATCAAAATTCATAAAAATAAATTATTTTAACTACAAAAAGTCGAAGTGATGTTAATCTATAGAATAATCATGAAAAAATAGGGGTTGTTATTAACTTATCGATCAGTAACAAATAATGATTCAGTTACAGAATAAGAGCGTATATTTTGTTTAAAAAGATTAATGTTCATTGCCTGTTTGCCTGTTTAAATTTCGAACATTCTGCTTCTTGCTAAAAGAAAATATATATATTCTGTCATCAAGAATCGTTTTGAAATTAACGTCGCAAGGAATTTGTCTCGAATATATCAAACGTAGGCCGCAAAATTTGCAAGTGTCTGAATAAGTTAAGCGCTCATGTGAAAGAGCCACAAGGCACTAAGAACAGACAGGATAAAGAATGAATATATAAAGAGTGTAAGATTGAAAATGTTGTAAGGAAAGTAGGTAAGAATCGATTGAACATGTGGAAAGAATAAGTAATGAGAGGATGACAAAGAAAATTTATATGGACGAAGTGTATGGCGTGAAAATAAGGCGAAGGATTCCAAGTTTCCAAGGTGTTGGAGAAAAGGAATATTCCCAGGTTTCTTCATATTTCCAAGCTTCATGCACATAAAAATTCTGTTCACCTTCGTAACATTTTTTTTCTTCTTCTTTTTTCAATCAAGATAATACAGATTTACAATATAATAGTTATTTATGTACCAAGGGTGAAAACAAGCGTTTCTGACCCGTGGAATGTGTGGATAAATGGTTTGTTTTTATATCTATTTTGACTTTATTGCGATAAATTGACTTTCGTCGTGTACACCTTGCTAAACATGATCATAACTTGCTTCTATTTACTTTTAACTTACTTCACATCTCAGGCACGCAATGTTACCAACTATATTTTACAAAAATGCACTATGTTATAGCATGATTATTAGCACGAGGCGCAAAGCGCCGAGGACTGATAACACGTTCAGGGTCAAAAACGCTAATTTCACCCGTGGTACATACAATATTTTATGCACAACAAATAACATTTAATTATATGTTCCAAAGATTAAAATATGTACATAGGTTATATGTCAAAATGACTTTTTACAGAATAAAATATTCACAATAAATAAAAATTGACATTTTATTTATGTATAAATAGGAATTAAGCCCGCTTTTTAGGGCTAAAACAAATGCTTTTCGGTTCAGTTGTGCATAAAATAAAGAAATAAATATATCATCACGCCTTTTATTCATTTCTGGGTGTGGCACTCTGCTCGAACAGATCTCGGTAAATGATATATTTTTGCGCATGAAGTGCGGTTACCAGCCGTCAAATCACGGCCCCCAAAGATGTTAGTGGTGAGGGAGCCACAGGGGTAATTTTATTGTTGTGAAAATGTTGGTCGGCTGTAAATTGAACCAGGGTTCTGTGGATCCACAGGTCGACTCGATACCACTGAGCTACCTATCCCATAAAATGTAATAATAAAATTGGTAATTATTATTATAGTAAAATTGTTTATTAATAAAAATTATAATTATTTTGTAAATACAAATCATTTTTTCTTAATTCTTTAACAGACAGTTTCATAATAGTACATTATTTTACGAGTTTTATTAGACGATGTATTGTGACAAGAGTTGCTCCAAAGAAACGAGTATAACAATATATCGTATAAAATGAGTATAACATATATAATTTTATGCGCAACCGTGCCGATATTAATTTATTTTAGCACCAAAAAGCGGACTTAAACACTTCTTTTTGGCTCTAGGGCTATAAAAAAATTATTCCTATAGATACATAAATAAAATGACAATTTTTGTTTCTTGTGAATATTCGATTTTACAAAATGTCACTTTGACATATAACCTATTTACATATTTTAATCTTTTGAATATATAATTAAATGTTATTTTGTTGTGCGTAAAATATTATATGTACCACGGGTGAAATTAGCGTTTCTGACTCTGACATATTATTAGCCAACGGTACTTTGCGCCTCGTGCTAATAATTATGCCGCGGGCCAGAAACGCTTGTTTTCACCCTTGACACATAAATAAATATTTTAAGAAGTTTTGAGCATAAGAAATATACGTCGAAAAAAGATAAATGAAAACTGTATAGGTGTGATTGAAGGTTTGTTGTGAGACGAATGAACTTGTATGGCGGGAACTATGAATGTGATTGTAGAGAGGCTGGTGTGATAGGATGAGAATGTTTGACGAGGAATGATTATTTGATGAATCTGATGAGTGAATGTTTTTTTTTTCAGTATTCTACCCCATTTTCTAGAATATGGCGTGATATTATGTATGTAAGTACAACAGGAACTTAATCCTAATTACAATACAGGGCCCAGACTCATGAAGCCGTAGTGTGCTAATTAATATATTATGAATAATTGTTTTTAGGGTTGGTTATTTTGACTGCATGCTGCCTTGGCACATCTGAGTCTTAAATGTAACTAATTATCTATAATTGGCCTCAATAATTCTTTTTTACGATTAAATATTCTTCCACGTTGAGTATTTTTTATGCGATAAATATTTATTTAACGTTTTAAAAAGTTAATGCTAATTATAGAGACGCTATAATTTATTAAAAACAAATAATATATATTTTACAATTTTTTATATATGTTAATAAGAAACAATAGCAATAATAAAATTATTATTTATAGTAATATCAAAAGAAAAATTATAAATATTGTATTTGTAGTGTATATTTCTATTCTTGTATCGTTCAAGGTAACATTTATAAATTTTAGTTAGAACGTGCCTAATTAATCAAGTCGAAACCTGCATAACGTAACATCGTTACTGGTACAAGTGTCTATCTCTCTCTAGCACATTGTAATCATCGGAATGATTGCACAAGCTTCGCCACTTGCCTCGCAATCGTTGTTGTGTACAGACGTAGAGACGGGCTTCGTACTTGTTTGCATTTCTGCCTTATTAGAAGGCCTTCATTTTTAAAACTTATCCTCCGAACACGCTAGTGCCTTCACGTGGGGGCCCAACATACTTTCTAACTTTCTACATACATTAGGCAAGTTTGAATTAGCGTACGCAGGCGGGTGGGGCGAGACCCTCGCGAGCAAGGTCGTAGTTTGGTTCCGGTCGCCCAGCTAGAGAGTATTCTGCCGATGACTGCGGGGGCGGCGTCGCCAAATCCCCCCGTTAGGGTGTGTCCATGGTATCCTGGAGAGTCCTAGAGGCTTCGCTTCCCCCGAGCACTGCGAATACTTTCCCTACGACCCGGGTAGGTTCAGTAGGCGGAAACCGAAAGGTCGTGCTCACGGAACATGGGCAGCGTTATTGTGAAAAGGGCAAGCAACACTTCCGGTTGCTTTGTCGTAGATTCATTGCGCCTAATTAGTTATTCGTACACAAAAACTTAGGTAGGGAAAAGGCAAGAAAAGAAGTGAAGAAAGAACAAAGAAATCAGGCATAAATTAAAATATGCGTTTTAAATCAAATAAATAAATATATCATCACGCCTTTTACCCATTACTGGGTGTAGCACTCTGCCTAAGCAGATCTCGGTAAGTGATGTATTTATGCGCGTGAAATGTGATTACCAGCCATCAAATCACGGCCCCCAAAGATGTTAGTGGTGGAGAAGTCACAAGGGTAATTTTAAATTGGTGAAAATGTTTTGTCGGCTGTGAGGTTCGAATCAGGGTTCTTTGGATTTACAGGCCGACTTGATACCACTGTGACATTAAATAAAACAAAATTTTCCTTATCTTGGCTTTATTTCAGTTTATATATAATAATAGTTATTTATGTACCAGGCGTTTTTGGCCCATGGCATGATTATTAGCACGAAGCGCAAAGTGCCGAGGGCTAATAACATGCTCAGAGTCAGAAACGCTAATTTTACCCGTGGTACATACAATATTTTATGCACAACAAAATAATATTTAATTATATGTTTAAAAGATTAAAATATGATCATAGGTTATATGTCAAAATAACATTTTGCAGAATCTAGTATTCATAACAAACAAAAATTGTCATTTTATTTATGTGTCCATAGGAATGATTTATTTTTGGCCCATAGGCCAAAACTAAATGTTTAAGCCCACTTTTTATGGTTAAAACACTTGCTTTTCGGCCCTGTTGTGCATAAAGCAATAAATTTGTTTATTATATATGAGAATCCTAGTCTGGGTTATTAATAATATACATATGTTCTGGGGTGGCTAGCTCAGTGGTATGAAGTCGGCCTGTGGATCCTGAGAACCCTGGTTCGATTCCCACAGGCGACAAACAATTTTCATAATTTCAAAAACTACCCCTGTGGCTCCTTCACCACTAACATCTTTGGGGGCTGGTAACCGCACTTCACGCGCAAAATATATCACTTACCGAGATCTGCTTCGGCAGAGTGCCACACCCAGTAATGGGTAGAAGGCGTGATGATATATTTATTTATTTATTTATATGTTCAGGGGTATATTATACCCCACCACAATGTTCACGTAACTATTTTCCATCACATTGTCGAAGGGTTTACCATGAAAATGGCAAACCCCATGTTTTACATTAAAATAAATCCATAGTATTTTAGCAATTCTATCTGCTTTCCTCATCATTTGTAACTGACAACGTTAAAATTTCTATCCGAGATAACTATAATTATAAACTTGTAATATATATTTTACAGTTAGATATTCGAATATAATAATATAAATGCCGCTGTATTATATTATATTCGCAGTCCAGAATAATGATTGACACTAATGAAACTTGTAACTAAAACATACCAACTATGTAATATTCGTATGTTTGGAGCCGTAGTTGGAATTGTTGCTAATAATCATGTAATTTCAGTTGCCTGTTTACATACAATTCACTTTTGAAACACTGTTAGGAACGTGTTTACGCGTAATGTAATAACATAACCCAAAGCAAATAATATGTGCTTGCGAATATGTTCGCCATGGAAACATCTAAGATGATATGTAATTATCTTAGCTCCCGGCAGTATATAATCAACTGCCGAAACTGTTTGATCGATAGGAACTCCTATTTATACGGTCAAAATTATTTCATGTATTCTGTTTAATTGCTTAAGTATATAACTGTTTGTACAGAGACGGATTTGTAATTTTGACGCTCATAAGATTATGAATTTGTTGCCACCCAAAAATTTAATTGAAACATATGCCCATTTGCACCAATTTAACTTAAATTTTAAGTTTGACGTAAACTGATAATATTTACTTGCAATTGTGTGAAATTTACTTTAAAAAACATGCATAGAGCGACACTCCTTTCCTTTCTTATCTTTTAATTCGTTATCAGTTCTTACATTGAGTATTTAACTGCAATTGTGTGGAATTCACTTTCAAAAACAAGTGTAGAGCGACACTCCATTCCTTTCTTATCTTTTAATTCGTTATTAGTTCTTACATAGAGTGTTTAACTGCAATTGTGTGGAATTCACTTTCAAAAACAAGCGCAGGGCGCGACACTTCCTTCCTTTCTTATCTTTATGTTTCATTTTCAGTTACTGCATTGTGTGAACTTTTCTTTCATATACAAGTGCAGGCTATCGCTTTCATCTTTTCTAATCTTTGTAGATTCGTTGTTAGTTTTGTTATTAGATTTGTTGTTAGGAGTAAACGTGAGTAATTTGAGATGTTTTATGCATATGTTATGTACGTTGAAGAAAGAAAATGAATGATAAGTGAATAGGAATGATGTGATTGAAGGTTTGTTGTGTGATAATTGATTTCGAGTGTAATAAATGAATGAGTTTATATGGAGTAATCTATTAATATGGTTGAAGTGAGGGTGGTTTGTTTGGATGAAAATGTTTGACGAGGGCTGATTGTTTGATGAGTGTGATGAGTGAATGTTTTATGAGTGATTTTAGGGTTCGTGCTACCCCATTTGTTGGGATATAGCGTGAAGATATGTATGTATGTATGTATGTACTGAACTTTATAGTTATTGAATTCAGAAAATAATACTGATTCGAGTAAGTAAATAAATAAAAATAGGTTTCCATTTTAAAGAATAAAGTTATATCACAGGTCGAAAAAAAATTAATAGTTGTAAAATAGCATTTCTTCGCTAATTTAATTAACAATATAGTTCTTATAGTTCTCGAGATAAAAATGGTGGTACACGTAAATTGAACACCCTGTATACATCTCGAAAGAGAATACTATTTTTCCTTTGGTCCTTTGTAGCCTTCAGGCACCTCATGAAAATCATGAATTTTCTCCTTAAATATATAATATTCTATTATACATAGATTAAAATAAATAAATGATGTTGGAATTCCTCATGAAAGAGTTAAAAATCCGAATTCTGTTATCTAGTAAAGACATCTGAAATTCCCGCATCAAACATTTATCGAAATCCTAATGTCTCCCCGCATTGAAGGAGTAGGACTTAGGCATAATTTGGATTAAGCGTAGGCGCTGTTACTGCTGTCGAATCCCGCGGAACGATTTGGACCCGGGAAGCAAAGCTCGACGAACGAGAGCGCTCTTACCGCAGAGTAACCAGCCAACCACGCCGCACTCCGCACTTAAGGCCTTAATGTCCCCGCAAACCTCTCGGCACTCTGGAAACGCGAGGCAATTCCAACAATATGATGCCTAATCCTAGTTACGCCACTTCAATACCTTGTAAACTTTGCACGCGGATTTGTGAACAATGTTAAGTGAATTTTAAATCGATTCCAAATTTATTTACAAATGGTTGGATCATATAAACAGAGACACGATAAGAATACTAATATTATACACACATCACTTTGTTATTTGACGAAATATTTAGAGCAATGCAAGAATCAGTAAAAAAAAAAAAAATTAAAATGTACCATCTAGTTTACCCATTAATGGACGTAACGCTCTGCGATAGCAGATCTCGGGAAAAATATATTATATATTTAGAAAAAGAAATGCATGATTTTTCATAAAATAAATAAAATAAATATATCATCACGCCTTCTACCCATCACTGAGTGTGGCACTCTGCCGAAGCAAATCTCGGTAAGTGATATATTTTGCGCGTGAAGTGCGGTTACCAGTCGTCAAATCACGGCCCCCAAAGATGTTAGTGATGAAGGAGCCACAGGGATAGTTTATGAAATTATGAAAATTGTCGCCTGTGGGAATCGAACCAGAATCCACAGGGCGACTTCATACCACTGAGCTAGTCATCTCATTTTTCATGAGGTACAATTTGTAGCCAAAGGGCAATGTTTGAGGGACACAAAACACCGAGGGAAAATGGGGTAATGGCTTAGTGGTATCAAGTCGGCCTGTGGATCCCAAGAACCATGGTTCGATCCCCACAGCCGACAAAATATTTTCACCAATTTTAAATTACCCCTGTGACTCCTCCACTACTAACATCTTTGGAGGCCATAATTTGACGTCTGGTAACCGCACTTCACGCGCATAAATATATCACTTACCGAGATTTGCTTCGGCAGAGTGCCACACCCAGTAATGGGTAAATGGCATGATGATATATTTATTTATTTAATTTAGATAAGGAAAATAAAAAATGAAAGATTCCTGTATTGTTTGGATTCTATGGCTTTAATAGCAAATTTAATAAACAAAGACGATATTTCGAATCTTTATTTGATGAATCTAAAATTAAATATTGAGGTCAAATATCACGGCTTAATAAAAATTGTTCCAGAACATAATTTATTAAAACATTAATTAATTTTAAAATTATTAGAAGTTTTTGACAAAATAAAAATTCATTGACAACAGCGAAAATTTATGTAAACAAGTTTGTTTGCGTCAAATTATATTTCTAAACTGTAATACCAAGAATACAAATGAAAAACTCTCGGAAAAATTTCAAGAAATTAAAAAATGGTATATTTTACTCGTGAATTGCGATTACCAGTCACTCAATCACGACTCCCAAAGATGTTAGTGAGGAGATAATTTTAATGAGATGACAATTGAGGTAATGGCTCAATGGTATCAAGTCGGCCTGTGGATCCAAAGAACCCTGATGGGATCCCCACAGCCGACAAAACATTTTCACCAATTTTAAATTACCCCTGTGACTCCTGCATTACTAACATCGTTGAGGGCCATGATTTGACGTCTGGTAACCGCACTTCACGCGCCTAAATATATCACTTACCGAGATCTGCTTCGGCAGAATGCCACACCCAGTAATGGATAAAAGGCGTGATGATATATTAATTTAATTTAAAATTGTTTATCGGCTGTGGGGCTCAAATTTGAGTTTTCAAATCCACAGGCCTACATGATTCCACTACCCAATACAAAATTAGTCCAAATAACTAATAAATCAAGTTGTCTCTTATTTTGATATGTTATATAAAATAGATAACCTTTTTAGGTTTCAGCAATAACTCTTTTAAATGAGTCTCCATCCTAGATTCAGGAGTTCTATTTAAAGAAAAATAACTCCTAGTATTCTTTTTAAATGTTGTGTAAACTAAAGATTTTATAAATGTCTCGGTAGACGCGATGAACATGTAGATAACATTGAGCCAACGCGCTCTTTCAGAATGATGGCGCACACAAAGGCGCGTCGCGGCGGCAGAACATTGCTGCAAGATACTAACAGTGAAACGCATCACCACCATCGCCGATAGCGTTCACACAAAGCCTACTTAGAGACTACTAGCATAGTGTACAAATTGAAAATGTGTATCAATAGAAAAGAAATATATTGTTTTACGATCCAGCAGAAAATAAATATTTTCAACTGTCAGAAAGTTGACATTTGCTGCTTGTCGAGCGGCAATAGCTGTATTCCATTTGCCATTTGGTTCACTTGAATCAATTCAGATTAATTAGACAACTGAATCAAAGTTAACATAAATAAATATATCATCACGCCTTCTACCCATTACTGGGTGTGGCACTCTGCCGAAGCAAATCTCGGTAAGTGATATATTTTGCGCGTGAAGTGCGGTTACCAGCCGTCTAATCACGGCCCCCAAATATGCTAGTGGTGGAAGAGCCACAGGAGTAGTTTTTTTGGAAATTATGGAAAATTGTTTGTCGCCTGTGGAAATCGAACCAGAGTTCTCAGGATCCACAGGCCGACTTCATACCACTGAGCTAGCCACCCCATAAAGTTAACTAATGCATTAATTAGGGTGGGTGGGTGCAGTCCGCACCGGGCGATACATATTTTGGGGCGGCATTTTTTTATATTTAGTTTTAGTTTTAAAAAACAACTTGTTCACTTCATAAGTTTACTATACGATTTCAACGAATTATGAATTACTATATGATTTCGAATATATTTCTTCATCGTCAAGTCAATGTAGGGTTGAAAATATTATCTCGAAAAATTCCTTTATTACTACCTAATTTAAATATGCCATCCAATGGTAAAAAAGTTCCCTACCTATAGTTTGTCTCAATTATGTTTATTAATATAATGGATTAATGACTCAGTGGTTTCGAGTTCCTGAGAACCCCGGTTCGATACCCACAGCGGACAAACAATTTTCACCAAATTAAAATTACCCCTGTGGCTCCCTCACCTCTAACATCTTTGGGGGCTCTGATTTGATGGCTGGTAACCGCACTTCACGTACATAAATATATCACTTACCAAGATCTGCTTCGGCAGAGTGCCACACCCAGTAATGGGTAAAAGTCGTGATGATATATTTATTGTTTTAATTTATAAAACCACCATTTGATTGACTTAAAAAAGGCGGCAAATTGGAGACCGACCTGGGCGGCAAAAGTTCTAGGTATGCCGCTCGACCCTCGGTACGATTCCCAGAGCCAAACAACAAATTAAAACTACCCCTATAGCTTGAAACGTTCGAAAATAAAATTTAAAAAAAATAAAATTGGATTTCTGAAGCCTTTTCAAATATTCATTCAAACATTCGAATAAAAATTCATTCAAACATTCGAATAACTTTTTAGATATCGAATTATTCGATAGTATTCAGCACTAGTTTAATTTATCTGAACTGATTTAAGTTAAACAAGGAACAAATTCATTACAACTTAATGAAAAAAATATAGGCCTTGTGAAGAAATGCAGTATAACTGAAATGAACCAGACGTTGAGAATACGCAATATGTTCTGCGATCGTGGTTAATCGTCTCCTTAGTATAAAGTGCAGAAGCTAATAGCTCTTGGATTATATTATGTAGACATTATTTATGCAAAGACAACAAAGTAAACCGCTTATCGCCGCGAAAAACAAAACGTGACATTATGAAGGTACCGCGTTATCGGCTAAATTTCATTTTCTTTTTCAAAAGTATTACGGAAGTATTTAAAAATTGGATGTTTACCAGAAATCCACTTTACTGTGACTTACTTTTCTTGCTGGAAACTCTTGCCAACTTTCGTATCAGCAGTTTATCAACGGGAATTGTTTGAGTCAAATTATATAACATTTTTGTTTAAAAAGTATCTATTACTTCCCTTGTCTAGAGTAAAGGAAGTCTATACTTGATTTCTTAATTCCTTTTATCCTAAATTAAAGTGATTTATTTATTTATTTATGGTGCTCTGTACCACAGGAACTTAATCCCAATTACAGGGTTTGGACTTACCGAGCCACAGTGTGGTAGTTCATATATTTTTAGCTTGAATGCTATTCAAACTACCGTATTTTGAGAAACTATATATAACTGAATTAACGTTAAACGTTACGACCAATCTTCTTCGATACCTATAATTTTGGGTTTTGTATAAAATTTTGTATTACACTTGTGTTTCATTGGTATATAAAACACTTAAGAATATTAAACACTCAAGCTAGTACAGTGGTATCAAATCGGCCTGTGGATCCTGAGAACCCTGGTTCCATTCCCACAGGCGACAAACAATTTTCACCATTTTAAAACTACCCCTGTGGCTCCCCTACCACTAATATCTATGGGGGCCGTGATTTTACGGCTGGTTACCGCACTTCACGCGTAAAATATAATACTTACCTAGATCTGCTTCGCCAGAGTGCCACACTCAGGAATGGGTAGAAGATTTTTTTATTTAAGAATATTAAACACTCGACTTTCGGTCTCGTGTTTAAACTTTTCGTGCGAGTTTTATATACCTAATAAAACACTTATATAATAAATAACTATTATTTTTATTTAATAAAACACGCGATGTGATCTTTCAAAAAATATTTTTTTATCATTTTCCAAATAAACAACTATTTGTCTAACTCACTTGATCTAGTTCTATAGTCTGTCAGGTGCTGCCATTTTTAATGGCGGTACTTACAACACACCCCTATTTTTTGTTTCATTAAAATGTGTTCAGTATTGCATTAACAAATTAATAAAGTATGAATAAATATGTTACGGTTATCATGAATGTATATTTTATGTCTGTGTTAACATGGTCAGTACGTTTTAATAACGTTAATGATGAATTTAATAATGGGTCTTCAACAACGAAATCCGAGCATTCACGTCCGTGGAATCTGTGCTTGTAATACTAACGATCATGTACAAATGCTTGCTTAATGAAATGAAACGAACCCTGAAAGATAATAATTTAAAGGCAACGGCAACATATTGTTAATTCCGACCTTGAATGAAAAACGAGTTCGTTAGTTCATTCACCTGTGAATGTTGGGAAAATATCATTCCTACATTGTTCAATCACATTCTGACATTTTATCAATCTTCTCAAATATGTTAATTGGAAATATTTTTCTATATTTACAAATACTCACTCGGGTAAATATTTATTTTGCTCTTTATGTACTTGAATTATTATTCCAGTGTGTTGAACTCTTATTAGCATACTTTTAATAGTCTGCAGATATTTGTTTCTTATTAAAAAATATTAATTGGTTGGATGGATGATTCATTGTCTAATAAACTGTTTCGTAACTTTTATATTGTAAGATATTGTCAGGCAATACGATGGTGGTTAGCGTTACGGCATTCGAACCCGAAGATCCCGAGTTCGAATCCCACTCAAGCTAAATATATATATATATATATATATATATATATATATATATATATATATGTATATAATAGTAAATTAACAGTCATTATAACAAAAGACTGATCATATGACAATGGCAAATTGAATTATTTCACAATAATTTTAAAAAGTAGCTTTAAAATTTAACAGCTACTTTAACGAAAGCTATTAGCTGTAGCTTAGCTATATTTTACAAAATATAGCTTATAGCTGTAGCTTAGCTACTTTTTTAAAGAATAGCTGTAGCTGTAGCTTAGCTACTTTTTTTTAAGTAGCTCGCCCAGCTCTGATAGAATTTTATTTAAAAATAAATTATGATTGCGTTTATTTGGAAAGTAGTTTCGAAATGACCAAATATGGTAGTTAAAAAATGGCTTTTATATTCCTGTGTTTCCTAATCACATCACTAATAACAATAATATAATTTTTATGAATTTTTTACTTCTTGCATAATAAACCCTCACCTATTTAGGTTGACTACACATACTAATAACCTCTATTATTAAAATAAAGGTTAAATATTCCACATATAACAATACCTCTATTGCAGTGGTCATTAGTTTTAAAAATTAATTAATATATGAGGACAGTTATTAAAATGAATTAAGTAGTTATTTAATTTTAAATGTACGAGTATAATATTGTTCAAAGAAATTAAAACATAGTACAGGAACATATTTATTATTATTAATTATTGTTGTTGTCACGTTTAATATGAATTGTTGATATCATATTCTCAAAACGACTATTAAAATAAGAGAGGTAATGTTAAATTCAAAAATCGATTCTACGAAAAATTCTACGTACATACGAAAAGTCTAACTGTCTACGATAAATAATAACGATAATAAATTAAAAGGTAAAAATTCATAAGAAAGATGGAAAATTTCTATCCTTGCTTTTGATATTTTAAAAATATCCTAGATGAAAAATGAAACTTTATCTGTATAATTGCGTGAATTTTTTGACAGACCAAGCGAAGATTTGAAGTGCATACTTTCAGGACTTCAGGAGTACCGAGTACCTATTGAATTAAATAAGGAAGAACATGAGAAATCTATAAATGAAAATAGTTCATATTTTCGGGTTCGCAACCCAACCCAATTATAGATAACTATGAAAACAAAAACTGAGCTTTTTTTAATAGGTAGACATCTTGTAAACAAATAGCGATAATGCCATATACGATTCATCTTAGAGCAGGGGTCGGCAAACTGCGGTTGGCAGAACCTTATTGTTAAAAATATATTTATGGCATTTGAATTTTTTTTTAAATCATTGTGAGGGTCATGTTTGGCTCTTCTGCCACTAAAGTTTTCCGACCCCTGTCTTACAGAATACTATTCGTAAAACTGAAATCTGAATCTGTAATTGCAAATCTATTAATTTCAAAACAATATTTCGTGAACTACAAAAGATAGAAGATTGTTGGATTCAGCTTATTGTATATTATTCGTAAAATCTTCTTTGCGGATCTGCAGTGGCAGATACCTTTAACGTATAACAAATTGAAGATCTCATAGAGAAAGCTTAACAGAATTACGATTTAAAAAAAAAGTAGCCTGAATCATATTCAATTTGACATTAAATTATAATGGGGTGGCTAGCTCAGTGGTATGAAGTCGGCCTGTGGATCCTGAGAACTCTAGTTCTATTCCCACAGGCGACAAATAATTATCACCATTTTAAAACTACCCCTGTGGCTCCCCTACCACTAACATCTTTGGAGGCCGTGATTTGACGACTGGTAACCGCACTTCACGCGCAAAAATATATCACTTACCGAGATTTGCTTCGGCAGAGTGCCACATCCAGTAATGGGTAGAAGGCGTGATGATATATTTATTTATTTATTTTATTTATTATACCTCTCATGAAAGGTTGTGAAACCAACAAAAAAATTGATTTAGGTTTTTTAAATGGATTTTTAACAAATATTTTTCAAATCCGTTTGAGAAAGGCTTCAAATTAAAGCTTTTTGGAAGGTCAGGTAATTTAATGACAAAAATGAAATTTGAGAGTGGCAATTATTTAAATCCTATCGTGTTTGAAGTTGTATTAAATCTCCAATAATGGAATTATATTATTTGAATGTTTGTCAGTTATTTTATGTACCATTTATGTACTAATTTTGGAAAAAAATACATTTTCGAATATAATATTGTTTAATACGGGGTAATGGTTCAGAAGTATCACGTCGGCCTGTGGATCCTGAGAATCCTGGTTCGATACCTACAGCCGACAAAACATTTTTTCACCAATTTCAAATTATCCCTGTAGCTCTCCCACTACTAACATCTTTTGGGACAGTGATTTGACGGCTAGTAACCGCACTTCACGCGCATAAATATATCACTTACCGAGATCTGTTATGGCAGAGTAATAGGTAGAAGGCGTGATGATATATTTATTTATTTATTTTATTAAATATTTTATAAGAATGCAATGATTTTTTTTATCAATGTTTGACTAACAGTATTTATTAGTACCGGGTGTATCAAATAAATAAAATAAAATATATCATCACGCCTTCTACCCATTACTGGGTGTTGCACTCTGCCGAAGCAGATCTCGGTAAGTGATATATTTTGCGCGTGAAGTGCGCCTACAAGCCATAAAATCACGGTCCCCAAAGATGTTAGTGATGGAGGAGCCACAGGGGCAGTTTTTGAAATTATGAAAACCAAGGTTCTCAGAATCCACAGGCCGACTTCATAGCACTGAGCTAGCCACCCCATAAAACATATTATTTTGTTCATATAAAATAATAATAATAATGTGTATCAAACATTATCTAAATGTATTTTGCATTTATAAACCTAAGTAACCTATACAGACATTAAAAACATATAAAGACAATTTTCGGAAGCGACAAATTTGCTACAAATAATTACCCACTCAAATGACATTCTCAGAAACATCTTAAAACATAAAAATTGGACAAGTTTAAGTTTTGGCCCAAGGCTGCACCAGAGATCAAGGTCACATGACATGGGTCCGCCGGATCCTAAAGTGCGGCGGCGGTGGCAGTGGCAGTGGCGGTGGCGGTGGCAGTGGCTGGTGGCGGCGCTTCCAATGACACAAATTTTAGTTGCGGAGCTGCGGTCAGTGGCCAGAGCAGGTCAGTCATGGCCCGTGGCTTCGCATCCTGTTGCCGAGAGCGTGCGTGCCATTGTTGTGCCAACGTGCACAGGGCCGGAGTTAGCAATATCAGTGCTTAAAACTGACCCGCCGAAAAAATTTCACTTTTTTAGATTTGCATCTAAAACCATATGTTATTCCACTTTTTATAAGATCGAAATTATTTATTTATTTATGCTACTCAGTACAACAGGACTTGAATTCTAATTACAGTACAGGGTACAGACTCACCGCAGTGTAATAGTTCATATATTTGTAGCTTGATTGGGAGTCGAACTCGAGATCTACGAATTCGAATGCCGTTAAAATTGGTTCAAATCCTGACGGTATTTTCTGTCTATAATCCAGTTCGTTTTTTTAGAAATTAAATCAAAATTTTGATTTCATTTTCTGTTATAATTTTCAGTAATAATAGGCGTATTCCATTTGCCATTTGGATCAGATCTAACTTACATTTACTGAACCAAATCACTTATTTATTTTGCTGGATTACTTCACTGACTTTATTTCCAGTACTATAATTACTAATTTTAATTTATTTTCAAGTAATTCACCCCAATAAATGCATTAGTTTGCTTAATTCAGTTCATTTCGTCATGTTGTTTAATTTATCTGAACTGATTTAAATGAACTAAGTGGCAAATGGAATACAGCTTATGTGACAAGACAGTAAGAATAAATTTAAAGTAATTTGACAGATCTTTCAAAAACTTGTTGCCAGGCAATAATCACGAAAGCCCGTAGGGCTTGAGTAGCTATTGCCAAATGGCAACAAGTTTGAGAAAGATACTGGAGAATTATTTTCTAATTTATCCAACTCTCGAGTTATATTTAATTAGATTATTTTTTGACTTAGCTGTTGAAGTCGATTCATCCAACTTAAAATATTTTGAACTGGGTTCATATCGATTGATTACTTATTAATGTATTCTTGGAAGTTGTTTCCAAAATTTGTTGGTGTATTTCTGTATCTAAAATACAACTAAATCTATTTTTTTCACACATTATACTTGACGCGTTGATAGTTTTAAATAATTATTTGACAACTACCCATCATTTGTCACAAAAAAAGCATCTACAGAGATAATTCCCGGGAATAATCACAAGAGCTTTATTCTCAGTATAATAATGACAGGATTGGTTAAAACACAGACACGTGACGTACAATGAAGCATTTCATTGGTTTTTAGAAACGTCAAAAAATAATCATATAAATAATATGTTTTATTTATAATTACAATAATATCTTGTTTTACAAAACTTCAGACCTAATTAAATGCATGATTCTCTTTGCGACATCTGTAGAACTGACATGATGAATTCAAGTGTATCTTATTTATTTATTTATTTATTTATTTATTTATACTACTTTGTATAACAGGAACTTAATCTCAATTATAGCACAGCATCTGGTCACACTGAGCCGCAGTGTGGTAGTTACATATTTTTAGTTTGAGCGGGGTTCGAACTCGGAATCTCCGGATTCAAATTCCGTAACTCTATCAACACCACCATACTGCCGACACATCAATTAATTATTCGATAACTCAGGTACAAAAAAAAAATTGGCCCTAATAAAAATGCTGCTTTGATACTTTCATAGATAATCCGGTCCTGGATACGTACACACAGTGCGATACTCTCCGAAAACACCCAAACATTTCGTTTGTTAGGGCTACGCCCTCTGTAATTAACTTAGCACCTCGTTTTGCAATACGTGTGGTCTTAATTGAATATAATTATTTTCGACTTAACTGAAAGGATATCCAATAAGTATGAAATTTAATAAGCTATAAAAATGAAATCACAGCAACATGACACTTTTTTCTGGACTGTACACGAGCTACCATAATGTGTGTTTGGAATTAAATTGAAGCGTGTCAAATAGCATGCAATACCAGAAAAATACTAATTATATCGTATGTTCTGCGAATTATACGATTCCACGAGTGAATAATGAACACTTTAATTATGAATTCAGGATATAATGTCGAATAACTTCATAGGGTTCATAGATATTTTATTTGCAGGAACAATAAAACAAAACAAAAAATTAAATAAATAAATATATTATCACGCCTTTTGGCCAGTACTGGATGTGGCACTCTTTCGTAGCAGATGTGATATATTTATTTATTTATTTTGTTACTCTGCACAACAGGAAGTTAATCCCAATTACAATACAGGGGATCTACAGCTTATAGTGGAATCCGAACCACTCAGACACAATCGTATTATTTTTGTTATAAGTAGAAGTAAGTGAGATTTGAACGCACGACCTCTTGCTTGCTAATTAAGTAACGCCAGTTTTATCTCGTTTTTATCCACTGGGCTACGATTGTCTGTAATTTACCAAATAAAATAAATAAATACGAGTATATCATCACGTCGTCTACCCATTACTGGGCGTGGCACTCTGCCGAAGCAGATCTCGGTAAGTGATATATTTTGCGTGTGAAGTGCGGTTACCAGTCGTCAAATCACGGCCCCCAAATATGTTAGTGGTGGGGAAGGGGTAGTTTTTAAAATAGTGAAAATTATTTGTCACCTCTAGGAAACAAACCAGGGATCTCGGGATCCACAGGCCGACTTGATACCACTGAGTTGCTACCCCTAAATAATTATCAAACCTAATTAATAAATTTCTTTGCATTTAATGAAATTTCTTTTATTTCTTTTTGGATTCTTCTAAGTCTAAAGACATTATGAACATATTTTTCCACTTTTTTACAAATTTGACAGTTTAAAATATATATATATATATATATCATCACGCCTTCTACCCATTACTTTACGGTAAGTGACATATTTTTGCGCGTGAAGGTTACCAGCCGTCAAATCACGGCGCCCATAGATGTTAGTGGAGGGGGAATCACAGGAATAGTATTATTGTGGTGAAAATGTTTGTCGTCAGTGGAAATCAAACCAGGGTTCTCAGGATTCACAGGTCGACACAATACCACTGTGCCACCTACTCCATAATTGACAGTTTAATGATTATAAAATTGGTATATTATTTTATAAGGAGCTAAAGTGATACTTTTTGTGGTGAATCTGTAGGTTACTACAGATGAGGCACAAAAACTTACTTTCGGAATATTCACCGAATTAAACATTTTTGTCATATAATTTTTCTGTCGTTGGTGAACTAGTGAAATTCCTTAATTTTAACGAGCGTCAGAAAAGTCAAACTTTAACTTGTTCTAGAGTTCTAAAATTTCATCTCCTTCTGACGTTTTAAAAACGTAACTTTTTTTATCATGTAGAATCAGATGTGAATTTTACGTGTAACGTTTATTTTCCGTCCATTTCCTTTATTGCGTATTGTTAATTTAAATCTCCGTGACAAATGGACCGTGTAATCTAAATAGTCTGTGTAACTGTTTAGTGATTACTACAATTGGTGTTCGTATGGGAATGTGTCGAATTTAACTGAACAGTGTCATGCTTCATGAAGATATTCACTGATGCTGCATTTCACGCATCTGCAATTACTAGTCAACAGAAATATCTTAGAACAATGAAAATGGATTTTCATTGATTTAAATGCTGATACGAGCATATGAAAACAATCAAGTTTTCCTCTGTCTGAGTCATAGGAAATATTTCGCTTTCTGCGACCTTCACGAATAAAGTAAATATATGAATGGTAGCTACAGGCCCGTCGTAGGTCCTTGGGCATACAGACTTTGGAGTCCTTTTAGAAATAAAAAAAATAAAATAAATGTGAATGAAAAAATTAATATGTACTTCTATTTAGTGACTTTATTGGTAATTATGGTTAGCTTTATACAAATCAAATATAATTATTAATAAAATAAGGCTTCAGAGATCCAATATAAATTATTTATATATTTTAAAATTGGACGTTTCGAGTTTCAATGAAACTCATCAGCTAAAAAATATAAAATATAAATAAACAAAATAATATACAAATAAGTAATATAAAATATGGGGTGGCTAGCTCAGTGGTATGAAGTCGGCCTGTGGATCCTGAGAACCCTGGTTCGATTCCCACAGGCGACAAACAATTTTTATAATTAAAAAAAAAACTACCCTTGTGGCTCCTCCACCACTAACATCTTTGGGGGCCGTGATTTGACGACTGGTACCCGCACTTCACGCGCAAAATATATCACTTACCGAGATCTGCTTCGGCAGAGTGCCACACCCAGTAATGGGTAGAAGACGTGATATATATATATATATATATATATATATATATATATATATATATATATATATATATATATATATATATATATATATATATATATATATATATATATATATATTTATTTTTAAATATAAAATACCATTAACAATACAAATTAAAATATAAAATGTTGTAATATGTCAGAATAATAAATAGAAACAAAATGGCGTCAAAAGTAAAAATAACTAGATATTTTTGAAATTATTTAAAAAATTTAAAGCATATTTTAAATTGCCAAAAGCATCAGTTTGATAATTTAAACAAGAATTTCGATATAAATTTATGTAAAGAGTTTAATTTTTTAGCTGATGAGGAGTTTTGTTTAAACTCGAAACGTCCCAATTTTAAAATATATAAATAATTTATATTGGATCTCTGAAGCCTTGTTTTATGAATAATAATATTTTTAGATCCTAAATATTTATATTCAAATCAAATAGAAGTGAAAAAATTACTACTCGTATTTTGAAAATTGGAATTATGTTAATAATAATAGTTTCTTTCGGGATTTCTGTTGTGAAAAGTCTTCTATTGTATCCTCAAAGTTCTTTTAAATATTTTAAAGTTATTTTAATATTTGCATATATTTTTTAGGACTAATTAATTAATGGGGTGGCTAGCTCAGTGATATGACGTCGGCCTGTGGATCCTGAGAACCCTGGTTCGATTCCCACAGGCGACAAACAATTTTCATAATTTCAAAAAATACTCCTGTGGCTCCTCCACCACTAACATCTTTGGGGGCCGTAATTTGACGACTGGTAACCGCACTTCACGCGCAAAATATATCACTTACCGAGATCTGCTTCGGCAGAGTGCCACACCCAGTAATGGGTAGAAGGCGTGATGATATATTTATTTATATTTATTTATTTATTAAAGGGTTGGCTAGCTCAGTGGTATCAAGTCAATCTGAAAATCCTGAGAACCCTGGTTCGATTCCCATAGGCGACAAGAAATTTTCATAATTTCAAAAACTACCCCTGTGGCTCCTCCACCACTAACATCTTTGAGGGCTATTTATATTTATATTTAAATTAGTTTTTACTTACATTCTGAAATGTTTAGCTGTTAAATTATTTTATCTAAATTGTTGTATGGAGAGAACTATGAGTTGGTTGAAGCGAGGGAGGACTGATTATTTGATGAATCTGATAAGTTAATACTTTATGAATAATTCTATTCTATTCTATTTGATGGGATGTTATGTTTGTATGTATGTATTTATGTAGGAAAACGAGATTATATATTTTAAAGTTGTACTAAGGGATAAAGTGTTATCTCTAAAATAAAATTAAATAATACGAGTATTAAAGTTCCTGCATTCATCGCTTGTCAAGTTAGAGCGTTTCAACATGCTGCAATCCTATTCATTGAAATCGTTCATGCAGCATCACATTCGTATTTAAAACTCGACACAAACTTATCCAAGTTTTAATTGCAGTCGGATACAGAGACAGCTAAATTATTTAATGGACGTATTAGTCATGGCTTACTTGTCGCAGTAGTAGAAGTTTTGTGAATCTCATAATAAAATTTTAATACAATTTACTTCATATATTCGCTCCGAAATATAAGTCAAGGATGCATTCTCTTCTCATTATTAAGTATGTACTCATGTGGTTATACTTTTGTTTTATATTTTGTAATATAGTAATGAAAGGTTACACAAATGCATATAAATAAATTTATGTAGATTTGTTGTTAATTTGATTTCATTAATTTACATATATTTCACACCTTTATGCTATTTCTCAAATTGTTTCATTTGGATACATAACAATTTTAAAATGTACTGTAATCAGGGGCGTATTATTTATTTTATTTGTTACGCACTTGTAAACATCATTTATGCAAATTGTTTTGTAACTACACATATGTAAATTAATTTTTATCGTTACTAACTTGTATTTTTCTTTTTATTTGTTACTTACTTGTAATAGTTTATTATATAATAAGGCAGGAAAGTGATGTTATACTCGACAAAGTGGTTGTTTGAAATACGAGGCCGCAGGCCAAATATTTTAATCTACTGAGTCAAGTAAAAGTATTTACATACTATTTTTTCTGAAACCATTTAATTTAATCAATAATTAATCATAAATATTTAAATTTTTATATGAATTCAATTGAGAGCATACTACGTATCCAAAGTTACAAAAAAAAATCAGGTAAAATACAAAACAGTCAGATAAAGGCTTACCAGACTGTTTTTTACTTACCAGACTGTTATTTTTGTTGTAATTTTGGATACGTAGTTTATTTGACTGTTTTGGTAAAAATCTACTTTCCATACTTAAGTAAGTCCGGAAAGTAAGAGCTTTCTTGCAAGGTATCAGGAATAATATATTACATAATAAGTCAGGAAAGTGATATTTTAATCCGCTGAGTCAAGTAAAAATACTTTCCTGACGTGTTATGTATACTATTTTTTGTGAAACCGTTTAATTGAATCAATCATGAATCATTCAAAATGTTTAAATTTTTTTGATACAAATTGTATTGACAGTAGACTACGTATTCAAGAATAAAAAACAGTCAGGTAAAGTCTTACCAGACTGTTATTGTACTTTACCAGACTGTTATTTTTGTTGTAATCTCGAATACTTACTTTACTTGACTGTTTCGGTAAAAAACTACTTTCCATACTAAAATTGGACAGAAAAGTAGGCACTTTCTTGCCGGTTTCAGAACAAAATTATTACAGCTCAGCTATCAATTTTACAAGGTAGTATACAAGCGCGTTGCCACAGTAATGCTTGTGAGATATCATTTCAATCAATTTTTGACAGCTGTAACTGCCAAAATTTAATTCTAATTTTTAATTTTGTTTGCAAATGGGTAACACATAAAATATAGTACAATACACGCAAGGTAACTGTATGTACTGCCACAAGGAGATGACAGGCTTGCCTAATCGGATCGCCAAACAATCCTCCTTTCGACAGTAATAACTATTTTACCATGCTAGTATTGTCTACTATTAGTAAAATGTGTTCTAATCAGAAGCGTATTATTTATTTTATTTATTTCTTATTCTGCACAACATGAACTTAATCCCAATTTGCTATTTGCTGTCAAATTTTGAATTCGACATTGACCAATCAAGATATAGTTAAATTGATGAAAATAGCAACATTTGTTGCAAAAATAGGACATAATTTCCTATATAAATTTATAATTGATTAACGTTACAAACTGATAAAAACAACCATTACCATCATTTACATTTTTTAATGTACGGAAGAAATACGTAGTCATTGGCTGTATCAACAAAACATATTGAACTTCCGTTATTGCAAAAAAACTGTATAACGGTATACAATTTTAAATAAAACACGCAACATACAAATAATATAATTAGATCAAATAAAAATGATAGCATGATAACACATTATTATGCCGCCAATTATCTGCGTGTGTGGGATCAATCTACACGAACGTAATAAAAATGTCAGAGAAATCAAGTATTTGTTGTAGAAGAAAAATTAATAAATGTTGTCAAATTTTATTGAAGAAAATTAAAGGTATAAACGTACAATTACTTTGTTAATACATTCCTACAGAACTTCAAGAGTATCTGTGCTATTTAGTTTGACATTGAAAAGTCTCCGGCAAATAAAAACACTTTGTGAAAGAATAATTTCAGAGAGCAAGATGTGAATATTTATTTTGTAACAAAAATTTACCAAGAATAGCAATTACGATCATGATCCAGTGTTGCCATATTAGGGATTTTATTCTAAATATTTGTCACTCTTTATGGATTTGGGGATATTTCGTGAATTGAGCCACCTACCCCATTATTCTTCGAACGATATTAAATTTGAATTAGAAGAACTATAATGATGCATATAATTTTATAAATAAAATAAATAAAATAAATATATCATCACGCCTTCTACCCATTACTGTGTGTGGCACTCTGCTGAAGCAGATCTCGGTAAGTGATATATTTTGCGCGTGAAGTGCGGTTACCAGTCGTCAAATCACGGCCACCAAACATGTTAGTGATGGAGGAGCTACAGGGATAGCTTTTTCAAATTATGAAAATTTGTCGCCTGTGGGAATCGAACCAGGGACCTCAGGATCCACAGGCCGACTTCATACCACTGAGCTAGCCATCCCATATAATTATAATAATTTATAATAGGCACTTTGCCAGTGCCGGTTTTACAAATTTGGAGGCCAGTGGCGAGGAATGAGGGATTATATGCCATATAAAGGTACCCAGAAGAAACAAATTAGTACATAAATGTAAATATAATGCATATTTATATTTAAAAAATCATAAAATGTAAATAGTCACGTAACGAAAAATTAAAAAAAATTGTACCTACACAGGTTTATTATTTAGCCAGTACCTACATGAAGCTAAAATCACAGTCTCATACTATAATAATATAAAATTAAAAATTAATTATAAAATGCGAAATTTTCATTAATGCAATTTCTTTTTTTTTATTTTTCTTCAGCGATCTTTGAAATTACATCATTACAATCAATATGTTTCAAAATTCAACCTCTATATTTAATATGGCTAGCGATTGCAATCGCTTTTGGGACATGGTCGAACGTAGATAATTTTTTAATCTTTTTAAGCATGAAAAAGATCGTTCAGCGGACGCATTTGATAAAGGATGCGTTAAATATATTTGTAGGAGAGTCATTATATTTGGAAATGTTGCTTGTAATCTATTTTTAATTATCAATATATATTTTTCTTGAACGTCGTTGAGGGAACTAGGGGATTGTGTGAAATAGGCTGTGCATTTTGCGTTATGCGACCACGCCACGTACTACTGCCATGGGCGTCCACAGACATTTTTTCAGGGGGGGCGAGTCGCAAGAAACTCTCAGATATACATAAATTTCTAAAATATTTTTTTTACAAAACATAAATACAAATACACATAACAAATGCATAAAAAATATTTAAATTGGTGAAATAAATTACTAGTCTTTGTCGTCTGGGTTTGAATTGAAGAGGAAGGACAATTTTCGAATAATTTAATAAACTTAGATTACTCAATCGTTACGATAGGGAACATGTCACTAGCTGGCCATAAGAATACTGCTGAAAATTCAGTTTCAGCTTGAATATATTATCTTTAAACTTATAATTTAATTTTTATTTTATTTATATATACTTATACAGTGTGGTGGCCACGACTCTCGAACATAGGACTTTAACATGTAATATCATATTGTTTTAATTTTCTAATTATTTAAAAGAAAAAAGCTTCAAATAAAAGTTTTAGGGCATAAAATACGAAATTAATTTTGCATTCGGCACAAATAAGATCTGAAAATGACTAAAATTGTCTCAAAACTATTGATAGCTATGAAATTGACACAAAATTAAACAAATGTTTGACATTAAATCTGTCAAAAATGTCAGAATAGATTATTTATTTATTATTTCATTTATTTTGACAAATAAAACGGCCAACATTTGTTTAATTTTGTTTCAATTTTATGCCTATCGATAGTTTTGAGGCAATTTTCTTCATTTTCAAATCTAATTTGTGTCGTTATAAAGTACGTCAAATTAATTTTGTGTATTGGTTCAGATGCAGAATTTTATGTCCTAAAACTTTTATTTGAAGCTTCTTTGATTAAAATATTTAAGGAGGCAGGCAATTACAAAATTATAGTTTTACATGTTAAAGTCCTATGTTCGAAAGTCGAGTGCACCACCCTAGTTAATATCCAGGGGGGGCGCCCCTCCTTGCCCCCCTCTGCGGACGCCCATGACTACTGCTACTGCCACAACACGACTACACAGTATGTACTTAACCTAAATACAAAACAATTCGTTGCGGAAAATAGTATTTATAAAATTAAATTTTTATTTTGCATAGTAATTGCATATTAATTTTTTATATATAAAAATTCTAATTTGTATGAGGCCGAATTTTTATCGCCTCACCCGCCTTATGGCATAAACGGCCCTGCACTTTGCACTTGCATGAAAACATTGTCCTTGTTTCCACAACAATAAATTATTAAACAATTTGCAAGTGCCAATAATATGAATCATCACAATCATTCACAAAAAGCTTACAAGAAAAAGGCGAGAAAAAAACATAATTTCAATTTAGAACCAGCACCGGAAACATTCCAAAGTTTTTCTAACACGTTATTTTTGACAGTATCAGTTAAAAATCAACGCTAACCTTGGCGGAAACTCCGCGCACTTTGTACCTCTTCAGCGGTCTGACATACGTCGAGCGGATGCCGTTGAAACGGACAAGTGCCGTGTTCTCGTGTACCCGCGTGCGATTCAGATCTAGGTTCCGTCAATTCAAATAGGAACAATCGAATTCTCGTGGTCGAGGCCCACGGCGTCGCAAGCAGCAAGGGCACTGCATGCAACACCGTGCACGATACATTTCCTTCGCTATTGTACGCTCATTAACAGTAAATCACACCCGGTGCAGAGGATTCTGTTGATGCTGTGCATGCTCTTACTTCGTGTTCTTATTCTTACTTAGTTGTATATGTATGTTTGTGGAAGGGTTCTAGAGTTGGAGAAGGAATTTCTGGTCAGTGAAATCCATGTTTAAATTTTATAGAAATGAGAAATTGTGAGGGGGTCTATTTTAGTTTTTAAATAAATATATCATCACGCCTTCTACCCATTACTAAGTGTGGCACTCTGTCGTAGCAGATCTCAGTAAGTGATATATTTTGCGCGTTCGATTACCAGTCGTCAAATCACGGCCCCCAAAGATATTAATGGAGGGAGAGCCACAGGTGTAGTTTTAGTATGGTGAAAATTGTTTGTCGTCTGTGGGAATCGAACCACAGGCCGACTGGATACCACTGAACAATCTACCCATTTTTTCTGTTTTTAGTAGAGTACAAATTTTAACTCATTTGAATTTTGAATCTTTCATTGTCTAGTAGTAAGGAGCTTTAACTCTGTTAACCTTTTGAATTCGAAAATCTCGAGTTCGAATCCCACTCAAGCAAAATATACTCGTATATGAAGTACCACACTACAGCTCGGTTAGTCTGAGCTCCACAATCGGCAAACATTTTCATCACATTAAAATTACTCCTGTGGCTCCTCCACCACTAATATCTTTGGGAGCCGTGATATGACGGCTGGTAACCGCACTTCTGCCGCATAAATATATCACTTACCGATATATGCTTCGATGATATATTTTTAAATTTATTTATTGACAACATGAACTTAACCCCAATTACATAAATTTAGATCGGTAAGTACTTGTAGTAATTTATAAAAATAAACATTTAAAAAATAGGATAGATAGGTGACTTAGTGGTGTTAAGTCGGCCGGTGGATATAAGAACATTCGGTTCTCATACCAAACAAACAATTTTCACTACATTAAAATGATCCCTTTGGCTTCCCCTCCACTATGCTTGGAGACAGTGATTTGACGGCTGGTAACCACACTGCGGCCGCATAAATATATCACTTACTTAGATCTGCTACGGTAGCGTATAACACCCGGTAATGGGAGCAGGGCGGGATAATATATTTATTTATTTTATTTACTGAACAAAGATGTCGAAGTGATATTTTTGTTGGAAATATTTAATTATGATCAACAAAAAATCATTTAAGGTTTGCAATTTTCTTTCTGGTTTATTATTACTGGAGCATATGCTACACCTTATACCAGAGCAGTAGAACTGGTCATATAGTTATGCGATTTTACAATTTACGAAACGATTAATATGCCTGATAGTTGAACCACTAATTAATTAAATTTTAAGTTATTCTTAAATGAACTATATCGTATCTGGATGAACTTTCAAAGGAGTAACAAGATTGTTATCAAACAATTGATTCGATATTTTAAATTATTATGTTTTAAGCAAATAAAAATAAATAAATATATCATCGCTTTTTACCCATTGTACTTTGTAAAATGCTGATTTAATCATGTACAAAAAATCACGATTTCAGATAATAGTAAAAGAAACATTCTTATTAATAACTTTGATATAGTTTCTTGATATATTGGTATAATAGTTTAAAGAATTTATTTTATTTTATTATCAAACTTGTAATAAATTCTTTGATGGCTCTTGATGAGATGAACTATCAAATGAGTTATTTAACATTGCGTTCAAACATTCGATTTGATATTTTTCATTTAAATAATCCATACAGTTTAAGTGCAAGAATGCAACAGGATATCTCTGGAAACATGTTTTTTAAAATTTGTAAATAACATCCAGCGTTCCCCCACCAATGTCTTCGCGACTCCCCGAGGGATCGTGACCCACAGTTTGAAATCCACTGGTTTAAAGCATAAAATCCTGGGCACGCCACTGGTATGCAGCTCGAGTATGAATTACGAGACTCGTTTATTAATATCTACCAGTATGAACTTGTTGCATAACATACTATTATTATTTTATTTATGCCAACAATATTGAAACTATTAAATGATATATAGGCATCAAACAGGGAATATTTACATCTTAATTAATCTTACGGTTTACATTTCATTGCCAAGTGAAGCTAAATATTGTTAAAAATAATATTACCACTTACTTTGAGCAGGAATCAGCTACCGGCCACGGCCCACGTTTCTTGCTGTTGACATGAGAAATCCTAAAAGAATCACACAGTCTATGCCACTTTATTATCCATTTTTATTAATGTTTCTCGTAAACACCACACTCGAAATACAAATACACACAATATCACACAATTTAAATAATTTTACATATTAAAATATTCACTAAAATGATTATAAAATGTCGCAATCACTGCATTCACTGTAAACATCTGCGTCGTACTAGACTAGCGCAGCTCTGCGCCGACGAACGTTTTTCGACGATGCAAAGTAATTGATGAGCAATGTTCTTACTTGTTTATTAACGTTAAACAGCATTTAAAAATATATTAAATGTACTGTGTATCGATTTTTAGCTGTCGGTTAATTTCGGACAATAAACGAATGAAGCCGATTTGCCTAGAATTTGAATGACGTTGTTCAAATAAAGTAAAGTAAGAAAAATAGGAAAAAATATTTCAAAACACTCGTTTAAGTTTCACAAAATTTACATTTACATTTTCTTACTTTAAGAATCGGTTCTACGTCGCAATTGACATTTTGTCTTGTAAATTTATGTTTAAATAAATATTAGATGTACCAAAATTTATTTGAGCAAATACAGAACCGTACCGACAGAAATTTTATTTCTAATAAATTTTAAAACAAAATATATCATCACGCCTTCTACCCATTACTGGATGTGGCACTCTGCCGAAGCAGATCTCGGTAAGTGATATATTTTGCGCGTGAAGTGCGGTTACCAGCCGTCAAATCACGGCCTCCAAAGATGTTAGTGGTGGAGGAGCCACAGGGGTAGCTATTGAAATTATGAAAATTGTTTGTCGCCTGTGGGAATCGAACCAGAGTTCTCATCTTTGAGGGCCGTGATTTGACGACTGGTAACCGCATTTCACGCGCAAAATATATCACTTACCGAAATCTGCTTCGGCAGAGTGCCACACCCAGTAATGGGTAGAAGGCGTTATGATATATATTTTTTTTTATTTTATAGAATAAATAATATTATAAAAATAGTTTCAAATAAATATTTTCCATATATTTTCTTTTTACGAGAAATGATATCCGAACCAGTCGTTTGAAGAAATTTGTAGAAATATCCAATACGAAAAACGAAACACATTTTTGTCTTTGTAAAGATTCAGTTTATTTATTCTTTGTTCTTTCTTAAGTTCGCATTTTCAAATACAATTCAATTTACGATATCACGGATGAACAATCATAGAGGAAATACTTGATGCAAGAAAAAGAATTCCAAATAACGATCTTTATGTCCCGTGCACACATTTTAGAAAGAAGAGAAGAAAGTTTCTTGAAAATTATAGGAGAGCTTCTATCACCAGAAAGATTTTGTGGAAGTAACTCACTTCATGCTTATGAGGCAGAAGTTTACTCCGAGCAACAACCAGCGAAAAACTGATTTCCCATGTTAATCTCCTACATCCACTTTTAAGGTATACGAAATTCTACCGAATTGTTATCTTCAGCATTGCTGCATATGATAATAATTTATCGTCTTTAGATGCATAGTTAAGAATATGCCAAAGTTCCACTTTATTGATTAAAAGTCAGGCATTAATTGTTCCTAATTTCGGCTTAATTTGACTTTTGAAACTAATTACTCGCTTGTGCTCTTCTACATTTGAATTTTAAATGAAAATTGATTAAATATGAAAATGAATATTACTACTGCGTTGTACTTACCAGATACAAGATGCCCCTCGCTTCTGAAATTAAAATTTCAATTTAAGAATTGCATAATTATGATTTCATTACACTATCTTGGAAATGCTGTAACAAAATATGAATGTAAATGAGTTCGAAACACTTTTTTATTATTCATAAATTCGGCTTCTTAAATCGGTACCTTGCCAAGGTTACATCTAATGGTATAACTTACTTATAAAGTATATTTATATCATCTTTAGCACTCTTTTGTTCGTTAAACTTTAGACGACTATGTATTATTTATTTTTATGTCTCTGATTTGTTGATAGGTACAATATTCAGGTCTGTACAGCTGGAGAAAGTGCCACAATAAACTATAGAAAGCAAAAGTGTATTGGCATTTTATCTCGTCTTTTTAAAATCATATATACTTGATCAAAAGATCATACTCTTTCTCTAGACATTTAAATTTAACATACTAAACATATTATTAGGTACGTTGAAAAAAATTACGAGTGAATTATATGCAGCAAAACCCACTGAAATAAGGCGAAAATATACACAATATATGCACAGTATAAATACAGGTGTCCCACAAAAACTGTGTCAAAAGCAATTAACATGGAATATACGTTTTTCTGAAACCGGCGAGAAAGTGCCTACTTTCCTCACCAATTTTAGCATGGAAAGTAGGTTTTTACAAAAATAGTCAAATAAAGTACGTATCCAAGGCTACTACAAAAATAACAGTCTGGTAAAGTACAAAACAGTCTGGTAAAGATTTTACCTGACTGTTATTTTTGTTGTAACCTTGGATACGTAGTCTGCTGTCAGTACAATTAATATAAAAAAATTAATTTTTTTGAATCATTTATGATTAAACATTGATTAAATTAAACGGTTTCAGAAAAAGAGTATACATAATACGTCAGGAAAGTAATGTTTTACTTGACGAAGCGGTTGTTTGAAATACGAGGCCGCAGGCCGAGTATTCTAATCCGCAGAGTAAAGTAAAAACACTTTCCTGACGTATTATGTATACTCTTTTTTTCTGAAACCGTTTAATTTAATCAATAATTAATTATAAATAATTCGGGCCTCGATTTCCTAAACATTCACGACCTAAAAAAAATCACTTACAGTTCCTGGTTAGTAAGCTATTTTTTTTACAATACTTGCACAAATAGAAGAAAAAGAAAAATAAGTTTTAAAATTGACAGCTGTTAAATTGTTGTCAAGATAAACAGGACCTTGATATGTAATATTTACTTACTGTCCACGGTGGGTAGTAAGTAAATATTACAGTCTTGATATAACAGTGAAAACCATTGTGCAATAAAAGTTCCACTTACTTTCTTTAAATTTTGTCATTAATAGGTAACTTACAGTACAAGTATTGTAAAATAATATATTGTAACACAAGTGTGGCAAGGTTTTCATTGCAAAACGCGTAAGAAAGTTACGACACGATCATCAGCGAGTGTTTCAAATCAGTTTAGTAATGGTCATTGCCACATGTATGTTACATACTATTTTTTGTACGATCATGAATTTTTATTTCTTAAAATCGATATATGACATTTGCTTGTTATATTGCACATTAATTTAAAAAAAAAAGATTGTTCAACAATGGTTGTCTTAGATACATCATAAGGTGTATTTCATTTGCCATTTGAATCAGATCTTACATTTACTGATCCAGATCACTTATTTATTTCGCTGGATTACACTGCTGACTTTATTTCTAGCACTAGAAATGCTAATTTCCTTTGAAGTAATTCATTCCAATAAGTGCATCAGATGCGTAATTCAGTTCATTTAGTTATGTTGTCTAATTTATCTGCACTGATTTAAGTGAACCAAGTGGTAAATGGAATACAGCTATTAACGATTTCTTGCCGCACTGACTGTGGCTCATTTTGAATCTTATGTTGACTTTTTAATACGACCATAGAAGAAACTTTTTTCCATGTTATTTGCCTATGGCACAGTTGTCATGAAAGATGCAAAATTATTCAAAAATTAAATTCATAATTGTACCTGATTTTTATATAAACGTGCATATTTGAAAATAAATTTCCAATAAGCACAAATCTAACAAATGCATAATGTAACCTGTTCATTATTTATGAATATTAAAAAAAGACTTCAATTTGAACAGTGAATATTCAAATATCACTTAAATTTAAATATAAACTATTGGAAGTTAAAAACAAAGAAAATCTAATCCCTAAAAAAAGTAGAACAATTCATTCGATTGCCGTGTACAGTGCCGTATTTAGACGAAGATAAAATAAAAGAATGTTGGGAACCTGAGATTTTAAAGTTATTTAAATATATATTAATAGTGTTCTGTCTTGAATATTTAATAATGCTTATTTAAAAAAAGCTTCATAAAATTAATAATAAATTTATTTGAAGTTTTTTTGCAAAATTGTAATTTATATTTTACGGTCCTGTTGGAATTAAAAGTTTCTTTCTTCAAGATAAAGAAGAAAATGGTACTTTTCGTCCCAAAATCCCTAGGCAAAAATAGTTATTTACGTAACAAAACCTGAAAAAGAAAGTGATCAAATTTTGTTGTTACTTGTGATAAATATTAATAGGTAGTTATTTTGACAATTTAAAAATTCCGATATCATTTTGTTAAAGTTTTAACGATCTCTAAGGAGACAAATAAATAAAAATGGCGAAAAAGAAACTTTGAACTAATGGGAATGCAGTATATACTTTTTACAGTTTCTCAAATAGTTTAAAAATGTGTCACTTTCTATACGATTTTTCGTTAAAAAATATAACTTTCATGATCTATACGCAAAAATATGTTCAATTACCTTTATGTAGTGCAAGAAATAACTATAGCTGGATTTATACAGCGTATGCCGTAACGTATCCTAATGTAAAGTATCGTAATGTATCGTATCGTAATGTATCGTATCGTAATTTACTATTTGCTAGTGGATATTTATACACGAAAGTAACGTAACGTAATTTATCAGATCGCACATGCGCACAGTTTCAACTAAACTGACAGAAACTGACTTCAAACTAAATTAACATAAATAAAATCTTGTATAAAACATAGTACGAAAAGCGAAATGATTTTTAACTTTATTTTAAAACCCAGATATTATTAGATTGCTTCAAGTGAGTTGTACATCGAGAAACCACGCATGCGCATTGCCTATAATTTTAACACCGTAAGCTGTCGTAACGTAAAAAGATAAAAGATGGTTATCTCGCCGCTTAGAATACGATACGTTACGATAGTCAAGGCTACGACGTTACGCTGTACAAATGGTCACATTCAAAACAGTATTTTCATCTCTTACGTTAGATTACGATACGTTACGGTATACGCTGTATAAATCCAGCATCAGTTTCATATAACAGCCATTGAGTAAGCCGAAAATTTTCTTTTTTTTCACCCTCTTAAATATGACACTATTATTTATCTTTTTCAATAGTAAAAGAACGCTATTTCAGGAATGTTTGCGTTACCATAGATACGTCATTATTTTTTTGTCCTAGGACTAAAAATAGCATTTTTACTACAGTTGTCATGGTAACGTAAATAATTTAATCAATTTGTTTCATTTAAATTTGAATAAACATGCGAGATTATCGCGCAAAATATATCACTGCTAAGGCAGAGTACCACGCCCAGTAATGGGTAGAAGGCGTGATGATATATTTATATTTATTTATTTTACTAATTAAGTACGCATGACACAAAATGGTATCTGTTAGGATGTTCCAACAGTTTTCAGGGATTAGATATTCTTAGTTACGTAATTAAATATAAAACATTTATGGCCGGTTTCACAAACAAATGTTAAATTTTAAACGTTGATTAAATAAATAAAAGCAAATCAAAATTACATGTCAAATTGCATAATTGGCATTGCTGTCATAAATTCGATTTGCTTTTATTTATTTAAACTATGTTTAAAATTTAATTTTTGTTGATGAAACCGGCCATTAAAATATCACATAACATAAACACAATGATGAAATAACAGGTAACAAACTGATCACAACGCATAAAACAGCAACTTTCTGTTTCACTTATCACATGTGTAAATGAATTTGGCATGAGGACGAAGTTGAGAGGGTAGTTAGCACCATATTGTATGTGACGCTCACTTGTCTGTGACTCACAGAGGAGGTGGTTTATTTCAGTTCTGGGAGGGTCCAATTTAGGAACACTTGGGGACGTTTGCACTCACTTTATTTTCTTTCTCACTCGTGTTATTACGAATTTGCCTGTTGAAAATCTTTCGTAATACAAGATGTTTCATTATTACTTATTATTAGTGACTTATTTTACATATTTATATATCACAATGACGCATCTAAACATATAATACAACTCGATTTATTACAATAAATACAATGTGGCCAAATATTCAAACATTGACAATTAAATTTTGTTTAAATTGTTGTATTTATTATAAATTAAAAAAAGTAAAATAGTAAATTGCTGCATATACATATTTTTCAATTGTTGTTTGTTTATTTTTCGAACAAATATTATTTTATATATTAAAACCTGAACGATACGTTGTTTCATTGCTTTTAATTTATTGTCTGATGATACAGAAGCATTTTAAAATCGATTTTAAAATAAAAATAATTGTTAGAGAAGAACTGATACGGTACATTCTATTAAAATGGTAAAATTTAAGTATTTAACTTAATGGAAAAATAATCATTTAATGGCCAGTTCATTACGTGTTGTACACGTATTTTTTTGCATATTGATATTAGATTGATGTTACAAAGATAGAAATTAATATGTATTCATGTATCAGGTGCGCGAAATGAGTATTTTTATGTGCGTGATAATGTCACTTTTAGTCGTGACCGCTAGGTCGAGGTAAAAAAGTCATTCCAACGCGCCAAAAAACAAGAATTTCGCCCACGAAATATAAATAATATTTTTTCTACAACTGTCAAAATTAATAATACAATAATTATTGATTTATTTAACTACATTGAGAAAAAAATTAAACCAATATTATCGGCATTTATTATATCAGTTGTTACCTATATTAAGGCGTATTCCATTTGACATTTGGATCAGATTTAACTTACATTTACTGAACCAGATCGCTTATTAATTTCGCTGGATTACTTCGCTGACTTTATTTCCAGTACTAGAATTACAGATTCTAATTTACTTTAAAGTAATTCAACCCAATAAATGCATCAGTTTGTTTAATTTAGTTCATTTAATCATGTAGTCTAATTTATCTGAACTGATTTAAGTGAACCAAGTGGCAAATGGAATACAGCTTGTGTTACAAGAGTTCTCAATAACAAATTTCTAGAGTAGATGAATAATGTGTCACTTTCTATAAAATTTTTCGTTGAATTAAGACGACTTTCATGATCAATATGCATAAAAATAATTTGAAATTTATACAAGTTATTTTTTTTTTAGTATGAAAAGTAGAGTTTTACCAAAACATTCAAGTAAAGTACGTATCCAAGGCTACAACAAAACTAACAGTCTCAGTGAAGTACAAAACAGTAGTAGTCTGCTGTCAATACAATTCATATAAAAAATTTAAACATTTTGAATTATTTATGATTAAATATTGATTAAATTAAATGGTTTCAGAAAAAATAGTATACATAATACGTCAGGAAAGTGCTTTTACTTGACTCACCGGATTAAAATACCACTTTCCTGACTTATTATGTAATATACTATTATTGAAACTTTCCAAAAGAGACCTGTCAAATAATTGTTTTTTTTACAGCACTGAGTCGTCAAATTCATATTCGTTTCCAATCACTTGTGTAAAATTATTGGTAAAAAAAAAAAAAAACATTAACCAAATATCATAACAGACGCCACATCCTCTGTAGTTCCTCCATAAAAATACTACCACCATTCATACTTAATTACCAAATTATCCAGAATATACCGTACCTGCAGTATTACGAAAGATTTTCAGGCACATATAACCAAAGTCAAAAACTTGTATATACAAATCCATTCCACTTATCTGCACTAGAACTCAATCTTCCAGTTGTCGTGGCTGGGACTGTGTCCAGGCGATCAGGTGGCGCGCCGCGTGTGTGGCAGCGGCAAGGCGGGCGCGGGCGCAGGGCCCAACGGCGCGCGGTTGTTGGCGGCGATGTCGTCGCGGAACGCCAGGAATCCCAGCTGGGCGTGCGACGCCTCGTTGAGTGCACGAGAGCGGATACACGCGCGGTATTGGTCTGCGGAGAGACGCTGCCCTCCGGGGCCGCCGCTACACACCTGCGGATATAGAGTTAAGAAAGGTGATGGAAGGGTGAAAAAAATAATAAGTAATCTGCCCCCAGATCTACAATAGAATTCAAGCGATGATTTTAAATAATAATAATAATAATTTTTAACTGCAATTGTGTGGAATAGACCACAGAAGTGGGCGGTTCATATTAGGGCGGTAAATTTGAATGCGAGTCGAATGGTATATGCAGTTGTCTTATCGCGTTTTTATTTTATAAGTATCAAAATTGAAATTTTTAAGGGAAACGACCAATGATGCAACAAATTACTGTTTTAATGTTACCAATATAAATGGTTATTGTTTTGAAATATCATGTAATAGATTGTTTATGTCTATTTAAAATTTGAAAAGATACGTATGTCGTAGTGAACTTCATATCTCTATAATCATAACCTCACAATTTTGAATTTTGAATTTTTGCACTTGTATATTTCGTTGTGATTAGAGCTAGGTGAAAAACACCACCCCATTTTAATTTATTGCACAAAAAAGCGCAAAACAAAACATGTAAACAAAAATGAGGTTAAAAATCAAATGTTTCTTTCATAAGAAGTGTGCTACGCCATACGTTGCCTTACAATAGAAAGAGATAGAACGCTTAAGTCACGCCTCCTGGTGACGTTTACTTCTGTGGTCTATTTACTTTCAAAAACAAGTGCAGGGCGACTCTCCCTTCCTTTCTTATCTTTTTGTTTCATTTTCAGGTACAGAATTGTGTGGACTTTTCTTTCATATACAAGTTGCTTTCATCTTTTCTAATCTTTATAAATTCGTTGTTAGATTCCTTATTAGATTCGTTATTAGGAGTAAACGTTAGTAATTTGAGATGTTTTACGCATATGTTATGTATGTCGAAGAAAGAAGATGAATGATACGTGAATATGAGTGATTGGATAGATGTGATTGAAGGTTTGTTGTATGATAAATGATTTCGAGTGTAATAAATAATTGAGTTTATATGGAGTGATCTATGAATGTGGTCAAGCTGAGGGTGGTGTGTTTGGATGAGAATGTTTGACGAGGACTGATTATTTGATGAATGTAATGAGTTTACATTTTATGAATGATTTTATGGTTCGTTTGATTTGATGGGATATAGCGTGACGATATGCATGTATGTATGTATGTATATTAAAATCGCCAAATTAGTACTACATTCTACATCATTCTTCCATAGTTAGTCAGGAAAAAAGATTATTTTGGAAATTTCCATTCGTGAAATTACATTCTAGAAATTAGCATGTTGGAAAACGATCATTCGAGAAAATGGTTATTCCGAAAATATGTCATTCGTGAAAATGAATTCTTACAGTAAAATTCTCATTCTGTAAATTTTCTTTCTAGAAATTAGTTTTCTTAAAATTGTTATTCATTAAAATGTCATACAAGAAATTGTATTGGTGAAAATGGACAGTAATACCAGTATCATGTAGGTTATACATTAATCATAGATAAAGTATAGTATACAACTCGCTATAATAGGCGTGTTTCTTTGGATTGTGATTGTGATTTTCTAAATCATGATTCCTTTGATCGTGATTGCGTTGAATCATGATTAAATATGATACTGAAGAAAACATCGAACAGGAATAATGATTCAAATCCAACACGATCGACGCGATCCTATAGTATGAACGTTAAAATAACTGCAAATGTCAAATACACAAACTAACCTATTTTAAAATTTCATAACTGAGTGTCCATGTAAGCCATTTAAACATTCTTCCAGAAGCAGCCAATTTCCCTTAATTCCACAAATAGAGCACATAAATTTATCATCAGACGCCATTTTTAAACCTTCGATGTGAATCAGTCAACATGAATCATAGAAAAAGTATGATTCAGAAGGGTAGGGGGATTGTCGTTTCGTGATCACAAAATGAAAGAGTAGGGATAACGAATAACGAACGAAGAAACATGATTCTTCATAATCATGTTAAGTTTGATCACTTTGATTACGAATCACAGTCCAAAGAAACACGCCTACTGGCTATTATTCCTTGCGATGTTAACAACCTTCGCTTGTTTCTTCATCGTTGGGAATAATAATCCATTATAGCGTCGTTGTATAATATACTATTATAAAGTAGGTACAAAGAAAATCAGGTATCATCCGTAACGGCACCAAAAAAATAAATATTAAAAACATAATTGGATAAAATAGCTACAAAATGCAGGAGTCTCCTTGTATTTCTCTTAAAAATTGTCTGTTGAGAATTAGTACTGTTAGTGATTTCATCGTAATAATGCTACTTGTTTCTTTTTTAATATTCTGTGCCAATAAAAAGGTATTTAAAATTGGAACAGTCTTTGAGTATCCACTCACAGAATAAAACAAGTAAATTCAATAACGTTGATGTAAGCTCTTAGTAAGAGAAAAGAGGATATTCTAAATTCAATATTCTATATTTCATGAAATGGAATCAGTCACAAAGTACCTTTAATTGAATACTGATTTTTATTACATTTTATAAACGAATTTAAACGAGAATTTGATAACTATAAAACGTGACTATAATCCATTTCATTTTGTTATATTGATACTTGAAACTTTTCGAATATTAAATGTTCATGTTATAATACTTTTCATCCATTTGCCATACAATCGTTTTATATTACAAATCATAAATGCAATATTAAAATAAGCGTAAAATGTAGATTTAAATGCAGTGAATCAAAACTTACCTTTGGGTGCCATATGTGAAATATCCCTGGATCTGTAGCTCGAACGACTTTCATGTTGCTCCGGATGTACTTCCGGTACAGCATTACATCTTCTCCGCCCCAACCGACTATATCTTCGTCGAAGCCACGCACTTTTAAAAAGTCAGATCTGAAAACCAAAATAAAAATCATGTTTTAAAATAGAGTCAAATTGAAGCTCCGGTATATTTATTTATTTATGCTACTCTGTATAACAGGAACTGAATCTTAATGACAGTACAGGGTCCGAACTCATTAAACTCTAGTGTGGTAGTTTATATAATTTCGAGTTTAAGTGGGATTCCAACTCAAAATCTTTGGATTCGAAGTCTGTAACGAATATACTGGGTGTATACTTTCTTTTTGTTTATTTATTTATTTATTTTTATGGGGTAGCTAGCTCAGAAGTATCAAGTCGGCCTGTGGATCCTGAGAACCCTGGTTCGATTCCCACAGGCGACAAACAATTTTCACCATTTGTAAAAAAAAACTACCCCTGTGGCTCTTCCACCACGAATATCTTTGGGGGTCGTGTTTTGACGGCTGGTAACCGCAATTCACGCGCAAAATATATCATTTACCGAGATCTACTTCGGCAGAGTGCCATACCCAGAAATGGATAGAAGGCGTGATGAAATATTTATTAATTTTTTAATATTTATTTATTATAGGGTGGCTAGCTCTGTGGTATGAAGTCGGCCTGTGGATCCTGAGAACCCTGGTTGGATTCCCACAGGCGACAAATAATTTTCACCATTTCTAAAAAAAACTATCCCTGTGGCTCTCCCATCACGAATATATTTGGGGGCCGTGATTTGACAGCTGGTAACCGCACTTCACGCGTAAAATTTATCACTTTCCGAGATCTGCTTCGGCAGAGTGCCACACCCAGTAATGGATAGAAAGCGTGATGATATATTTATTTATTTTTTTATATTTATTTATGCTACTTTGTTCAACAGGACCTTAATCCCAGTTACAGTACAAGGTTCAGACTCACAGAGCCGCAGTGTAGGAGTTGAGTGGGATTTGAACTCGGGATCTCCGGATTCAAATGCCGTAACGCTAACCCATCACCGTACTGGGTTTTGTAGAAAATGCAATGGTAACATTTTTATTTAGCAAAATTAACAAAACTTTAAATTCAAAATAAGTTTAGAATTATGTAAGCCTATGCATTTTTTAGATTTTTGAAATATTCAGTTCGTATTAAACTTATTACTATGTGTCTGTTTAAGCTGAATTCAATTGAATTACTGACTAATCAAGGTAAGTACTGGGATACAATATGTAGCATATACTACGTATTGAATAAAACTGTAAGCTCTCAGCAAATTTCAATCAAATCTGTTAAGCCGTTTCCAAGATAGACTGTCGTCATCTTGAATCAAGATGGCGCCGGAATTAAATTTTTAACCTGTAGAACATGTTGAATAAAGATCAAGTATGCAGTAAATTTTATTCAAATCGGTTAAGCTGGTTCCGAGATAAACAGCTGCATCTTCAATCAAGGTGGCTCCGAAATAACATGTATAGGCTATAAAACATTAGGACTATAAATGTTCAACTGTAGGACTATAAAGGGTAGAAAATTTAAGGATTTTTTTGGATGAATACTGTCTCAAGAGTACTTCAGATATTTTTTAGAAACTTCCAATTTTGTTTTGGAATTATTACATTAGTTTTATTTTATAATATAATTTGTTAACATCGATAGTAAGATACAATAACTAATTAAAAATAATCTTGAACATAGATTAAATCGTGTATTTTGGTTTATTTCTATGGGCCAGTATTAACAGCACCATTTAAATTGACCGGCTGAGTTCCTGTAGATTGTCCCAAAAGTGAAAGTGCTCCTTGACTGTTATTACCATTAACACCTGCGCTGCCGCATAGCATATTACATGCAGGAGTCATATTGATTGGTGGAGGACATATCATTGCACAAAAAATAGGTAGACCCTATGTGAATAAAAAAAGAACGATATAAAAATATAATTAAATAAATATATCATCACGCCTTCTACCCATTACTGGGTGTGGCACTCTGCTGAAGCAGATCTCGGTAAGTGATATATTTTGCGCGTGAAGTGCGGTTACCAGTCGTCAAATCACGGCCCCCAAACATGTTAGTGGTGGAGGAGCCACAGGGATCGGTTTTTCAAATTATGAAAAATATCTGCTATTATTATTAGTAGAAAGAAAAGACACGTTTTTTTAATGATTAAATTAGCGATAATAAACAGAATATTGTACAACATGAATGAAAAGAATATTTTATAGGAGTTAAACTACAATATTGTTGTATTGTGGAGTAGGTGGCACAGTGGTTATGGTGTCGGCCTGTGGATCCTGAGAACCCTGATTCGATTCCCACTGGCGACAAACATTTTCACAACATTAATACTACTCCTGTGGCTTCCCCTCTACTAACATCTTTGGAGGCCATGATTTTACGGCTGGTAACCGCACTTCACGCGTAGAAATGCATCACTTACCGAGATCTGCTTCGGCATAGTGCCATACCCAATAATGGTTAGAAGGCGTGATGATATATATGTTTTTTTATATTAATTTATATTTTAATAAGATAAAAATAAGTCATGGCAATTGTTTGTTTTCGAAAGTATGCGTTGGGTACGGTTGTGACAAATGTTGTGGGTACGGTTGTGACATATATTATACGTATACAATAATAAAAATTATTCATTTATGTTTAAATTATTAAATTTAATTTATTTTTGATTTAAATCAATGATTTAAAAAAAAAATCTCTTGATTTAAATCATGATTTAAATCAATTTGATTTAAATCTCTCAACCCTGGTTATAAACATTAGATGCAGTGCATTATTAATTGTAAGAATAGAAGTGATCGTAGATTTAAGTTCATTTGCTTTAATTATGAATGTTAACTTTTTATAGAAGACAGTTATGTTGTGTTATGTTACATATTTTTAACAATAAAAGTAATTACTATGTCGGTCACTACTGACCCCAACCACTGTCACAACCGTCCTTGGGGTGTGGTCGGTTGTGACACTTTCTCTTTTTTCTTTTAATTTGATGCTATAACTAATACAGCGTATTTAGGGACAACATTTTGGTATTTTTACGTAGACAAAAGTACAAATTAAGATTTAAATTACTTTTCTCGCAGCTCACTAGTAAATTAACAAAATTATTGGCGATCAAACCAAAATTGTCACATCCGTACCCAGTCTCCCCTAATCTGGTTCAGTAAATGTAAATACGCTTTATAAATTACGTTGCTTGCACCAGGATATATGAAAATGGTTACGCAATGAACTAAATTTCTATAGAAACAAGCATACAATGACCAAATATCTTAGTAGAAACAATATATAAATATATACGTACCAATAACGGTTTGCTCTGTATGTATGGAGCAATTGCAATTACAAGAACGAGAAATATAGCAAACTTCATTGTGGATGACAAAATGCAAACAGGACTAGTATTGTACTAAATTAGAAACTATCTATTCATGCTTTTATAGAAAAGAAAATATTGTTTTAAAATTTTCATATTCACGTAGCTATTCTTGTTCTGTTGTTTAAATTTTATTTATTGCAAAAAATTATTTCCTAACATGTTCTAATAAAGAAGTATTAAATAATTATCTTTTGTTTTGAAATTCAAGGTAATGTCAACAAGCATGGTTTAATTGTATTAATGATAGTAGACATAAAAGATTTGATTAAAATCAACAATTAATAACAAATACAAAACACGCATATTTATCTCATATTTATCTCAAAATACGGTAGATCATGAAGTGGTTGCTAAGTAACAAGTTGTTTACAGTGTTTTAAGCTACATTCACAAATCGAAATTAGTTTTTGTTTTATGTTTTCCATTTTTGTTTTAATAACCTTGTAGACATGTTATCTTATGCAGCCATTCACAGATCAGTATTTAATTTTGGTTTTAACACAGAAGTTTGCAAACTCCAAACTTATGTTTTAGTTTTACGTTTTATTCTTAGGAATAGACCAATAGGACGAAACGTAGAATGATGTAGTGATATATACTTGTCTCTTTCTATCATCCATCGCATTGACGATAACCTAAGTTTGTTTTTATTCGAGTGTCAAAATGAATGAAAATAAAAACAAGATTTTAATATCTACTTTCTTATTATGATAATATTTACCTTGCTCTTCCAAAAAATACGAAAGTAAACAAACAGCATATGACAGCATGTGTAACTTAGCACATCTGACAGTTGCATTTACTGCATTTCCGATCTTCGAAAATTTATGATAGATGTCACTACTAACTAAAATCAACAAAAGCAAAACTATTTGTGAATGGCACCTAAAAACACACTAAAACATAAAGCATAAAACAAAAACTAATTTCGATTTGTGAATGTAGCTTTATGGAATATAAAACACTAGTATTTTATGAGCCATATAATTCAACTGAAATCAGCGTAATTATGCCCTTATAATATATATGACTTGTGGATAAAATAATTTAAAAATTCGTTTATTTCTAGTTGCACATTTAAACGTTTAATGGCTTCGTGTGTCTTTACGAAGGGTTGTTCAATTATTTTTAATTGGAATTGCCCATTCAAAATTAATCAAAGAATCATTCTACTTGAAACCAAGTTTTGTTGATGCAACTGCCCCTCTTTTCATTGTATCCAAGTGGTTCCGATTCCACTAAAGGCTGTAGGCCTCCTGTACTTTAATTAATATTTAGTGTCTGTTGTACAGAGTAGCAAATAAATAAATATGCTCATAGCTAACATAGTCCAGTGATGTTTCTAGCTGAATGTAAAGATAAATGATGTTAGTAATTAATGGGAACATCATACACATGTTCCTGATGAAGTTTCTTAGTGAGCAAAGTTTCGTCGAAGTTGTGTAAATGCAGCAAGCATCAAGCGGCAGACGAAGGCTAGGGCGAGTGTATCGTTGTAGGGCAGCGCAGAGCGGAACAGAACGGAACAGATGTGTGTGGCATTCGAGTGCACGAGCGCGGAATGTGCAACTTCGCCAAAACACAACGCCGACCCGCACTTCGGTCTGGTATGCGAACAGCGATTTGAGGTTAGGCGGGCTAACCCCCGCAGAATGCTACTACACATTTTCTGCGTGCTTATGTAATTGTTGTTTTTGTTTGATTAATTATCAAATAAATAAGACTCTAGATAAATCAACACACTACAAATGTAGAATTGTGCTGTGGTTACACTCATACTTTGCTACAATTTAGAAAATTTAAATTTGCATGCCACATTGTTCTGGTACCTAGCATTTATATACCATCTCTTAGATCGCACCATATAGAATTCTATAATAGAAAGCAGGCGATCATTTTGAAATCTTCGAATTGCTAGTACACTCGAAATAATTAATTCTGCAAAAGAATTAAGTTTGTTTAACAAATTTTTACAAAGACAAAATGTCAATTGCGAAGTGGAACTGGTTCTTAAAATAAGAAAAAGAAAAGGAAATATTATTTCCTAATCCTAGTCCAAGTTCCACAAAAATTACAGCTTTTGAATCAACTTATTAGGTCTGGTTAGCGGCTGGTGAGTTCAGCTCTTTACCATACTGATGAACTTCAAAAGAGCGAAACGCATCTGTGGTTAAGGGGTCTTACTTGTTTTTTGGGGTTGAAAAAGGAGCGTTTAAATTATTTTTTATATTTTAATCAAAACCATTTATTAAATAGCATTTTTTTTATAGAAATGAATTAAAGTATATATTAATGTCTATAAAAAATTTATATTTAATAAATGGTTTTAATTAAAATATAACAATTTAATTGCTACTTTTTTAACCCCAAAAAACCAGAAAGACCCCTTAACCACAGATGCATTTCGCAAATTAATGGTGCTTTAACTTAAGTAAGCATTTTTAATACTACTGGTCTAGTTATTTCTAATATATTAATAATTAAATTATAATTATAAACACTACAACAATTAATTTATATATTAAATAAATGATTCCCTACAGAGTGCATATTTTATTTAATGATTGCTTTATAAAGAATAGCTAGCAATACAGTGGCACAAAAAATGTTTTCCTAAGATACAATATGAAGTTTATTTTGTGAAATTCTGAACTATTCTGTTTGTTTCATGATCATTATAGCATATTATATCTACCTTTATAGTTTTATCCAAAAGTATAGAAATACTTTGATCATTATTCTAATATAAAAATTTAGTGTAAAGGTATTTAGTCCGTACACAAATTCGCCACTAATCATGACCTAATAGAACTAAATTAAAATGCCACTAAATTCAGCGACAAGAAAATTAAATAGACCATCGCGCTTTAATCAAGAAGTTAAATTTTATTCCACTCCTTTAACTTATCTTAAAGTCTTCCTCGGAAGATTAAAAGGCTCTGAAGATAAATACTAACATTAGGATAAAATAAATGTTATGTTCTTGGCTGCTACCCATGTCCTTAATTTAATCAATGCATGTATAATAATGTACTGTGTCTTTTTCACAAAATTTACTACAAAGACATTGGGCATTGTAAGCGAGTTTAGAGTCTGAGTAATGTACGGGAGTAATTGAACATATAAATTAATTTAAGCATCGTAAAGTAAAGTCGTACGTGATAGAATAGAAGCAAGTTCTACGACATAGGTACGTAATCGGAGTAATCTCTTATAGTCTTATGTATTCCGTACAAGTAACTGCAGCGATACAATGTTCATTTATACACGAGAAAACAGAATTGAAACCGTGTGAGAAATTCACAATTATCTGTACCTATTTTAAAAGCATACTACAGTTTATCAGATATGACAATTCTCAACCTTAATGTAATAATTTTATGGAAATTGCTCTAAATAATTTGCTAAGGTAATCATTATGCTACTAATTGAGTGTTTACCTGCAATTGTATGAAATTAACTTTGAAAAACAAGCGCGAGGACGACACTCCCTTCGTTTCTTATCTTTTTTATTAGTTTTCTGATCTTACATTGAGTGCTTAAAGTAGTACTAGTGTGACGGTGGAGCCATCGGTTATCGAGCGGCGGAACTGACGCTCAAAAAAATATAAAAATTGAATAAAATAAGTGTTTTATACCTTTTATGAATTTAATATCATGAATTGTTAACAGGTTGTTGGTCTAGCGAATTTTTAAATATTGTTGCCATTATAAATTGAGATTCTTAATTTTTCGTTCAAAACAAGGCTTTGCATGGCTATATATCCATTACTAAACGATAACAAACTTTCTCCTTCTGATACAATATACATGGATAGTTCTAGAACAACATACTAGTTTTTCAAATGAAACTGCAAAATTTTAGAGGTACACGAACCAAATATGTGCGATTCTGAGTGAGGATTGCCATAAGCCCCGTGTATAAGAACTCAACTTTACAAGCGAATATATTTGTTCACAGACGATGAATGTGTTTCATATTTTAACAGGATGCGTATGACTATCCAATGTTTACGTGCACCAAATTTTATTTAGATCTGCAAAATTTTTTTTCACGCTAGTACTACCTTTACTGCAGTTGTGTGATTTCACTTTCAAAAACAAGCGTAGGGCAACACTCCCTTCCTTTCTTATCTTTTTCTTTCCTTTTCAGTTACTACATCATCATCTCTTCATATCCGCAACATGCAAATACTAACCACAATAAGAAACAACACAATGTACATTTACCTGTACTGGCACGTCATTCCATAGCCGAAATCCCTCCAGAAGCCGGTGTCACGCGAGATGACCAGTTGATCAGTCTCAGGCGGCACCTCCCGGCCTTGTAGCGTGTACACCACATGGGGGTTGTACAAGCTGAACACCACGGGGTAGTACACCTTGCGGCCTGGCCGCGTGTTCCACCGGCAGCGGTCCAGAAACCGAGCGCTGAACACGATGTCCACGTCGCACATGAATAGCAGGACATCGCGTTCACGCTCGCCGGATATTCCCCAGGCGCGTTCTGCGCCTACGCGGAGACCTTTACCTGACAGGGGCAGTATCATAGAAACTTAGAATAATATATGGGGTATAGTGACATCGGGTAGGCTAGTGGATCCTGAAAACCCTGGGGGTTTATTCTAATTGACATAGACACTGAGGCAACGGTAGCCACATCGCTAAACAACAAGGATCCACCTGGTGGTATAAATAAAAAAGTTTGTATGACGTCGCCGATGACGTCATCATGTAGCCACATCGTAAATTTATAGCGGGAGTTGGATAGGTCGTAGCTACACTCACTGTCATTCGATGTTTGATTTTTTTCTGATTTGTTTATTTATAAAATAAATAAAATAAATATATCATCACGCCTTCTACCCATTACTGGGTGTGGCACTCTGCTGAAGCAGATCTCGGTAAGTGATATATTTTGCGCGTGAAGTGCGGTTACCAGTCGTCAAATCACGGCCCCCAAACAAGTTAGTGGTGGAGGAGCCACAGGGATAGCTTTTTCAAATTATGAAAATTTATCGCCTGTGGGAATCGAACCAGGGACCTCAGGATCCACAGACCGACTTCATACCACTGAGCTAGCCATATATAATATAATATTTATAATAATAGTTTTAATGACAGATATAGAACTCAAATAGAAAATGCATATAATATCATGAAATCGAACAAATTTAACAATTTGACATTAATTTTTATATATATATATATATAGATTTGCGAATGATTGACAACTATACTATATTTTTAATAACAATATTAAAAATATAATTTCCTAATTTGTTACTAAGTACCGCTGTGAAGACAATTGAATTTAGCTGTAAGGTAAAATATCAAAGCCGTAGCCACAGCCACAGCCACATTTCGGTACGAATTAAAATAAATTTCCTGGTTCGATTCCCATAGCCGATAGACATTTTCACCACATTAAAACTATCCCTATGGCTCTCTCTCCACTAACATCTTTGGGAGCCGTGATTTGACGGCTGATAACCGCACTTCACGCGCAAAAATATATCACTTACCGAGATCTGCTTCGGCAGAGTGCCACATCCAGTAATGGGTAGAAGGCGTGATGATATATGTATATTTATTTATTTTTACTAATTAAGTGGTATGAAGTCGGCCTGCGGATCCTGAGAACCCAGGTTCAATTCCCACAGACGACAAACAATTTTCATACTTTCAAAAAGCTACCCCTGTGGCTCCTCCACCACTAACATCTTTGGGGGCTGTGATTTGACGACTGGTAACCGCAATTCAAGCCCATAAATATATCACTTACCGAGCTCTGCTTCGGCAGAGTGCCACACCCAGTAATAGGTAGAAGGCGTGATGATATATTTATTTATTTATTTATTTAAGTACACATGACACAAAATTATTATTATTATTATTTATTTTATTTATTTCAAATAATATTCTTTCGCCAGATTAAAAATTGTTGCATTTTGATTTCCACAGACGACAAACTGATTTTGTCTACTTGAAAAAATATTACCAGAAAGTTTAAAATTTATAATAAATAATATACTCGTAGATTCAATTGTCCATATTATTATAATCTCTCTGTAATAAATATGTGTCAATCTACTTTGAACCTACTTGAAATATTTTAAAATAATCATTTTAAATTTTGAACTGATTATTTTTTTAATAACGGGTTTTCCGTAAACAACATAAAAACCAGCTGTTTAATCATCTTCAATCAAAATTTAGCAATTAATCAGATTTCCTTATCAATATAAGTGATAAATAAAAATAGTAATCTCCTATTAAATTGATAAAAATCACTAGGATTTCCCAGATTTTTTGATAAATTTGTGAATTCTAAAAATAGCTTTCAAATTTAAATGTTGGTTTCAGATACTAGAATTGATATGTACAAATTAATTAATGATTTAATTACAATCGTTAGTGTTTTGATTTGAAATTTTGTAATTTATATTTTGTACGGTGAAGGAACCACAGGGGTAATTTTAATACGGTGAAAATTAATTATTGACTATCGGAATCAAACTTAGGTTCTCAAATTCACAGACCGACTATTACTAAACTAAGCGAAATAATATAGATTTACCTAGATAATTCATTCGGACCATTAGTACATTTACTAAAGTTGGGTACATTATAATTTTTGCTTTCCAAATTTATAAAAAAATATTTTGCAATCTGCTTTACCGGAGCAGATCTCAGCGAGATATTTTTGCGTGTAAAAGGCGGTTATTACCCGTCAAATCACGGTCCCCAAAGATGTAGGGAGAGCCACAGGGATAATTTTAATGTGGTAAGAATTGTTTCTAATCGAACCCGAGTTCACAAATTTACAGTCCGACTTAATACCAGTGGCATACGCAAGGGGGCGGGATTAGGGGCAAAATTATCGCCCGAAAAATTCAAAAAGAACTAAAATTTCTAATAAATAATAATTAATGGGGTATTTCTATCGTATAACATACCAAATACATTTATTGCATACCTTTGAAATACCAATTAAATAAGTTTTTTTTATATACAAATAAATAAATAAATATATCATCACGCCTTCTGGCCATTACTGGTTGTGGCACTCTGCCGAAACAGATCTCGATAAGTGATATATTTTGCGCGTGAAGTGTGGTTACCAGTCAAATCACGGCCCCCAAAGATGTTAGTGGTGGGGGAGCCACAGGGATAGTTTGAAAATGGTGAAAATTGTTTGGACCAAGGTTCTCTGGATCCACAGGCCGACTTGATATCACTGAGCTAGCTACCCCATTTTTTTTATATACAAATCTATTATATTTTCATTTCAAATTCCTTCTTTAAATTATTGATTTCATTTCAAATAAAAATAAATAAATTCTTCTGCATTTTCAAAATTTGTAACGATCAAAGCAGCTTTTTGCGAACATCGTACTGCGCTATTTAGGCCCCGCCAATTAATTTTATTACTCTTCGGTAAACGGACTACAGTTATAAAATATTCAAAATTTATTTTCATTATTTCGCGATTCCTTTAACAAAACTAATGTTCCCGACAGACATTTTAGAAACCGCTATTTTCGAACATTCCTGTGTAAACATATGGATGATTTGAAAAACTCACTCACCTCTGGAGAAGGTCTCATTAAGCGCAAGCAGCCTTAGATTATTAGCGTTCCCTCCGCTGTTGCGGGTGAGTAGCACACGGGACATGATGGCGCGTGCCTCCGCGAGACCTTCTTCACCGAAGTAGACGACGGTGAGGTGTACGCGTCGGTCATTCTTCAGTGCGATCTTCACGAATTTGTCCATGAAGCTCTGGAAGGTGGCGGTGCGACCTGAGAGCGGCAGGATGATGTGGATGAGTTCCTTCTCTCGCGCTGGGCCTAGAGATTCGCTGGAGATTGTTTGAAGAGGAGCGAATGGTCGCATTACTACGACTTTGGTGTAGGAACCTGAAAGTTAGAGGAATAACGCTTTTTAGTTTTGTTGAAGCCGTTGAAAATCGAAAATTTTAAATATGGGTCTATATTATTCAGACTACGAGAAATCGAATGTCGTTGAGCGCATCTTCATATCTTTTTTAGTTTTTGAGTTACTGCGATTATAGAAAGCGAGCACTCACGTGACACTGTGACGTTTTTGTGACGTAAAAACAGCTGTTCGGGCAAAGATCACTGCGCTACCTACAACATGAACTATTTTTTTGTGGCGAGATATGAAAAGAACCGTTCTTTTCAAATATCGCCATAAAAAATAGTTCATTTTGTAGGTGGCGCAGTGATCTTTGCCTGTACAGCTGTTTTTACGTCACAAAAACGTCACTGTGTCACGTGATTGCCCGCATCCTATTGTTTTTTTTAAAGCTCAACTTTGAAGACTCATATCTCGAAAACTAAAAGAGATATTGAAATGCGGTTTGAACGAGTGTATTTCTCGTACTCTAATTAACTTAAACTGAAGTATTGAAAATTTTGAAAATTTTAAATTTTTTTTCAAAATTTTCTTTTGCCCATTTTTCAAAAAGTTAAAGAGGTAATGTAAATCTATAAAAACTAGTGGATTCCTAGCAAAAAACTACATATGTATGTAAAATTTCAGAATGTTTGCTCAGCGGATACAGTTTTTAGATCAAAAAAACAAAAAATGACCTAAATTCGTAAAATTCTTAAGGGGTACCCCTTAAGAAATATTTAAAAAACATTGATTTTTAATTTTTTTGTAATAAAAACTTTATCTGTGCGAATTTTTGCCTGAAATTTTGCATACCTATGTACTTTTACGAGAGGAATTCATTGGTGTTCACAGTTTTTCATTATCTTTCCAATTTTTGGAAATATTGAGAAATAAATTTTTATAAAAAATAGGAAAATTTTCAAAATTTTCAAAATTTTGGTATAAGTTAATCAGAGCACGGGAAATACACTCGTTCAAACCAAATTTCAATATCTCATTTAGTTTTCGAGATATGGGCCTTCAAAATTAATATTTTAAAAAAGTCAAAAATCGCCGTAACTCGAAATCTACAAAAGATATGGAGATGCGGTTTACGGCATTCGATTTCTCGTAATTATATAGAACCATATTTTAAAATTTTTCCATTTACTGGTTCAATAAAAAAAATAATCATTTTCATTTAAAGAAATTTTTGCGATCATGAATTCGGCGATTAATAATATTTATATTGACGATCAAAATATGCATAATTATGTAAAAATATATAAGGAATTAAATGGTGAAATCTACAATTTCATATCTAGTTTAATATTTTTTAAATTAACCGTAAAAAGAAACAAACGTGTATATAAACATCTAAATAAATAGTATATATTAAATTTTAAATTTCATTAATCCTTAAAATTTAAATAAAAGTTTGCAACGGGCTGAATCTTTGGAAACATGTATTTTAAAATTTGTAAATAGCATCTGACGACCCCCCTTCAATATCTTCGCGACCCCCCGAAGGGTCGCGACCCACACTTTAAAAACCGTTTAGATTTAGATAATATAAAGTAAGCATACCTGCAGCGTGTACAGAATGATGATCCTGATGACTCTTATTAACACTCTTCGTCCTAAAATAGAGTTCATACTGCGTCCCCGTCGTGGGTTCCGTCCGATACAACCCCTCCAGAAAATCATCCAATGTATACTTCGCCGGTTTCACACTCGACCCTTTCTGTTGCGTGACATTCTTATTAAGTACATCAAGCGCTTTCAACAGTGTCTCTAGAAGGTCCTTCCTCTTGAAACCGATGGGTTTCTCCACGACTCGCTTGCCGAGCCCCAGGTCGATGGGGTAGACGCGGTTGAAGGTGAAGTGATTGAAGGGCACGAGTTCGTACTCGTTGTTAAGGGGAAGACCTCGAAGTACCTCGGCTGCTAGGACTTGGCGACGGATATACGAAGCGCATTCTGCGTTGCTGGGGGCTGGGTTTAAAGGGAGGGTGGAGGAGTTGACTCCGAGGAGGTCGGGTTGACCCACGTTGGATCCTGCGTTTGAGGGTGAACCGCTGTTTGATCCTGTAAAATAAATGTCACGATAATTTGAGGAAATGTTTTTGACTGATTTGGGAATTGATGAAAATGCTCTATTGGATTGCAGTCTGGGCTGATAAAAACCCGGATTTTTTTAAAAAACAACAGATCCACTGAGTTTTTTTTTGTTTATTTGGGCATTATTGGGTTTTTGAAATATTGTCAAATACACATTTTAATTTTAAATTAATTTCGTATATAATGTCTAAAATGTATATTGTATACTACTAAACATTAAAACTAAATTAATGTACTATTATGTAATAAATGCAAAAAAATATATATTTATTATATTGTGAATTAAAAACATAATACGCTCTATTATGTTATTGTCATATTTATTTAATTTAAAACTATATTTCAAATTTGCCAGTAAAAAGTTTGGAAATCAATAAATTTTTGTAATACTAAATATATGACAAATAATATTTGGTCTTAAACTAGTTTGATATTGACATTTGTCAAAGTAATGCAATGTGATACTACGATGTGATGTAATAAATGATCAATTAAGTTAATCTTCTTATTTTTAAAAGATATTATGTATTATTACATTGCAAAATAAATAAAATATATTTGTGATCCGAGATTTAACCAAATGGGTTTTTAAAGAGTTTATTTGGGTTTTATTAAAAAAGATCCAGGTGGGTTTTTCTGAGTGAGTAAAATGTGAACAACCATGATTGCAGTTAAATATTACATTTTTCAAACCCGACCGGTTTTAAATGTTACGTGAGTAATATTCAAGAGTTGTTATCCAATAAAGCGTTTTCATGTGTGGCAGTCCTCGGTAAGTGATATATTTTTATCCAACACTTTTTTTGAACCGTCTTAATCTCCAACAGACAGATTCATAAAACGGATTAGCGCTAACACCGTTTTTAATATGATCTATAACTCTGTTTCAAATTAAAACAGATTAAAGAAATGAACTAAATTTGATGCCAATTAACTCTTTAAGTCAAGTTAGAATAAACTTGTTTCGTACATTGAAAAGAGAGTTAAAAACGATATAAAAAAATGGTGTTAGCGCTAATCCACTTTATGAATCTGCCTGCAATTGTTTACATTCTGTCATCAAATGATGTTCGAAAAGTTTACTTTTTTTATTGCTCGTAGAAAAAAGTATTTAAAGTAGGATGCTTCTACATCTCTACAGTATTATCTCTCATCTTTATATTATTTAACATTTTCATCACCACTGTAGAATATTCTTAATCCCACTCAAGCTAAAAATTAAATAAACTACCAGACTGTTGCTGTTGTACAGAGTAGCATAAATAAATAAATATATAAATATATAAATGAAACTAGAGCTCGAAGATTGTGACATGAAACAGCAAAGAGATGAGTCTCACGTCGCGCTGCATTAAATTAGTAAACATAACGCCGTTGTGCAGCGCGCAGATCAGTCCTCGTTAGATGTCGCCTCTGCTTCTATTATTATCCTTTCTAGATTAATTTCATTTGTTTTTAGTGCACAGCACACTTGAGGGTCGCACAACCATGGTGCTGTTCGCCGCTCCAAACATCACGTTTGGTAAAAAACGCTCCCTCACTGATGAAATCTCGTTTCCGTAAAATTGTTACCTATCTACGTTACGTTACGTTATTTTTGCGCAGTGTAATTAAGTTGCTGCCTTTCAGGTTGTTTGATGTATGACCGTTCGAAAGAGAGAAATTAATGTGATTTGTTATTGTGGAATTTCAGTTCTTTTTTTGTCTTGTTTTTGCCTGGAGCAACAAATTTATGTTCGTTAGTATTAAAACTGATATTATGTTTTTGTTTAATGTTACTCATATTACCATTTTTTGTGCAATTGCCAAAAAAAGTTAACACTAACGTAAGAGAAAGGACATATTTCTATCCGTCTGGTGGTCTATTCTAATTCACAGAGGGATGTGGCTGTGGCCTACAGCTATGATATTTTGCTTGTCAGCTATACTCAATAGGGGCTTATTCAACTGAAATTTTTCGCAAAAATTCTCAGATAGACATAAATTTCTAAAAATTTTGTTAACATAACAAATAGGCAATAAAATATTTAAATTTTTGAAATAAATTACTAGTCTTTATCGTCTGGGTTTGAATTGAAGAAGAAGGACAATCTTCGAATAACTCTTCCATAAATTGACACCATTTCTTCAATAAATTCCGATTTACAGTTTTTATTTTCTAATATTTTATGTCCGTGTATACTTAATAAACTTAGATTACTCAATCGTTACGATAGGGAACATGTCGCTAGCTGGCCGTAAGAATACTGTTGGAAAGTTTCAGCTTGAATTTATTATCTTTAAACTTACAAATTAATTTTTATTTAATTTATATAAACATATTCAGGATGGTGACCGTGACTCTCGAACATAGGATTTTAACATGTAAAATCATATTGCTTTAATTTCCAGCTTCATAATTATTTAAAACAAAAAAGCTTCAAATAAAAGTTTTAGGGCATAAAATACGGAATTAATTTTGCATGATTTGTTATTAGAACTGAAAATGATTAAAATTGTCTCAAAACTATCGATAGCAATGAAATTGAAACAAAATTAATCAAATGTTTGACGTTCAATCTGTCAAAACTGACAAAATAAATTCTTTATTTATTATTTAATTTATTTTGACAGACGTCAAACATTTGTTTAATTTTGTTTCAATTACAATTGCCTATCGATAATTTTGAGGAAATTTTCGTCATTTTCAAATCTAATTTGTGTCGTTACAAAGTATGTGTAATTAATTTTGTTTATTGGTTCAGATGCAGCATTTTAAGCCCTAAAACTTTTATTTCAAGATTTTTTGCTTAGGGAAGCAGGAAATTACAAAATTATTATTTTACATGTTAAACCCCTGCGGACGCCCATGAATATTAGGTATTCTGCCTATTCCGCTGTAATTCACTATCCGGCAAAACACCGAATATTAGTTTACTAATCAACAGAATACCGAATAGTGTGACGTAACAGTTACTAGAAATTCGGTATCTAATTTTGTTATTTACTTTTAATTACTTAATTACTTATAAAAAAAAAAAACATAAATAACATATTATTAATTACATATTTGGGTATTGTATTGGATTATTTGTTCAATGATAAAAAATATACTTCACAAATAGGTTTTACCGGCCACGTGCGCGATAAAATCTTTTACAAGTATTGCCTTGGGGACGCGTTTCATGATCTACTGTATTTTTAGAAACTATAACTGAATCAACGTTAAACGTTACGACCAATCTTCGTCTATATGCAGGGGGAGGCAAGGATATTAACTAAGGTGGTGACCACGACTCTCGAACATAAGACTTTAACATGTAAAATTATAATTTTATAATTTCCTGCTTCCCTAAATATTTTAAGCAAAAAAGCTTGAAATAAAAGTTTTAGGGCATAAAATTCTGCATCTGAACCAATAAACAAAATTTATTTTGCATACTCAAAACTATCGACAGGCATGAAATTGAAACAAAATTAAACAAATGTTTGACGTTTTATTTGTCAAAATAAATAAAATAATACTTAAATACAGAATTTATTCTGACTGTTTTGACAGATTGAATGTCAATCATTTGTTTCATTTTGTTTCAATTTCATAGCTATCGATAGTTTTGAGACAATTTTAATCATTTTCAGATCTAATTTCCGCGGATACAAAGCATGCAAAATTAATTTCTTATTTTATGCCCTAAAACTTTTATTTGAAGCTTTTTTCTTTAAATAATTAGGAAGCAGGACATTATAACAATATGATTTTACATGTTAAAGTCCTATGTTCGAGAGTCGTGGCCACCACACTGTATATGGCTATATAAATTAAATAAAAATTAAATTATAAGTTTGAAGATAAGAAATTCAAGCTGAAACTGAATTTCCAGCAGTATTCTTATGGCCAGCTAGCGACATGTTCCCTATCGTAATGATTGAGTAATCTAAGTTTAAAAAACTGCGAAACTGCTAAATCGGAATTTATTCAAGAAATGGTGTCAATTTATGGAAGAGTTTTTCTAAAATTGTCTTTCCTCTTCAATTCAAACCCATTCGTCAATGACTAGTAATTTTTTTACAAATTTAAATATTTTTTTATGTTATGTAAAAAAAATATTTTAGAAATTTATGTATTTCTGAGAGTTTTTTGCAACTTGCCCCCCAGCCCCTCCCCCCCCCTGGAAAAATGTCTGTGGACGCCCATGTCTATATATATATACCTATAATTATGAGTGACTGACGACCGATTACATGTCAACCCTATGTCATTCATCTAGTTATATTATTTGATGACGTCAGTTGATCTTTAAAACATTTTCAGTATAGATAATCTAATTTCATTAAGACTACCATTTCCATGCAAAACTGAACAAAAATATAAACAGGTACAGTAGTAACAAAATATCAGGTTGTAAAAATTAGATTTACATTTATAAAATATAGCAGTTGGCTGTGTAATCCCCGCGTGCATTAATTCCAGAAGCGGGTAGGAATTTGTCGGGCGCATCCTGGGCAGAACAACGGCGGCCGCCGCGGCGTGTGGGGGCGTCTGTTCTACCTATTATCACGATATATCACTCTCGGAAGTGTCTGAATTTATTAGCCTTAATGTGGCAACGTAATATTTCACAGTGAATAATGGCTGCCTGTTATGAATTCACTTTCATCCGAAGCTCGCAGCTCTCGCATTGCGACCAAGAAGCAAAAACCACCAAAGATCCAACTGACGGTATTCCGTTACGCATGTCAACAACTTTTTTCATTGCCTTCTGTTCATTTATTATTGTAACTTTTTTTTCTGGGAGTACCGTGGTGTGGGTAGCGTAACGGTATTCGGATCTGGAGATCCCGAGTTTGAATCTCACATAAGTTAAATATATATAAACTACTGCACTATGGCTTTCTCTTTCATTTTACTGTCAAAATTCATTACAGCACTTGTATCGTACATACATACATACATATCTTCACGCTATATCCCAACAAATGGGGTAGCACGAACCCTAAAATCATTCATTAAACATTCACCCATCACACTCATCAAACAATCAGCCCTCACCAAACATTTTCATTCAAATAAACCACCCTCACTTAAACCACATTCATAGATCATTCCACATAAACTCATTAATCGAAATCATTTATCACACAACAAACCTTCAATCACATCATTCCTATTCACTTATCATTCATTTCTTTCTTCAACGTACATAACATATGTATAAAAACATCTCAAATTACTCACGTTTACTCCTAACAACGAATCTAATAACGAAACTAACAACGAATCTACAAGATTAGAAAAGATGAAAGCGATAGCCTGCACTTGTATATGAAAAAAAAGTCCACACAATGCAGTAACTGAAAATGAAACAAAAAGATAAGAAAGGTAGGGAGTGTCGCCCTGCGCTTGTTTTTGAAAGTGAATTTCACACAATTGCAGTTAAACACTCTACGTAAGAACTGAAAACGAATTAAAAGATAAGAAAGAAGAGAGTGTCACTCTACGCTTGTTTCTGAAAGGGAATTCCACAAAATTGCAGTTAAATAGTCAACCGTAATAGAATTAATTTCATTAAAAAGAATTGATTTCAACAAAAGCCTTCATTACGAGTAAATGAATGTAACATTTTTATTTTATAATTTTATTAAACATTTTAATTAATTCTTTATAAAAAGATAGGCCCCTTAAAGACGCAGGGTCCCGGGCAAATGCCTCAGTTGCCCGGCCCTAACGGCTATACTCTCAAATAAGATTTTGTTAGTATTTTGGTTCGATACCCACAGGCAACAAACAATTTTCATAATTTCAAAAGCTACCCCTGTGGCTCCTCCACCACTAACATCTTTGGGGGACGTGATTTGATGGCTGGTAACCGCACTTCACGCACAAAATATATCACTTACCGAGATCTGCTTCGGCAGAGTGCCACACTCAGTAATGGGTAGAAGGCGTGATGATATATTTATTTAGTAAGTAACTAATTCATTTGATAAAATTTATTTACTTGATAAGATTAATCAATTTATTCTATAGACTTCGGGCTTATAAACGTCAAATAAATTTACTGCCCTAGTAAATTTAAGGAGTAAATTACATTATTGATTTTCTACAGACTCAGATTTATTTTGTCGAATAAATTGACAACTTTGTGATAAACGCTGTGCTAGAATTAAAATGTTGCGTTAAAATTCATGGGGTAATTGGCTCAGTGGTATTGAATCGGCCTATGAATTTGAGAGTTCGATTCCCACAGCCGATAAACAATTTTCACCACATTTAAATTAGCATTGTGGCATCTTTGGGAGACGTGATTTGACGGCTGGTAACCGCACTTCACGTCGGGCAGTACGGTAGTATGGACAGCGTTACGGAATCCGATTCTGGAGATTCAGACTTCGAATCCCACTCGAGCTAAAAATATATGAACTATCACACTGTGGCTCGATGAGTCCGGACTTCGGAAGAATGATAAAATATATTGTACAAAGATGTAACAAGTATGTATCTCTGTACAACAACAATAATAATGTATCTAATTGTTATTTATGTTTATTTTTATTTTTTAATCAACAACCAATAATAATATTTAAGAAAATTGTTTTTAATGATTATTTTTTGACGTTTCTCAAAATCAATGAAATGCTTCATTGTATGTTACGTGTCTGCGTTTTACCCAATCCTGTCATTATTATACTGAGAATAAAGTTCTTGTGATTATTCCCGGGAATTATCTCTGGTGCTTTTTTGTTTGGGACAAATGATAGGTAGTTGTCAAATAATTATTTAAAACTGTTAACGCGTCAAGTAAAATGTGTGGAAAAAATTTATTTAGTTCCATTTCAGATACAGAAATACACCAATAAATTTTGGAAACAATTTCCAAGAATACATTAATAAGTAATCAATCGATATGGATCTAGTTCAAAATCTTTTAAGTTGGATAAATCGACCTCAACAGCTAAGTCAAAAAATAATCTAATTAAATATAACTCGAGAGTTGGATAAATTAGAAACTCCAGTATCTTTCTCAAACTTGGTGCCATTTGGCAATAGCCACTCAAGCCCTACGGGCTTTCGTGACTATTGCTTGGCAACAACTTTTCGAAAGATTTGTCAAATTATTTTCAATTTATTCTCACTCTCTTGTTATATTATTGCTGAAAAAAATTAAGTAAAATAAATTTTATCTCGAAAATATTTCCGTTATAATTTTTCTTACGAATTCCCCAGAAATTTGTCGGAAATATACCTAAGAAATTATTTTGTTCCCGGGAATTAACCCATCACTAATGATAGTTTAGTTTGTGTGCGATTCAAACTCGGGATCTCCGAATTCGAATGTCGTAACACAAAACACACCATCTTACTGCCGTGGTATCCGAACCACTCAGATACAATCTTTTTTTTTGGATATAAGATGAATTGAATAAGATCTTTATCTTGATTTTATCCACTAGGCTACGATCAAAAAGCTTTAGTAGCATATTTTAATAAGCCAAAAGTAATATGGAGAAATTGTTGTTATTCGTTTTATTTTAACATTTGACCTGAAGATGGCCATAACCTTGGCTGAAACGTTGTCTTTACATCTTCAATAGAATAACTACAACTTTAAGCCTCTCGTCCGTTATTACCTCTCCAAAAGCTTTAGATTCATTCTATATACCACAGTTCTTATTTCATTCTATAGAAAGCAATTAGCAATGATTGAAGAGCAATGTCGCCAATGCGCAATGTGAATTCTTAATACGTGCTAATTTTAATCTATATTGCATTTCAGAAACAATTTTGCAAAGACGTTAATATTAAATTGAAATTTGCAACGATCTGGCGAATATTGCATCCAAGCTGCGTTTTAATTAAGATAAAGTGACGCGAGGAGATGCTAAATTGATTACTGTTAACAAAGTATGTTATTATGGTTAAGTGCAGGTAGGTAATTGATGTATTGCGTACCTCTCTTCTATATTGAACATTCTTATTTCTGCTTCCTTTATTAAGTGCATTGTTTTAGTGCTCGTATAAAATATATCGAAGAGAATGTAATACCTAAAGTCTTTTAAATCAAATTCTGTTCAATCTTCTCTAGACACTTACCCGGAAATATTATTTGAAAATATGGCATCCGGACAGAATTGGACTAGGAATTTCCATCGTGGAAAATATAGCGGAAAATTTAAAGCTTACAATGGTTACCTATAAATCTGGGGGTGCAACTTTGAACATTTACTAAAAATTAATATATATATATATTTTTATTATAAAATAAAATAAATAAATAGGTCTATACGCCTTTTACCCATTACTCTGCCGAAGCAGATCTCGGTAAATGATATATTTATGCACGTGAAGTGCGGTTACCTGCAGTCAAATCACGGCCCTCAAAGATGATAGTTTTGGAGGAGCCACAGGAGTAATTTTAATGTGGTGAAAATGTTTATCGGTTGGAAATCGAACCAGAGTTCTCAGGATCAACAGGCCGACTCGATACCACTGAGCCACCTACTTCAATTAATTATCATATAACAAGAAAGTGAGAATAAATTGAAAATAATTTGACAGATCTTTCGAAAACTTGTTGCCAGGCAATAGTCACGAAAGCCCGTAGGGCTTGAGTGGCTACTGCCAAATGACAACAAGTTTGAGAAAGATACTGGAGAATTATTTTCTAATTTATTCAACTCGCGAGTTATCTTTAATCAGATTATTTTTTGACTTAGCTGTTGAAGTCTATTCATCCAACTTAAAAGATTTTGAACTGGGTTCATATCGAGTGTACTTATTAATGTATTCTTGGAAGTTGTTTCCAAAATTTATTGGTGTATCTGAAATACAACTAAATCGATTTTTTCACATATTTTACTTGACGCGTTGACAGTTTAAAATAATTTGACAACTACCTATCATTTGTCACAAACAAAAAACCACCTACAGAGATAATTCCCGGGAATAATCACAAGAGCTTTATTCTCAGTATAATAATGACAGGATTGGTTAAAACGCAGACACGTGATATACAATGAAGCATTTCATTGGTTTTGAGAAACGTCAAAAATAATCAGTACAAAAAATAGGCTTTTCGAATATCATTTGGTGACAGAAAAGGAACAATTATGGACCAAAGCTTTTTACAGATTGTTGCTTTAGTAACATGACTATTTTATATACAATCCGTAAATAATGTTAACTTTATTCTTATCAAACTCTTTAGTTAATGTGCTACATTATTTATTAAGATAAATAAAATTAACAAGTACTCCCTAGGGTATAAAATGTTTCAAGGACATTGGTAGTGCCACCTAGGAATAAAAATATTTTCTTAGTATTTAATAGAATCTTTTTTACTGCTCTTGTGCGTATATCAGAAAAGTAGGTTTTATATAGAAAGCTCTTTTAACAAAAATAAATCACGCTCTTCAAATTAACAATATTAACATTTTTACAAATGGTACGAATTTGGCTTAATGTTTTTACTACTATCCTAAACTCGATTTGAAAGTTGAAACAAACAAATGTCAGTAGCAAATGACAGTATTTTGTTCCATTTTATATTTTCCGTCCTTTTACTTTACACAAGATTAAACTGCAACATATCAAATGTAAACTTTAGTGAATAACACATCATCATATTTTGATGACTTGAAAAACAACTTTTACAACTAAGAGCAGACACACAGTGTCGTTAATGACTCTGAGAAGAACATGATATTAACAAAGTTACGTCATAAACTGTCATTACTATGCAGCAAAGGCCAAGTTTACACTTACGACTTGCCAAAGCAATATGAAATCATTTAATAGTTGCATCATAATTTTGTATGGGGTAGGTGGCTCAGTGGTATCGATTTGAGATTCCCACTGCCGACAATTAAAACTGTGGCTCCCCCTTCACTAACATTTTTGGAGGCCGTGATTTGATTGCTGGTAACCGTACTTCACGCGTATAAATATATTCCATTTGTTAACTGGTTCACTTAAATCAGTTCAGATATTTTTTTTTATAGGGTGGCTAGCTCAGTGGTATGAAGTCGGCCTGTGGATCCTGAGAACCCTGGTTCGATTCCCACAGACGACAAACAATTTTCATAATTTCAAAAACTACCCCTGTGGCTCCTCCACCACTAACATCTTTGGAGGCCGTGATTTGACGACTGGTAACCGCACTTCACGCGCAAAATATATCACTTACCGAGATCTGCTTCGGCAGACTGCCACACCCAGTAATGGGTAGAAGACGTGATGATATATTTATTTATAAATTTGAAACATGACTAAATGAACTGAATTTAGCAAACTGATGCACTTATTTGGGTGAATTACTTCAAAGTAAATTAGAATCAGTAATTCTAGAACTGCGAAATAAATAACTGATCTGGTTCAGTAAATGTAAGTTAGATCTTATCTAAATGGCAAATGGAATACGCCTATAATTTAGTAATTTTTTATTATTGAATATATCTTAAAACCAAACAAGATATGATGCGTTTCAACGGCATCGAATTTCTCGTGTCCGAATTCGCTTATAAGCAATTTTTTTTAGCAAATTTTAAGTGATATCATTTTTTTTTATTTCTTAAGGATTACCCCTCAGATGTTATTTTCGAGTTTAGGCCAATTTCAGTCTATTTGCTCTAAAATTATTTCTTATATGATAATTGTGTGTAAAAACTTTAAAAAAATAAAAATTGCTGAAAATTTGATTATAAGTTGATAGAATCACAATAAATTCAATGTCGTTGTGCGCATCTTTATATTAAAAAATCAGATGAGGTCTATTCTGAAAAAGTAGAAAATAACAAATTTCAAGTAGTCCCATATCTGATATTAAATTGCAATAGATAAGGTATCTAATATGGTTATATCTTATCTTAAAGAAAATTTTAAGGTTAAATTAGTATTGTTAAAAAGAAGTACTAATTGTATTTTCTATAATTACGTGAATTTGACTGGGCAATTAGGCATATTTATCAAATTAAAAATTGCGATAAATAAATCACTTCAACTTAACAATAACAATCATTTGTTATCATTTTCATACAAATTAATAAGTATTCTTCAATTGAATTTTAATAACTTGATAAGGATTTTATCTCAATTTATCTAAAAATTAATAGTAACAACGTAATATAACTTTAGAAAAATATAGAAATGAAGTAACTTAATCAATTCGGTAATCGAAACGAGATTTTAAGTGACGATTAAAGACTAATAAACATGACGAAATTGCATATTATTTTGTAAAGAGTAAAAGTAATACTTTTTTGTACTCGCACCATTCAAAATAAGGTTTATATTTAATTAGGAATTAAAATGGAGCTAGTTAACTTCAAATTTAATTATTATGAATCTGCCTGAATTTTTTAAAAATAATTCCAATTAAAATAATCATATTATTATTTGGTATTTAAAATCTGAGTTAGATATTATTCACATTTTTACTATTGCGCTAGAATAGAATATAATAATAATAATGGGGTAGGTGACTCAGTTGGCCTGTGGATCTTGAGAATCTTGGTTCGATTCCCACAGCCAACAAACATTTTCACCACATTAAAAGATTACCTTTGTGGCTCCCCCACCACTAACATCTTTGAGAGCCGTGATTTGACGGCTGGTAACTGCACATCACGCGAGATCTGCTTTTATATAATATTAACTAATGATTTCATACAATTATTTATTATACAATGGGGGATTCAAGTGGTAGAGCTTTTTAATATATATTTATTAAAATAAATTCTTGACCGTTCATCATATTTAATACAATATAAAATCATACCATAAATGATATCTTTATTCCTGAAATATAAAAGTTGAATAATTCAAATCGCTCAATTGTATTTCGCACTGCCATATTGCAATTACGTAGTTGCATTAAGCCAATCACAGAACTTTGTCTGAAACGTTTGTCGGTGCTCAATTTTACTGAGAGGAAGACGAAGAAGAAATAAGCATTCAGCATTCTACGATTCTACCAATTACGTATAATACTAGACGAATTATGCCGTATTCCAGTCAATGCAGTGTTGCGGAGCAGAAAGGAATGGAATAACTTTTGGTCCGTCGGGTGCGCGGCAAGGAGCGAGTACACTTTGATGTTTTGCAAGTTGCTCCTTGTCGCGCACCCGCCTCACCAACCAGTTATTCTATCCCTTTCTGCTTTAGAACAAACGCCGTTGTTATCCGTCTAGTTATGTTTTGTCTGAGGATTCTATGACAACGACACACGTTACGTGAAGTTACGTGTTTTTATCTCTGTCTTATCTGTCTCTCTTTAAGCTAAGATGCAACTACGTCATATTCGTTTGTTTCGAAAGTTTAAATATTTTTATCATGCTTAATACAAGTTTAAAAAAAATTTAAAAATTTTGGGTATAATTATTTTATTACGTAGATTAATATATAAAAAAATCAAAAAAGTCTTGAAAGGCCCATTGTATTGAATCATTAGTTAATCATTTTTGTCTTAAGTACTATATCTGATTAAGCTGACTTCACTTTTTCTAATATTAATTTAATATATTGACACATATAACTTTTGTAATAAAATTGAGATAGTAGATTTGACGTGGGATATTGGAGTAATTGAAAATATACCGCACGTTCAGTAGTAATTTTAGTGATGGGCGATAGAATAGTAAAAGTGCACACTCTGCCATCTGGTGGTGGCGATTGAAAAGTCATTTTCTTAAATTTATTATTTCTTGGGCAATAAATATAATATCTTGACCTGGAATGCTATTATGGACAGTTTCATAGCTTTATTGAATTCCATGAAACCGGTTTACGTTTTTATTGACACATCGATGATATAGAAAATAGAAATTTATACGTTTTACTATTTCCTGAAATACAATTTAGCACATTTTTTATGGGGTTGATGGCTCAGTGGTATCAAGTCGGCCTATGGATCCTGAGAACCTCGGTTCGATTCCCACTGCCGACAAACAATTTTCACTACATTAAATTTATCCCTGTGGATCCACCTCCACTAACATCTTTTGGGGGGCGTAATTTGACGGCTGGTAACCACACTTATTCTTACTTAGTTGTATATGTATGTTTGTGGAAGGGTTCTAGAGTTGGAGGAGGAATTTCTGGTCAGTGGAATCCTTGTTTAAATTTTATAGAAATGGGGTGGCTAGCTAAGTGGATCCTGAGAACCGTGGTTCGATTCCCACAGGCGATAAACAATTTTCATAATTTCACAAACTACCCCTGTGGCTCCTCCACCACTAACATCTTTGGGGGCCGTGATTTGACGACTGGTAACCGCACTTCAACGCAAAAAATATCACTTACCGAGATCTGCTTCGGCAGAGTGCCACACCCAGTAATGGTTAGAAGGCGTGATGATATATTTATTATATTTATTTTTATGCATTTAAATAGACCATTTAAGATAGTTCTAGCGTAAAAACATTTTTACAGATCTGAATGAAACTCGGCGCACGTAAACATGGGATAATCATACGCATCCTGTTAAAATATGAAACACATTCACCGTCTGTGAACAAATATATTCGCTTGTAAAGTTGAGTTCTTATACATGGGGCTTATGGCGACCGTCATTCAGAATCGCACATATTTGGTTCATATACCTCTAAAAATTTGCAGTTTCATTTGAAAAACTAATATGATGTTCTAGAACTATCCACTTATATTGTGTCAAAACGAGGAAGTTTTTTATCGTTGAGTAATGGATATATAGCCAAGCAAAGTCTTGTTTTTAACGAAAAATTAAGGATCCCAATTTATAATGGCAACACCACACGGTGGTACGGTATTTGAAAATTCACTAGACGAACAACCTGTTAACAATTCATGATATTCAAATCATAATAGGAATAAAACACTTATTTTATTCTATTTTTTGTTTCTTTGAGCGTTAGTTTCGCCACTCGACGACCGATGTCGCCACAGGCGGACTTTGGCCTAGGCTAAAGAGGCAATAGCCTAGGGCCCAAAAATTTTAGGGCCCGGATTCAAACTTTTAGTTTAAATAATATTCAGGATGGTGACTGCGACTCTCGAACATGGCTATTTAACATGTAAAAATCATAATTTTATAATTTCTTGCTTCCCTAATTATTTTAAGTAAGTCAGCTTCAAATACAAGTTTTAGGATAAAAAATTCTGCATCTAATCCAATAAACAAAATTAATTTTGCATGCTTCAAACCGGCACAAATTAGATTGAAACAAAATTAAACAAATGTGTGACATTTAATGTGTCAAAATAATTTCTTTATTTATTATGTCATTTATTTTGACACATAAAACGTCAAACATTTGTTAATTTTGTTTCAATTTCATGGCTATCGATAATTTCGTTATTTTCTGATCTAATTTGTGCCGTCCTAAAACTTTTATTTGAAGTCTTTTGCTTAAAATAATTAGGGAAGCAGGAAATTACAAAATTATGATTTTACATCTTAAATCCCTATGTTCGAGAGTCGCGGTCACCATCCTGAATATATATATATATATATATATATATATATATATATATATATATATATATATATATATATATATATATATATATATATTTAAAGGGCCCAAAATAAATATTTTGCCTAGGGTCCGAAATATTTGAAATTCGCTCTGGATGTCGCCACCGTCACAGTAAAACTACCTTAATATTTATATCGGCACAGGCAATCGTAGCTCAGTGGATAAAAGCGAGATAAAACTTGCGTTTCTTAATTAGCAAGCAAGAGGTCGTGCGTTCAAATCTCACTGACTTCTACTTATATCCAAAATACGATTGTGTCTGAGTGGTTCCGATTCCACTATAAGCTGTAGGTCCCCTGTACTATAATTGTGATTTACTTCCTGTTGTGCAGAGTAACAAATAAATAAATAAATAAATAAATAAATAAATAAATAAATAAATAAATAAATTTAAAATGTCTTAATCAACGCTGTTTAATTTTTCAAGAATGGACTCCGCAAATTGATCCACTTAGGAAGACAAAATGACAAGTTAAGAAATAACAATAAAACTGAAAGTGTAACATAGTTTGAATTGAGCGTCGAGCGTTGCGCGGTGAGCGGTGAGAGCGGCAAGCAGCACAAAATGAGAGTAAAACAAGCGTGAAGTGGCTAATTGCGCCGAGTACGAACCTGTCAGCTGCAGCAGCTGCAGCTTGAGCGAGCGGATCTCGGCCGTGAGACGTTCCACTTCCTGCTTGTTCTCCTCCTCGCGCTGCTGCAACAGCTGCAGGTAGCCGCCGCCGCCGCCGCCGCCGCCCACTGCTGCCTGCAGCTGCCGCTCTCGCTCCTGCTGCAGCATTGTCGCGCCTGCAATCAACGCAATCATCTAAATACAAAAGCATCTTAAGCCACTTAGTGACTGGAATGTTCATTAGTTATTTTCAAACTACAAGTCTCTCCCTGGCGTTCAAAACATTTCAATTTATTATTTACCCACCTATTAAGAAAATTTTAAAGGTTTATTCAAATTTAAATGAAACAAATTGACAAAATTATTTGCATCATCCACAATGGGCCTTTCAAGACTTTTTTGAATTTTTTATATATTAATCTACAGAGCTGGGCAAGCTACTTAAAAAAAGTAGCGAAGCTACAGCTACAGCTATTCTTTAAAAAAGTAGCTAAGCTACAGCTATAAGCTATATTTTGTAAAATATCGCTAAGCTACAGCTAAAAGCTTTCGTTAAAGTAGCTGTTAAATTTTAAAGCTACTTTTTTAAATTATTGTGAAATAATTAAATTTGTCATTGTCATATGATCAGTCTTTTATTATAATGACTGTTAATTTACTATTATGTACATAAATATCAAAAATAGCAAATACCGTCTGGCACCTACTGTGTATTTTTGCGTATTAGAGCCAGTTAGAACCGGCAACAAATAATTATTTTGTGTGGGTTTAACTTGTACGCATGCGTACTTTGTTGACCTTCTGCTTAAAAAGTAGCTTTAAAAGTAGCTTCAGTTGTTATTTTTAAGCTAATAGAAAAAAAGTAGCTAGCTACAAGCTACAGCTATATTTTCTCACAGTTAGCTAAGCTACAGCTACAGCTAAGGTAAATGTAGCTAAGCTAGTAGCTAAGCTACAAAAGTAGCTAGCTACTGCCCAGCTCTGTTAATCTACGTAATAAAATTATTATACCCAAAATTTTTATTTTTTTTTAAACTTGTATTAAGCATGATAAAAATATTTAAACTTTCGAAACAAACGTAGTTGCATCTTGGATTAAAGAGAGACAGATAAGACAGAGATAAATAACACGTAACGTGTGTCGTTGTCAGTAGAATCCTCCGACAAACTATAACTAGACGGATAACAACGGCGTTTGTTGTAAAGCAGAAAGGGATAGAATAACTGGTGGGTGAGGCGGGTGCGCGGCAAGGAGCAACTTGCATAACATCAAAGTGTACTCGCTCCTTGCCGCGCACCCGGCGGACCCAAAAGTTATTCCATCCCTTTCTGCTTCACAACACTGCATTGACTTGAACACGGCATAATTCGTCTAGTATTATATGTCATTGGTACAATCGTGGAATGCTGAATGCTTATTTCTTCTTCGTCTTCTTCTCAGTAAAATTGAGCAACGACAAACGTTTTAGACAAGCTCTGTGATTGGCTTAATGCAACTACGTAATTGCAATATGGCAGTGCGAAATTTAAATGAGCGTTTTAAATTATGCAACTTTAACTTTCATATATCATTTATGGTATGATTTTATATTGTATTAAATATGATGTACGGTCAAGAATTTATTTTAATAAATATATATTAAAAAGCTCTACCACTTGAATCCCCATTGTAGTAAAAATGTTAACGTAAATATTCCTGACAGATCGTTTTTTATACTATTGGAAAAGTTGAAATATAGTGTCATATTCAAGTGGATGAAAAAAAAGTATTGTTGCTTCTATTCAAATCTATTAATGATAATAATATCACGTGTGTCCCATGTGTGTTGTAATCTAAAAACAAAGAAAAACAATCAGTTTTTAATTTAAATTCTGTCGCCAAATTATCTGTTTTTAAGAATTTATCTTTAATTGTAATCTAAATTACAATTGGTACTTAAATAAATTTCATTATCTATATCTAGATAGGTAATATTTTTATATTACTCGTGTCAGATTTGATCGTATCTGATATCTGAATTGTGAACAGAAGAAACGACAATTTAAAATATTAGTACATATTTGGTGCGTTCAATAAGCCCAGCAAAATAAACAATTGCTAAGTAAGCAAAAATCGATTTATTGCTTGGTCCACTGAACGGTTTGCTCGTTTCGCTGCATTTTCAAAATCGGGTTTTACTGAACAAGACATCGTGAAATGTGTTCGGCTAATGATAAATAATATAAGTACGCACGTTCTATGTACTTTTTATGCCTTTTGAATTTTGACAGATTGAAATTTGCGCTAAAAATTTTTAGCCAAGTTTGTGTTGGTGATATTAGGCTATTGTTTGAAATATGGAATTCAATAAATATACATTTTTTAAGAACCATGATGGCACATTCACTACAACTGATGACGGCTATTTTATAGCCCTTGATAATAATAGAAATCTTACCGATAATAACTTGATATCGATCAATCCCAACATCTACGAAAAGCTGAATATATTCGTTTTCAATTTTCCATACATGTAAAATAATCTATTGTCTGTCAACCAGAGCTGGGCAGTAGCTAGCTACTTTTGTAGCTTAGCTACTAGCTTAGCTACATTTACCTTAGCTGTAGCTGTAGCTTAGCTAACTGTGAAAAAATATAGCTGTAGCTTGTAGCTAGCCACTTTTTTTTCTATTAGCTTAAAAATAACAACTGAAGCTACTTTTAAAGCTACTTTTTGTAGCTTAAAGCTACTTTTTATAGCTTAAAGCTACTTTTTAAGCAGAAGGCCAACAAAGTACGCAAGGTCGATTCATCCAACTTTAAAAATTTTGAACTGGGTTCATATCGATTGATTAATTATTATTGTATTCTTGGAAGTTGTTCCCAAAATTTGTTGGTGTATTTCTGTATCTGAAATGGAACTAAATCGATTTTTGTCACACATTTTACTTGACACGTTGACAGTTTTAAATAATTATTTAACAACTACCTATCATTTGTCACAAACAAAAAAGCCCAGTACAGAGGTTATTTCCGGGAATAAACACAAGAGCTTTATTCTCAGTATAATAATGACAGGATTGGTTAAAACGCAGACACGTGACATACAATGAAGCATTTTATTGTCTTTGAGAAACATAAAAAAATAATCGTTGTAATTTCATTAAAAAATATAGTTTGAAATAGATTTTATTTTTCATTTGCTTGACGGCAAAATAATTGGTTTTGAAATAATAAATATTTATGTAAAAGAACATTATAATTTTAATTTTACATTTAATACCAAAACTTAAAATAGTAGAGTATTTTAGTAAGCCGAAAGTAATATGGTAAGGTAATAATGGACAAGCGACTTAAAGTTGTAGTTATTAAAGATGTAATAACGACGTATCGGCCAAGGTTATGGCCATCTTCTGTATTTATTATTAGACTTACAGATGGCCATAACCTTGGCCGAAACGTCGTTATTACATCTTTAACAAAATAACTACAACTTTAAGCCGCTCGTCCATTATTACCTTACCATAAAACTTAAAATAGTTGAAATAAATTTATTTCAAATAGAAAATAAAGTAAGATGAAATTAATTAATATTTTTGATAAAAACTGAAGTGTTTTGATTTTTGGAGATGATAATAACTAGTATATAAGCACGAAAAAATTAGAAGTCGATACAGTTTCATCTGCTACTGAAGAAACAACAAATATGTTCGCAAAAACCATTATCGTATTTGGGCTGCTAGCCGTCTTCGCCTGCCAGGTAATTATTGCAATAATCTTAACAACAATATTATATTAAATAATAAGTCAGAAAAGTGATGTTTGAAATACGTGGCCGCAGGCTGAGTATTTTAATCCGTTGAATAAAGTAAAAACACTTTCCCGACCTATAATGTACACTATTTTTTCTGAACCACTTTAACTTAATTAATAATTAATCATAAATGATCAATTTTTTTGATATGTATTGTATTGACAGCTGACTACGTACCAAGGTTATAATAATAAAATAAAAACCAGTCATAAAGTATAAAACAGTCAGATAAAGTGTTTACCAGACTGTTTACTACTTTATCTTATTTTTTTTTTATCTTGGATGCGTACTTCATTTTACTCTTTTATTAAAAATCTACTTACCATATTAAAATTGGTTAGAAAAGCAGGCACTTTCTTACCGGTTTCAGGAAAAATTGTACTTGTATTTTATAATTTAAATATTTGAAACAGAAAATCAAATAATTGATCCAGGATGACTTGGCTTTATTAAAATAATTTAACTAGTAATACATTGATGACGTTTATAAACATTGTTCGTGGCCATTTTCAAAAACAAAAATATTACATATTAAAAATTTAAATGATTAAACTGATAAGTATACAACAAGGCATTAGTTTTATATTATAATTTGTAAATAACCACTAGTGGTTATTAAATTTAACTTGAAAATGGATTCGAACCACGTCGTGAATGTGTTGCTTGTTAATAGCTATTTACATAACAAGTGCGCGAATGGTGTAAAGGACGGCTCCCGTGCACGAATTTTGTACAAAGCTTTTTCTAACGAGCAAAAATTATATAATTGATAATGAGGAAATTCATTTAATTTGAATCGTGAATATATATTGGTAGTTAAGTATGTCATGAATTGACATTTGTTATTTGAAAACAAATTGTTTAGTTTTTCTCGTAAAATTTATTCAAATATGTCTGATTAATGGCCTTATAAGGCTAATGTCTTTATTTCTTTTATAAATTCCTTAAAATGTGTATGTATAAGTACAATTAGCCTTTTAATAGCCAAAAGTTAGAATCATAAAAAAAATGGATGTTTCTTCAATTACTTTGCGCACTAGTGCGCAAAATCAAACTATCCATCGGTTTCCAAGGTAATGTAAAGCCAAGTCATCTGATAAATCCTGAATGAATTATTTAATTTCCTGTTCAAATACAACATTTCGGCTTAATAACTTCCAAATTTTACATAAAATGTAATTAATAAGTTCTGATTTGATCGTTTAATTTGCAAACATATTTAATAGCAAAAGACTTATGAAAATCAAATATTAATTAAGAATAGTATGTAACATGCATCTTTATATTTCAGGGAGCAAGTGTCAGTTCCGTCAGCGAACTGGACGAGTCTCGACTATCCTTATTAGAACTGATGGACAAAGTCAATAAGATCATTGACAGTTTGAAGAAGTTAGTATCAGGAGTCATTGGAGATGCTCTAAATGTTCTTACGAATCTTATCAGAATCCTCGTTGATTTGAAAAATAAGTACTTGGATAAAGGTATCACCGCCATTACTGGAGAAATTCGAAAAGTGCTTGATTTCATTATGAAGCAGATCAATGAAGCCGCCGCCTTAGGAATTGACATTGGCAAATGCATCATTGGTAGTAACGACAAACTTAACAAACTTGGAGCTGCTCTTGTTTCTAATTTGACTAGCTGCGTCACCGGCATTGTTTCCTCCGTGCTCACCATGGTTAATAATGATATTAAAACCATCAATGATGTCGTTTCTAATATACTTGCCATCCCACTAGAACTTGGCAAATGTCCGTGGAACAATCTGTTCGACTGCGCCTCCGGTTTGTTAGATAAAGCCACCACTCTCTTGACAAGCTTACCTGGTCAAATCAACGATATCGTTAAAGCCGCTACTGATCTCGTTGCTGCTCTACCAGCACAACTGATAGGATGTATTACGAGCATTACTGCATCTGTTACTACAGAAACTCAAGCTATTGTTAAAGAAATTGGAACCTGCGTTGATGGTATTACTTCGGGAGGAACAACAACAGAACAAGGTACTACTCCAGGTTCTGGAGAAACAACACCACAACAAAATACTCCTACAGGTCCTGGAGAAACAACAATGTGGTTTCTGGAGAAATAACACCACAACAATGTAGATACTACAAATTATATTGTGATGTAAATGTAACCAGTTGTTTAAAAATAAATTTGGAATAATAAATTATAATTTGTGTTATTATTTGATATTATTTGTACTATATCCTTCCTATAAAACAATGGGCCTTTCAAGACTTTTTTGAAATTTTTATATATTAATCTACATAATAAAATTATTATACCCAAAAATAATTATTTTTTAAGCTTGTATTAAGCATGATAAAAATAAACTTTCGAAACAAATGAATATGACGTAGTTGCATCTTGTATTAAAGAGAGACAGATAAGACAGAGATAAATAACACGTAACTTCACATAACGTGTGTCGTTCTTAGTAGAATCGTAGAATGCTGAATGCTTGTTTCTTCTTCGTCTTCTTCTCAGTAAAATTGAGCACCGACAAACGTTTCAGACAAAGCTCTGTGATTGGCTTAATGCAACTACGTAATTGCAATGAGCGTTTTAAATTATTCAACTTTAACTTTCATATTTCAGCAATAAAGATATCATTTATGGTATGGTTTTATATTGTATTAAATATGATGTACGGTCAAGAATTTATTGTAATAAATATATATTAAAAAGCTCTACCACTTGAATCCCACATTACACATTCTGTTTACTAAATAAGTATTCTCAGTATAATAATGACAGGATTGGTTAAAACGTAGACACGTGACATAAAATGAAGCATTTCATTGAGTTTGAGAAACATACAAAAATAAACGTTGTAATTTCATTAAAAAATATAGTTTGAAATCAATTTTATTTTTCATTTGTTTTACGGCAATATGACGATCCTTGGTTTTGAAATAATAAATATTTATGTACATACAACATTATAATTTTAATTTTACATTAAATACCAAAACTTAAAATACTACAATGGTAGGTAGATGGCCATGTAAATATGTTATTTAAACAATCTTCAGTTTTTTATTAATTAATTGACGAAATAAATTTTCCAGTTATTTTATGGCCAGTTGTACCAACAAAATTTAAATTTTGAACTTGGTTTAAATTAATAAAAGCAAATCGAAATTACATACAAATGGAATAATTGATATTGCTCGCAAACATTCCACGTGCTTTTATTTATTTAAACTAAGTTTAAAATTTAAATTTCGTTGGGGGTCTTTTGATAATGAAATTCTTATCAAAGTGAAAGTTAATAAGTACATAAATAAATAATAATATTTTTTTGCTAAATCATCTGTGATATAATTACAGTTATTCAATACAATAGCTTTGTTTATTTCAGATTTCAAAGATAAAACAATAGTAATCTTTGTATGCCTACAATAATAAAGATTTACCTATTTGCATAAAATTTCGATTGTATTATCTTTTGATAGTTTGTACTTTATAAACCATTTTCTGTGATGTATTATTATAATTAATGATTTAATAAAATCTTTATTGGGTCATTTGTATAAAAAACAAAATAGCACGTGCTTCTAAGATGATATACAAAAGTCAGTTCAATTAAAATTAAAATTATAATGAAATAAAAAATATTTATATATTCCATTATTTTGCCAGGGGTATAATTGAAACCCTAGCCGCAGAAGTAAAAACAGATGTTGCACAATAATTATATATTGTTGTAAATAATTTATTAGTTGGGTTGCACAAATGACGGTAATTTATAAATTAAATAAAATAAAAATATCATCACGCCTTTTACCCATTACTGGGTGTGGCACTCTGCCTTAGCAGATCTCGGTAAGAGATATATTTATGCGTGTCAGCCGTAAAATCACGGCCCTCAAAGATCATAGGGGTGCACAGGGGTAATTTTAATGTGGTGAAAATTGTTTGTCAGCTGTGGGAATCGAACTGAGGTTCTCAAATTCACCGGCCGATTCAATACCACTGAGATACTTAACCCATAAATAATCAGTAATAATATAACAAGAGAGTGAAAATAAAATAATTTGACAGATCTTTCGAAAACTTGTTGCCAGGCAATAGTCACGAAAGCCCGCAGAGCTTGGGTGGCTATTGCCAAATGGCAACATCTTTGAGAAAGATACTGGAGAATTATTTTCTAATTTATCCAACTCTCGAGTTATATTTATTCAGATTATTTTTTAACTTAACTGTTTAGTTCGATTCATCCAACTTCATATCGATTGATTAATTATTATTATATTCTTGGAAGTTGTTTCCAAAATTTATTGGTGTATTTCTGTATCTGAAATGGATCTAAATCGATTTTGTCACACGTTTTACTTGACACGTTGACAGTTTTAAATAATTATTTGACAACTACCTATCATTTGTCACAAACAAAAAAACACCTACCGAGATTATTTCAGGGAATAATCACAAGAGCTTTATTCTCAGTATAATAATGATAGGATTGGGTAAAACGCAGACACGTGACATACAATGAAACATTTCATTGGGTTTGAGAAACATAAGAAAATAATCGTAATTTCATTAAAAAATATAGTTTGAAATAGATTTTATTTTTCATTTGTTTTACGGAAAAAAACGATCCATGGTTTTGGAATAATAAATATTTATGTAAATACAGGGTGATCAAAAGGAATTGTTATAGTTGGCAATACAATTCCAGAGATCTTTTTATTCTACAGTTTGCACAACGTCAGATAAAGGCGGAAATGCTATTTGACATTTCTAATAAATACAAATAGGTTATGTCAGGAGTCTAACAGCTAATAAAATTTTGACTTTTTAAGTAATAAAATTACTTTAGAAATAAATGTAACAATAAATGTACTCAAATTTAAATTTTAAATGTCAACAACAGAAAATGAATTTATGTATCAGGCTTACCAATTTCAAGTAGTTTTTTTTATTGCCAACTGTAACAATTCCTTTTGATCACTCTGTATAAATAAATTATATTTTAATTTTACATTAAATACCAAAACTTAAAATAGTTGAAATAAATTTATTTCAAATAGAAGATAAGGTAAGACGAAATTAATGAATATTTTTGATAAAAACTTAAGTGTTTTGATTTTTGGAAGTGATAATCACTAGTATATAAGCACGAAAAAATTAGAAGTCGATTCAGTTTCATCTGCCATTGAAGAAACAACAAATATGTTCTCCAAAAATATTTTCGTATTTGGGCTGCTAGCCATTCTCGCTTGCCAGGTAATTATTTAAATAATCTTAACAATAATATTATATTAAATCATAAGTCAAAAAAGTGATGTTTTATTTAACAAAGCGGTTGTTTGAAATACGCGGCCGCTGGCTGAGTATTTTAATGTGATGAGTCAAGTAGAGTCACTTTTCCGACGTATTACGTATACTATTTTATCTGAAGCAGTTTAATTTAATTAATAATTAATCATAAATGATTCAAAATGTTAATTTTTTTGATATGAATTGTATTGACAGCAGACTACGTACCAAGGTTATAATAATAAAATAAAAACCAGTCACAAAGTATAAAACAGTCAGATAAAGTGTTTACCAGACTGTTTTGTAGGTACTTTATCTGAATATATATTTTTTTAACTTTACTTTCCATATTAAAATTGGTCCGGAAAGCAGGCACTTTCTTACCGGTTTTAGGAAAAATAATGTGCTTGTATTTTATAATTTAATTATTTGAAGCAGAAAATCTACAAAATGATTCCGGATGACTTGGCTTTATTAAAATAATTAACTAGTAATATATTGATGGTGTAGCGGAAACATTGTTCGTGGCCATTTAAAAAAAAATATATTACATGTTAAAAATTTAAATTATTTAACTGATAAGTATGCAAAAAGTATCAGTTTTTTAATCTGATTTTTTATATGAATCTTACATATTTTTGATAAATTATTTTTGTAAATAACCACTAGTGGTTATTAAATTTGACTTGAAAATGGACACGAACCATGTGTCTGAAACGTCGTCAATGTATTGCTTGTTAATAGCTATTTATAAAACGAGTGCGCGTCATTTGCACAGACGTCTTCGTGCACGAATTTTGTACAATGCTTTTTAAAACGAGAAAAAATGATATAATTGACAATGAGGAAATTTATTAAAATTAAATCGTGAATTTATATTGCCATGAATTAACATTTGTTATTTGAGAACAAATTATTTATTTTTTCTCATAAAATTTGTTAAAATATTGCTGGGTTGCAAGAAAAATATAAAAATTGTAAGGTAGTAATGGACAAAAGGCTTGAAGTTATATATAAATAGGGTCAAGTATTGCGCAGTTTTGAGTTGGTTGATTTCTTTTTACTGTCTACTATGTTTTTGTTATAGATCTAGCCACTAGATGGCTCATTATGTACCTCAAATTAATTAAATTAATTTATTAAGAATTTTATCTCGTCAGTCGACTCTCTGACTCTTTAGGGCGAACATATAAATTTAAATTCATGTTTATTTTGACAATTGTAGCTTCGTAATTATTTTTTCATTTTGTTATATGTTCGCCCTAAATAAGAATTTTAACTCAACCTTTGTTGTTGTTTTTTTCACTTTATTTAACGTTGTTTGGTAAGTTAACTGTTGTATTGACTAACCATTTTTCGATTGTTAATTATTTTATATTATTATTTAGACCTAAAGACGGCCATAACCTTGGCCGTAACGTCGTTGTAATACTTCAATATATTTATATAAAACTTCAAGCCTTTTGTCCATTACTACCTTACAATATTATTATTGGCTTACTAAATAATCTACTAAAAATATAAAGAGTTCTTTAGTTAAAGAATTGTGTGTCTAACAGCAGTATCAATAGCGATTTTATGAAATTTATTGAACCATTAGTTGCCAATGAACCGATAAAACTTTCATGCAACCCAGCATATGTCTGATTAATGGCGTTATAAGCTAATGTCTCTATTTCTTTTATAAATTCCTTAAAATGTGTGTGTATAAGTACAATTAGCCTTTTAATAGTCAAAAGTTAGAATCATGAAAAAATTGATGATTTTTCAATTACTTTCCATCGGTTTCCAAGGTAATGTAAACCTTATTTTGTAGGGTTGTTGATTTTACGAATATTTCAGACTTCGTTTGTTCGGATTTATTGAACCTTCGAATTTTGATTCGAACTTTCGAATTTTTGAAAATTCGGAATTTAAAATTTTTCGAATTATTTGAATTGTGAATCTGGATCCTAACGTGAACACGGCATGTTGATATGAATTATTTGCAGAATAAATTCATGTGCACAGTTTTGTATTAATTCGTAAGTAATTATTATTATTTGCCAAATTAATTCAATTTAGATTTAAAATTTCGCTACACTGTCAAAAACGTTTTAATAAAGTCGTTTTTTTAGCCTTTTTATTGCCATTTTAAAACGTTTTACTAAAAGTCCATAGCATTTTTATGGGCGGTAAGAGAATAGATAACTTAATTAAGACGCCTAACCTTGCAGAGTTTTTGTAGGATATTTCGCCGAGTTTATTATTTAATTCGTGGCCGACTTTTCGCGAATTATGCGTGAGCGTGTTTGGAGATGACAGATGGCGTTAATTCAGTAGCAAAAAATTCGAGAATTCGAAGCTTCTAAAAATTCGAAAATTCGTAAATTCGAAGCTTCAGCAAGTTCGAAGTTCAAAACATTTGAATGTTCGAACATTCAGAAATTCAAACTTCGATGGAAATCAACGACCCTATTATTTTGAATGAGGCAAATTCCTTTACTAAAACCAAGTCATCCGATAAATCCTGAATCAATTATTTGATTTCCTGTTTCAAATACAACATTTCGGCTTAATAACTTCAAAATTTTACATAAAATGTAATTAGTAAGTTCAGATTTGATCGTTTAATTTGCAAACATATTTAATAACAAAAGGCTTATCAAAATAGAATGTAAATTAAAAATAGTATGTAACATGTATTTTAATATTTCAGGGGGTAAGTGCCAGTTCCATTACCGAACTGGACGAGTCTCGAGCATCCCTTCTCGAACTGATTACCCAAGTCAAGGAAATAATTGTCAGTTTGAAGAAGTTAGTAACAGGAACCATTGGAGATGGTCTAAAGACTCTTGTCAACCTTATCGCAACTCTCACAGAATTGAAAAAGAAGTTCTTGGAACAAGGTATCGCCGCCATTACTGGAGAAATTGGAAAAGTGCTTCAATTCATTCAGGACAAGATCAAAGAAGCCGCTGCCTTAGGAATTGACATTGGCAAATGCCTCATTGGTAGTAACGACAAACTTAACAAGCTTGGAGCTGATCTTATTTCTACTTTGACTAGCTGCGTCACCGACATTGTTAGCGCCGTGCTCACCATGGTCAATAATGATATTAAAACCATCAATGGTATCGTTAGTAATATAGTTGGTGTCCCAGTAGAACTTAGCAAATGTTTGCTCAGCCTGAAACCGATCAGCTGCGTCACCGGTTTGTTAGGTAAAGTCACCACTCTCTTGACGAGCTTGCCTGGTCAAATCATCGATATCGTTAAAGCCGCGACTGATCTCGTTGCTGCTCTACCAGGACAACTGATAGGATGTGTTACGAGCGTTACTACTTCTGTTAAAACACAAACTGAAGCTATGATTAAAGAAATTGGAACATGCGTTGAGACTGCCATTTCTGGAGGCAGAGGAATTTATATTTATTAATAAGATATTAACTACTGCAAGAATTTTTTTAAATCATGTAGATGTTACTATCATTTGTCTAAAAATAAATTTGGAATAATAATCAATAATCTGTGTTATTAGTTGATATTATTTACACCACATCCTTCCTATAAAACAAATACACATACCGGTAACTAAATAAGTAGGCGAAAATAATTTCCATGAGCAATTAAGTCATTTTAACGTTTTAATAGTCAAAATTTAAAACCATAAAAAAGGTGATTTTTCAATTACTTTGAACATCAGTTTCCAGGGTAATGTGCTCATAAACGTTATTCTGAATGATGCGAATACAAATTAGTACATTGCATAATAAGTCAGGAAAATGATAGTTTACTTGACGAATCGGTTGTTTGACATATTATGTATACAATTTTCTCTGAAACCGTTTAATTTAATCAATAATTAATTATGAACAATTCAAAATGTCTAAATTTTTTTGATATAAATTGTAAATTCGTTAGCAAATAATGCTTCCAGTAGGAAAATATCTGAAATACAAGCTTAATTAAATTAGCAAAAAAATATCATTTTCTAAGGACCAGTTTTTCAATCACCGATTAATATTAATCATGATTAAATAACAAATAAGAAAAAATCTGGTGTAGTCACCACACGACTTTCTTATGCACAACATATTTAATATTTAGAATATATGAATGTTATATAATATTATTAAACTTGTAATTTAGTTTTTCACTAATTCAGCATTTATCTATTTGAAACATATAAAATATCAAATTTGTTTACGTATAATTTTTTTGTAATGTTGACTACTCTATGCCTAACTTTACTGATGATGCATATACAGGATGTCCGTTTTTCGAACCTAACCCTTGGAATCTCAAGAACCGTGAGATACGAAGTCGATTGAATTGAGGCAAAATTGCCAAATTAGTTGACCATTTTAATGATGTATTTGTTTTTCCGAAAAAAGACATAGATAACTAGATAAAGCGAAAATAAAAATTTATGTTTTTGTTTCTAATGCTACTATGATTATTGAAATATATTATTAAATATAAAAATTAATTTTTCTCAAAATTAGACGCATATACAGGAAAATTGAAAATAACATTTTATGTTCCAAATATTTTTGCTAACATCTTTTATTAGAAACTTTTTTCGTAACTGATTCCATTTTTGAAATAAATGGAATTTATTGTTTTGTGTGTCCAGTAAACTTCCTCTTCCGGTTTTTCAATCTCATTCAAAATCAACTCAGCTCTTCGTATTTTCTTGAAACTTATAATTACCAAGTTTCGTTACCAAATCTTATCTCGTTCATGAGATATTGCACACTCGGACACATATCCATCTATCCACACATGTACACACACACACCCCCACATTCTTAGTTATATCTTTGCCTTAGATTTTTACTTTTGTCATTTTCTATTTGCATCTAGTTTTTTTCCTACAAACAATTCAACCCATGCCAACGCATGAAAATTGAATAAACAGTTGTATTACACTCGCGGTTTGAATAACTATAATTTTTCATTCGTTTTACGAAAAAACAACTTTTGACATAATAAATATTTAGGTAAATAGAACACTGGAAATAAATTTATTTAAAATAGAAGATAAGGTAATAAGAAATTAATAAATAGTTGCGATAAAAACTTAAGTGTTTTGTTTTTCGCAGGTGACAATCATTAGTATATAAGAACAAAAAAATTCAAAGTCGATGCAGTTTCATTTGCCATTGACGAAGCAAAAAATATGTTCTCGAAAAACATTTTCGTATTTGGGATGCTAGCCATCCTCGCTTGCCAGGTAAATGGTTAAATAATCTTAGGAATAAAATAAATAAATATATCATCACGCCTTCTACCCATTACTGGGTGTGGCACTCTGCCGAAGCCGATCTCGATAAGTGATATATTTTGCGCGTGCAGTGCGGTTACCAGTCGTCAAATCACGGCCCCCAAAGATGTTAGTGGTGGAAGAGCCTTATACTTTACCGCTCGCTTAGGAAAATATAAATTGTTGCTGAAATCTTAATTTATTGAAACAATACTTACAAAATCTAAAATATAGATTAGATTCATTATTACACTTTTACGCATATTATACGAATGAAGTTTGTTGCGCTATGATTTGAAGTTGTACCTGAACACAGCTAGGCAGCAGTGCCAACTTAATGAGGATGAGGGATGTTAAAATTTAAAGTTTTCACAGTTTTGTATATTTATTCCGGAACTTGAAATGATGTTTGATAAATTTGAGGATAAATTAGATTCTGTGATATTCTCATTAGAATTTGCAGTTAGTACGCCAATCACTATTTTCTGAGATTTTTGAGCACATTTTTTATTGATGTGTGAAAATTTATCACAAACAATGATTGTTGATAACAGAATTTTTTAATTATTTACTTTGATACTGATATCGTCATGGTTACATACAATACAGAAATTGGTGGAACGTGAATTGAACTAGCCCAATATTATTTTTAAAATTTTTTTAGTAAGTAAAGTCGTAGAAAAAATTATGTGTGTGCCTCAAGCGTAAAGTATCTTTATTGCTGTCGCTCTATTACAGCGCTCGCTTCGCTCGCGCTTCAATTACCGAGCACGAGCAATAAAGATTCACTTTACGCTCTTGACACACAAATAACTATTGTCCTGACGATGGTTGAAGTGTCAACCGAAACGTCAATATTATAAAAAATTCAAAATTTTCACTGAATTTATGTTTACATTTTATGTTAGATTTGTTATTTGAATGAATTAGTATTTTTTCCGCTTTTCTTGCGTAATGGATAAATCGCTCATGATGTAACATGGTATCTTTATACTTCAGGGAGCAAGTGCCAGATCCGTCAGCGAACTGGAAGAGTCTCGTTCATCCCTTAACGAACTGATTGACCAAGTCAAGGAAGTCATTGCCAATTTGGAGGAGTCAATATTTGGAACCATTGCAAATGCTACAGAAGCTCTTGTTAAACTTATTGGCTTCCTTGCCGAAGAGAAAAAGAAGTTTTTGGATAAAGGTATCGCCGCCATTTCTGAAGGAATTGGGAATGTTCTTGACTTCATTCAGAATAAGATCCAAGAAGCCGCTGAATTAGAAGTTAACATTGGAATATGCCTCTCTGGTCGCAGTGAAGAACTTGACAATCTTGGATCTGGGCTTTTTGTTAATTTGACTGATTGCATCACCACCACTGTTGGCTCCATGCTCAACATGATCAAAAATTATATTGAGAAGATTAGACAAATCGTTGGTTATATAACTGAATTGCCATTGAAAATTATCAAGTGTAGAATTACCTCTAAACCGTTCGAATGCATCACAACGTTATTGGCTGATGCCACCACCATCCAGAAGAACTTGGGTGATCAAATGTACGACATCGTTAAAGGGGCAGTTGATGTAGTTACAGATCTTCCAAAACAACTGATGGTCTGTACTGAGGACATTTCTACATCCATTACAACTCAAACTCAAACAATGATTGATGATATTGGTACTTGCGTCGATGATATCATTTCTGGAGGAAGCGACTGAATGTTTTCTTCGACTTATTTGTAAAATATATTATATTTTTCAGTAAAATATCAGAAATATATTACTAATGTAAATAGTTTTAAAAATTATGTTTTGATGTAACTACAAGATGTTATCATTTTTGTAAAATAAATTTAAAATAAAAATTAATAATTTGTATTTTGGTTTGATATTATTTGCACTACATGAAGAATTATTAAATAGGCGAGAATAATATCATTGAATAATAAAATCATTTTTGTGCGCCAATTTTGTTAGTATTAATTACGAAAAAGATTACTTAAATAACGAAAATAATAAAAGATCTTTAGATGAAAATTTTTAATATTCAATAATAGTACATAAGTTCTTCAAAAAAATAAATTGCAACATAAAATCATTAATTGTTATCAAAAATTTCACATTAATTTAAAAAAAAAGGTTGGTCAATAATGATTATCTTGGAAACAGCATTATAAACAATTTCAGTCCATTTTTTATTTATAGGTATCAAGATAGGCATTTTAATTTAACAAGAAACAGCAACATTAAAAATAGTCGAAATGCATTTATTTTAAGTAGAAGATAAGATAATACAAAATTAAAAAAATAATGAATATTTTTATTAAAAATAAGTGTTTTGATTTGTGCAGGTGATAATCATTAGTATATAAGAACAACAAAATTAGAAGCCGAAACAGTTGCATCTGCAATTGACGAAACGAAAAGTATGTTTTCAAAAAGAATTTTCGTGTTTGGGCTGTTAGCCCTCCTCGCCTGCAGGGTAAGTATTTAAATAATCTTAGAAATAAAACAATGTATAGTCACACTAGAATATGAAAGTAAATAAATAAATAAATATATATATCAGGCCTTTTATCCATTACTGGGTGTGGCACTCTGTGATATATTTATGCGCGTGAAGTGCGGTTACCAGCCGTCATATCACGGCCATTAAAGATGTTAGTGGTGGAGGAGCCACAGGGATAATTTTTAAATTGGTGAAAATGTTTTATCGGCGATGGGGATCGAATCAGGGTTCTTAGGATCCACAGGCTGACTTGATACCACTGAGCCTAATCCATTACCCCCTAAAATGTTGAATTAGTCAAATTAATTTAAATTACGTTCTCAAAAAAGTATAACCAAACTCTAATATAATGTTTTTACCATTTAGTTTTCGGAAACTGATTTCGATTATCTTTTTAAAATCGGTCCAGAATAAGATTAGTTAATCCAAAATTCAAGATTGTCTAATCTAATGCCAAACCGATTTAAAAATGTTAATTCAATTCATTTTCCAAAAACTAAATTGTAAGAAGATTATATTAAAGTTTATTTAAACTTTTTTGGAATATGGTTTAACTAAATTTGAGAAATCCAAAATTCATGATTGGTCAGATTATTTAGAGAATTGGATTGTTAATTTTGAATCATTTGGGTTACAAAAATAAATAAAAAATAAATTATCATCAAGCCTTTTACCCATTACTGGGAGTGGCACTCTGCCGGAGCAGATCTCGGTAAGTGATATACTTATGCTCGTGAACTGCACAGACTAGCCGTCAAATCACGGCCCCCAAAGATGTTAGTGGTGGGGAAGTCACAGGGGTAATTTTAAATTGTCGGCTGTGAGGATCGAACCAGGGATCTTTGGATCCACAGGTCGACTTGCTACCACTATGCCATTACATAAATAAATAAATATAAATAAATATATCATCACGCCTTTTATCCATCGCTGGGTATGGCACTCTGCCAAGACAGATCTTGATGAGTGATATATTTTTGTGCGTGAAATGTGGTTACAAGCCGTCAAATCAAGGCCCCCAAAGATGATAATGGAAAGGGAACCACAGGGGTAATTTTTATATGGTGAAAATTGTTTATCGGCTGTGGGAATCGAACCGAGGTTCTCAGGATCCAGAGGCCGACTCGATACCAGTTGAACTAGCTACCCTATGTAATTAATTAAGAAATCTATGTAACATGTGTTTTTATATTTCAGGGGGCAAGTGCCAGTTCCCTCACCGAACTAGAAGAGTCTCGGGCATCTCTTGGCGAACTAATTGACCAAGTCAAGGAAATCATTGCCAGTTTGGAGAAATTAGTATCTGGAACAATCGCAGATGCCCTAGAAACTCTTCGTAACTTACTTAGCACTCTCACAGAATTAAAAAATAAGTTTTTAGATGAAGGTATCGCGTCCATTACTGAAGGAATTGGAAACGTGATTGAATTCATTCAGAACAAAACCAAAGAAGCCGCAGAATTAGGAATTGACATAAGCAAATGCATCGCTGGTCGCAAAGAACAACTTGAGCAGCTTCGGTCTTCACTTGTTGCTAATTTGACTGATTGCATCACAACGACTATTGGCTCCGTGCTCACCATGATCAATGATGACATTAAAGTCATCAACCAAATCGTTGGTAATGTAACTGACATCCCAGTGAAGCTTTCCAAGTGTTTGATCAGTTTGAGACCGATCACTTGCGTTACTAAATTGTTGGAAGACGTCACCACTCTTCTGAAGAACTTGCCTGGTCAAATCGCCGACATTGTTAAAAACGCTTCTGATCTAGTTGCTGCTCTTCCAGATCAACTGTTGGGTTGTGTTCAGAATATTTCTACATCCGTTGCGATTCAAACTAAATCTATCATTGAAGAAATTGGAACCTGCGTTGATGGTATTATTTCGGGAGGAACAACAACTGAACAAGGTACTACTACAGTTTCTGGAGAAACAACCACAGAACAAGGTACTACTACAGTTTCTGGAGAAACAACCACAGAACAAGGTACTACTACAGTTTCTGGAGAAACAACCACAGAACAAGGTACTACTACAGTTTCTGGAGAAACAACCACAGAACAAGGTACTACTACAAATGCTGTTTAAAATCATGTTGTGATAAGTATTACCATTTCGTTAAAAATAAATTTGGAATATTAATTAATAATTTGTGTTATTATTTGATATTATTTGCACTATATCCTTCCTATAAAATAGGGTTGTTGATTTTTAGAATATTCTAAACTTCGAATTTAGATTCGAACTTTCGAATTTTTGAATATTCCGAATTTTCGAATTTTGAAATATTCCGAATTTACGAATTTTCGAATGATTCGAATTGTGAATCTGGATCCTAACGTGAACACGGCATGTTGATATGAATTATTTTCAGAATAAACTCATTTGCAGAGTTTTGTATTAATTCGTAAGTAATAGACCATTTTAAAAATGTCCGCGACCCCTAGGTGTTTATTTTTTGAACTAATAACTTAGTGCCGCCAAATGGCGGCGAACGAGATATTTCAAAATGAATGTAAATACAAAGTAAGTGAAATGTTTATAGTGAAAATGAAAACTTATTGTAGCATCAAAATAAATTAAGTATATTTATCAGTTATTTACAAATTATGTTAATATCATTCTTTTCTTCTGTTCACATTTTGAGGAAAAGAGTGAAATGAAATGTTTCTTGTTTTTTTTAAATTATTATTACAATCCTGTACACAGCATATAGTACCCGTCATAATTACTATTATTAATTACTTTTATGAAGAAACAAATACTAAGCAACAAATATAATCGATTTGTCACTTGTCAAAACATAAACAAACATGAGTATACGGCACTAACTTTTTTTATCTACGTCTAACGTTTGCACATGCGCAATGAATTTTTAAAATGGTCTATTATTATTATTTGCCAAATTAATTCAATTTAGACTTAAAATTTCGCTACACTGTCAAAAACGTTTTAATTAAGACGTTTTTGTATTCTTTTTATTGTCAAATATGTATTTTGTAATAAATTATCGATTCTTGCTTTTTAAATATAAATAAAACATTTAATGTTTCATAAGTATCATATACGGCCATGTGCAAATTTCTAAAACCATATCTATTATTTTATTTATTTAAAAGAAGTTGACTAAAAAAATCACGAAGTCACGTACTAAAATAATTGCTTATTTTCATGAAATAATAACAAAATCTATAATAAAGACTTGCTTAGTAATGCTTTTGCCACAAATTATTTTCAATCGAACGAAATAACATACATCTAAATCAATTTTGAAGCAAAATGAATTCAATATTTTATTATTTTCTTCTTACTGCTTTGTCGGTAAGTACTTTATTATGTATAATAAAAATAAATAAATATATCATCACGCCTTTTACCTATTACTGGGTGTGGCACTCTACCAAAACAGATCTCGGTAAGTCATATATTTATGCGCGTGAAGTGCAGTTATCAGCCATCAAACCACGGCTCCCAAAGATGTTAGTCGTGGGGGAGCCACAGGGGTAATTTTAATTTGGTGAAAATGTTTGTCGTCTGTGGGATCGAACCAGGGTTCTCAGAATCCACAGGCCGACTCGATGCCACTGTACCATTACTTTATTATAACATTTCTTAACTAAATATAAAATAAATAAATATATCATCACGCCTTTTACCTATTACTGGGTATGGCGCTCTGCCGAAGCAGATCTCGGTAAGTGATATGCGCGTGAAGTGCGGTTATTAGCCGTCAAATCACGGCCCTCAAAGATATTTAGTCGAGGGGGAGCCATAGAGGTAATTTTAATTTGGTGAAAATGTTTATTGTCTGTGGGGATCGAACTAGGGTTCTCAGGACCCACAGGCCGACTCGATATACACTTTATTATAACATTTGTAAACCAATAAAAACAATCACTTTATAATAGATGTCAGTGAGGGCGATACCAACCGTTGAAGATTTATTTGATGAAACAAGCTCAAGTGCTAAAGAACTGTGCGGAGAAAATTCAGGATCGATACAAAAATCAATAGAAGCAATGGCTAAAACCAAAGCTTCTTGTTTTGATATCGAAAATGAACATGTTAAAAAAGGATTGGATTGGAATAAGGAAATAAAGGAAATGTTAGGTAACTACTACGAATCATCCGAGTCAAGTGAATCCGCAGATGAGAAACAGGAGATTAAAGAAACTATGTCCGATTGTGAACTTGAATATTCAAAATGTGTAACGCTTACTGTTAACAAGGCATTAAAATCGATCAATAAAGAAATAGAAACTATGAACGTAATATCAGGTAATATTACACTCGTTTGCAGGCAACCAAAAGTGTGTTTAACTAAGGATGAAAGTAGAGCCTGTTTCTTTAGTTTACGCAAAACTTTAGAATATTACTTAAGTCCTGAATTTCTTCTAACGATTTCTGAAATTACCGATAGAGTTGAAGAAAAGTATCAAAATTTGGTAAAAGATTTGGATGCCTGCTATAGCAAAATGATATTGCGTGTAATTAAAGAAGCACCTGGTGTTATTAGGGCTTTGCTAACACAGAACGAGTTTTTTCATTAAATATGTAAGCCTTTAATTTTCATATATACATTGGGATGTAATAATTAATAAAAATATATATACTTGTTTACTGTCCATTGGGTTGTTATGAATGGTTACCGTCCATTTTCCCGAATATAATTCCCGAATGAAAATTTGTAACAGGAACAATTTCCCGAATTACAATTTCCCTAACGGATATTATACAAATGCATTTTTACGAATTTAAATTTTCCGAAAAAATCTTATTCCTGAATGACATTTGCTAATTTGCTCATTTCCAGAATGTAACTTTTTGAATGCAAATTTCAAAAATAATCTTCTTGAATAACTAAAATGCAAATTTCCTATATCCCATTACTGGGTGTGGCACTCTGCCGAAGTAGGTCTCGATAAGTAATATATTTTGCGCGTGAAGTGCGGTTAACAGTCGTCAAATCACGGCCCTCAAAGATGTTAGTGGTGGGGGACCCACAGGGGTAGTTTTAAAATGGTGAAAATTGTTTGTCGCCTGTGGAAATCGAATCAAGGTAAATAATTATTCGAGAAAAAATTTAAAAATTGTCATTCGGGAAATTGCCATTTAAAAAAATTGTCAATCGAAAACTACAAAAAATTAGCAAACAGGAGAAAGGCATTCAAGGAATAATAATGCAGCAAAAAAGCCAATAATTATTTAATTTTTTCATATTTAGAGTGATCAAAAGAAATTGTTACAGTTGGCAATAAAATAAAAAATAAATAAATATATCATCACGCCTTCTACCCATTACTAGATGTGGCACTCTGCTGAAGCAGATCTCGGTAAGTGATATATTTTGCGCGTGAAGTGCGGTTACCAGTCGTCAAATCACGACCCCCAAATATGTTAGTGGTGGAGGAGCCACAGGGATAGCTTTTTCAAATTATGAAAATTTGTTGCCTATGGGAATCGAATCAGGGACCTCAGGATCCACAGGCCGACTTCATACCACTGAGCTAGCCATCCCATATTACAGTTGGCAATAAAAAAAATACTTGAAATTGGTAAGCCTGGTACATAAATTCATTTCCTGTTGTTGACAGTGACATTTGAAAATTTAAATTTAAATTTGAGTACATTTATTATTACATTTATTTCTAAAGTATTTCTATTACTTATAAAGTTAAAATTCTATTAGCTGTCAGTCTCCTGACATAACCTATTTGTATTTATTAGAAATGTCAAATAGTATTACCTCCTTTACCTGACGTTGTGCCAACTGTGGAATAAAAAGATCTCCGGAATTGTATTGCCAACTGTACAAATTCCTTTTCATCACTCTGTATTAAACATTATTGATTAATTCATGTTATCAATAGTCGGAATTATCAAGTTTTTAAATAAGCATTTGTTGTTGCATTTTAAATTGAGTCATTCGTTATTTCTTAAACCACATTTTAAAAATAATTGGTCCCATGTTTAGAAACAAAGTCACGTAAACCATAAATATAGAAAATATGTTTACTTTAAATTTTTTAATATTTAATAATACATCATTCCTTCAAGAAAATTTTCTGGCAATACAGGACCAAAATAATAAAATTGTTTACTTAAATATTTGTAATTTTGTTTGTAAAACATATATTATTGTTAATTTATTAGTTGTTTACTTTTTAGGTAAGTTTACTTAAACAAATATACAGGATTTTTGCATGATTGTTTTCTGTGTATTATTTCCTTTCAAAATTTTTATTACCTACAATTAATTCCGATCGTAGAAAAAAATATTGTGTACACCTCTGGTTGAAAGTATCTGGATCTTGCATATTTGCAGCCCTCATTTCAATCTCTACCCTTGGTTTGCAAACAGTTACAATTTGCAACCCTTGATATTTATTTATTTATTTTGTTACTCTGCACAATAGGAAGTAAATCCCAATTACAGTACAGGGGGCCTACAGCTTATAGTGGAATCCGAAACACTCAGACACAATCGTATTTTTTTGATAGTAGATGACAATGAGATTTAAACGCACGACCTCTTGCTTGCTAATTAAGAAACGCAAGTTTTACCTCGCTTTTATCCACTGAGCTACGGTTGCCTGTTACACATATAAATAACTATTATACGATTATTATACCAATCTGTAATACATACACGTACAATTATTTTATTTTGCAACTAAATAAAATCACGTGATTGATAATGTGAAAATATTTAGAATATAACACGTAGATGCGCAAGACTGTATATATTTTTACTCAGCGTGTATCCGTGTTTTATCTCAAAATGTGACTTTGTAACAACAACTTCAAATAACTAAATATAAGAATGATTATAAGAAACGCAAAATTCTGTTACACGATAGCAAAATGGCTGACAAAACCATACCCATGTTTTTACTCCTTTTAATACTATTTATTTCGCAGGTAAGTTACAATTTTTCTTTAACAACCCGATTCTCAAAAATGTTTTAGCGAATCCTGCATTTTGAGTTAGCAAATCGTCTAATTTGATCTCTTTCCGAAAACTGCGTAGTAACAAGATTATATTAGTGTTTATCTAAACTTTTTTGAGAATATGGTTCAGCATAAAAAGACTAATTAAAAATTCCAGATTAGTTAAAACTCTTTTGAGAATTGGGCTATAAAAGTTTATAATATTCAATCTATGGCTGTATTCTATTTGCTATTTGGTTCATTTAAATCAGATCAGATAAATTCAACCAAATGACTAACAGAACTGAACTAACCAAATTACATTTATTGGGGTGGATTACTTCACATTAAATGAGAGTCAATAAACTGTAGATAGCAGGTAATAAAAAAAAAAGTGAAATCAGTCAAATAAATAAGTGATCTGGTTCAGTAAAAGCTACTATTGGCACCGACCGTTAAATCTGCTAAAATACTAAAATAAAACATGACATAAAATAGAGAGAGAAAATAAACAGTCGTCATATAATTTAATTTAATAAATTAATTAATTCGTTTTCAGTTCTTACGTAGAGTGTTTAACTGCAATTGTGTGGAATTCACTTCCGAAAACAAGCACAGGGCGACACCTCCTTCCTCTCTTATCTTTTTGTTTCATTTTCAGTTACTGCATTGTGTGGACTTTTCATTCATATACAATTGCAGGCTATCACTTTCATCTTTTCTAATCTTTGTAGATTCGTTATTAGACTCATTGTTAGGAGTAAGCGCGGGTAATTTGAGATGTTTTATGCATGTGTTATGTACATTGAAGAAAGAAGATGAATGATAAGTGAATAGGAGTGATTGGATGGATGTGATTGAGGGTTTGTTATGTAAGAATGATTTCAAGTGTAATAATTGAATGAGTTTATATGGAGGGATCTATGAATGTGGTTGAAGTGAGGGTGGTGTGTTTGGATGATAATGTTTGACGGGGGCTGATTATTTGATGAATGTTATGAGTGAATGTTTTATGAGTGATTTTAGGGTTCGTGCTGCCCCATTTGATGGGACTCATTTATTACACTCGAAATCATTTATCACACAACAAACCTTGAATCACATCATTCCTATTCACTTATCATTCATTTTCTTTCTTCAACGTACATAACATATGCATAAAACATCTCAAATTACTCACGTTTACTCCTAACAATTTTTATATTAAAAGAAAACTATTTTCAGGAATCAGTGTTCTCACATTGTGAAGATAACAATGAAGATTATAAAAAAGGTATGCAATACTATAAATAAAATTGAATTTATCTAATTTTACCAAAAACATTTCAGACTGTTCTAAAAATAAGAAACAATGTTCTATCGAAGAAATAACAGCTCAAATTCTATCTACAATGGCAAATTTTGCAAATATTGTAGATACACAAGAAGCAATAAACATGAATACTGATTTCATCCACCTAATTATAGATACTACAAGTATACTATTAGAAAGTTCATCTTACACAATAGATAAAATTAGAGCCACTCTATTTTCCACAATCTTTTTAAACCAGCCCAAAAATCCTGGAAACTGTTTAGATGACAAAATAGAAAAACTAAACACACTTAGTAGAAAGATCATCACCGACAGAAACGAATGTGTAACCGTCTATCATAATACAGGTCTCGACTGGTTACTAAATATCAATATTACCCTCAATGAAATAAAATGGAACATTACAAATTTACCAGTAACATTTTATAAATGTTTATTCGACAGCCATAATGATTTTGAATGCTCTTGGCAATTGTTAAACACAATACAAGGTTGGTCAACCAAACTACCTGAAACAATAGCTACCCTTCGTAACAACGCGGAGAAAATGGCCGACGTAGTCACGGGGAATGTAACAAATTGCATCAGCATGAGCGTAGCATCATACGCGACACAAATCATCAATTTTGTCTTAGAAATTAGCCGATGTATCCATCCAGATGAAAATACTTCAGAGGAATCTTATTTCTTAAACTCTTTTTATCCCCCAGATTTAACCCAAGCTATATTTAATATTGACAATATTGTTCATGAATTAAACAGATATGCTAGTTTTATTGATGACTGTAAGAATCAATCAATCACTAAAGGAATAGATTCTATTACCAAACTATTTGGTGATCAGATATCTGTTATTAACTCGATGAAAGACCAAAATATTTTGACTGAAGGCTTACCTAAATGCATAACTAAGTTTAGTGAAACTGCAAATAATGAGATGACCAAATTGTTTAATCTTTTACGGCAGTGTCAAACATTTAATACACAGGCATTAGAAATGTTTATTTCTACTCAAATACGTAAGTTCATGGAGATAATGGATAAAATTGTTGATATACCCATACAGTTTATTCGATGTTCCTTTGATATGTTTTGCATTTCTGAAGTTTTTCAACAAATACATGAAGTATTGGATATAGCCAATGAACTTCCAAATTTGAGGAATGCGGTAATGGTTCAAATACTACCAGTACCGCAATTACTGGAGGAGTGTAGTACTAAAATTACGGCTACTACTGTTCAGTTTATTTCTTCCGAAATGGATTGTTGGAATAAGACTACTAGTACATAAATGTTTTCTGCAAATTGTTAAATTTAATGTTAATAATGGTGTAATAAATATGCAAAGATCTATATTTTTGGGTGTAATGTAATATAGTCAGAGCTGGGCAGTAGCTAGCTAGTTTTGTAGTTTAGCTACTAGCTTAGCTACGGTTACCTGAGCTGTAGCTGTAGCTTAACTAAATGTGAAAAAATATAGCTGTAGCTTGTAGCGAGCTGATTTTTTTCTAGTAGCTTAAAAATATTTTTATAACAACTGAAGCTACTTTTAAAGCTACTTCTTGTAGCTTAAAGCTACTTTTTGTAGCCCAAAGCTACTTTTTGTAGCATAAAGCTACCACTATTCATTAAGGAATACTTATTAATTTTTGTTTTGTATTTGAATTGTATCTTCTTTATTGTTTTCTATAACTGTAGGATAACAAGTTATTATATAGTGTAAAATCTATTAACATATTTTATTTTTCACTTGTTCTTAACCTATCCTACTTTTGTATTAAATATTAGATGAACTAAACATTGACTGTTTAGGAGTCTTCTGTTTATGTGACTGTTAATTTATTCCGATATGAATAAGATTTATAGCAAAATAAATTAACAGTACATTTGTCCATTTGCGATTTTTTATATTTATTAACAGTCATTATAACAAAAGACTAATCAACTAATCATATGACAATGGCAACTTTAATAATTCACAATAATTGAAAAAAGTAGCTTTAAAATTTAACAGCTACTTTAATGAAAGCTTTTAGCTGTAGCTTAGTTATATTTTATAAAATGTAGCTTATAGCTGTAGCTCAGCTACTTTTTTAAAGAATAGCTGTAGCTGTAGCTTAGCTACTTTTTTTAAGTAGCTTGCCCAGCTCTGAATATAGTTTTGTTTAATTTTTCCTATTGTAAATACATTACAAATTTTCATAATTTGAAAAAGCTATCCCTGTGGCTCCTCCACCACTAACATGTTTGGGGGCCGTGATTTGACGACTGGTAACCGCACTTCACGCGCAAAATATATCACTTACCGAGATCTGCTTCAGCAGAGTGCCACACCCAGTAATGGGTAGAAGGCGTGATGATATATTTATTTATTTTATTTTGTAAATACATTTAAATAAATAAACAAATATATCATCACAACTTTTACCCATTACTCGGTGTGGCACTCTGCTGAAGTAGATCGCATGTTTTTGTTATAACGAAAAAATTACGGTTTTTTACTTTTAATCTGAGACGATAAATGATAAAGGATAAGTCAAGTTGGAAACAGTCATTGTTTATTATTGTACAATAAATGCAACTTCTACAAAAATTAATACTTGCAAATCAGTTGATTTAATTGAATATCTATAAATAATAATTAATCTTAATTATTTCAGATGGAATGTGATAATCAGCAGTTTTGAAAGAAAAATTAATACATATTAAAAACGCAATAATGATAAATTTGAGTGTATATATGTTTAAGTTAAAGTCAGATAAGATTTTGTAAATGTATAAATAGTAAAATCTACTGCTCGTTAAATAGATGAAGACTTCTATAACAATGAAAATCATGAGAAACTACGTGATTTGTGCTATTCTCGTTATTACTATTTCTTTATTACAAGTAAGTTCTGATTTAATTACTATACACAACAAAAGTTTCATAGAAATCGTGCCAAAAATTGTTTGAAATGGTATCTCATAAGCATTACTGTGGCAACGCGCTTGTATATTAACTTATAAAATTGAGAGCTGCCCACGGATCGCGCCATATAGAATTCTATTTTGAACAATAGAATCGCTGTCATCTGTCAAGTAAAAATTATGATTTTCCGTAATATAACATAAAATAATTGGTGCTTTTTATATCAGATAGTGCACAAATGATATAAACTACATTTCTACTACAAAAATATTTATAATGGGGTACTCATTTGGCGATTTTAAAATTATCGCCTGAATTTTTACCAAAACGGTCAAGTAAAGTACGTATCCAAGGCTACAACAATAGCTGTATTCCATTTGCCACTTGGTTCACTTAAATCAGTTCAGATAAATTAGACAACATGACTAAATCTGCATTCCATTTGTCACTTGGTTCACTTAAATCAGTTCAGATAAATTAGACAACTTAACTAAATGAACTGAATGAAGCAAACTGATGCACTTATTGGAGTGAATTACTTTAAAGTAAATTAGAATCTGTAATTCTAGTACAGAAAATAAAGTCAGCGAAGTAATCCAGCAAAATAAATAAGTGATCTGGTTCAGTAAATGTAAGTTAGATCTGATCCAAATGGCAAATGGAATACGCCTTAAATGAACTAAATTTAGCAAACTGATGCACATATTGGGGTGAATTATTGCAAAGTTAATTAGAAACAGTAATTATAGGACTGGAAATAAAGTCAACGAAGTAATTTAGCGAAATAAATAAGTGATCTAGTTCAGTAAATGTAACTTAGATCTGATCCAAATGGCAAAAAGAATATGGCTAATAATAACAGTCTGGTAAAGTACAAATCAATCTGGTAAAGATTTTACCTTATTGTTTTTTAATTATTTATGATAAATTATTGATTAAATGAAACGGTTTCAGAAAAAAATAGTATTCGAGTACATAATACGTCAGGAAAGTGTTTTTACTTGACTCAGCGGATTAAAATACTCGACTGGCGGCTTCGTATTTCAAACAACCGTTTCGTCAAGTAAAATATCACTTTCCTGCCTTATAATGTAATATACTATTTCCTGAAACCGGCAAGAAAGTACCTACTTTCCTGACCTATTTTAGTATGGAAATTAGTCAAAACAGTCAAGTAAAGTATGTGTACGTATTCAAGTTTACAATAAAAATAACAGTCTGGTAAAGTGCAAAACAGTCTGGTGTCTGCTGTCAATACAATTCATAACAAAAAAATAAACATGTTGAATTATTTATGATTATTTATTAATTAAATTAAACGAATGGGGTGGCTAGCTCAGTGGTATGAAGTCGGCCTGTGGATTCTGAGAACCCTGGTTCGATTCCCACAGACGACAAACAATTTTCATAATTTCAAAAAACTACCCCTGGGGCTCCTTCATCACTAACATCTTTGGAAGCCGTGTTTTTACGACTGGTAACCGCATTTCACGAGCAAAATATATCACTTACCGAGATGTGCTTCGGCAGAGTGCCACACTCAGTAATGGGTAAAAGGCGTGATGATATATTTATTTATATTTATTTAATTTAAATTAAACGGCTTCAGCAAAAAATACGGTAGGAAAATGTTTTTACTAAAATACGAGGCTGCAAAGTTTATTAAGAAAAAAATATTATTTTTGGCTCTCCCTAGCTATACTTTTAATCATTTCCGTACGTTATGAGTCATCCTGTATACACCTAGTAAAATACAGTTCACTACACATTCTTTTATTTTTTCAGCAATCAACTGCAACATCTTCCACCGAACCAAAATCAATAATCATCGACGCAATAAAGAACCAAATCAAAAAACTAATAAGCTTAGTAGAGAGCATAGCAAACAAAGCAATAGACGACCTCGTAGAAATCGAGCACAAAATAGGAGAAATAACATCAGGCGCCATCAAATTAGCAATCGACGCCATCAACTTCGTAATCGATGGAGCAATAGACACCGTCCGTCAAATCGCAGAAGATGCTCTCGACGCCGGAATCAACATCACAGAATGCTATGTGAAAAGCGTAGACAACCTCAACATCATCCGTCGACAACTCCTCGCCGATGAAGTGTTATGTGCTACCAGCCAGATGGATGACTTCAATGATATCATCAACGGGGCTGTGACGAACTTCACCGATGATCTGAAGATGATTGGCGGGCTTCCGAAGAGACTTCAGGAGTGTCTTACCAGTTTGAACGCGATTGCTTGCGTTGCGGAACTTGTGACGGATTTAACACGTCTTCAGCAGGAGATTCCGCAGCAAATTCTTGGTACTATGATGGATATCACTGAGTATATGACCGGGTTTGAGATGAGAGTACATAAGTGTCTGTTTGATGAACTTAGAGAAGCTGTTGAGGAATCTAGGAATGTTATTGATGGGATTAGGTCTTGTGCGAGAAATGATGAGAATGCGACGGATGATGGTCTTCAATATATTTATTAATTTATTTATATAATATTATTTTTAGTTGTAGTTTTTTTAAAATAAAGATATTAAGTTGTAATTACAATAGTTATTTATGTATTAAGGGTGAAAATAAGCACGAGGCCCAAAGCGACGAGGGTTAATAACATGCTTAGGGTCAGAAAAGTTGTTTCTAGTACTCGCATAGTTCAAAGTAAGATTTACATTACTCTGGAAAATGTAGTAAAGTTTGATTAGGCGCCTAGTACTTTAGAGTAATTGAAAAAAAAAACATTTTTATGCTTCTAAATGTTGACTATTAAAACATTAATAATTGTACTTATATGCATACATGAGGGGTGAATAGGAGTGATTGGATGGATGTGAATGAGGGTTTGTTATGTAAGAATGATTTCGAGTGTGATAAATGAATGAGTTTATATGGAGGGATCTATGAATGTGGTTGAAGTGAGGGTGGTGTGTTTGGATGATAATGTTTGACGGGGGTTGATTGTTTGATGAATGTTGTGAGTGAATGTTTTATGAATGTTTTTAGGGTTCGGGCTACCCCATTTGATGGGGTATAGCGTGAAGATATGTATGTATGTGTATGCATACATTTTAAGAAATTTATAAAAGAAATAGAGATATTAGCTTATAACGCCATCAATCAGACATATTTTAATACGGTTTACGAGAAAAAATAAACAATTTGATTTCAAATAACAAATGTCAATTCAAGGCATACTAAACTGTCAATATAAATTCACGCTTTAAATTTATTAAATTTTCGTATTATCGATTACATAATTCGTGTATATTAAAGAAAAACTGCGACCTTGTTAAAAGTACGTCTTCGCGCACTTGTTATGTAAATAGTTATAAAATCCTATTTTAATTTTCAGAAAGTATTTTCCATATTCCATATACAGGAATGGAGGTGGCTCAGTGGTATCGAGTCGACCTGTGGATTTGAGAACCTCGGTTCGATTCTCACAGCCGACAAACAATTTTCCCAACATTAAAATTACCCCTGTGGCTCCCCCACCACTATCATATTTGGGGGCCGAGATTTGACGCATAAATATATCACTTTTCGAAATCTGCTACGACAGATCCATTTTTGCATCTCTTTTAGCAAATTAATTAATTTATTTATTTATTTGTTTATAAGTATATTTAAAGATCGGTAAAATTTAACCGATCTTTCTTGTAGTACTTTTCGATCCAGATCGGTAAAGACGGATTTCCAGTGATAAAGAAAAAACTAATTTTGTTTGACGAATCTACTAATAAAATACAGATAATGTAGCGTTAATCTTTGATTAATTATCATTGTTTACACCTGTTTATAATTAACACTTTTAATTGGCAATTACCACCTGTTACTCGATATTATCAATTGCGTCATCTTAAACTTTGTACCCTTAAGTATTAAAATATTATCATCAGACTATAGAGCAGAGGTCCTTAAACTTTAATAGCTGAAATCCCAAAAAAGGTTTATATGAAATCTCTTATTTTGAGATTATCCAAGATTTTGCAAAAAAAAATCTGTAAAAATGGTACACATAATCCTGAATTTTTGAATATCTAACTTAGACGGCACACAATAATAATATTATTTCATGCACAAGTGATCTGAAATTAATGTGATTTAGCCAAGAAAAACGAGCGTAAATACTTGCATTTAGTCTGACAATTTTTGTGTATTGCTAATACACGATTTTACAAAATGTCATTTTGACTGTGTATAAATGTACCTATTTTGTGCTGGTTTGCATGAAAGTTTTATCGGTTCATTAGCAACTAACGGTTCAATAAATTTTTAAAAATCGCTATTGATATTGTTGCTAGATAAACAATTCTTTAACTAAAGTTCTCTTATTATTATTATTTTGTAACCCAGCAATAACCTTTTGAATATAAAATTAAATGTGATTTCGTTGTATATAAAATATTGTAATGTACCACGGGTGAAATTAGCGTTTTTGACCCTGAACATGTTATTATCCCTCGAGGCGCCTTGCTAATAATTATGCCACGGGTCAGAAATGCCTGTTTTCACCCTTGATATAAAATACGGTTATCAGTCGTCAAATCACGGCCCGTAATTTTAATATGTAGTAAAGTTTGTCTATTGCGAGAATTGAACTCGGCTTTTCAAATCCACAGCCGATGCGTTTTCACTGATCTAACTATACCATCATTAAAAATTATACCATCAAGATTAGTTATAAGTACCATATTTAAAAATCAAGTTGTAATAATCCAAGTATCTATTGAAAAAAAAATTAGATACCCTGTAATAGTTTATCAAATGAACTTTTATACATCCGGATTTACTATTTCTAAATCATTCCGATAATAATCTTCAAGGTTGAAACAACTGTCTACCTTTTTTAATAAATACCTAGATATTTTATACTTTTATAAATTAGTGGCTAAGTACATGTTTACCTAAGTCTGTAAATAATAAATAAATAGCATTGTCTAATATTGTACCAATTATCTAATAATTTTAAAAAAAACAGGAATTGGAAAATTTATTTTTATCTACAAAAATCAATTAGATTAGTTAATTGAAAAATTGCGTAAATAATTAATCTCTTCAAACAAGTAATACGTAGATCTAAGTTCAAGTAGCAATCGTAAATCTTAGATACGACAATTATATAAATTACGCATTTTTATGACTTTTAATCATACTCATTCAAAATGTTTACGAAAAGTATCATATTTTTAACAGTTATTCTTACTGTATTTTTTGCACATGTAAGTATGTTTACAACTTAATTAACTTTAAGCTGTTTTATCATCTAATTATCAAATCGCATATTTGCCAAATTTTAGGAAAAAATAAATTCCCAAAATACACACATTTTTGTAAATTGTCGTAATTGTTATACGAGAAACATCCTGTATAAATATAACAATTTTTTTTATTAACTTTATTCTAAAAGTGCTCGAAAAAATCAATCCAAATTTTAAATAATTTTCATTATTATTTGCAGATAAATTTAGGGCCAATATTTAAATTTCCTAAGAAAGTTCCTAATAAATTTATAAAAATAAATAAATAAATATATCATCACGCCTTCTACCCATTGCTGGGTGTGGCACTCTGCTAAAGCAGATCTCGGTAAGTGATATATTTTTGCGCGTGAAGTGCGGTTACCAGTCGTCAAATCACGGCCCCCAAACATGTTAATGGTGGAGGAGCCACAGGGATAGCTTTTTCAAATTATGAAAATTTGTCGCCTGTGGGAATAGAACCAGGGACCTCAGGATCCACAGGCCGACTTCATACCACTGTGTATTAAAAAAAAATAGCACGTTAAAAAACAGTTCATATAATTCTTATAATTTGAACCATGTTTTTGATTATATCATCACGCCTTCTACCCATTACTGGGTGTGGCACTCTGCTAAAGCAGATCTCGGTAAGTGATATATTTTGCGCGTGAAGTGCGGTTACCAGTCGTCAAATCACGGCCCCCAAACATGTTAGTGGTGGAGGAGCCACAGGGATAGCTTTTTCAAATTATGAAAATTTGTCGCCTGTGGGAATCGAACCAGGGACCTCAGGATCCACAGGCCGATGTTTTTGATGCGATATTTAAATGCATGAGCACTTAAGTTCATGTCTAATTAAAATTCCATGCTTCTATTTACAGAAAACATGTGCCGAGACAAACAACTCAAAAGGCCTACTCCCAAATCCGATAGAAATAGCCAAACGACAAATCGAGAAAGTAATAGACCTCATAGTAAACCTAGTTAAAATACAATTTAAAATACTAAACGACATTCGAAACAAAACAGAAACAATAATTCAAAATGCTATCAACACTGCAATAAAAACAATAGATGTCATAATGAACGAAACTATTGGCAGAATGAGAAGAATCTTTCAAAATGCACTTGATAGAGGAATTAACATCGCAGAATGCTTCATTCTTAACATGGACAAATTAAGAATTCTCCGTCGTAAGTTGATCATCGCCGAAGTCCAATGCGTGACTAACCAAGCTGGAGAATTCTACGAAATTATTGATGGGGCTACGAAGAACTTCACCAGCGATTTAGGGGTAGTTTTCGATCTTCCCAAAAGGCTAAAGAAATGTATACTTACAATTACTCCTATCAGTTGTATTACTAAGATTGTAGATGATATTGTGGATTTACAAAAAGCGATTCCTCGACAGATTTTTGGAACAATGTTAGAAATTGTTGATTATTTGAATGGGTTTGATCAAAGGGTGCACAAATGTCAGTTTGGTCAGTTGCGAAAAGCTATTGAAGGGACAAGATTAATTATTGATGATATGGTGGAATGTGTACGGCGGGGGGAAATGCCTGATGATACTATTAATGTAATTTATCAAAACTCAATTGATGCTGCCAAATAAATTATGTTATTATTATTAATTAATTATTTAATTTAATTATATTTATACTGTAATGAATAGTGTATACTATACTATTAAAATTTGACTCAAATATATTTTGATTTTTTTTATATATAGGTGTTATTAAAGATATTTTATAAATTAATGTTTTTTACTAAAACCACCATAATTACGTTACATTGTAATTTTATTTTTGTTTGTATAAAACTTATTAATAATAATAATAACATAAAAGCTCGGTAGCATAACACGTTGTCAGTTAATCACGTTGTTAATCAAGCGAAAAAGTTGAATTATAATAATCATAATAATGAATTATTTAAAAAAATAAAAATAAATATATCATCACGCCTTCTACCCATTACTGGGTGTGGCACTCTGCTGAAGCAGATCTCGGAAAGTGATATATTTTGCGCGTGAAATGCGGTTACCAGTCGTCAAATCACGGCCTCCAAACATGTTAGTGGTGGAAGAGCCACACGGATAGTTTTTTCAAATTATGAAAATTTGTCGCCTATGGGAATCGAACCAGGGACCTCAGGATCCACAGGCCGACCTCATACCACTGTTAGTTCTATTAATGGACGCTTTATATTTTCACATATGGGGTAATGGCACAGTGGTAGCAAGTCGGCCTGTGGATCCAAAGAACCCTGGTTCGATCCCCACAGCCGACAAAACATTTTCACCAATTTAAGATTATCCCTGTGGCTCCCTCGCCACTAACATCTTTGGGGGCAATGATTTGACGGCTGGTAACCGCACTTCACGCGAATAAATATATTACTTACCGAGATATGCTCCGGCAGAGTGCCATACCCAGTAATGGGTAAAAAGCGTGATGATATATTTATATTTTATTTTATATTTTCACATATTGCAGAAAAATTATAACTAGAAATATCTTTCATTTACATAAATTGCATGGCGATATCATCGATATATTTTTTTATTATACCTACACAATAAATAAAAAAATAAATATGTCATCACGTCTTCTACCCATTATTGGATGTGCCACACTGCCGAAGAAGATCTCGGTAAGTGATATATATTTGTGCGTGAAGTGCAGTTACCAGTCGTCAAATGTACGTGGAGGGGGTCACAAAGGGGTAGTTTTAATGTGGTGAAAATTGTTTGTCGACTGTGGGAATCGAACCAAGGTTCTGAAATACACAAGCCTACTCGATACCACTGAGCCTAACAAAATTTAAAAAATAAACCTGTCGATATAATAATGCAATATATCAATAAGCGTGTTGATTTATATCAATTATAAGCACACGTACACTTTTTAATCCTGTATTATCGCTGATTTATTGATACGGAGTTTAGAGTTTCTAAAATTAAAATATATTTTAAAACGTAATTTTTTATTTCATGTATTACCTATTCAATCAAAAATATTTATGTAGCCTTCACTTCATTCATGTTAATTTATGTATATATTTATAATTAAGTAACCAAAAAAAAAATATGTTCTTAAAATAACAATTTTGTTACATTCTAATTAAGAATTATCACGCAATAATTGTTAATCTTTCGTGATTTCAATCAAATTCAATTTCTTTGTTATTGTTTATCGTATTTTTTATAAGTAACAACGTATTAACGTATTAAGATAACATTGAGGATTAATCAAATAATAATTTTAAATAGTAACACTTAAGAATCACGCTATGTAGATGTTGAGATAATATTTTCAATAAATGCAAAAGATTTGCGAGATTAACGCAGTGAGATAAATTGACTATATAAACTCTAGTTTCTTAAAATTATCTATTAGTTCAACAACTAGCAAAATGTCTTTCAAACACGCCATTGTTTTCGCTCTTCTAGCGCTCGTTGCTCTCCAGGTAAGCTCACTAATTTTATATAATGTTCTTTATATACAATTGGAAAATCATGTTGATTTTCTTCTTATGCAACTCATTATTAAATGTGCTGTATTATTATTAATAAAAATGACAAGTACTCCTTAGGGAAATAAAATTATTTAAGGCCATTGCCAGTGCCACCTAGAATATTTTTTATCTTCTTAAGCTACGTTTCCACATCTTAACATAGTCTCTGTTTTAGTCTTTTTTTTTGGTTTTTTGTTTCTGTTTATGTCTAATACATTCCAGCCATGTCCAGCTCTTAAGATAAATACAACCTTAATTCATTATTCTAGTAAAGGTTTGTTCAATTTAATAAGAAAATAATTGTATAAAACTATTTGAAATACTTTAAAAAATATATAAAATTATTAATAAGGAATAGTAATAATTAAGCACTAGTTTAATTCAATTATACAATTCCAAAACTATTTAAAAGAATTGAGACTTTTTGTAGTGAACAAACCAGAATATTTCAAATATAGTAATTTAAATTTCAAAATTGATTTTTATATTATTAAAATATGATTATATTGCAATTATACTTATAAAATCAAAGAAAAGAGATAAATTTTAAAATGATAGCGACCAAATAATTTCTTTTTAACATGTTAGTTTTGTTATTGCTATTAATCTAGTAATTTTTAATTTTTTCACAGTTGAAATTGTTACTATTTTTATTCTATTGTCTATATTTATCGTATTTTCAATACAAACCTACTGACATTTGATAAAAACGGCATAGAATTGAGTTTCATAAAAAAATTCATTCTTAAATAGTGGTAAACCCAGTTGTTTGCCAGATACTTTTTATTTATAAAAAAAAGCCGATTACCTTATTTAGTATGATAATGGATTATTAGGCTTTTCAATATAAATATTTATTTATACAACGTTTCAAAACTGATTATTGTCATTATCAAGTCTTTTTACAATTTTAATTACATGATATTATTAATGTTTTACAACTGTTGTAGTTGAAGTAACTTTTTTTAATTTAAATTAAAAATTAAAAATTAAAAAAACATTTGAAGGTGAAGCTTGACCTTCAAATGTAAATTAATAATATCATGTAGTTAAACTTGTATTAAGACTAGATTAATGATACTAATTAGTGTCGAAACATCGTCGTTTAAATAAAGATTTACATTGAAAAATTTAGTAATCCATTATCATACTAAACCATTATCCTTTCGACTTAAATTTATCAATGATTACCTTGTATATGAGTACATTTAATTTCCACATGAGTTATACAGCATCCCTGCCTCAATATTTACTAATATTTACTCAACTATTCATATGTTTTTCTGCAGGGAGCAACAGCCCTGCGGATGGAAACCCAAGATGAACGTTCCTTAGCCGACTTAATCAACAAAGCTAAAGAAGCAATCACCAAATTAACAAACATCATCAAAGACACAGTTACAGCAGCTCTGAAGAAACTAGGCGAAATCAAAGACGCCATCATCAACACAGCAAAGATTATTCTAGAGAAAGCCAAAGAGGCCATCTTCAGCGAGATCCAAAAGATCAAGGACCTCATCGAAAACATCAAAGAACAAGCCGCTGCAGTAGGCGTCGACATAAAAGAATGTCTCATTGACAATCAAGAAGAACTGAACCAACTCCCGAAGACCGCGATCTCCAAGCTCTTGCGCTGCATCGCTGATGAAATTGGTAAAGCTGAAGATATTATCAAAGGTGCCATTGATCAAATCCTACACCTGAAAGATTCAATTGTACATCTTCCTGAAAATTTGAAGAATTGTATTGCCAGTGGTCACCCTGTTAAATGTATCGGAGAGATCATTGCCGATGTGGTGAATTCCATTACCTCTGTACCTAGTTTGATCACCAACGCGGTGAATGATGTTATACAGCTGGTTACTAATATTGAAGGAAACTTGAAAGCTTGTGCTTTGAAAGGAATGTTGGAGGTTTCGAAAGAAGCTGCTCTTATTGGAGGCAAAGTGGCAAAATGTGTTGCCGAGAAAATTAGAGAATAAGTTATTTAATATTAAGTTATTTTATTGCTTATGCTGTCTCAAATTGAGATGATTGTATGTACCTTTGCAATTTTGATTGAAATAAATTACTATTTTAGCATAAATAAATATTTTCTACTTGATTACCTGACAAGAAAAGGTTTCAATAATTCAAATAATTTTTGGATTAAAGTTAGTAATATTTTAATATATTAGGCTTGATTATTTTATATGTTACGAGTAATCTACGTACAAAAATAGTTTTTCCCTTTTTTTTTTGTTTTGGTGTAAAGTTCCTATAAAGGGTTCCTCCACCACTAACATATTTGGGGGCCGTGATTCAACGACTGGTAACCGCACTTCACGCGCAAAATATATCACTTACTGAGATCTGCTTCGGCAGAGTGCCACACACAGTAATGGGTAGAAGGCGTGATGATATATTTATTTATTTATAATAAAAACTATTTATTAATTAATGGTGGCAAAGATAGCATTAATATTTAGAAAGAAAGTATAATAAAGAACGAAGACTTTATTTTTTAAAAGAAATGGTATACTTTAATAAGATTTTATTAATATTATTATTATTTTTATATTGTACTTTTAGTTTTATAAATTTATTTTTTATTTTTTTTAATGTCGTTGAATTCCTACATTAATTTTAATTATAGGTTGAGGGTATCAACCAGAACGTTTACAAGCAAGAATTTATTTATTATTTTATACATTATTTGCTTCTTTACAAATAATGATTGGAATTTTTTATTATTATAATAATTATTTTACATTAGATTTATTTTTTTTTGAAAATCTTTATTATTTTAATATATACATATACATATTAGTATAATTTTTGCTTTTTTAGTTAAAATACCAATATATATATGATTACCAAAAGCTTATGTTGAAGCCCCAGTTTCTAGATCAATAATTTTAGCTGGAATTATGTTAAAATTAGGAAATATATCTCGGAATTAAGTTTACGCTTGTCAACATTTGTTTTTGCCAGTTTTTATTTATATTATTCGAAATTTGTGAAGAACTATATTATATTAATCACGTTCCAACTCTTAAGCCTTCTGTTGTTCTGTTAAATATGTTCCCTACTTCGACCAACAAAGAATGAATGAATATGAAGATACCACATAATTAAAAAATTGCTCTAATACTTGTTATATATGTATGAAGAGTGATAATAGGTGTTTATTAACCCTCGACGCTTTGCGCCTCGTGCTAATAATCATGTCCAGAAATGCTAATTTCACCCGTGGTACATTCAATATTTTATGCACAAGAAGATAACATTTAATTTTATATTTAAAATAAAACATTTATATATCAAAATGATATTTTGCTAAATCAAGTATTCACATACATACATACATACATATCTTCACGCTATATCCCAACAAATGGGGTAGCACGAACCCAAAAATCACTCATAAAACATTCACTCATCACACTCATAAAAAAATCAGCCCTCGTAAAACATTATCATCCAAACACATCATCCTCACAATAAACAAAAATTTTCATTTTGTTTATGTATCCATAAGAAATTATTTTTGTATGGCCTTTGGGCAAAAACCAGTGTTTAAGTCCGCTTTTTATGGCCAAAACACATTAATTTCGGCCTGGTTTTGCATAAAAATATAATGTAACATGTATATCAAATTTTTAAATTATACATTATTTTAAAAAAGTGCTCACGTTAAAATTTGGGTTGCCCACTCTAAAATTTGGACCTGGATATGGGCATGCCTCATTTCCAATAGCAACAGTCTGCAAAGAACCCCGTTGCCAATAGTAACAGTTTACCAAGAACCTAGGTTTGCAAATGTTTACTCTCTGTCATCAAATAAGGTTCAGAAAGCCTACTTTTTAACCGATCGTAGAAAAAGTTATATAAATATTATAATTCTAATTTTAAATATATCCCAGGCTATTCTTCTTTCCTCTACATAATGTCTGCACTTTCTCCACATTCGACTGAACATAATTTTGCCAGGACCATGTGTAGAAGTTGGATCAGAGTTGCGTCTTCGCGTAATTAACATGAGTTCACTCTGACAATATCATCCTATGTGTATGTCGCATCCGTGTACATATGCAAACAAGACGACGACGGCGGTGGCGGAACCGCCGCCGCCTCGGGACACACGCCACCGCAGCGCACACATTCACCACCCCTGTCACCATCCCCAATCCCGACCACACTGCGACGCTAAACGTACGCAGATTTCTTCCCTGATACGACAAATTTAGACCGATGTTCTCACTCATGTAAATTCTCCGCTTTCCTGTAATACTTCCCTTTAAATTAGCCCTAAAAAGTGGCTGTGTGAGTCTGAACTAAAATATTGAGTATTTACTTAATACCTGCTCTAATTTTGTTAATTAAGTCTTTTGGTACTTAAGTTTATATTTATTTAAAAGATGTTTGCAAGTGAAGTGCATCTTTAGCTCGTTGGCTATTGCTTGAATAGAAATAATTTTAAAATAGTTGTCCACAATAAATAATACATACATACATATCTTCACGCTATATCCTAACAAATGGGGTAGCACGAACCCTAAAATCACTCATAAAACATTCACTCATCACACTCATCAATCAGCCCTCGTCAAACATTATCATCCAAACACACCAGCCTCACTTCGACCACATTCAGAGATCACTCCATATAAACTCATTCATTTAGTACACTCGAAATCATTATCACACAACAAACCTTGAATCACATCATTCCTATTCACTTATTATTCATTTAGTTTTTTCAACGTACATAACATTTGCATAAAACATCTCAAATTACTCACGCTTACTCCTAACAACGAATCTAATAACGAAACTAACAACGAATCTACAAGATTAGAAAAGATGAAAGCGATAGCCTGCACTTGTATAAATAATAAAAATGTAATTAACATTACACGAGTATTTTCTAAAGAAAACTAAAAAGAACTGTTTCACAAGTTGTGTATATTCGTAACTTGTAGTTAATATCGTCCCTTTGGCGCAGAGGATAGCGCGTTGGACTTCTAATCCAAAGGTCGTGGGTTCGATCCCCACAAGGGATGCATTTTATATATACCCGTTATTATACGCAACTAAATATGAATGTGAAGATTAAATTAGAAAAAAAAAGTAATTATAGTATTTGCTCCTAAATAAATAAAAAAATACACAAAAACAAAATTTGAATTCGCATTTTAAATACAGCTTACGATTTATTTTCTAGTATTAGTCGATTGGAGAAAATAGTAATTTATATACTAAGAGTATGGGGTATAATGGAGTGGATAGCTCAGTGGTATGAAGTCGGCCTGTGGATCCTGAGAACCCTGGTTCGATTCCCACAGACGACAAACAATTTTAATAATTTCAAAAACTACCCCTGTGGCTCCTCCACCACTAACATCTTTGGGGGCCGTGATTTGACGACTAGTAGCCGCACTTCATGCGCAAAATATATCACTTACCGAGATCTGCTTCAGCAGAGTGCCACACCCAGTAATGGGTAGAAGGCGTGATGATATATTTATTATTTATTTAGTATGGGGTATCAAGTCGGCCTGTGGATATTGAAAACCCTGGTTCGATTCCCACAGGCGACAAACAATTTTCACCATTTTAAAATTATCCTTATGGCTCCCTCACCACTAACATCTTTGGGGACCGTTATTTGATGACTGGTAACCGCACTTCACGCGCAAAATATATCACTTACTGAGATCTGCTTCGGTAGAGTGCTACACCCAGTAATGGGTAGAAGGCGTGATGATATTTATCTATATTTATTTTATTTTAATTTCAGTTAGTATAATTACAAAATTATTTCTCTATTTACGAGCATAGTTTAATTGAAACATTTGATTATCGAATGTAGATGATTGGTACACTTAGTAAAGTTGCTCATGAAACAGGAAACCAGGTAACAAACTTCCTGCGATAGTAAATTCGCACTAGAGCCACATTCGCTTCCATTGATAAAGCCGATCGTACTGAAATATAAATAACCCAATTCCCAACCGCGGCTCGGAAGGAAGCGTACATTAAAACAAACGAGGCGGCAGCAGTACCACAAACCTACAGCCTCTGCGATGCCCGAATAGCCGAATAGTTCTCGGATCGAATACTTTCTCATAACTAACACGAAATGACAGAAACTCAGCATTATACCTAGTAGTAAAACTAGCGGCAGAGGCGCAACTATGCCGCGCCATTACGTCTCGGTATTTGAAGACACAAATTCTCACGGATAGAAGGAGAAGTCGTGCTCGACGCCCGGTCATACATTCTCGCGGACAACTTAAAGGGAATGGATTGGTATTAGAGGACGCGGCGTCGCGACGCTTCTCAAGGAAGGAGAGATGTTACATCTTGTTAGTCATCTGATACTGATCTTTCAAATTAGTGAGTTAATATAATAACCTTGAATTAATTTACTTTTTACAAGTTCTTCCAATTATTCTAATGCAGATTTATAAAGAAGTTTAAGTCTGAGGTAATTAACTTTTCTTATATCGTATTTACAATGTGAATTTGGTAAAAACAGTGCTGTAAAATAAAATTTTGTACAACTGTGTTTGGGGATATTTTTTGTTGTTGAGTTGTCTAGTTATAAAAATGTTAAACATAAATCTATCACTTAATAAATAAGAAAAAATAATAAAAAACTTTCCATCACTTGTCAACAATCCCACAAAAACTTACAGCACGAAACGCGTCATTTTCTCTAAAAATCTCTCCTAATTTATCTCTAAGACAGTCATTTTATCCAAAAATCTCTCCAAAATTGTTTAAAAAAGACAGTCATTTTCTCTAAAAAAATCTCTCCTAAATTGTCTCTAAGACAGTCATTTTATCCTAAAATCTCTCCCAAATTGTTTCAAAAAGACAGTCATTTTCTCTAAAAATCTCTCCTAAATTGTCTCTAAGACAGTCATTTCCCCCAAAAATCTTTCCCAAATCATCTTTAAGACAGTGATTCCTGTGAATTTTGGATCTGCAATTGCAGAGCTTAGTAAACATGGTGGACCAAATTGTATTTTGTCAAAAAGTCTATATAGATACTAGGAATTCATTCAAATAATATATATAAATCAATAGAGAAAAGTATTGGGCTCCAATATCCAAAATAAAAAAATAACTAATTAGTATATTAATCCCGAGGATTGAACTCAGAATCTCTAGATAGATTTTTGAAAAAAACAAATATCGTTGCCTTAACCAACTCGGCTATTCAATCACAATTCACGAGTCTCTAGTTGGTCTAGTTGGATAGTTGATCGCACCATACTGATGAGTCCCTAAAGGACGAAACGCGTCTATGGTTAAAGCTGAACTGACCAGCCTTTGATGATGACCTGATAAGTTGATTCAAACGTGCTGTAAATTTTTGTGAAATTTGTGACAAGTGATGGAAAGTTTTTTCCTATTTTTTCTTATGTATTATGACTCAGTTCCACATCGCAATTGACATTTTTATCTTTGTACTATCACTTAAGCTGTCATTGCTCTGCTCATGTAAAATTATTGAAATTGTTTGATTTTATAATAAAATAAAAAATTAATATAAATACCGTATTTTTCGGACTATAAGACGCATCTTTTTAGATAGAAAAATGGACTCAAATGTTGGGTGCGTCTTATGGTCCGAAGGTAACATTATAATATTTTTTTCAATAAATCGTCTCTAAATTAATTTTTAAAAATTATGCGAGAAGAGTGGTATAAATGGAAGGCATAGCCAAATCATGATGTCACAACGACAGGACGTATGAAATGACCAACAATTTCAGAACTTTGTACCTGAGTGAAAAATTCATGGGAAGATGTGAAAGAAGAGATGATTATAAAGTCATTTAAAAAATGCGGAATAAGTAAAGATGGTACTGATGATGACGCAGTTTTTGAAAGGAGTGACAACAATAATTGAGAGGAAAGTAATACGAACGGTGACATTAACGAGACGAGTGATAGTACCGAGAGTGAAGATGAACTGAATATTGCTAGTACGAGTTATGTTAACAATAAATCAAAATTATCATCCCAAAGTAACATTAAAATATATTTTTCAAAAAATCATCTTATAAATTTGAGGTGCGTCTTATCGTCCAAAAAATACGGTATATCATCACGCCTTTTACCCATTAATGAATGTGGAACTCTGCCGAAGCAGATCTCGGTAAGTGATATATTTATGAGCATGAAGTGCGGTTACCAACCATCAAATCACGGTCCCCAAAGTTAGTGGTGGGAGAACCACAGGGGTAATTATAAATTGGTGAAAATATTTGTCGGCTGTGGGGATCGAACCAGAGTTCTCTGGATCCACAGGCCGACGCGATAACACTGAGCCACTACTCCATAAAATAAAATAATTACACTAAACTTCAAAACACTACTTTATTAGTAATTAAAGATATTTTGTTTTATAACATAATCTAGATAATAATGAATTTGTACTCTAACCTAAATAATATATAAATATATCAAAATATATTAAATTTAAAATGTTGAAATTTTATTATAAATTAAAAAATGCTGAAAATTTGTCTACTATTCAATTGAAACACGAGATATTCAATGCCGTTGAGCGCATTTTCATATCTTGTTTTGTTTTTGAAACATAGTCTCGAGAACGTCGAAAGAGTTATGAGATAAATTTTTGGAAAATTAAAATTTTCCGGAGGTTATATCTTACAAACTTAACAAGATATGAAAATGCACTCAACAGCATTGAATTCCTCGTGTTCGAATTGACTTATAAGTAAATTTTTAGCGATTTTTATTTTTTGAAGACTGTTTGCTCTAAAATTCTTCCTCGTACGAATATTATAACGAAAATTTACATACATATATATTTTGACTCGCTGAATCCAACGGTAAAATCCCCAAGTTCATATGTCTTCTAGTTTTTGAGATGTAGTTAAAAAATTGCCCGACAAAAAAATTTTGGTAAAAACTTTTTGAAAAATAAATCATGCTGAAAATTTGTTTACAAGTCAATTGAAACACGATAAATTCAATGCCGTTGATTGCATCTTCATATCTTGTTTAGTTTTTGAGATATTGTCACTAGTAATTTCAAAAACTACCCCTGTGACTCCTCCATCACTAACATCCTTGGGGGCCGTGATTTGACGGCTGGTAACCGCACTTCACGTGCATAAATATATCACTTATCAAGATCTGCTTCGGCAGAGTGCCACACCCAGTAATGGGTATATGGCGTGATGATGTATTTATATATAATTTTAAGGTTGATGGTATCGTGTAAGGTGGAAGGGTGAAAAAATAATAGGTAATCTACCTCCGAATCTCCAATAGAATTCAAGCGATAAATTTAAAATCGCCAAATTAGTACTACATTCTGCATAATAGAAATGTAGTTCAAGATCATTTGTGTACTATCTGGTACAAAAAATCACTACTCATTTTATGCTACATTATGTAAAATCATATTATTTATTTAAAAAAAATATATTTTGTTAATAGTTTTGTAATAGACTTACAAAATGGTATTTCTTTGCTAATTTAGCCAACCTTCTAGCTTACATAGTTCTCCAAATAGTAATGGTGTCCCAACTAAATTGGCCAGCCTGTATAATTAACTTTTATGGTATTCTTGGATAAACTGTACTTTCAAATCCGTAAATATTTAATACATAACCACAAAATTCAAGTAAATCCTTACAAGATAATAAATTACACCAGAATGATTTATAAATGTATTCTCAAATACGAAAAAGCATATAGTCTATTACCCATCCTTGTATCACAAGAGAAAGAATTCCAGCTGGATTCCATACCGCATACGAGCTATAAATTCACTGGAAATTTGTCAAATTCGTATCTTTATCAGACAAGATTTACAGAGTCAGCAGAGATGTAGGATGAGCGCAACAACTTTGCCAAGAAAAAAACTCGCATGACGGCAGACGAGAAAGAGACTACTAGAACATGTGCGCGAATCAGAGTCACAACCTACTATCTATACTAGTTCTTTTTGTAGAGACGCGACTGAATTATACATGAAGGAAAAGAATAATACGTGGATTAGTGAACCAGCGCCAATGCAAGTGACTCAACGGTTTAATGAGTGTCGTATCATCTGCATATTCCTCGCGGATGCAAACTACCATCTGTGCAGCTCATGCACTTCAACTTTTGTTGTGTTCATGCAAAGTTTATTGTCAGATTTAAAAGTTCATATTTTCATATAGATACATGCTGAATTACTGAAAATTTATATTACATGTTTAATAATATTATATATTCTAAATATTAAATATGCTGTGTACAAGAAAGTCGTGTAGTGTCCACACCAGATTTTTGGTATGTCCTTAAGCTCTTCCAGTGATGCGGTTTTTATCTCCTCAATCGTGGCAAAACGCTGTTCTTTCATGGGTCAGTTTTGGGAACAAAAAAAACTAGTCGTATGGGGGCCAAATCCGGTGAATACGGTGGCTGAAGCGTGATTACGGTGTTGTTTTTGACAAAAAAATCGCGACGGTTCTTTTGGTCAAAATTTAGCAATTTCGGAACAAACTTTGCAGATTCTTTTATTACAAAAAAAAACGTTATATAGTATGCATTAAACTAATAATTATCTGTTACAAATATTTTTTCATTATTATTGTTAAACTAACAATAATCATTTTAACGCTGATATTCATTTATGGTAACGTAAAACTCTGAAAATATATAAAATGTGGTGCCAGCTCATAGGCGGACTTTGGCCTAGGCTAAAGAGGCAATAGCCTTTAGCTTTTATTTTAAATAATAGAAATATATATAGACGATGGTGACCCCAACTCTCGAACATAGGTATTTAACATGTAAAATCCTAATTTTATAATTTCCTGCTTCGCCAATTAAGCAAGATAGCTTAAAACAAAAGTTTTAGGACATAAAATTCTGCATGTAAGCCAATAAACAAAATTAATTTTGCATGCTTCGTAACGGCACAAATTAGATCTGAAAATAACGAAAATAGCCTCAAACTATCGATAGTCATGGAAATGAAACAAAATTAAACAAATGTTTGACGTTTAATCTGTCAAAATAACATAAAACGTTCAACATTTGTTAATTTTGTTTCAACTTCATGGCTATCGATAATTTCGTTATTTTCAGATTTAATTTATGATGTTACTAAGCATGTAAAATAATTTTTGTTTATTAGATTAGATGCAGAATTTTATATCCTAAAGGGCCCGAAATAAATATTATATTTTTAACATGCTGTTAGCTAACACCATAGTTAACATTGCTTTTTGCGTTATGCAATCAGGGCAAAATGTAAAATAAAAAAAAAAGTTAGTTCAAAGTTATAAAAATATATAAAAAAGACAACAAGTCTCTCAGTTTAAAATCTTTTAACAATCTTTCTCATTTGTATTACACTTTAGACTACACAAAACCATTATCAAAAAGTTAATTTACCGTAAAATTTACTTACCTACACAAAATTTGTCACGAAAAGTTAACGCAATTTTAAGCACAATATAGAGTTTTCTCCAACAAGCGCGCATACACAAGCAGCAACTTTATCGCTTTTTGTGTGGCGCCCGGCGCGGCAACAACTTTCCAGACTAGAAACCGTGTTTTAAAATCAAGTTGCACTTGTATCGCAGGGCGCTCAGCACTCTCGACACTAAATGCACCGTTTTACTTGAGAATATGCTACCTCGCAACGACCAACTCCATGACACTTTATGCGAACCTCTTATGGGTGAAATTTTAACCCAAATACAAGTGCGAGGATGCTGCAAGAATTACGAGCGAAGTTTCTGTTTCACGCATTTTTAACAAATGTGAATTATTTGATAAGTTTTGTTGGTAACAAATAATCCTGCTCGTCGTTTAGACACGAAGACGGGATGAATAATGGGATGAGGAGAAAGCAGGACCTAGATTATTATTGCGTCAGTCTTTTCAATGGGAATTTGAAAAGTATATTTTAATATTTCTAAATGATTCGGTGTCAGCGTGAGTAATTTGAGATGTTTTGTGCATATTTTATTTATCATTTAATTCCTCATCTATTTTATACAGGGTGTTAAAAAAGTTCCGGGACGGTGAAATATCTCGAGAAAAACACATCGAATCAAGAAACCAAAAAAACACTTGTTTCATATTTTGCAAAAACCTATCTAAGCACACCAAACACAAACCCCCACCCCCAGGGGGTGAGGCGGGGGGCAACGTTGAAACCTTAAATGGGAACCCCCATTTTTTATTACAGATTCGTATTCTACAAAAAAAAATAAGTTAATTTTATCTGAAACTTTTTTTCCAATTCTGAATAGATGGCGCTCTAAACGCAAAAATAAGTTTTGACATGATTCTGAAAGAAAAGTAAAAAACGGTCTAATATCACCAGAAATAAACATTGAATCAAATAAAAAAAATCAACATAATCACAAGTAGCCACAAGCCTTTTTTTTGCAAAATATGAAACACGTGTTTTTTGGTTTCTTGATTCGATGTGTTTTTCTCGAGATATTTCACCGTCCTGGAACTTTTTTAACACCCTGTATAATTATGCGTATTTTGATCCTTAATATATATTTTTTTTAATCGGGGGAGTCGGGATCGCAAAAATGTCTATTAATGGCTAGCTCAGTGGTATGAAGTCGGCCTGTGGATCCTGAAGTCCCTGGTTCGATTCCCACAGGCGACAAATTTTCATAATTTTAAACAGCTATCACTGTGGCTCCTCCACCACTAACATGTTTGGGGGCCGTGATTTGACGACTGGTAACCGCACTTCACGCGCAAAAATATATCACTTACCGAGATCTGCTTCAGCAGAGTGCCACATCCAGTCATGGGTAGAAGGCGTGATGATATATTTATTTTATTTTATTTATGAAAATGCCAATTTTTTGGTTGAACCAGTTTAAAAATCGATTTAAAAAAAATATGTTTCTATATTTTTCAGACTACGACAAATTGAATGCCGTTGATCGCATCGTCATATCTTTTTTAGTTTTCGAGTAACAACGGTTTTTAACTTTTTTTTTTATTTCAAGTTTGAAGGCCCATATCTCGAAAACTAAAAGAGATATTGCAATGCGGTTTGAACGAGTGTATTTCTCGTGCTTCAGTTAACTTGTATCGAAATTTTGAAAATTTGGAAAATTTGGAAAATTTTACAAAAATTTTCAAAATATTCATTTTTCCATATTCCAAAAAATTATAAAGATAATGCAAATCTGTGATCACCAATGAATTCCTCTCGTAAAAGTACATAGATATACAAATTTTCAGCCAAAAATTCGCACAGATAGAGTTTTTATTGCAAAAAAACGAAAATTCACTGTTTTTTAACTATTTTTGAAGGGGTACCCCTTAAGATTTTTACGAATTTTGGCCATTTTTAGTTTTTTTGCTCTAAAAATTGTATTCGTGGAGCAAAAATTCTGAAAATTTACATACATATGTACTTTTACGAGCGGAATTGACTGGTGTTCACAGATATTTATTATCTCGTTAAGTTTTTGAAATATGGGCAAAAGAAAATTTAGAAAAAAAAATTGAAAATTTTCCAAATTTTCCAAATTTCATTATAAGTTAATTAGAGCACGAGAAATACACTCGTTTAAACCGCATTTCAATATCTCTTTTAGTTTTCGAGATATACTCCTTCAAAGTTGAGATTTAAAAAAAAACAAAAATCGTTGTAACTCAAAAACTATAAAAGATATTAAGATGCGCTCAACGCATTCGATTTCTCGTAGATTAAGTTATATAAAACCATATTTTAAAATTTTTCAAGTTTCAACTGGTTCAACAAAAAAAAAATCGCATTTTCATTAAACGAATATTTGTGAGATCATGACTCCGGCGATTAAAAATTTTATTTGACAATTTTTATTTAACCATTTTCTCCTACAGTATTTAGTTCCCTAAATAGTAACACGAGGCTCAGTTTGCTTCATTTGCAAAAGAAGCCGTTGATCAGGCAAGTTTTAATCAGTGTTATTTAATTACGGATCGATAAATAGTTTAACGCATGACAAATTTGTTTCCGACACATTCTTAATTACTTTCTAGGTTGGTGTCACTTGGCGTGAAAATTTAATTACGAATGGGACGTGCCCGTGTGCACCACCACCAATTATCTACATAGCACACAGTATTTAGTTTCACGAAGAAATTCAATCTAGAGAACGAGTGTTTGCACACCTAACGGTATTCAACTACATTTACAAACTTTTTTTGTTCTTTTCTTTCAATCGTATTTAGCCTTCGTTTCACATAAAGCATTCATTATATACATATCTCGTTACTGTAGTATATTTTGTCAATAATAATAAATGTAATTTGTCAACATTGGAATATTGTTAATGTAAAATAATATTCATTGCCTTGATTGGTAATTTGGATTAGCTATGTTAATAAATATTTGACATGACTCAACATAATTATATTTAAATACAAATATTAAACCCAATATTAGTATATCTAATTATTTGTATTCATAATTGATGATTAAAATTAAACATTTATATTTGATTTTATAAATATGTATTTTAACTAATTATAACAAATTTTAAAATAAAAATCACGAATTTTATTTATTATTAGGTATTTCAATTACTCTGCTGTAACTAGGGATGGCAGCTCGATCAATTGACTGGTCAAAAGTTGTCAATTGACGGTCAATTTGACCAATGTTGGCTGTTCAATTTAGTTGTGCCACAATTGCTATCTCGAGAACTATAAGAGCTACAAGGTTGGTTAAATTAGCAAAGAAATACCATTTTGTAAGTCTATTACAAAACTATTAGCAAAATTTTTTTTCGACCAGTAGTTCTCAAAATAGAGGGTCCAACTTTCTTATTGTAAATCGGAAATAAAAATATAGGTTCCCATTTAAAATAAGAAAGTTGTATCCCGAATTTGGAGAACCACTGGTCGAAAAAAAAATTGTTAATAGTTTTGTAATACACTTAGAAAATAGTATTTCTTTGCTAATTTAACTAACATTGTAGCTCTTATAGTTCTAGAGATAGCAATGGTGGCACAAGTAAATTGAACAACCTGTATATATATATATATATATATATATGGGTCGAAAAAAAAATAGATTTTGTTCTCTAGGGTCTAAAATGAAAGAGTTCCATCCAAAAAGTTGTGGAGATGTGCTGAAACATTTTTCTGTTGAATACCCAAGCAGCACCGAGCACCTCAAAACGCCGTTTTTTGCACTTTTTTTAGATTCTGGCCAATAACTTTTTTCAATTTGCTTCAAATTGGCTGAATTCGTTTTCTGGTATTCCCAGATCAATACCGAATAAGTCAATATAACCCACATTGGGGTTTGCCCTTTCCTAAAGGCGAAGAAAAAATCCTCAAAGTACCCAAAAATCGGGTTTTTCAGGTATTTTGTTATTCCGTCGATTGGAATCGTTATATTTTGTTTCTGTGTTACATCCAGAACATTAGATTCATCTAATTTTTTCGACCCACCCTAATATATATATATATATATATATATATATATGGGATGGCTAGCTCAGTGGTATGAAGTCGACCTGTGGATCCTGAGGTCCCTGGTTCGATTCCCACAGGCGACAAATTTTCATAATTTGAAAAAGCTATCGCTGTGGCTCCCTCCACCACTAATGTTTGAGGGCCGTGATTTGACGACTGGTAACCGTACTTCACGCGCAAAATATATCACTTACCGAGATTTGCTTCAGCAGAGTGCCACACCCAGTAATGAGTAGAAGGCGTGATGATATATTTATTTATTTTATTTTATATATTTATTCCCTATATTGACAGTGACAATTGAAAATTTAAATTAATAAAAATTGAATAAAAATTGTTGTTTTCCTTGCTCACATCCTTTTATTTCTTAACATTACTCACAGAGCAATATTCTAAAGTATTTCTATCACTCAATATATTTCTATATTCATTATAAAAAAGACATATCAAATAGTGATTCCGCCTGTACCTAGAGTTGTGCCAATTGTGGAATAAAAATATTCCCAGAATGTATTGCCAACTGAAACTGTTACTTCTGTTCACTCTGATTTCCAATAATGGAGAACACCTCATCAACTTGAAAGAATATTAGTATCTATCTAGCAACATATTCAGTTATTTTATTTACTAGTAACTGAATCACTCATCGCCGTGAACGCTCACAGAATGTATCTCGTCGGCCATGACTGGAAAGCGAATTGAAATGATTGTTTCTATCAGTGATATTACGCTTTCCTTTATATCTCCGCCTTTATCAGGAACGAGAGATCGGCTACCGGATCGTAAACATTTATAAATGAAACTCGACCAGAGCTTGCTTGGTGCTCGAGGGTCGGCAAGTTTCAAAGCACAGCTTAACGCCATTGAGACACTTTGATTTTCCAGCTCCAAACTAAAACGCCAAGTAAGGCTGCCAGCAGAAATGGATTTCTGAAAGACAATTTGTCACCATTGACTTTCATGTCAACTTGTGCTCGTGAAGCGACACTAAATCTTGGTTGAGTTGGCTGACGGAAACGGCGGCACCACTGCGCCAACTTCACAACGAAAATGTCACCAACTTTTTGTATTATGAATTCTATCATTACGATATTTGATATTCCTGTTATTGTAACAATAAAATATAAATAAATAAATATATCATCATGCCTTTTATTCATTACTGGGTGTGACACTCTGCCGGAACAAATTTCGGTAAAAGATACATTTATGCACGTGAAGTGCCGTCAAATCACAGCCCCCAAAGATTTTAGTAAAGGGAGAGCCACAGAGGTAGTTTTATAATAGTGAAAATTGTTAGTCGACTGTATATAATTTATATAAATAAATATATCATCACTCCTTTTACCCATTACTGTGCGTGGTACTCTGCCGGAGTAGATACATTTATGCACGTGAAGTGTGTTTACCAGCCGTCAAATCACGACTCCCAAAGATGTTGATGGAGGGAGAGCCACAGAGGTAGTGTTATTGTAGTGAAAATAGTTTTTCAGCTGAATCTTCTAATTTATATAAATAAATATATTATCACGTCTTTTACCCATTATTGTGTGTGGCTCTCTACCGAAGCAGATCTCGGTAAGTGATATATTTATACAAGTGAAGTGCGGTTACCAGCAGTCAAATCAAGGCCCCCAAAGATGTTAGTGGAGGAGGAGCCACAGGGGTAATTTTAATATAGTGAAAATTGTTTGTCGGCTGTGGGAATCGAACCGTGATTCTCAAGATCCACTCGATGCCGCTGAGCATTGCACCACCAAAAAGTTAAATTTTAAAGTTGATTTAAATTTTAAAATAAAGTAACGTTAAATGTTTGGTGGCTCAGTGCTATCAAGTCGAACTGTGGATTTGAGAAGACGGGTTCGATTTCCACAGTCGACAAATAATTTACACCACATTAAAACTATCCCTGTGCCCCCTGCCCCCTCTACTAACATCTTTGGAGGCCGTAATTTGACGGCTTGTAAAGGCACTTCACGTGCATAAATATATCACTTATCGAGATCTGCTTCAGCAGAGTGCCACTCACATTAATGGGTAAAAGGCGTGATGATATATTTATTTTTATAAATTATATATAGTCGACAAACAATTTACACCACAATAAAACTACCCCTGTGACTCTCGCTCCTCTAACTTCTTTAGGGGCCGTGATTTGACGGCCGGTAACCACACTTCACGTGCATAAATATATCACTTACCGAGATCTGCTTCAGCAGAGTGTCACACATAGTAATGGGTAAAATGCCTGATTATATATTTATTTACATAAATTGTATACAGCCAACAAACAATTTTCACCACAATAAAACTACCTCTGTGACTCTCCCTTCGCTATAATCTTTGGGGGTTGTGATCTGATGGCTAGTAACCGCATTTCACGCACAAAATATATCACTCACCGAGACCTGCTATAGCAGAGTGCTGCACCTAGTAATAGGTAGAATTTATTATTAGAGATAACTGCATGTCGAAAATAAAACTTTTTTAATAAATACGAATTGAATCAAGAACATATTTTACCGGTAGTTAAATAAAGTTTAATCCGCGCATACACAACTTGCATTTCAATGCGTTAATTAAAAAGTTTTCCGTTTGCATGTGAGTTTCGAATATAGCACTAAAAAATAATGAATGGATTAATGCACTTAAGAGGATTTAATGCTAATGGAAATGCATTCGTTTACTAGATCTGTGCTTTCCGCAACTCACGGGGTTTAAATACTTATTTAGTATGTATCAATCCTTCTAAATGTAAACTAATTTCATTTTATGTAACTTTCATAATTAAACCAGAAACATGGAATATGTAGTTTCATTGTAGCAACAGCTCATTATGTGTGAAATAATAGTATATTATGCAATAATTGTATAATGGTAGTTTGAAGTTTACGATACGAGTCAAGGTGGAAGTCATAATTCATATGAGTGTGTTAAAAGCATACAATATTTTATCTACGGTTGTCTAGTACTTTTAGGTAATCGATGATTGTTATTTTAATTGGTATTCTACAAACATAGTAGCTATATTTAAAATACTGTTTTGTTTTATTTGTTTAGTTTATTTATTTACCTAAGATGGCAGAATTGTAAAACCGTCGACTACGTTTAATTATAACTTGCTTATGGAATGCTTTGGCACCTATGTGGCAAGTATATATATGGCTGCCAGGGCAAGGAAAACTAGCGCCTACCCCATATAAATGTAAAATAACGAATATCCGAATTATTCTGATGCGAATATTCGGTTTTTTCTCAAAACCAATTAAATGCTTCATTGTATGTCACGTGTCTACGTTTTCACCAATCCTGTCATTATTATACTGAGAATAAAGCTCTTGTGATTATTCCTGGGAATAATCTCGGTATGAGTTTTTGTTTGTGACAAATGATAGGTAGTCGTCAAATAATTATTTAAAACTGTCAACGCGTCAAGTAAAATGAGTGAAAAAATCGAGTTAGTTCCATTTCAGATACAGAAATACACCAACAAATTTTGGAAACAACTTCCAAGAATAAATTAATAAGTAATCAATCGATATGAACCCAGTTCAAAATCTTTTAAGTTGGATGAATCGACCTCAACAGCTAAGTCAACAAATAATCTAATTAAATATAACTCGAGAGTTCGATAAATTAGAAAATAATTTTCCAGTATCTTTCTCAAACTTGTTACCATTTGGCAATAGCCACTCAAGCCCTACGGGCTTTCGTGTCTATTGTCTGGCAACAAGTATTCGAAAGATCTGTCAAATTATTTTCAATTTACTCTCACTCTCTTGTTATATTATTACTGACATTTTTTTTCAAAAGTTTCCGATAGGCGAATATCGGAATTTCTTTCGAATTACATTGCTTATTTTTTCTACGAACAATTAAAACATCCAAATTATTACAATTAACATCAAAATCGCCCTTGAATGTAACAAAATATTTTGACTGGTGTACCATGGCAACATTTGACGTATCTTTCAGTTCAACATAAGCTGTATTCCATTTGCCACTTGGTTCACTTAAATCAGTTCAGATAAATTAGACAACATGAATAAATGAACTGACTTAAGTAAACTGATGCACTTATTGTAGTGAATTATTTCAAAGTAAATTAGTATCAGTAATTCTAGTACAGAAAATAAAGTCAGCGAAATAAATAAGTGATCTGGCTCAGTAAATGTAAGTTAGATCTGATCCAAATGGCAAATGGAATACGCCTTTCATTACTAACATTTTAACATTTTGAATATACCGTTTTAATAGGACACCTGTAAATCTGAAGAATAAAATTCCATTCACGAGTCGAGATCTGGCGGATGCAGCGCAACATTTTAATAGGATACAGTTAAAATGAAATATTCAAGATATAATTTCATAGTTGCAGTATTTGAAAATCTTCATCGCATAAAATATCATAGTCCTATAATGTATGAAAAATACAAATATTCAAACAAAATTCAGCACAGAAATGGACTTTACTTTGAAATAAAAACTAATGGTTGAGGTTTAATGAAATATTTGGTGAAACTATAAAAATGTAAAACGTATTTTACAAAACAGAATGAAAACAGCAGCAGTTCGTCTGAAACAAGAGTTTATTGCTTCAATTCGCGAGCAGCAAGCACCCTTCCGGGGTCGACCGGCCCGGGATAAGGTGTTAATAATTCTGTGTACAGCTCGGAATGTAATACTTTTTCTAGTTCTTTGCGCGTACAATTTATATCTAAACTGTAGTACGTAAATAACACCTAGATTTCCTGTAAAAGAATTTGCTTTCAGATTTTAAAATGAAACTCTGGAATTAAAACGAAAAATTTGAATACAATGAAAGAGATTTCAAATAAGGTATTGTTTTATGTTAAGAGTTGCAATAAATAATCTGATAAATGATGATAAGTAATTAAGTAGATTTAATTGGGTTTTATTCTGAATAATTCGCTAATTAGATATCGGAATAATTAATGTTTCTTTCGCAAAGTGTATTATTATTTTGTTAAATAATTAGAAATCACAGACGTGCCAGAATCAGATTGTGACTTCAGGAAATAAATACAGAATGTCCTATTAAAACTATGGCATAGGCGATTTACATGGAAAATAAGGTTTTTAATACCATTGCTTCCATGATTACTATAAGGGAATATGGTGCAAATAAAACTTGTAAGTGTAAGTCGACTTTAAATTTGAGAACCTGGATTCGATTCCCACTGTCAACAAACAATTTTCAACATATTAAAATTACCCCTGTGGCTCCCTTAGCATTATCGTCTTTGGGGATCGTGACTTGGCAGCTGATAACCGCACGTCACGAACATACCAAAATATATCATTAGCCGAGATCTGCTTCGACAGAGTGCCACACCCAGAAATGGGTAAAATATGAATTAAATTTCATAGATAAATAAATAAATAAATATTTCATCATGCCATTTTATTCATTACTGGGTGTGGCACTCCGCCGTAGCAGATCTCGGTAAGAGATATATTTCGCGAGTGAAGTGTGGTTCCAGCCGTCAAATCACGGCCCCTACGGATATTAGCAAAGGGGAAGGTACAGGGGTAGTTTTAATGTGGTGCAAATTGTTTGTCGGCTGTGAAAATCGAACCCAGAAAATTTTACATTAATTTGATCTACGATTCAAGATATTTTTGTTCACAGATGGCGCTGTGATCGCCACAAATGGGAATGGAATTGATGTACACGAGCACAAAATTGACAGTTACTAGTCCCCATTAGTCTTCCCAAATAATTCTAAAAAAATTCTAAAACAAATTCTAAAAAAAAATAAAATGAGTGTGCTCGTGTACATCAATTCCATTCCCATTTGTGGCGATCACAGCGCCATCTGTGAACAAAAATAACTTGAATCGTAGATCAAATAAATGTAAAATTTTCAGGAGATTCCAAATCTGCAATAAAAAATGGGTGTTCCCATTTAAGATTACAAAGTTGCCCCACGCCCCATCTCCTGGAGGCGAGGGTGCAGATCGAGTTTGGTATCACTGGATAGATTTTTGAAAAATATTTGTCACTTATTTTCTCGTTTTTCGATCCAATATGTATTTCGCAAGATATTTAACCGTCCCGGGACTTTTTCTCCACCCAGTATATATGAACTACTAAACCGCGACTCTCAGTATTAAATTTTTGTTGTGTGGAGTAGCATAAATGAACAATTCAATTTGAAAAAATAAATTATTGTGCCACTGAATAAATTTTTTAAATTGTGACTGAATCCCAATAATTTTATTTGCCCCAGTACAAAATAGTATTCACGTGAAACAAAAATTAATATTATAATCTCACATTAGTATTCAACGAAACAGAGAACGATAAATGGCAAATAAACAATTAGACACAATAATCTGTTGTAATTTAGCGCAGCTGTTAAAAAATTCCGGAGCAAAAAGCAGCAAACACAGCTTAATGGCGAATCGATGGCGGCGAGGTTCGAAGCACAACGAGCGGGTGATTAATACCGCCCGACATCAAGTGTAATGGTAGCGGTAGAACGGCGAAAGCAAAGAATATTGCGATCGGTAACTGCCGATGGCTTCATTCGCTTGTTTACCCGAGGACCGCTCGATCTGTTTATTGTTTCCACACAGCTTTCGCACCACCTTTGTATCCAGGCAACGTGCGTTTGTTTGTTTGGTCTCTAGGTATGCTACAATAATGAGAATCTAGTTGCACGTGACTGATTTCGATTGTTTTTGTATAGGTAGACAAAGAAAATACGGCTTTATTTTTAACAGGATAAAGGATAGTTCGAAGAAAACTATGTTCTTTTAGTTGTTATTGCATATTTTATTGCACATACTGGGTGATTCATAACGTACGGAAAAGGTTGAAAATGTAGATAGGGAGGACCTAAAATTATGTCTTTCCTTAATAAACTTTTGACAAAAACTCAATACCAAAAACTTTGCAAATTAATGTTTTTTTATTGAATACCGCCATTTCTATGCAAACAAGAACTAATTCTTTCCTATTATTCTCAATAATAATATAACATGAGATGGGGTGGCTAGCTCAGTGGTATGAAGTCGGCCTGTGGATCCTGAGAATCAGGGTTCGATTCCCACAGACGACAAACAATTTTACTACCCCTGTGGCTCCTCCACCACTAACATCATTGGGGGCCGTGATTTGACGACTGATAACCACACTTCACGTGCAAAATATATCACATACCGAGATCTGCTTCGGCAGAGTGCCACACCCAGTAATGGGTAGAAGGCGTGATGATATATATATATATATATATATATATATATATATATATATATATATATATATATATATATATATATATAGATAACATGAGAGTGAGAATAAATTCAAAATAATTTGACAGATATTTCGAAAACTTGTTGCCAGGCAATAGCCACTCAAGCCCGTAGGCAACAAGTTTGAGAAAGATACTGGAGAATTATTTTCTAATTTATCCAACTCTCGAGTTATATTTAATTAGATTATTTTTTGACTTAGCTGTTGAGGTCGATTCATCCAACTTAAAAGATTTTGAACTGGGTCCATATCGATTGATTACTTATTAATGTATTCTTGGAAGTTGTTTCCAAAATTTGTTGGTGGATCTGAAATCGATTTTTTGTCACACAATTTACTTGACGCGTTGACAGTTTTAAATAATTATTTGACAACTACCCATCATCAACAAAAACAAAAGTTCAGAGATTATTCCCCGGAATAATCACTAGAGCTTTATTCTCAGTATAATAATGACAGGATAGGATGAAACGCAGACACGTGACATAAAATGAATCATTTCATTGGTTCTGAGAAACATCAAAAAATAACCAGCGGTATTCAATAAGTAAATAAATATATCATCACGCCTTCTACCCATTACTGGATGTGCCAGTCTGCCGAAGCATATCTCAGTAAGTGATATATTTATGCGCATGAAGTGCGGTTAACAGTTGCCAAATCACAGCCCCCAAAGATGTTAGTGGTGAGGGAGCCACAGGGGTAGTTTTTTAAATAGTGAAAATTGTTTGTTGCCTGTGGGAATCGAACCAGGGTTCTCAGGATCCACAGGGCGACTTGATACCATTGAGCTAGCTAAATAGGGGAAATAAATAAATTAATTCATAAATGTTAGTAATCCATTGAAAAGTTATGAAAAATAAGGATTGTCTTAAAGTTATCGACGAGTAGTTACAAAATAGATGGCAAAGTTTCACACTCGGTTTCATATTTGAATCTGTAGAACGAAAAATCTCCGTCTAAAATTTCCTTCTTCCTGTATTCCGCGTAGCAATCAACGCAGCGAGGTCTGAAGTCGAAACGAAGCGGCTTTACTAGTTCAGCTAGCAGCATCTCCGTCATTTTTTCCGATTCAGCGAACCGGGAATGTATGAAAAGGAAAATACTTTACGAGTCGATTTCAATAATGAAGAGGGGCGAATGTTGCTGCGCTCGCTTGCTCGGCAAAAAAGTGTCGATAACGATAACGTTTTCTGTAGAAAATATTCGATCGTCACTATGAGCTTCATTTTATGAATGAGTGTTCACACGACAAATTTCCAAATGTTTACTGAACCTTGCCTTTTATAACCTACTTACATGATTAATGATGCATCAAACTGCCTATTCAAATAAATGTATTCACCATAAAATTACGAATTCTTTATCGTCTTGTTCGTAACTGCTAATGGCCAGTTACATCGCCAACAGTTACATTTTAAATTTGGTTTAAGTAAATAATTGTAAATCAGATATCAGACATCAATGCCAATTATTTCATGATATGTAACTTCTATACTTACTTTCATTTATTTTAAAATTTTAATAGTAAACATATTTCGACTACAATTTTAATAAAAATGCAGCTATAGAGGTAATTTTAATGTGATTATTTTTTGACGTTTCTCAAAACCAATTAAATGTTTCATTGTATGTCACGTGTCTACGTTTTAATCAATTCTGTCATTATTATACTGAGAATAAAGCTCTTGTGATTATTCCCGGGAATAATCTCTGTAGGTGCTTTTTTGTTTGTGACAAATAATAGGTAGTTGTCAAATAATTATTTAAAACTGTCAACGTGTCAAGTAAAATATGTGAAACTAATCGATTTAGTTGTATTTCAGATACAGAAATACACCAACAAATTTTGGAAACAACTTACAAGAATACAATAATAAGTAATCAATCGATATGGACCCAGTTCAAAATCTTTTAAGTTGGATGAATCGACCTCAACAGCTAAGTCAAAATATAAAATTAAATATAACTCGAGAGTTCGATAAATTAGAAAGTAATTCTCCAGTATCTTTCTCAAACTTGTTGCCAGGCAATAGTCTCCTAATAATGGGGTAATGGTACAGTGGTAGCAAGTTGGCCAGTGGATCCAAAGAACCCTGGTGATTGGACATCTAGGCTTTACAAATAAACAAACCTTTTTATAATTATTAACATCCATTAACAACAATCTTATAAAAAATACAATTACTCAAATCAACCGGAAGGCAGGAAATATATCAAATATTTTCTTAGACATATTTCCAATTGAATATGAATACGCTTTTCCGCACAGTATCCAACTCATCGTATCAGTTGCATTACTGCTCTTTATGGATAATGTAAACCAGGGCACGAGGGCCAGCAGAGCATTCGCGAGTCTACAAAAAACCATCATTTGGTTCAGAATCGATCTCTCTACCCTCTACCCGTGTCCGTGTCGGCGTGTTGTCTTCGCAGAGCCCGCTGCGCGCGTTCAGATATTTCAATATACCCGTCACAACCGCCATTAATCACATTGATCTGAGGTGACTGCGATGCAGAAATATCGAGAATGTGTCACCAATATTCCCTGCCTCGGGTATAGCACCCTGTCAATGTTGAATTTTTGCCTTGGCCTACAGAAAAGTCCTAAAATGCCTTTTAGAAATGTCTTGCGAAAATTTGTCAAGCGTAAAAATGTCTTCTGTTTTGAGATGGTTTGAATGTTTGGCACTGTATTAAGTTTAATATAAATTGACAGTAGTTATTGTAAGTATATGTCAATATCCTAATCATTCATTACTTTTCCTACAACCGTGCGATTTCTTTGTTATTACGTAACTATTATTGCCTTGGTTACGTATGGAAAGAAAATGAATGCAGACCAAGTGCGTTTCCGAAAGCAAACAAACACTAGTGCGGAAAGTGCTTCATTACGCAACTGTAAAAAAAGTTTTTTGAGAGCGATTTAAATTTCGCGCCAGGCGCGTAATTCATATTTTGGCCACCGACGCATATGAAAGAAGAAGATGCAGTGCGCCAGCGCTAGTAAATATGCAGTAGTATATTTTGACGTTTATAATCATAACCTTAAATTACAGTATATCTAATCTGTAGACAACTAATAAAAAGAACCGAACAAAGTAAAATATATCGATAAATGGTTTTAAGTAAGTGAAATACATAATATTTATTGAGTGTGTATATTATTAACATAGTTGTTACAGTTGCTTATATTGACATAATGTAAAGTGGAAAATTTTGTATTGTCTAAAGAAACATTGATTTCTTCCGTACCTGTTCAAATTATTAACAGTAATATTATTGACAACAATTTCGGAGGCTTTAGAAGTACCAGCAGCAGGTTGATTGTCATTGTCGAAAATAGATGCAACATAGCATGATCCGGAGCTTCAATTATCTTTGGAGGTATTTATGATAAAGAAGAATCACTCACTGTACTATTCCAATCTAGACGATTTTGAAGAAATTATCTTGACGTTAGTAAAATATTTTTAAATAATGTAGAACAATGTGCAAGCAATCAACAAACAAACCATAGCAACGCCGTAAAACATCGTTCTTGTGTAATATCAGTAAGATTTTATAAATTTGGATAATATTTTAGTGATTTTCTAAATCGCACAGTTGTAGGAAAAATGTTGTTTATAACACGTGCCGAAAAAGGTTACGTGCTCGTGCAGATTTCCGCACTCGGCAAGCCTAGTGCGTTAAATTCTGCACTTGCATGTAACGAGCCTTTTTCGGTACTTGTTATAAAAATAACTATTTCTTCCAAACAATATTCACTTTGACGCCATTCCAATTTTGTAATTTTATTTCAATTTCACGAACAAGTAAACCATTAACTGTTCATTAAGGATACGATAGCAAATTTCATAAAGGATATATCTAAATTCACGAAGCGTTTCATTAATTAACTCCTGATCGAAATGCATATTGCCAATTCATCTGCAACGCAGTCATGTCGCATTGCAATGCACGTTATGAACCGTCGCTAAATGCAGCTAATACACTTGAAAGCTTTGATCGTACGAAGCTATAGGTAGCCTTGACGGTACGAGAATCAGAAATTACGTACTGAATGTGAAACAAGCTCTCAAAAGGATTTACCTTACACTTGTTGAAAATTAAATTCGAAGCTTGCTTCAATTGATACTGAAATTAATTAAAGCATTTTCATTAGGTATTTGTATCTTGACTAATTGCATTCTCGTGCTACAAGGATCGTGTGTAATGTAGTATATTGTAATCTGAATTTTAGTGGACCGTATTTTTCGGACTATAAGACGTACCGGACGATAAGATGCACCTCAAATTTATAAGATGATTATTAGAAAAATATATTTTTTCTACGACTGCTATGAAAAGTTGACATTTATGCTTTCAGTTGTCATCGTAAAGTTGATGGTTACCGAGTAACGAATAATAAAATACTTTACCGCTCGCCTAGAAAAATATAAATTGTTGCTGAAATCTTAATTTATTGAAACAATACTTACAAAATCTAAAATATAGGTTTGATTCATTTTGACACTTTTATAGATATTAAACATGAAGGTTGCTGCGCTATGGTTTGAAGTTGAACCTGAACGCAGCTGGGCAGCAAAATATATCATCACGCCTTTTATCCATTACTGGGTGTGGCACTCTGCCGAAGCAGATCTCGGTAAGTGATATATTTATGCGCGTGAAGTGCGGTTACCAGTCGTAAAATCACGGCCCCCAAAGATGTTAGTGGTGGGGAAGTCACAGGGGTAATTTTAAATTGGTGAAAATGTTTTGTCGGCTTTGGGGATCGAACCAGGGTTCTTTGGATCCACAGGCCGACTTGCTACCACAGTGCCATTACCCCTTAAATCGTTGAAAGGTTTTTTTTTTTTTTTTTTATTGATCTATATTTTAGGAGTACTTCGACTGCTATGGCCACTAGTGCTCCGGTACAGTTATATACATAGTGTTTATGTTAAATTATATTATGTTACATTACACCATATTATGCTATATTGTATTATATCATATTATGTTATATTACGCCATATTATATTATATTTCGTTTTTTATGTCTATGTCGTCGAGGAAGTTTAGTAGGTTTTTTGTCATTTCGGGATCGTTATCTGTTAGTGCTGCTTTTAATGTGTCTGGTATTTTATGTATTAGTCTTTGTCTTCGGTATTTGTTACAGTCTGTTAGTATGTGTTTGATTGTTTGTTGGGTGTTGCAAGAGTTGCATATTATGGGGTCTGTTCTGTCTAATAAGTATTTGTGTGTGTATGCTGTGTGTCCTATTCGCAGTCTTGTTAGGATTATTTGTGTTCTTCGGTCGTCTTGTGCAGCCCATGGTCTAGTTGTCTCTTTGATTTGTCGGAGTTTATTATTCGTCGTCTGGTTCCAGTCGGAGTTCCATTTTTCTCTAGCTCTTGTTTTAACGTGGCTTTTGAAGTCTGCTGGGGTGGTTGCCATTGGAGTTGGTGCTTGTTCTGTAGCATCTTTGGCTGCTGTGTCTGCTGTTTCATTCCCCAGGATTCCGACGTGCGACGGGATCCAGACGAAGTCGATTGTCTTGTTGTGGTCGACGGTAGCTCTATGTATTGCCTCTTGGAGGTTTTGGGTGCATGGATTTCTTGGGAATGTTTCTTGGAGTGATTGGAGAACGCTGAGGGAGTCGGTACAGATAGCGAAGGAGTTTGTTTGGAGCATGGATATGTATTCTACTGCTTTTTGTATGCTATACGATTCTGCAGTGAAGATGCTAGCTATTTCTGGGAGGCGGTATTTGTTTGTATTGTCCTCTATTATGAATGCGGCTCCGGTTTTGTCTTCTGTTTTCGATCCATCAGTGTATATGAATTTGTGCTGTGTGTAGTTGTTTTGTATTTCTTTAAAGGTTTTCCTGTATAGTTCCTTGGGTGTTTCATTTTTTTGGTATTTGGTGAGTTGTAGGTTGGTGTTTGGTTTTTTCATTTGCCAGGGTGGCGTTTTGGTATAGGTTTTTTTGTAAATGGAGGGAAGTGTGATGTTTAGGGTTTGGATTGTTTTGATTAAGTTTTGTTGGAGTGGTGTGCTACTTTTTATTATAGTTTCGTTGTCTAGAGTGAGGAGTAAATTGTTGTGGGCTGGTATGTCGGGTCGATGTGCGAGATTAGCTAGGTATGATAAGGCAAGTTGCATTCTGCGGTAAGATAGTGGTAATTCGCCGGCTTCACACAGTAAGCTGTCTATGGGGCTAGTTCGGAAGGCACCTGTTGCAATTCTTATTGCAGTGTTTTGTATTGTTGTTAGAATTTTTAGGTTGCTTCGTTTTGCGGTGGTGTAGACTATACATCCATAGTCTAGCTTAGAGCGTATTAGTGTTCTATATAGTGTTAAAAGTGTGTCGCGATGTGCTCCCCATTTGTGATGTGCTAGTGTTTTTAATAGGTTGATGCGATTGTTGCATTCTTGTTTTAAGTTCTCTAAATGTGCTCGCCATGTTAGTTTTTTATCGAGTGTAATTCCTAGGAATTTTACATTATGGACATAATTTATATTGTTGTTGTTTAGTCGGATTATTGGGTCATGGTGTTGTTTTCGTAAGTTACAGAAGTGTATTGCTTTGGTTTTCTCTGTTGAGAACTTGAATCCTGTGTTATTACTCCATTCCTTAAGTTTGTCGATGGTTATCTGGAGGTTCCTCTGTATAGTGGTGAGGTTTTTCCCTTTGGTGTATATCACTAAATCGTCTGCAAATAGAGCTATTTTTGTGTGTTTCGGGATGTTTTTTGTTATGTTGTTCATTGCTAGGAGGAACAGAGTTACACTAAGTATTTCCCCTTGAGGCAGGCCGTTTATTTGGGTTCTCTCCTCTGAGAGACAGCCATTTGCTTTAACTTGGAATTTGCGGTTGTCGAGAAAGTTTTTAATAAAGTGGAGAATGTGACCGTCTAGTCCGCATTCTTTTGCTTCCTGTAAAATATGGTACTTCCATGTCGTGTCGTATGCCTTTTCGATGTCGAAGAGCACGGCGATTGTATGTTGTTTGTTTATTACTGCGTATTGTATTTCAGTAACTATATTAATTAGTTGGTCTTGTGTTGATCTACCATGTCGAAATCCACTTTGTATACTATTGAGGTGATTTTTTGATTCCAAGTGCCATAGTAGTCTTTTGTTCACCATTTTCTGTAGTATTTTACTCAGACAGTTAGATAATGATATAGGCCTGTAGTGTTGCGGATCCGTCTTGTTTTTGTTTGGTTTGTGGATTGGGATGATGAGGGATGATTTCCATTGGTTAGGGAAGGTATTATTTAGCCACATATGGTTATAGATTTTTAGGAGTAGATCTATTGTCTCTGATGGGAGGTGTTTTATTAGCATGTAGGTTATTCCATCTGGTCCGGGGCTACTGTTATTTTTGAGGGATTTTATAGTTTGGATTAACTCAGGTAGTGTGAATGGGGTGTTTATGGGGTCACTATTATTGTCGTCTATTGTGATTTTTTGTTTTTCTGTTTCTGTTTTGTGGGTGCTGAATTGTTGACTGTAGTGTTTGTCACTAGAGTTTGATTGAAATGTGTCTGCAAATATTTCTGTTATTTCTTGTGGATTTGTGATGGTTTGTGTACCTTTAATGAGTGAGGAAGTTTCGTAACTTATTTTTGTGCCTTTTAATTTTTTTATTTTATTCCATATATTTTTTGTCGGGGTGTTGGGGTTAATGGTGGATACGTAGTTTTGCCAAGAGTGTTGTTTGCTTTTTTGTATAATGCGGCGTGCGATGGCCCTGGTTCTTTTTAGATTAATTAGGTTTTCCATTGTCATATTTCTTCTGTATGTATATAGTGCTTTCTTGTTTTCTTTTGTTGCTTTGTAGCATTCTTGGTTCCACCATGGTGTCACTCTTCTGTTATTTCTATTTGTTTTTCGTCCGAATGTTTGCTCTGCTGCGTTTGTGATGGAATCCGTAATTTGTTTGACAGTTTCGTCAATGTTATGGAAGTCTAATGCGGTGTTGGTTTTAGTAAGCGTTGCAAATTTTTCCCAGTCTGGCTTGTCGAGGTTCCATTTGAAGTAGACGGTATGTGAGTCTTGAGGATGTGTTGAGTCGGGGAATGAGATTTTGATGGGGAAGTGGTCGCTTCCGTGTAGGTATGGTATTACTTCCCATGTTAGATCGGGTGCTAGTGTGGCATCACAGAGTGTTAGGTCTATGTTGGAGAATTTGCCTGTTCTGGCACAGAAGTGGGTGGACTCGCTGTCGTTTAGTAGTGTTGTGTCGTCGTCTATTATGTCTTCGATTAGTTTTCCTCGTCTGTCTGTATGTGTACTGCCCCATAATGAATTGTGGCAGTTGTAGTCGCCTGTTAGAATAAATGGTTGAGGTAATTGGGTTATGAGTTCGGAAATATCTTGTTTATTTATGATTTCGTTTGGTGGTAAGTATATGGAGCACAGGGTGAATTTTTTTGGTACTAAACAGCTGACTGCGATGGCTTCTAGATTTGTTTGAAGGTTGATTTCTTGTACATGATGTTTGTTCTTTGCTAGTATTGATACTCCTCCGCTGGCGATCCGGTCGTCTGTTCGGTCTTTCCTGAATATAGAATATCCTGTGAGGTTTGCTTTTTGGTTGGGTTTTAGTCGGGTTTCTTGGAGGCACAGGTAATCTGGAGATATTTGATTTACGATATTTTGTAGTTCTCCCAGGTGTGAGTAGAAGCTATTACAATTCCAATTTAAAATAGTCATTTTTCTAGTTGTCTTGAGATGCGATAGATTCTTGGCTTGAGTAAATTTTATTTGGGCCGTGTTTAAGTTGACTGGTTATTCGATTTTTGATTCGGGTCAGTCTTGCTTTTATGAATCTTTGTTGCAGCAGGGGGTGAATGTCAGTTATCATTTTTAGAAGTTTTTCAGTGTCGTCTGTATAGTCTTTTGAGATTTGTAGTTGATCATGACTTCCGAACACATTTTCCAGGAATTCTTTGAATTGTTGGAAAGAGAGGATATATTTTTCTGGATCTGATTCAATTGCTTCTTTTGCTGGTTTGAGTTGTTCTTCTATCGGTATATCTGGTAATGATGTTTCAGTTTTATGTTTCTTATTGCTTTGTCTTGTGTTGTTTAAGTTGCTTGGAGTATTGTTTGTATATGTTTGTATATCTTCTGTATTGTCTGGGGTGTTTTGACTGTTGGCTGTGTCTGAGCTTGTTGATGCTGGTCTTTTTGGTCTCGGGGTTTGTTCAGGTTTGGTCGGAGCCGGGGGTGTAGGGGGTATACTTGGAGGTCCCATGTTGTTTTCACATTGGTTAGAAGTATGGCCGGCTTTTTTACAGACGAAGCAAGTGATTATGTCTTCCGACAGGAAAATTCTGTAATTTGTTTCGTCATATTCTATAGCTAGTGATTCAGGTAGTGGTGTATTTACATCTGGAGTTATATATATTTGGCGTCGGAAGCTTAGAATGTGAGAATATTCCTCTTCTTGTATTCCTGCTCTCAAGAAGCTTAGTGGTGACACTATTTTAAGTCCTTTGTTTTTTAGTTCGTTTTCTATTATTGGATGCGGGATTGTTGGGCAGACGTTTGATAGGATAATACGTTTTGCCGGTGTGATTAAGCGTCGAATGCTTAATTGCTGGTCGTTTATTTTAACTTTGTTGTTTTGCATGACAGTTTCAACCAACTCTTTTCTCGATAAGTATATTCCTATACGGTTATTTGACATACGGGAAACAAATAGTATATTGCTAGGTTGGATTATAGTACCTATAGCGAATGCATATTCTTTCAATTTTATACCATCGATTGCATTTATTATTATTGCCTGATCTTTTGCTGGGAATGTGTCCTGTATTGCTTTTCGGCTTTGTTTTGTTGCGTTTGAGTATGTTGGTTGCGTGGGATACATACTTGTTGTTTGGGTTGCGTTTATTTCTATTTGTTGTTTAGAAACTGTTTGGTTTTGTGTTGGAGGCATGTTGAGAGTTGCCGAGTACCCCTGTAGTCAGAAGTTCTCTGCAATTCCTTGCAGGTTCCGGATTGTTTGATTTTTGCTAGTGTCCATTAGATGGAGCTAGCGTGGGTGTTTGATGTGGAGTTTGTGATTTTTGTTTGATTGTGATAGTTGGGTTAAGGGTTATATGAGGGGTTGTGGCTTGCGCCAGGGGGTGAAATAGTGATATCACGAAAAATTTACCTTTTGATTTCTCTGATTTGAGTACTATGGGTATATTACTCGTGGTTGGCACTAACACTGTTTCAATAATTGACAGCTGACGCTACACGTTGCAATATCGTCACAGAGGTTGGTTGAAAGGTTTGAGTTTCTACTAGAAGCATTTGGTGAGTTTCGATCGCCGTTTTCCCGAAATTGAAACAAAATTTTATGCAAATACGTTGCTCTTTCGAATCGCTCATCACGCTATCGCAGAACACAACAAACAGTAACACAGATAACACCACACTGATACGACAAAAGTACGTAAAATGTTGTAAAAACGAAAGGGAGAGTTTGGGAGATGTACTAGTGCTGAAATCTAGCGGCAAGTAGATGTACTACAGTAGTTAGAAGAGTTACACACAGAATTTGGGAACTTTTGGATAACACCTCATATACAAGAGGTGAATGTAGCCGGGGCTAGAAATTGTAGCACTAGATGAGGTCGACAAGAAGTGTACACAATATTTTTCACAAATTGTACGAGCCATTCACTACATAAAGTTCTTGTTTAACTGTTATGATACTTCCGTGACCTGTATTTTCAAACGGTTTATTCATCTGAAGAAAGAAACTGAATCTGTTCTCCACTAATTATCATGACAATGTCGCTGGTATCATTCACCGCGGCACGGGGACTTGTAAAACCATTACCATATAAAGTACATCAATTTATTAAAACTAAAGCAATCACATTAATTCAGACGATTCGGCAAGTGTCACCGACATTATAAACCTGCGCTTCGAGCTACACGACGAGCTACCGCCGCGTAATGACGACAATAATCAGCAAGGAATTAACTTCTTTCTGGTCTGCGGATGACGTTTTCGAGGAGGGAAAAATTATAAGCGCATGTTTAATTGCTGCTATGCGATTGAATCTAAAATAGCATATTTGTTTTATAAGCTGAGAGAAAATACATGTATTTCACATCTAGATAAAAGCTTGCGTGAATACACTATAATATAAAATCCATGTTTTACAATTTTATACCGCGGTGGAAAATTGAAATAGTGTCAGATTTCACAAAGTTATCTATTATAAATTATGTGAATAATAATGGGGTGGTTAGCTCAGTGGTATGAAGTCGGCCTGCGGATCCTGAGAACCCTGATTCGATTCCCACAGGCGACAAACAATTTTCATAATTTCAAAAGCTACCCCTGTGGCTCCTCCACCACTAACATCTTTGGGGGTCGTGATTTGACGATTGGTAACCGCACTTCACGCGCAAAATATATCACTTACCGAAATCTGCTTCGGCAGAGTGCCACACCCAGTAATGGGTGGAAGGCGTGATGATATTTATTTATTTTATTTTATAGTTGAATATAACGTGGTAGACGCCCCGTGGATTTGAGAACCTGGGTTCGATTCCCGTAGCCTACAAACAATTTTCACCACATTAAAACTGCCTCTCTACCTCCGCTTCCACTAACATTTTTGGAAGGCGTTACTTGACGACTGGTAACCGCACTTCACGCATTAAAAATATCATTATTTATTTATTTACGATATTGTTGCCTGGTGGTAGTTGTACTGGTTGTAGAAGAAACAAATCTTTGTGGTTGTAAAAGAGACAGCTTTTTGTTTAAAAAATGTTAACAATTTTTGGTATAAATAAATGCAGAATAGTTATTATGTACCAAGGGTGAAAACAGGCGTTTATTGTCCGTGGCATGATTATTAACATGAGGCGCAAAGCGCCGAGGGCTAATAACATGCTTAGGGTCAAAAACGTTAATTTCACTCGTGGTACATACAATATTTTATGCACAACAAAACAATATTTAATTATATGTTCAAAAGAAAAATAACATTTTGCAGAATCAAGTATTCACAATGAACAAATGGCTCAGTGGTATCAAGTCGGTCTGTGGATCCTGAGAACCCTGGTTCAATCCTCACAGCCCCACATTTTAATTTTAAAAATTACCCCTGTGGCTCTCACACCAGTAACATATTTGGGGGCCGTGTTTTGACGGCTGGTAACCACACTTCACGCGCATAAATATATCATTTACCGAAATCTGCTTCGGCAGATTGCTACACCCAGTAATGGGTAAAAGGCGTGATAATATATTTATTTATTCAATTAACAAAAATTGTCATTTTATTTTTGTATCCATTGGAATTATTTCTTATGGCCCTAGGGCCAAAAATAAGTGCTTTTTAGGGATAAAACACATGAATTTCGGCCCGGATATGCATGACAGATATTTTTAGGTCAGTGTAATTTTTTTTTCTCTCACGGGAGTAAATGATCTATTTTTTTTTACTGAATCTGATCGATTTCGGCCTATCAGACCATCCTCCGACGATGGCCTGATAAGCCTAAATCGATCAGAACTATTTTTAAATAAATAATTTGTGAGGGCCAAAAAGATGTGTTTAAGCCCGGTTTTTAGGACTAAAACACATTCATTTCGTCCCGGTTGTGCATAAAAACTTATTTCTTGTTATCAAATAGTAGGGATAAAAATACAACATAACTGGTAAAAAAATGAATATTTTTATAAATCCCCATGGAGGAGGGAATACCTATAACCAGATACAATTATTCCGGCATGCATTTCGTTAATGATTCGAAAGTTAACGCTGTTAACACATTACAGAATATATTAAAAACCATCCGCTTTATGCGATTAAATATTCATGAGTGCGTTTTGTGACGTTCCAACCAGAATACCTCAACAAGTCGACCATATTATTACTCATTTATTTATTTTGTTACTCTGCACTACACGAAGTAAATCCAGAATTACGGTACAGGGAACCTACAGTTTATAGTGGAATCCGAAACACTCAGATGCAATAGGATTTTTTGGATATTTATTTATTTATTTGTTACTCTCTACCAGGAAGTAAATCCCAATTACAGTACAGGGGGGCCTACAGCTTATAGTGGAATCCGAACCACTCAGACACAATCGTATTTTTTGGATATATGTAGAAGTCAGTGAGATTTGAACGCGCAACCTCTTGCTTGCTAATTAAGAAACGCAAGTTTTACCTCGCTTTTATCCACTGAGCTACGATTGCCTGTAATAAATAGAAGTCAGTGAGATTTAAAAGCACGACCTCTTGCTTGCAAATTAAGGAACACAAGTTTTACCTCGCTTTTATCCACTGGGCTACGATGTAGCCTGTAATGTTATAATAATAATAAGTGAACAGAATTCAAATTACTTGTATGCTAAGTTCGAAATTCAAAGGACAATTAATTTTATTTAGCAAAGTCAGCAAATTTGGTAGCGGGAAGGTATTTTTGAATTCATTAGATGAGGATTCCCAAGAAGATGAGATTAAATATGAAAATAATTTATCTTGATAAAATTGCACGAAAATGAAAATGTAAACTGACGTTTTCACTCTCTTGATTAAATTTTCAAACTTTGGTTCAATTAGTAGTTTAATATGTTTTCTTATGAAACCTAAAACCGACCATTTTTCTATTCTGTTTGAGATAGGTCAGACAGTTGAGTACGGAAATTATATTACATTTTTATTTAGAACAATCTATATAACTTCAGTTTTCATTATACAGTGTGTCCCAAATAAATAGAGACATAGGTGTTTAATATCAATTAAACTAGTTCGAAAAATTCTCCTACTAAGATTGTTTTAGTGACAACTACAACATGGGAACCACAGATCATAATATACTACTATAGATAAGAAACTGCCATATTAAGCACTGGGACTGTATTTTGCGCCATCTGAGTAGTGGAAGTCTAACTAAAGTCATGTATATAAGCAACCCGTGATGCATATTTGGGCAGCTTGAAATTTTTATTATTATTTTATATTTATTTAAACTACGTAAAATAAAAATTAATTATTACAATATAAATATTTATTAAAATATACTCGTGTATACAATTTATTTATAATTAGAACTGTTTCCATCGCAATTTTATACAACTCTTGTGAACTTGATAGTATAGTATGATTTCCTAATTTAAATATTATTTATGATATGACCACTTACTTACCAGTAGCAGTATAGTTTTTGGCACAACAATTGATATTAGTTGATGACATTATTTATATGAAATTATTTCACAAATAAAAATTAATTGGATATTTGACAGATTAATTTTTTTTAAATATATACAAGCGACAACTACAGGAACAATCTAGTAACCAATGATTGCCGATATTGTAGTTATCTAAAATGGATGTCTTCATCTAAAGACTATTAGCGCCATTCCTTAGGTGGAAGTCTTACTGAAAACACAGTCCCATGGTTACCTATATAACTTTCCGCTGCCTGATAGGAACAATACTATTCTTATATTAGAAATTATATTAATTAATTTTAATTGAGATAAAATATATATACTTTTCATACAAAGGAATAAAAATTGACTTTATCTACCTTCATGTGTAAAATTAATTTATAGTTTATATAGTCGTAAAATGAATGTTTAATAACAAGATTTTATTAGTTACGGGTTGTTCAATAAAGAGAGGTTAAATCGTATTCAGTGACTAAAATCAACTATCATCGCACCATACTGATGAGTCCGTAAGGACGAAACGCGTCTATGGTTAAAGCTGAACTGACCAGCCTTTAATGATGACCTAATAAGTTGATTCAAATGTGCTATAATTTTGTGGAACTTTGACAAGTGTTGGAATTTTTTTTCCCTTTTCTTATTTTATTAAGACTTAGTTCCACATCGCAATTGACAATTTGTCTTTGTTTTATTTATTCATTGACAATTTGTCTTTATATTATTTTCAAAAGGACATTTCTCTATCACCATAGTTGCAACACAAAATATAACAATTTTAACATAATTTTATTTAGTTTGACATTACTATGAAACGAAACTATATAAAATCTTCTATGTAATAAATTAGTCGTAAATAAAGTATAGTATACAACTCGCTATAATGACTATTATACCCTCTGATGATTACAACCCTTGGTTGCTTTGCTCGCAATTGTTGTTAACTTCACCGTTGGTAACAATAAAATTTACGATATCGTCGTTGTATAATATACTATTATCCCCTAGAGCAGCGTTTCTTAACCGTTTTTGTCCACGAACCCCTTAGGAAATCAAGCACAATTTTAAGGACCCCCTTAATTACCCCTTTGCACTCCAATTTTTTTATTAGGAAAAATTACTAAACTTTTTAAAAATTAGAAAACTATATTTTTTGGTAAGGTATTAAATAAAAAAATTTAGTTATGCTAAGAAATATATATTTATTATGATATAATATTGGAAATCAAAGAAAATTTTTTTTCGTTTATGTCCTACAAAGCACTCTCACTACTCGAACTTATAATAAAATTGTCATATTCTATCGAAATTTCATCGGAAAAGTCACTTTGCACTTCAAAAACAAACTCGTCTTCACTACCACTAAATTCAACATTCTCCTCCATATTTATATTATTCGAATAGAATGAATGCGTATTTACTGTTATAAATGTAAAACATAGCAAAAAGCACAACGTATCACCAGTGTGTACTGTATACAACTGAATACAACTATTTGTAAACTTGTAAAAGGATCCTTTAATTTATTAAACAATAAAATGTAATCCTATTGTTTATGTCGCCGCTGCGGCGACATTGGATTTGTTAGAATGATTCCTATGTCGCCGTGACGGCGCCAACGGAGTGCAAAGGGTTAAAAAAGCTGCCTGTAGCGTGCGTATCGATTACAATACTTTTGGTGGCATTTATTTATGATTGTTAAATGGTCCACAGATAAGGCTGCGGACCCCTATATATATGCTCGCGGACCACAGGTTAAGAAACACTGCCCTAGAGAAAGAAAGTAATGCCATATCAATGACAACTAGAAAGCAACGGTTTTATTTACCATTACTCAAAGGCAACGTCCATTTATATAGCAGCAATTACCTATCTAACCAACAATAGAAATCTATAAAAATATATTCTTGTAAAAGAAACATATTTTAGAAGTATAGATTCATGTAAAACTGATTTATCCATACAAATCAAATACTCATAAAAGCAATATTACAAGAAAATTGTACCTCCACACATATTCCAAATACCAAGCAAGCTTGCCACGGTTGAAAGAACCTTTTAAAGCATAATTTAAATGAAAAATAAAAAAATACATTCTCCGAATACATTTCCTCCATCTCCATCATACCTCTCAAAGTTTTCTGATTTCTTTTTGAAAGGTTAGCTACGTCATGCATCAAAAAGCTTTGAAGTTTCAAACGAAATACAATTTATACGTGGTCCAGAGGTTCACGTCCATCACAATAAAACATTTTGAGAAACCATCGATGGTTGAACAGCAGCGCTCGACAGGACGGTAACTGGTAATGCAGGATTCGAGCAGCGGTCAGAACACTCCTGAATAATAAACAAGTTCAAAATGGGCGATGACTACTAAACAGATGTTGATTTTGAAAATCGGCAGCACGTGCGTCCCATCGATGACCCTAACCTCTCGTGCCAATTCATTTCCGACTGGTCCCGAACCCTCCGTGTGATTTTTTATCCGGGGATTTCAATTGGAGATAATTTATCTTTTGCTGTACTGTTACGCGCATAAATTCTAACTGAACATCCAATTTAAATGTACCCTTCATTGATAAATTAACCTAATATCCTGTGTTTGTACGTATCAAGGAAAAAAGGATGTTGGAGTTAAATGATGTAGTTATCTTTTAACCATGTGTCGTAAATATTGGAACAATGATTAATAAAATTAAGTATAAATGGTAAATGGTGAAATTGACCTATAATATAATTGTAATGTGTGTTTTTATAGTTTGTGGTAAACATATTTATGCGATTGTTTTATTGGATATTTAGTCCCACGTGATCGCAGTATGTTTGATGAATTAGGGAACGGATTGTGAATCATAAAATAGTTATTTTCAGACGACCACTTATGAAAGAAACCATCATGGGCGTCCGCAGGAGGGGCCAAGCAGGAGCGCATGCCCCCCCTGGTTATTAACTAGGGCGGTGACCACGAAACTCGAACATAGGACTTTAATATGCAAAATTATAATTTTGTAATTCCCTGCTTCCCTAAATATTTTTAGCAAAAAAGCTTGAAAAAGCTGCATTTGAACCAATAAACTAAATTAATTTTGCATGCCTTGTATCATCACAAATTAGATCTGAAAATGACTAAAATTGCCTCAAAACTATCGATAGGTATGAAATTGAAACAAAATTAATTTTATATCTTCATATTTTGTTTAGTTTTTCAGTTATAGACTTCGGTTTTTTTTTTCCAAATTTTTCTTGTACATTTCTGATATTATATACCAAAAACTAAACGAGATATGAAGATGTGCTCAACAGAATTTAATTTCAAGTGCTTCAATGATATATAAATAAATTTTTAGGTATTATGAATTTTTCTGTCATAAACTTTAAATTTATCGTATTATGTAATATTGAAAATTTTTAATAATTTTCTTTTTATTATTTAGTTTTTGGATAAAATTTAACAAAACTAGAAGACATACACATTAGGCACTTCATCATATGTGCATATGTATGTAAATTCTCGTTACAATATACATATGAGAAAGAATTTTAGAACAAACAGTGTAAAATTGGCCTAAAATTAAAAAAAACCAAAGGGTACCCATTAAGAAATTTTCAAAAATATAAAATCGCTTAAAATTTGCTAAAAATTAGCTTATAAATCAATTTAGACACAAAGAATTCAATACCGTTGAGCACATCGTCATATCTCGTTTATTTTTTCAGATGTAGCTATATTTTGTCTAAATTTTACTTCATTTTGTATTCAAGTAACAATTTGAGACCCAATTAGGTATATAACTCATTTAGTCAAGAAAAATCAAATAAAAGAACGAAGAATTCGTTTTATATATTTACTATTAAAGCCATGGAATCCAAACAATAAAGGAATCTTTTATTTCATTTACCTTGACTAAACATTCTTTCACAGTTTAATCACAATGATTCCATATATGATACATCTCAACCAAATTGTCAACAGAATCCTTTAAAAAGTTGTTACACCCTGCACACAATTTCCACGTGTAAATAAAATGATTCTCTGAAACAACTTCCCATTTTCCAACTCAACAGCAAACTCCAATCTTCGTCTTCATGTCTAAGATCGTTAACCTTCAAAAATAAACCTCCAATGAATGTTTTTACCGTGTCTCATCTGGTAGAACATCTCGTCATCCATGAAGACGACGAAGGATAATCAACAACAACACAACCGTTACCTGCAGGCCTACAGGCATCGCAGCCTTGTTACAGCAAAGCGTGCGCGCTTGAAAAAAGCTCGACACGACGTCTTACAAATGTTCGACATTTCCCCGGGCTGTGTTGCCGTTACTTCGCTCGCCAATTGCACGTGTCATGAGGTGACGTGAAGCGTCCTAGCTGTCCTTCTACTCAACCTGACTGGTAAGTACGTGTATTTCAAAATGAAGGTGAAATTACTAAGTCCTTCAATAATTATTATTTGATTTATGTACTGATGAAGGGTATCCATCGGATTCATGTTAAAATTACAATGGGTGAAATTCAAAGGGTTGTATTAAAGACTGTATAAACTAATATATTGTTTTAATTCATGTAAAGTACAGGATGACTATAAGGATATGTTTCAGTTAGTAATAAAAAAAAATACACAGGTGAGAAAAAAAGCGAAACACTTGAAATTCGTTAAATTTTTCTCCAATTCTCAAACCATAAAGCCCGTCTGACACGATCAATTTTTATGTTCATTTTAATGTCAATTTTTTGTGTTCAATTTTGTAGTATATTTTTGATGTACATTTTCATTGAAGACAAAAATTCTTGTATGCAACGACGTCAATTTTCTGCTCGATGCGCATGCGCATTTCGATCCGTTTTGCAAATATGTTGGTTTTGAATTAGGGTCTTTGTGTCAAAATCAAAATTATAATTTATATATGGCAGTTTTAGTGGCATACAAGCAAAGTTTATTTTTGTACTTCTCTATTAAAACGGACACCCGTTGCCGAGACTACGACATTTTGATTAAATATAAATATATCATCACGCTTTCTACCCATTACTGGGTGGCACTGTGCCGAAGCAAATCTCAGTATGTGATATATTTTTGCGCGTGAAATTCGATTACCAGCCGTCAAATCACAGCCCCCAAAGATGTGAGTGGAGGGGGAGCCACAAGAGTAGTATTAATGTGGTGAAAATGTTTGTCGCCAGTGAGAATCGAATCAGAGTTCTCAGGATCCACAGGCTGACACGATAACCACTGTGCTACTCCATAAATTAAATAATGATACAAATAGCTAAGCTCAGTGGTATCAAATCGGCCTGTGGATCCTGAGAACCCTGGTTCGATTCCCACAGGCGACAAACAATTTTCACCATTTTAAAACTACCCCTGTGCCTCCCTCACCACTAACATCTTTGGGAACCGTGATTTGATGGCTGATAACCGCACTTCACGCGCAAAATATATCACTTACCGAGATCTGCTTCGGCAGAGTGCCACACCCAGTAATGGGTAGAAGGCGTAATGATATATTTATTTATTATTTTATTTATAACCGAGTTGGAAAAAGGTTTCATTTTCTATATGATTTCAATATGTATTCTCAACATGTAGGAAAAATAATTATTTTAAATACATATTTTAGACATAATTAAAAAAAAATTTAAACCAAATTTGAATATATATTTAAATTTCCTCAACCACTGCATCGGTTGGAAAGCATTTGTTTTAATGCATTTATTTCCGTTTTTAATCTAATAGTGCTTTTAACAAAAACTACACTAGAAACTGTAAACGTCACAGCGTCAGTTTAGCATCCCGGGGCGGACAGTGCGAGATGACGTAGACAGCTGACAGGCGTCGACGGTCGAGGATGGTTGTGGATAGAACAAATAACGAGCTACCTTTACGAGGACATGTTTCAACCGTGCCACAAGACAGACATATTTCTTTCATTTTGTTATTCAAATGGAAAACAATGCTTGTGACATGTCGTATTTGAGTTTCAAATCTATGGGTTTTTGCCTACATCTGTTATAGAATCGAATAAATATATCAGGTTCATGATATATATATATGGGATGGCTAGCTCAGTGGTATGAAGTCGGCCTGTGGATCCTAAGGTCCCTGGTTCGATTCCCAAAGGCGACAAATTTTCATAATTTGTAAAAGCTATCCCTGTGGCTCCTCCACCACTAACATGTTTGGGGGCCGTGATTTGACGACTGGTAACCGCACTTCACGCGCAAAATATATCACTTACCGAGATCTGCTTCAGCAGAATGCCACACCCAGTAATGGGTAGAAGGCGTGATGATATATTTATTTATTTATTTAGGTTCATGATATTGGCTAGACATTAATACACCATTTTTTTTAATGCTATCATTACTTTTCTTTCCACTAAATGTCTTAAACTAGAACAATTTTACAATTCGTGCTAATCTAATCTTCTTTTAACAGATAATATGGCCGTAATAAATAAGAAAAATAGGAAAAAAACTTTCCATCACTTGTCACAAATCCCACAAAATTTACAGCACGTTTGAATCAACTTATCAGTATGTACTTTTTAACTTCAGTCAGTTCAGCTTGAAAAATATCACAATTTACTAGTCCCTAGTTGGTCTAGTTGGATAGTTGATCGCACCATACTGATGAGTCCCTAAAGGACGAAACGCGTCTATTGTTAAAGCTGAACTGACCAGCCTGATAAGTTGATTCAAACGTGCTGTTAATTTTATGGGATTTGTGACAAGTGATGGAAAGTTTTTTCCTATTTTTCTTATTTATTAAGACACTGTTCCACATCGCAATTGACTTTTCATCTTTGTATTATTTCAATATGGCCGTATTTTTTAAGTAACCCGATAGGTTATTTTTGTCTAATTGTCACGTTTTAAGTAACCCAGAACAGTTTCTGAACTACTCCTACTACCCCAGCTATCGGGTCTTCAGCGTGAGAAATTATTTTAGTTTCTTATGCGATTGTGAGAAAATATATTTCTAATATTCGTAACATCATAATGCTAGATAGAAAGATGATGTCTAACCTGGTCCGGTCTGCGTGTCCTGCTCATCGGCGACGTCGGCGTCCAGGTTGCCGAGACCACAGCGACTTAATAGCAGCAAGCTGGCCATGCTGAGGAAACACACGAAGAGCAGGAGACGCGTCAGTAGTCGCATTCCCAGCAGCCGCACCATCGCGCACAACACCACCTGCAAAAATAACAAAACCATTATGAGCGTTTTTATCAAAATAATCTCATTAATTTATCTAATTTAAAAAATAAATATAAATATACATATCATCACGCCTTTTACATATTGCTGGGTTAAAATTTAAAATATATGAACTAGCACATTACGGTTCGGTGAGTCCGAACCTTGTACTGTAATTGAGATTAAGTTCCTGGTGTGCAACGTAGCATAAATTAAAATAATAATATTCTGTCTTCTGCTTTTATGAAATGACATGATTTCCGTGCATAAATTCTTTTCTTTCATGGTAGCCTGCTTTTAACAAATGCTATATTACATAATAAGTCAGGAAAGACGAAGCGGTTGTTCGATATATAAGGTCGCGGGCCGAGTATTTTAATCCGCTTGGACACGTACTTTACTTGACTGTTTCGGTAAAAATTTACTTTTTGTACTCGCATCATTTAAAATAAGGTTTACGTTACCATGGAAACCGATGGAAAGTTTGATTAGTGAGTAATTGAAAAACATTCATTTTGTAGGATTCTAAAGTTTGATTATTAAAACGCTAATTGTACTTATACACACACTTTTTAAGGAATTTATAAAATAAATAGACGCCTTAGCTTATAACGCCATCAAACAAACATATATTAACAAATTTTACAAGGTAAAATAAATAATTTGTTTTCAAATAACAAATGTCATTTTATGACTTACTTAACTGTCAATATAAATTCACGTTTCAAATTTAATCATTTCCTCACTGTTGATTATATAATTTTTGCTCGTTATAAAAAGCATCGTACAAAACTCGAGCACGGACACATCATTTGCACCATTTTCGCAAATTAAAGCATTCGATTCCTTAAAATTGCGCTCATATGCAAAGTATGTATTTATAATCATTATAGTGCTACTCTGTTATTGAGATTATTCCTGTTGAGTAGCCAAATAAATAAATGTCTTCGCGCAATTGTTATATAAATAGTCAGGATATGTAGACATTTTCTTTCCGGTTTCAGAAAAAATAAATTACAGGTTATTGTAGCCTATTGGATAAAAGCGAAGTAAAACTTGCATTTCTTAGTTGAATGAAGAAGTCGTGCGTTCAAACCTCACAGTCTTTAACGTATATCCAAAAAATACGATTGCGTCTAAAGTGGTTTGCATTCCATTATAAGTTACTGTAATTAGAATGAAGTTTCTGTTGTTCAAAGCAACAAATAAATAAATCAATTGCTGGAAAATAGTTCAGTGCAACGCTCAACGCTTATTAATTAATTAATTAATTTATAAATTGAATCTAGTATTGCGATATACAATTTGTTCCATAATTCTATTAAAAATATAACCTAGTAAAATAGTCATTACGAATGTTCCACTTAATTACATAATATGTTCAATAATGATATGTATAGCAACTACGCAATATTGAATGTAGTAAAATGAGTAAAATTAGTGAAACACCCTTACATTATAACATCAAAACATTACATAAACTGTACTGTGAGCAAACTGTACAGAAGTTCACGTCAGAGTCCTGTCAGTGCTCCCCACAAGTAAGCAGTTTCATTTTAGTTGGTAAAAGTTGTCTGTTGCGATACACAACACACAGTTACAGTTAAGTAGACAGTTGACTGACTAAGTCGACATAGACGAAGCTTAGAACAGCGTACAGCAGTGCTACGTTAAGTATCACGGTAACCTTCTTCAATGCGAGCAACGAAATGTCAGAAGTATATCATCTCCTCCCGCGTACTCATTCCTAAAATACCACTCGGGTAAGTTAGTCTGCTAATAGCAGGGCATGATTTTAAGTTATTAAACTGGAAAACTAGATAATAGTAGCCGATTAATTCTTGTTTACGCCAGAGGTATAATGCCTATGGCACACTGGTCGAGGAGCATGAATGAGCGTCGAGTAACTCGTCGATGAAACAACAGAACTTATCCTGACTGATAAAATAAACAAACACAAAGCAAAACCAAAATGACAGCCCACGCTAACATGAAATGAGACACAATAATACGTGTTAAATGAGACACAATCGTTTCATCGAGGAACTCCTCGATGGAAATAGAGGCGCCTCTATTTTTCATCGATGACGGGTGCGTTCTGTTGTTTCGTCGATAAGCTCCTCGACGCTCATTCATGCTCCTCGACCAGTGTGCCATTGGCATAAGTTTACTATTTGATTTCTACGAATTATGAATTACTATATGATTTTGTATATATTTCTTCATCATCAAGTCAATGTAGATCTGAAAATATTATCTCGAAGAATTACTTTATTACTGCCTAATTTAAATATGCCATCCATGTTACAAAATATATTCCAATTCTTATAACCTTGAATAAAAAAAATGTGTACTTTAAAATGTGAAAGATCTTAAACCAGAAATGGCCTTGTCTTGTAACTCCGGCTTCGTGGCATCCAGTTATTAATAAGCAGAAAAAGGAAGATGAACATTCCTCGACAGTATTAAATTAATTTAATTATACTCGACTCGTATACAAACAGCGCAACTTCATAATCTTAAATTATTACGACCCTAACTCATACATACTTACCCAAAATTCTCTATATTATTTCATTCCTTTGTTAAGAAGGTAATTTTATTATAAATTATAAAGTATGTAACAAATTATAATTTGTTTTCACTCTTATAAAGAGGATTATTCATACAATGGATTAGTAAGTTTTCGGTTTTTTTTTTATTATTATTTTTTATTTTTTTTATTTAATTTGATGATACGGCTTCAACTACTACCCGGAATGGTATGATAATGGAAGTGTCTGCGTTGTAGTCAGTCACAGACACTGGTTGATGCCAGCCCTGACCGGGAATCGAACCCGGGACCTCTGGGTCAGTAGCATAATAGTCTAAACCACTGAGCCACAGCGGTCGGCTTTCTGTTCTTTATTTGATATTTTAAGTGTAATTACTGCACGATTAATACGACTTGTTAATGTATGTTTTAGACTCAATATCAATATTCGACTATTTATTTATTAATTTTTTTCTATTTCGGTGTTCTTATAGCCAGTGGCGTACCTAGAACTTTTGCCGCCCTTTCTAAGTCAATCAAATTGTGGTTTTTATAAATTAAAAAAATAATTATAAAATAAATATATCATCACGACTTTTACTCATTACTGGGTGTGGCACTCTGCCGAAGCAGATATCGGTAAGTGATATATTTATGTACGTGAAGTGCGGTTACCAGCCGTCAAATCACGGCCTCCAAAGATGATAGTGGTGGGGAAGTCACAGGGGTAATTTTAATTTAGTGAAAATTGTTTGTCGGCTGTGGGAATCGAACCGGGGTCCTCAGGTTCCACAGGCTAACTCGAAACCACTGAGCTATTACACCATTAAATTAATAAATATAAATAAATAAGTGTAATTGAGACAAACTATAGGTAGGGAACATTTTTACCATTGGATGGCATATTTTAATTAGGCAGTAATAAAGGAATTTTTCGAGATAATATTTGCTACCCTAGACTTAACGATGAAGAAAAATATTCGAAATCATATAGTAATTCATAATTCGTAGAAATCGAATAGTAAACTTATGAAGTGAACAAATTGTTTTTCACAACTAAAACTAAATATTAAAAATGCCGCCCCAAAATATGTGTCGCCCGGTGCGGATCGCACCCACCGCCCCCCCTAGTTACGCCGCTGGACTGGTATGTTGACAGTAAAAATAACATGTCCCCTAATAGGTACACTAACAATGTTTGTGAACAAGCAGACCAATGTTCGGTTAATTGAACATGGAGAAACAATTGTGTAAATGGTAAACATCGCTTGTACAGAGTATTGAATTTGTCCATTTCACTTCATTCATGAAGAAGTTTGCTCACAGGTGTTTTCTCTAGTATTTATTTTTTTAAACATTCTAATTGTATATAATTTTAAATTGTTTAGTGTTAGATGTGGTAATTGATGAAGGTCGAAAATAAAATAAGTGAACACAATATTACTTGATGTTTATTATAAAAATTGCCAAACGTTTCGGCCAAATGAATATAGCCTTCTTCAATAACTAGAAAGAAAACAATATTTTTACAAAAAATGTACAAAAGCAACAACAGATATACCTGGATCAACAATAGTGAGTAAATATACTAAAAGATAACAATAACCAGCTAACATATTAGCTGTATTCAATAAAAATATATTAAGGGGTAAGGCCACACTAGAATTTTCAAAAAATGCAATTTTTTTTTGCTTATATTATAGTTTAAACCCTTAGGAATAAGGGACAATTAATTTAAATGCCCCAGAGGGGAAAAAGGCCGCGCGCTAAGCGACAATTTTATGGCGCAGGCATTGCAGATTAGAGGTAAATACAATATTTCTATGAAAAATATATATATTTTTTTTAATTTGATTTTGATATTTACAATCTGTTAACATTAAACAATAAGTAAATTTTTTGGCGGTTTAAGAGGCGGTGGGGGAATTATTGCCCAGTGACAATATCCCCATGAAAAATATGACTCGAAACTTTAAACGCGTTTTTTTCGAAATCATATTTTCAAAATCGGGCGAAAAGAAATCTGAAATACTAATTGATGGATCGTGCTGAATCTTTTTATTTCTTATTGTAGATATAAAATACTCAAAAACTACGGTGGATTTTTTTTTAAAAGTGCTTCATTCGTTTTTTATGATCGTTTTTATACAGAAATTTAGTTCCGAATAATGAACTTTTTTTCAAACGTGCGCCATTTTGTTAAAAATCAAAATTTTCAAAATCCAGCCCGTAGTTTTCTAGAGTATACATCAGAGATTAAGAAAACATATCCCTTTTTGTTCCATGTCCATTGCTGTTCCCGGAATGTTTTCGCCCGATTTGCCCTACGCGCCGAGAGGAGTCGCCATTTTTTTTTTATTTCTAACGACAATTTTGTATATTTTCTTTAAAAAAAATTTTGAAATAAAGTTTAAAGAGCACTAAATAAAGATCCAAAAACAGTTCTTAAGCAGCACGTTTAGATTTCGTTAAAAAAAATCTAGAAAATGACCCTTTTTTCCTTGCCTAGAGTGGCCTTACCCCTTAACAGAACACGTGGAACCGTAGTCAAAGAATCTTTAACAAACAATTGTTAGACCAGAACTACAGCGCATTATCCAAACATCACTTCGAATCTGGTCACAAATTTAAATTCAATGAAACCAAAATTATTCACCGTGAGAGCAATCTGCAGAAACGACTGTACATTTTGACATTATTGTTTTGGTAACAGTATATTCATCTTCGATAATAATAATAATAAAAAAACATTATTGTTATGGTAACAATTCATCAATCATCGCACTTAACAGATATATTGCAAAATATATAAGATATTGCAATTTATTTTACGCTGTTGACAGAAAAATAAAATTGTATGTAACATGAATGTTGACCTTCGACCTAAAAAACTCACTTACTGCTCTTGATGCAAAAATAACTATTAAAACTACAAGTACTTTTAATTAACTAGCTTACAAAATATTGCTAATTATATTTTCTAACTCAAATACCAAGTTTATTACAATATTTTAATTTAAAACATAACCATATACCAGCAAAGAACTAAAATAAAAATAAACATAACCGCACATAAAAGTTATATGATATTCCACTTCACATTTTATAAAATATACCTTCAGGTGAAAAGCACAAAAATATAAACTAAATTGCGCTATAAAGTTCAAGAAAATAAATACTACCCCAGCATTTACAAACGTCAACTACAACAAATATTAAACACAGGGAGCGCATCGCCCCGCATCGCCCCGCAGCGCCCAGCGGCACCCATCTCTGGGGAAAACAAACTAAACAACATTTTTAGCGAAAAGAGTGCGTTTCGGACGACATTCTGTTTGTAATTTGTCATTTATTTTATTGGCCATTTAGTAATGGAGAAGTTGCGCAATACCCTCTCTTGAACGCTCACAACAAGCTGGTTTAATATCGTGAGTAAACCCTTGGGACCAAGACGTTGCTAGCGAAAACAAAATAAGACAACGAATGATGTCGTGCACACTTTTCATCATTTATTTTATTAATATTTTAAAACTTAAAACGACTCAGGAAATTAAAATGAGTATGTGTTATATACGACCAGTAAATAATGTTAACTTTATTCTTATCGTAATCATTACTTAATGTGCTTCATTATTTATCGAGGGAACTAAATATGACAATATGTAAACAGTAGGGAAGCAAAGTATTCAATGTCATCTACAAAATGATTTTTTCCAGAAATTTTAGTATGGAAAGTAATTTTTTACCAAAACAGTCAAGTAAACAGTCAAGTAAAATGCGGTTACCAGCTGTCAAATCACGGCCCCCATAGATTTTTAGTGGTGGGGGAGCCACAGGGGTAGTTTTAAAATGATGAAAATTGTTTGTCACCTGTGAGAATCGAACCAGGGTTCCCAAGATCCAAAGGCCGACTTGATATCACTGAGCCTAGCTACCCCATATAGATTGGAATTATTGTATTATATACACAAAATATCCAAGGCTACAACAAAAATAACAGTCTGGTAAAGATTTTACCTGACTGTTTCGTATTTTACTTGACTGTTTTTTTTTTATAACCTTGGATATGTAGTCTCCTGCCAATACAATTCCTATCAAGAACAAATTATTATTATTATTGATTAAATTAAACGATTTCAGAAAAAAATAGTATTCATAATACGTCAGGAAAGTGTTTTTACTCAACTCAACAAAAATAACAGTCTGGTAAAGATTTTACCTGACTGTTTTGTATTTTACTTGACAGATTTTTTTTTAAGAAATAATTTAATGGTGACACATGGCCAGTTTGTTAGAAACAATTTTTGTCACCTTGGATACCTAGTCTGCTGCCAATAAGATTCTTATCAAAAAATTAAAACATTTTGAATTTTTTATGATTAATTATTGATTAAACGCTTTCAGAAAAAAATAGTATTCATAATACTTGACTCAAACAACCGCCTCATCAAGTAAAACATCACTTTCCTGACTTATGTAATATAGGTACTATTATTTCATTAGTAACAAAATAAATAAATAAAAGTATCTAGTTGCAAGCGGTTATCGGTAAAACTGTACTAATTAAAAAATATTTGCGCTTGACTAACAATATTTACTGGCTGAGAAAACAATTTGAACCCGCAGCGAGTTTTCCAGAAAACAAAAATACTTTTTAAAGACAATAATGTAACTTTTCCCGAAAAAACTTCCAATCATAATGGTTCGAAGTTTCATTTCTACTTACAGGAATCCCACAAAAGTTCAAGTAAACTTTTATCTTTCGTGAATTAAAGAGCGAGATTTTTCCTTCTTCCATTTTCTCTAACATTATTGACACACTCAGAATGATTGAATGATTTCAGAGAAATTCACCAAGAAATATTTTCGAACTTCAATTCCGGAATCTGAAAAACTACTTTGCGTAAAATTTATAGCTGTTCAATTGGATTTGAATTTATTGAACCTAAAAACTGAATTATCTTGGAATGAGTTCCTTTGCTAAAATAAATAATTCAGAAACTCGTTGGCTTTACATGGAATTTTAAAATTCATGAAATATAAATATGGGGTAATGGCACAGTGGTAGCAAGTCGGCCTGTGGATCCAAAGAACCCTGGTTCGATTCCTACAGCCGACAAAACATTTTTACCAATTTAAAAATTACCCCTGTGGCTCCCCCACCACTTACATCTTTGGAGGCCGTGATTTGACGGCTGGTAACCGCACTTAACGCGCATAAATATATCACTTACCGAGATCTGCTTCGGCAGAGTGCCACACCCAGTAATATGTAGAAGGCGTGATGATATATTTATCTTTTTTATTTTATTCCAATCTATGATAACAATTAGTATATCAATGATCTTTTGATAGTAACCTTCCTAGCAACCATTATTGTTTTGGGATCTTAGCAATTGTTTTATTTAGCAATTTTTGTTACAGAATAGATCCAGCTATGTCACTGAAAATCATTTAAGAATTAAGCTCATTCTAACATGAATATGCGTACGAGAACATGCTATTTTAAAGCCAAAACAAAGGTAATAATGACTTTCTGTTCACAAATGAATGCAGAAAGTGAGTACTTTCAGCAGTATCATAGGAAATAATATCATATTTCAAAGCTCACTGATAAAATTATTTATTTATTTATTATACAGAGATCAACAGGTCCAAGGACCTAATTACAGATCATAATTCATTTACTTACTAGAACAAAGCCATAAACTAGCAAAATATTACATTATTAATTATATTAAGAAAGTAAACATAAAAGTAATAGATTAATCTAACAACTGTGAATCTAGTGAATCAGCTAGAAAAATTAAAATCTGTCTACGAAATACTCATGATTCACTTTAACTATAATATTAAGGCCAAAACAAAGATAATAATGACTTTGCGTACACAAATGAATGTAGTAAGTGAGTACTTTCAGCAGTATCATAGGAAACAATATCTTATTTCAAAGCTCACTGATAAAATTATACTCATGATTCACTTTAACTATAATATTTAGAATATATCAGTTTCCAGATAAATATGCAAGTTGAGGATAAAGTACATTCACTGTAAATAAATTTATTCGCGTGGTGCGCATACTCATATATTATTTCTCAGAAGAATTGCAGTAGAATCAGAGGCTAGGCTAGATGTGATTCTAGAACAATGATTGGTAAGTATTCAAAGCTGGTTTAAAAACTAAAGAGCTTTTCCATGCCTGCCTGTTCATGATGGGATTCAGGAGACCATGAAAAACGAATATCACTCGTGGGAGAGCGAGCAGGACTGCCACCACAACCACCACCACCACTACTGCTGTAAATAAAGTGAATTATGACCTATACGTTTCTATGCACTACCGAACACTCAATTTAAAAGTTTGCGAACAGAACTATACGGTGGAGTCCAAGAGTTGAACTTGAGATTTTTATTAATATAATAAGGCTGCTTTGCGAATTTTCTATGTAGGTACCCACGCATATTTTCTTATTTACTGTAGGTTTTTAACTGAATATTCTACTTAACTTTGGTCACAGTAATACAAGATAGTCGTGCAGTAAGTATTTCATTTACTAGTAATATTGCGAAATCGAATTGTCTCGTCTTATCTTAAAATTCAGAGAGAGAGAGAGAGTACAATGTGAATTTCACACAATATGTTATTTCAACAGTACGGCGTTTAAAGAAATATTTAACGCATACTAATTTTAGTTGTAAATATGTTACAATAAAGCTACATGACCAAAAGTAACGTATTAATATCTAAAATATTTAATTAAAAAGTGAATTATTCAAAACAAACGCCATTGAGGTCATTATGACGTAGATGGTTCGATTAAACTGCATGTGTACAGAGATGGAAATAGTTATTTTTGTATTAAGTGCACGAAGTGAGTGTTTTTTTGTTGCTCGTGTGAATGTTAACACGAATTTCGCCGACGAAATACAAACAATATTTTTTCTAGAACTATCAATAGTTCAAGTGACTTGACGGCTGGTAACCGCATTTCACGCCCATAAATATATCACTTACCGAGATCTGCTTCGGCAGAGTGCCATACCCAGTAATGGGTAGAAGGCGTGATGATGTATTTATATTTTATTTATCAAAAGTTAAATTTTTCTATAGAACTATTCCTCACCAATGTTTCAGAGTACAATATTTTAAACACTATCATAATTTTTACTAAATACATAACAACAATTTTATTGTCGCAAATACGAGTAGAACTCGATGACCCGGTTGTATAAAACGTTATTAGCTACATGAAAAACTAGAATTAGATTAAAAAAAAACGCGTCTAAGAAATATATAAATTTTTGACAGTTCATTATTTTAAAATGTTATAATTTCTATAGTATGCATTAATAGTATATTAAAATATAAGTTACAGAAGTCAATCTATTCTAGCACGAGTTTGAAATTTGGACACGAGGCGCGCAGTGGCGAGGGAATGATGGACGAGTGCTAGAATTGCCTTCTGTAACGAGTGTTTTATACTATTTTCTCTATTTCGGCTTTCTTTTACTAAATTTCTTTATAAATAGTTATTTTTATAACAAGTGCCGAAAAAGGCTCGTTACGTGCAAGTGCAGAATTTAACGCACGAGGCTTGCCGAGTGCGGAAATCTGCACGAGCATGTAACCTTTTTCGGCACGTGTTATAAACAACATTTTTTCTACAACTGTGCGATTTAGTAAATCACTAAAATATTATTAAAATTTATAAAATTTATAAAATTTTAATCATATTACATGAGAACGATGTTTTACGGCGTTGCTATGGTTTGTTTGTTGATTGCTTGCACATTGTTCTACGTTATTTAAAAATATTTCACTAACGTCAAAATAATTTCTTCAAAATCATCTTGATTGGAATAGTACAGTGAGTGATTCTTCTTTATCATTAACACCTCCAAAGATAATTGAAGCTCCGGATCATACTATGTTTGATCTATTTTCGACAATGACAATCAACCTGCTGCTGGTACTTCTGAAGCTTCCGAAATTGTTACCAATAATATTACTGGTAATAATATGAACAGGTACGGAAGAAATCAATGTTTCTTTAGACACAAAAGTTTTCACTTTACATTATGTCAATATAAGCAACTGTAACAACTGTATTAATAATATACACAAACAATAAATATGCAGTATTTCACTTACTCTTTAAATAAAACCATTTATCGATATATTTTACTTTGTTCGGTTCTTTTTATTAATTGTCTACAGATTAGATATACTGCAAATTAAGGTTACGTTTATAAACGTCAAAATATACTACTGCATATTTACTAGCGCTGGTTCACCGTATCTTCTTCTTCCATAAGCGTCTGTGGTCAAAATATGAATTCCGCGCTCGGCGCGAAATTTAAATCGCTGTCAAAACAATATTCTTTTGACAGTTACGTAATGAAGCACTTTCCGCACTAGTGTTTCTTTGCTTTCGGAAACGCACTTGGTCTGCATTCATCTACTTTCCATACGTAACCAAGGCAATTATAGTTACGTAATAACAAAGAAATCGTACAGTTGTAGGAAAAATATTTGACATTTTCCGTTAATGAAAATTTTTGATAAAATAACATTCGCATCAAATTAATTATTATACCATATTTTAACTTATTCACTGTACGCTCAACGAGCTCGTGTTACAGGTTCAATCCTGGGTCAGGACATACTTCCAATATCGATTTAACCAAACATCTTTGTTAGGTTGAATATTTCAACCATACATGAAGGTCCTACCATGAAGGTGTCTTGATTAACTGTAGCTAACTTGTAACGGCTGTTTGTTTAATTAAAGAGGCGAGGCCGTCCTCTAGTTGTCCGCGACCACTTCCCTGCGCGCTTTGTGCGGTTGTTTGACTTGCGTTACCCTTGTTCGCCGGCCGCCGCGGCTTGCTACAAACTTACAAACAAGTTTCCGTTTCCGACCGCATCTTTACTGCTCGCTGTTCGCTGCTTGCTTGCGCCTTGTTCCCGCCTTGTTTCATCATGAATTTTAATTCTTTACGTCTTTTCTTTTTGTTTTTAGACCAAGCCAAGAGTTTCATATTTTCAGATTTAATAAGACGCTACACAGATTTTGAAAATTTAAATTAAGTTAATTGCAAGTAGCTAAGGATAATAAGTCCTCGGCAATTAAAACAGGATGGTTGAAAGCTGTGATGCTGACAGGAAGATACTGGCACAACATTTTCTAATTTGTAAATAAATAAAAAATTAATTAATGGGGAGGCTAGCTCAGTGGTATGAAGTCGGTCTGTGGATCCTGAGAACCCTGGTTCGATTCCCACAGGCGACAAACAATTTTCATAATTTTAAAAACTACCCCTGTGGCTCCTCCACCACTAACATCTTTGGGGGCCGTGATTTTACGATTGGTAACCGCACTTCACGCGCAAAATATATCACTTACCGAAATCTGCTTCGGCAGAGTGCCACACTCAGTAATTGGTAGAAAGCGTGATGATATATTTATAAATAAAATAAATAAATTTATATATATATATATATTATCACGCCTTCTACCCATTACTGGGTGTAGCACTCTCCCGAAGCAGATCTCAGTAAGTGATATGTTTTGTGCGAGAAGTGCGGTTACCAGTCGTCAAATCACGGCTTCCAAAGATGTTAGTGGTGGAGGAGTCACAGGGATTGCTTTTGAAATTATGAAAATTGTTTGTCGTCTGTGGGAATCGAACCAGGGTTCTCAAGATCCACAGGCCGACTTCATACCACTGAGCTAGCCATCCCATATATATTTATATACTTATTTAAAAAAAATAAATATATTATCACGTTTTTTACCCATTACTGGGTATGGCACTCTGCTGTAACAGATTTCGGTAAGTGATAAATTTATGCGCGTGAAATGCGGTTACCAGCCGTCAAATCACGGCTTCCAAAGATGTTAGTGGAGAGAAAGACAACATTCACACACTCAACGCATGAAATTGACAAACGTTCCTAGTTTTTAGCGAACGGTGTTTGATAAGCACAAAGTTTTACCGAACGTCGTACGGTAAACACATGGACCAGTACTACAAGCTTGGTTTTTGCTTGTTTTAAGAGCAGTATATTTGGGTGTTTTAGCTATCTTTAACATGTTAAAACCGAGCTATTAAAACACCCAAAAACAGAGCTTGTGGTACCAGCTATTGTTTCCGAACGACGTTCGGTAAAAACTTAGTTTCCGAACGGTGTTCGGTAAACATAGTTTGCGAACAATTATGAGATATGTAAAACTATCAATCTCGGATGGCGGTGCGAAATAATTATTTATGTATCAAGGGTGAAAATGGGCGTTTTTTGCCCGTGGCATGATTATTAGCACGAGGTGCAAAGCGCCGAGGGCTAATAACATGCTCAAGGTCAGAAATGGTAATTTCCACAACAAAATAATATTTAATTATATGTTCAAAAGATTAAAATAAGTACATAGGTTATATGTCAAAATTACATTTTATAAAATCAAGTAGGTATTCAAAATATACAAAAATTGTTATTTTATTTTTGTATCCATAGGAATTATTTCTTTAAGGCCGTAGGGCCAAAAAGAAGTGTTTAAGCACGCTTTTTAAGGCTAAAACACATAAATTTCGGCCCGGTTGTGCATAACAGTTATTTATGTACCAAGGGCGTTTTTTGTCCGTGGCATTATTATTAGCACGGGGCGCAAAGTGCCGAGGGCTAATAACATGCTCAGGATCAGAAACGCTAATTTCACCCGTGGTACATACAATATTTTATGCACAACAAAATAACATTTAATTATATGTTCAAAAGATTAAAATATGTACATAGATTATATATCACAATGACATTTTGTAAAATCAAGTATTCGCAGTAAACAAAAATTGTTATTTTATTATGTATCCATACGAATTATTTCTTTATGGCCCTAGGGCCAAACACAAGTGTTTAAGCACGCTTTTTAGGGGTAAAACACATGAATTTATAAAATATATTATTAGTTAAACAGAAATAATGAGACAATATTTTATGTCAAATAATTATTATTTTAAAGCGTACTAAAAAATGTTAAATTATGCCAAGCAGGACATAAAGATTTATTAATTATTCGTTACTTATATTGTCTTTCTTCAGTCGCATTTAATCCCGGGTCAGAATGCTATTCTAACGCTCAATATATAAAATGATCTTTCATAGACGTCTACATTCAAAAGTTTATATAATCACATAGGCGTGGAATCTTCAATCAATTCCACTTTTCAGATATTTCATGCAATTGAACGTTAGCAATTTTAATAATTCAAATCTTCTCAATATTTTTCATTCGTTTGATGCAATTCAATTTTCATAAAACTTCATGCAGCGAGCTGCTCTGCTCATTTTTTGTCACAAATCCAAATGCGACGCGACGTTGGCTGCCAGCGGATTTCAACGTCTTTGGTCCCACAGTATTCCTAGATGAAGATAAAATATTCTCTCCAGTGCGCGGTGCGTTTCAATGTAATCAAACTTTCGTTCGAACGAGGTACAAAGGAAAATAGAATATTCGCAATTCTACATCATCTGCTTATTGTGTTTCTTCATTTTCTGGTTTTCCATCTACCATCAAGTAATATTTTAGATTTTTTAGTTCAGGTTTGCTTAGTACAGAAAATATCATCAAGAACACAATTTCATTGGCTAAAATGCAGTATCACTGACCAATTTTTAAAATTTTCCCCACCACTATAATGACGTTTACTTATCAGTGATCTTAAATTTTTTTCAGAGATTTGAAACTCATCGCCAGGGAGTACAAATGTCATAAATGTATTAAAATGGCAAAGACTCAGATAAGGTTTGGTTAGGTTCGAAGATAATTGTAGATTACATCATGCTTGAGGTTCGAAGTAAAGAAAATATTTTTCAAATAACAGTTTTGAAGCACTGGTTTATTTAGGTAATTTTTAGGGAGTTTTGAAATTTACAAAATTGTACCAACCTAAAATTACATTCTTAAAAATCGGACACTGATACTGCACTTTTGCCATTTCGTTTTTCTATGACACCGCGGAAAATAGAGTTTTCCAACTATAAGTTGAAAGCAGAAAATTGACATTTGTTATTTGCCAATCTCTATGCACGAGCGGCAATAGACTACTTTCTTCTCTAGGTACACAAATAACTATTACGCACTGTTTACTATGGTTGTCATTTCAAAATTAATTTTTTGTACTCGCATCATTCATAATAAGGTTTACATTACCTTGGGAACCAATGGATAGCTTCATTTTGCTAGTGCGCAAAGAAATTGAAACACTCATTTTTACGGTTCTAAATTTTGGCTATTAAAACGCTAATTGTACTAATACACGCACATTTGAAGGAATTTATAAGAGAAATAGAGACATTAGCTTATAACGCCATCAATCAGATATATTTTAACAAACTTTACGACAAAATATAAACAATTTGTTTTCAAATAACAAATGTCAATTCATGGCATACTTAACTGTCAATGTAAATTCACGCTTCAAATTTAATAAATTTCCCGAATATCGATTACATAATTTTTGCTCGTTACAAAAAGCATTGTACAAAACTCGTGCACGAACACGTCATTTGCACAATTCACGCAAACTGCGTTCATGTGCAACGTATGTCTTCGCTCACTTGTTATTTAATTATTTATTTACGCTACTCTGTACAACAGGAATTTAACCCTAATTACAGTACAGGGTCCTGTCTTATCGAGCCATAGTATGGTAGTTCATATATATTTAGCTTGAGTGGGATTCGAACTCGGGATCTCGGAATTCGAATGCCGCAACGCTACCCACTCTATCGTACTGTCGGACATGTAAATAGGACATTTCGAAGTTCAATGCCTTCATTATAAAAATAAAATAAATAAATATATCATCACGCCTTCTACCCATTACTGGGTGTGGCACTCTGCTGAAGCAGATCTCGGTAAGTGATATATTTTGCGCGTGAAGTGCGGTTACCAGTCGTCAAATCACGGCTCCCAAACATGTTAGTGGTGGAGGAGCCACAGGGATAGCATTTTCAAATTATGAAAATTTGTCGCCTGTGGGAATCGAACCAGGGACCTCAGGATCCACAGACCGACTTCATACCAATGAGCTAGCCATCCCAGCAAACAAAATAATAACAATGAAAATGAAACAAATAAAAATTTAGCAAACAAATAATCTGACAGATGAAAAGCATGATTAGTCATAAACTAATCAAAAACGAACGGAGGAAAAAATAAAAAAAAATGTTGACTTTCATCAAATAAGTTAGCTTAATTGTTATTTCAGTATTTGTGTAATTCCTTCAACTGTGTTCCATAAAAATCTCTGTTACATTTTAACAAGGTTTTACATGAAATAAATATTAAATCAAGGGAATAAAAATGGTTTAGTTTTAATATTTTTTACAAATAAACAGTGAGTAAACGTAATTAAAAAAGTGCTTGATTGAATGTTCTCATACGTTAATAATGTCATAAATTTTGATTATTAAAATTCATTGAAATTCAAATTAATTTCCAATATAATGTTTTATTCATTTGGCACAATATCAATTAAAATACTTTTTATGTTATATTAAATGTAACAGATCATTTTTTTTTAATCAACTTCAAAGCTTGATTTGTAATTAACAATTAAAATACATTTATGAAGTTGACAGGCACGTTTGCCACATCTCTGGTTTCGGCCCGGAGACTCCGGTTTTAGTATAAATCTCCGGGCTTCGCTTTGCAATAATATTTTTAGGGTTGAATAATAATTTTTTAAATATTTAATTTTTGTAGCTCTTAATACTCTAATAAATAATAAATTCGAATAAATAAATAAGAAAAAATAGGAAAAAACAAATTTTCCATCACTTGTCTCAATAATTCCACAAAGGTTTTACAGCACGTTTGCATTAACTATCAGGTCATCAACAAACGGCTGGTCAGTTCAGCTTTAACCATAGACGCGTTTCGTCCTTACAGACTCATCAGTATGGTGCGATCATTTATCCAACTAGACCAACTCGGGAATAGTGGATTGTGATACCGACTTAGCTGAACTGACTGATGTTAACCTATCTACGCCGGTAACATGACATGAGAGCTAAGGAGCAACTCGTGGTGCCATCTACCGACAAACTGTTTTATTTCAATAGCTGTCAAGCAGTTTGCGAGTTTGTCGGTAGATGGCACCATGATGATATATTTATTTTCATTTATTATTTACAATTATAAATTTAATTTATAATTCATATTTTTTAATAATAACTATTCTATGTACTCGCATCTAATTAATATTCGAATTCGATATTCAAATTAGAAAAACTTGATTTTTGCCTACCTCTATTTAAAATTCAGTTTTTTTTTTAAATAACTCGCAATATATTTTTTATTGCTTGACGTTACGACTTGCAAAACCGAAAATCGGGAGTTATAATCTCACTTAAGCTAAAAATATATGAACTACCATACTGCGGTGACACCGATTCCTGTACTGTAATTGGGATTAAGTTCCTGTTGTACAGAGTAATATAAATAAATTTATTTCGTTCTGCTATTATAAATCCACCTTCAACTCTAAGTGAAATGAATAACCTCCTCTACAGTACTAAATAAAATAAAAGTATTCAACAACAAAGCTATCATCATGACGGTAAATTTATTATTTTATTTAAATCATGTTTATTTTCTAAATTTCCGCTTTGCTGCTCACATTTATAATAAAATAATAACTCTTTCCACACAGAATAATTTTGTTATTTTTCAGTCTTGAGCCAACATAAATTTTGAGGTTATGAAAATGGTATTTCAGACTTTATTTGGCAATGTTTGATGTTACAGAAAAGCAGCAATTTGAAGAAGATTTTTAAAATCCTATTATCTGTTCAGTTCATGCAGAGAGCGTTATGAATAACGATCATTAATTTCTCACATTCGCACTGAATCTCAGTATCTAGCAGACGGCGATATTCTCTAGTGAAACATAAAAACATTTTAACCCCATTTTCCAAAGCGTGATGAATGTGTGAGGACTTGGCGAAAACAAAAAGCCATGTATTTTATTTTTAAATCACAGTTTTTGAATTATGTTTGCTACGGAATATATAGTAAAGAATTATTTTATGTTACTGCTATCGTTTATCCTACGAATGCTTTAAATGCAATATTCAGAGCCCTATTTCATAAAACTTTTACACTTGTAACATAGCATTATGCAATTTTAAGTATTTTATGCACGACCGGGCCGAAAAGCATGTGTTTTAGCCCTAAAAAGCGGGCTTAAACATTTCGTTTTGGCCCGTGGGCCAAAAAGAAATCATTCTTATGGAGCTATCTATCTTGAAAACTAAACAAAATATGAAAATGCGCTCAACGGCATTGAATTCCTCGCGTCCGAATTGATTTATAAACAAAATTTCAGCGATTTTTATTTTTGCAAACTCTTTGCTCTAAAATTCTTTCTCGTACGAATATTGTAACGAAAATTTACACAAGTATGTATTTCGACCTGCTGAATCCAATGGTAAAATCCCCAAGTGCATGTGTCTTCTACTTTTTTATATATTGTTCAAAAATTGCTCGATAAGAAAATTTCGGTGAAAACTTTTTGAAACATAAAATATGCTGAAAATTTGTTTACAAGTCAATTGAAGCACGAGAAATTCAATGGCATTGAGCTCATCTTCATATCTTGTTTAGTTTTTGAGATATAGCCTCGGGAAAGTCGAAAATATTATAATGTAATTTTTTTTGGAAAATTTAACTTCTACGGAGGCTATATCTTCAAAACTAAACAAGATATGAAAATGCGCTCAACAGCATTGAATTCCTCGCATCCGAATTGACTTATAAGCAAATTTTCAGCGATTTTTATTTTTTGACAATTTCTTAAGGGGTACCCCTTGGATTTTTTTCGATTTTAGGCTATTTTCAGACTGTTTGCTCTAAAATTCTTCCTCGTACGAATATTGTAACGAAAATTTACACAAGTATGTATTTCGACCTGCTGAATCCAATGGTAAAATCCCCAAATGCATATGTCTTCTACTTTTTGAGATATTATCCAAAAACTGCTCGTTAAGAAAATGTCGGTGAAAACTTTTTGAAAAATAAAATATGCTGAAAATTTGTTTACAAGTCAATTGAAGTACGGAAAATTCAATGCCGTTGAGCGCATCTCCATATCTTGTTTAGTTTTTGAGATATAGCCTCGGAAAAGTCGAAAATATTATGAGGTAATTTTTTTGGAAAATAAATCTTCTACGGAGGCTATATCTTAAAAACTAAACAAGATATGAAAATGCGCTCAGCGGCATTGAATTCCTCGTGTCCGAATTGACTTATAAACAAATTTTTAGCGATTTAAATTTTTTGAAAATTTCGTAAGGGGTATCTTCATATCTTGTTTAGTTTTTGAGATATAGCCTCGGGAAAGTCAAAAATATGATGAGGTAATTTTTTTGGAAAATTTAACTTTTCCGGAAGCTATATCTTAAAAACTAAACAAGATATGAAAATGCGCTCAATAGCATTGAATTCCCCCGTGTTCGAATTGACTTATAAGCAAATTTGTAGCGCAACCCGAACTATTCGTTCATTATTATTATTTCACTATTCGGTCTCATTAACTATTTGAATATTCGAACTATTCGGACTTTCGGTTATTCGAAGATTCGATCAGTTTAGATATTCGAGCTATTCGGATAGTCGAATTATCCAGACAGCCAAAACCGAATATCCGTTCTGTAAATATCCGAATAAAATTCTGTCTGACAGTACGGTGGTGTGGACAGCGTTACGGCATTCGAATCCGGAGATCATGAGTTCAAATCCCACTCAAGCTACCACACAGTTCGGTGAGTCCGGACCCTGTACTGTAATTGGGATTAAGTTCCTGGTGTACAGAGTAACATAAATAAAATAAATAATAAAAATAACTACATTTACAATCTTTTCCGCACGATATGAATCAGCTTGTACGAGTAGTTATATTAAAATGCAATCTTAGTACACAGCAAGTAAATTAAAAACGAAACAGGATAAATTTATTGTCGACAAGCGTAAAAAGCGTGGTTGCTGTGGGAATTACAAGACCGGTGGGTGTAACCCCGTCCTGGCCAAGAAGCAGTAGCAGTGATATAGCGAGTACGACACATTATAAATATCTGTAAGAGCGCGAGCATCCGACGCCCACTGCAGACATTTCTGTTTTCACACGTAGTGCTGTTATATAAAAGTTTATAAGAGTGGCTATAAAAATGGGATTTGTCAGAGGGGTGCCCAGGGGCACTTACGCAGGAAGCGATAGCGTTTTGGAGCGTTTTTGTCGGAGCTGTTCGTGATTTAAAGAACCCCGGGCGATCATTTTTCACACGGGTTTCTGGTCGACCGGACTGCACTTGTGCCCGTGCCCGTGCGCTGTAAATAATTAGCGGCCGTTCAGAATTCAAAAGGGTCTATGCTACCACATCGATCGATAAATCAAAACATTTTTTATTTTTAATCCGACGTTATCGATAGCACAATTTCAAAAACGATCGACACCCTTTTTGGCAGTGTTATAATTTCGTTTCGGTTTAAACCCTCGTAAATATCCTGAGCTGGGTTTAGTAGCCTGTTTAAGGTTGGTGTGTTGATGCGGTAAAATAAAAATATACAGGGTTGTTGCCCATTGCCATTTGAGAAATATAAGAGTTACGAGATATGGACAGTGGCGTACCTAGAGGGGGGCGGTGGGTGCGGTTCGCACCGAGCGGCACATATTTGAGGGCGGCATTTTTTATATTTAGTTGTAAAAAACAACTTGTTCACTTTATAAGTTTACTATTCAATTTCTACGAATTATGAATTACTATATGATTTTTAATTTTTTTTTTATGGGGTGGCTAGCTCAGTGGTATGATGTCGGCCTGCGGATCCTGAGAACCCTGGTTCGATTCCCACAGGCGACAAACAATTTTCATAATTTATAAAAACTACCCCTGTGGCTCCTCTACACTAACATCTTTGGGGACCGTGATTTGATGACTGGTAACCGCACTTCACGCACATAAATATATCACTTACCGAGATCTGCTTCGGCAGAGTGCCACACCCAGTAATAGGTAGAAGGCGTGATGATATATTTATTTATTTTATTTATTTATAATTTAAAAAAAAATTTAATGGAGCGGCTAGTTCAGTGGCATGAAGTCGGCCTGTGAATTCTGAGAATCCTGGTTCGATTCCCACAGGCGACAAACAATTTTCATAATTTCTAAAAACTACCCCTGTGGCTCTTCCACCACTAACATCTTTGGGGACCGTGATTTGATGATTGGTAACCGCACTTCACGCGCATAAATATATCACTTAGCAAGATCTGATTCGGCAGAGTGCCACACCCAGTAATGGGTAGAAGGCGTGATGTTATATATATATATATATATACAGGGTGGTGAACGCAACTCTCGAACATAGGAATTTAACATGTAAAATCACAATTTTGTAATTTCCTGCTTCCCTAATTATTTTAAGCAAAAAAGCTTTGATTAAAAGTTTTAGGAAATAAAATTCTGTCAAAATAAATGACATAATAAATAAAGAAATTATTTTGACAGATTTATACGTCAAACATTTGTTTAATTTTGTTTCAATTCCATGGCTATCGATGGTTTTGAGGCTATTTTTGTCATTTTCAAATCTAATTTGTGCCGTTACGAAGCATGCAAAGTTAATTTTGTTTATTGGGTTAGATGCAGAATTTTATGCCCTAAAGCAAGCTTTTTTGCTTATAATAATTAGGGAACCAGGAAATTACAAAATTGTGATTTTACATGTTAAATCCCTATGTTCGAGAGTTGCGTTCACCACCCTGTATATATATATATATATATATATATATATATATATATATATATATATATATATATATATATATTTATTTATTTATTTATAATTTTTTAGTTATTTTTTATTTTAAAGTATTTGAATAAAATGTAAACGACGTACATAATATGAATTCTTTTGCAATAACCTGATTTTGAAATAATAAATTACCAATCTCCAGAAAGTAATTTACAAGAGGCAATACAAAATGAAGTACTTAGAAACGAAGCTAGATTTTAATGAAATCTACTAAACAGATTAAAATAATCAAGCAGTATGCTTCAAAATGAACAAAAACACTTGACGTCGCTAGAATCTAAAACCAATTTAATTTAATCCTAAGAAACCTCCCCAAGACACAACAAACCTGCGGTTACAATTTCATCACAACGCCAAGTATTTTAAAGCAATAATAGTGTGTCTTTGAAGAGCTGAGCACAGTGCTTCGACGCTTACAGAATCAAGAGTAATTATATCTGTTTATTGATGCGACTCTCGTTATTCGACATGAAAGGAAGGGTGTTTGCGCGAATCAAACTTACGGTTATGAACACATGCCGAGGGCAGGAACACGTTCTCGCGGCAGGACGTGCCGACGCGTTAATAGGGTGCGTGCAAATGAGTGTATGCCATGCTGAAAATGATACATGATGAAATTGTTTCTCCAAGGATAAATATAAAGACATGAAATATATTGAGTTCTATACAAGGTGCGTGCTTTCCTGTACGGTCGTTATATTTAGGTTACGTAAACTCATTTCTAAATCAAATTGTTGTTTATGTTGTTTTGGAAAATATCACTAATCAAGTATTAACAATTTTCATCATTTCAAAAGCCTACCCCTGTGGCTCCTCCACCACTAACATCTTTGGAAGCCGTGATTTGACGAATGGTAACCGCACTTCACGCGCAAAATATATTACTTACCGAGATCTGCTTCGGCAGAGTGCCACATCCAGTAATGGGTAGAAGGCGTGATGATATATTTATTTATTTTCAAGTATTAAAATGTTGCTCCGGAGTTAAATTTTATATAATTATTTTCATGTCCGGTTTGTAGGAGACAAACACATTAAATTCCAAAATAATCGTTTTTTTTTCTGAAACCGGCAAGAAAATGCCTACTTTGCTGACCAATTTTAGTATGGAAAGTAGGTTTTTGACAAAATAGTCAAGTAAAGTACATATCCAAGGCTACAACAAAAATAACAGTCTAGTAAAGTACAAAACAGTCTGGTAAAGATTTCACCTGATTGTTTTTTACTTTCTTATACACAGTATAAGGAAGTATTGGAATCGTAAAAAAAATCGTTGACGAGATTTTCGCGGAAATATGTTTTAAGGTCCACTGAATCCGTTTTGATCATTTCCTCAATGATGTCTGTGTGTGTGTGTGTGTGTTTGTTTGTGTGTAGGGGTGTGTTTGTGTGTGTGTGTGTGTGTGTGTGTGTATGTGTATGTGTGTGTGTGTATGTGTGTGTGTGTATGTGTATGTGTGTGTGTGTGTGTGTATGGATGGATAGATGGATGTGTGTCCAAGTGTGCAATATCTCATGACCGAGATAAGATTTGTTAACGAAACTTGGTAATTATAAGTTTCATGAAAATACGAAGAGCTGAGTTGATTTTGAATGAAATTGAAAACCCGGACGAGGAAGTTTACTGGCCACACAAAACAATAAATTCCATTTATTTCAAAAATGGAATCAGTTACGAAAAAAAGTTTCAAATAAAAGCTTTTAGCAAAAATATTTGGAACATAAAATGTTATTTGCAATTTTCCTGTATATGCGTCTAATTTTGAAAAAAACTAATTTATATATTTAATAATATATTCTAATAATCATAGTAGCACTAGAAACAAAAAACATAAACATGTTTAACATTTATATGTCAAATAATAATTGTCAAACGCAAGGAGCAAGTCATAAGTGTTCAATTCAGCGTTTTTGATTTTAAATATGGTGTGTATAAGGAAGTCGTGTGGTGCCCACACCAGATTTTTTAAATTTGTGTCTTTAAAATGACTTGCTACCATAATCCATAATTGTTTTTGAATTACAAAAAAAAAACTGTTTTCTCTTCTTATTTCTGTATACCAACGATCTCTTGGAATACACTCTGTTATTATTATTTTGTTTCACTCTTTTTCAATTAAGAATTATATTGTGTATACATAATTTATTTCTTCGTATAAACCGAATGTAAACAGTAAAAACAAATTTTACAAAATAATAACTACATAATACAGAATAGCAATTATACGAATATCATGTTTGGCTTGATGATATATGTTGTTACAAATAATAAATAACAAATATTTATAATACGAGTATATGAACAACTAACTAATTATTATTGTCTACGGAAGTCACAATCGAACTTAATTAAAATATCCGTCAAAACAGTCTGTGATAGTACATCAAATATTAATACAGTCACAAGCACAAATCTATTTCGTAATGATAACATAAATCCATCAGAGATTTCAATATTTCGTAGATTAATTAATTTTCTAATTCAAATGTTAATTATGGGTCAGATGGTTCAGTGGTTTCGAAACGGCTTGTGGCCGGGTTCGATTCCCACAGCCGATAAATAATTTGCACTACATTAAAACTACACCTTTGGCGCCTCCTCCACTAACATCTTTAGGGGTCGCAATTTGACGGCAGGTAACCACACTTCAAGCACATAAATATATACAATACCGAGATCTACTGCAACAGAGTGCCACACCCAGTAGTGGGTAAAAGGTGTGATGATGTATTTATTTGTTTATTTATTGAATGGCATAAAATAAAATAGTATATATATATATATATATATATATATATATATATATATATATATATATATATATATATATATATATACATATATATGGGGTAGTTAGCTCAGTGGTATAAAGTCGGCCTGTGGATCCTGAGAACCCTGGTTCGATTCCCACAGGCGACAAACAATTTTCACCATTTTAAAATTACCCCTGTGCCTAGCTCAGCACTAACAGCTTTGAGGGCCGTGATTTTACGGCTGGTAACCGCACTTCGCGCGCAAAATATATCACTTACCGAGATCTGCCGTGATGCTATATTTATTTATATTATAGATATCGGGAGCTTTATCCGGAGATGGAAAAATTGGCTCTAAAACATTTTTGTTCACTAGTACACAGTTAGTATAGAGTGATCAAAAGGAATTGTTACAGTTGGCAATAAAAAAAACTACTTGACATCGGTAAGCCTGATACATAAATTCATTTCCTGTTGTTGACAGTGACATTTAAAATTTAAATTTGAGTACATTTATTATTACATTTATTACTAAAATATTTATATTACTTAAAAAGTCAAAATTCTATTAGCTGTCAGACTTCTGACATAACCTATTTGTATTTATTAGAAATGTCAAATATCATTTTCGCCATTATCTGACGTTGTGCCAACTGTGAAAAATCTCTGGAATTGTATTGCCAACTATAACAATTCCTTTTGATCACCCTATATATCATTATAGTATTATAACAGGAATGTAATGAGTCATTTCCCCCACGGGCGGTAAAGTAAAATGTGATTTCATTGTTTTGATAACAATATATGTTATAGCAGAATGTCACATCCAGTAATGGGCAAAAGGCGTGATGATATATATAACTTTTTTGAATGTTATTCACGATAACATTTGCTACACGTGAATATAAACATTAGAGGCGAACAAACATGCAACGAATCACGCAGCCATAAAACTAAACATGCACGAATCGATATTGCTCCTCGGAACACACAGCGACGGTGCTCTGCAACTGTGGCCCAGAACTCGATGGTGGCAGGAACCACTCATAACGCACAAGCTTCAGCTGATTCAGCTGCCGCAGCTGAGAGCAGCAAATGACCGCCGAGGGAAAATTATTCAAGCGCGAGCAGCCTTACAAGAAACGTTTTCAGAATATTTATTTATTATTCTTGCCTGCTGCGATGCTAAATTGATTCGAAAAATTGTGCTTACTTCGATATTTGAATACTAAAATATCAGTATGCGATCATGAAACATATGGTTATTGCTGAATTGCTTTCTTTTAGACTCGTTATATTTAACTGAAATTTTTGGCGAGTTGTATAAAATTTTTTTTATTGATTCAAATAAAACTGAATATTATAACATAATAGTTAATTATGTATAAAGGGTGAAAACGGGGGTTTCTGGCCCGTGCTATGAATAACATGCTCAGGATCAGAAACATTAATTTCACCCGTGGTACATATAGTATTTTATGCACAACACAAGAACATTTAATTATATGTTCAAAAGATTAAAATATGTACACAGGTTATATGTCAAAATGACATTTTGTAAAATCAAGTATTCACAATAAACAAAAATTGTCATTTTATCTATGTATTTATAAGAATTATCTTTTTATGGCCCTAGGGTCAAAAACAATTGTTTAAGCCCGCTTTTTAGGGCGGTCCACACCAGGCGGCACATATTTTGGGGCGGAATTTTTTATATTTAGTTTTAGTTGTAAAAAACAACTTGTTCATTTCATAAGTGTACTATTCGATTTCTACGAATTATGAATTACTATATGATTTCGAATATTTTTCTTCATCGTCAAGTCAATGTAGAGTTGAAAATATTATCTCGAAAAATTCCTTTATTACTGCCTAATTTAAATATGCCATTTAATGCTAAAAAAGTTACAATTATTTATTTATTAATTTATTGGAATAATAACTCAGTGGTTTCGAGTTGGTCTGTGGATCCTGAGGACCCCGGTTCGATTCCTGCAGTCGACAAACATTTTTTACCAAATTAAAATTACCCCTGTGACTCCTCCACCACTATCATCTTTGGGGGCCGTGATTTGACGGTTGGTAACCGCACTTCACGTACATAAATATATCACTTACCGAGATCTGCTTCGGCAGAGTGCCACACCCAGTAATGGGTAAAAGTCGTGATGATATATTTATTTTATATTAATTTTTTTAATAGCTCAGTGCTATGAAGTCGGCCTGTGGATCCTGAGAACCCTGGTTCGATTCCCACAGGCGACAAACAATTTTCATAATTCAAAAACTACCCCTGTGGCTCCTCCACCACTAATATCTGTGGGGGCCGTGATTTGACGACTGGTAACCGGATTTCACGCGCAAAATATATCATTTACCGAGATCTGCTTCGGCAGAGTGCCACACCCAGTAATGGGTAGAAGGCGTGATGATATATTTATTTATTTATAAAAACCACCATTTTATTGACTTAGAAAGGGCGGCAAATTGGAGACCGCCCTGGGCGGCAAAAGTTCTAGGTACGCTACTGATTTTGCTTCTCCTTATAATAAGGTTCATTAGATTTTTAATTGTTTGAATATTATGTCGACTTTAATATTTATGTTTACATTTTGACATTTGACCTAACCTAAAATTTTTGTATTATTGTAGTATGAAATAATATTTCTTAATAATGAATAACATAACAAATACGACGGCCATAATTTCAGCTAAACATCCTTTAAACTACAAGTACTACTATTACAAGTACAGAAGTCAAGCTTCCATTTTGTCTGTGAGTCACTCCAAGTTTTATAAAAAGCCAAAGATATTCTCGCTTACTTTGAGCAGGAACCAGCTACCGGCATCGTCCCAGAAAGTTCACAAAGTCTATTTTCACTTCATTGTTATTTATATTTTAATGTTTTGTCTTATACATGACATTCAAATCACATATGCATTCACTAAAATGTTCACAAAATGTCTGAAACACTACTATCACTGCAAACACTGCCACTATACTATACTAGCAAAAGCTATGCGAGAACTGACCTTTTTCGTCGAACAACGTAGGCAGAAACTTGTTTATTAGCGTTTAAAATCTTTTAGAAATATTGTAAAGATATGTGTATCGATTTCTTAGCTCTCGATTATTTTCCGACAATGAACGAATGAACCCGATTTGCGCCGAATTAGAGGGACAGTGGTTATCGTGTCGGTCTGTGGATCCTGAGAACCCTGGTTCGATTCCCACTGCCGACAAACATTTTCACCACATTAATACTACTTCTGTGGCTCTCCCTCCACTAACATCTTTGGGGGCCGTGATTTGACGTCTGGTAGCCACACTTCACACGCAACAATATATCACTTACCGAGATCTGCTTTGGCAGAGTGCCACACCCAATAATGGGTAGAAGGCGTGATGATATATTTATTTATTTTATTTAAAAATATTTATTTTGTAGGTTTTATTTAATTACGTTTATTTGTACATTACTAATGGCAGCGTGCGAAAATAACGTCGTTTGAAATAGTTAGTAGAAAAAATTATTTTTCTTACTTCCGGGAGTAAATGACTCATTTTATTCTTTCTTTTCGAGGACTGAAGTATCACTTTTAATCCCTAAAGTATTAAATTTCATATTTAATCCCCGGGGAAAAACAATTTTCACCACAATAAAACAACCCCTGTAGCTACCCCAACACTAACATCTATGGGGGCCGTGATTTGACAACTAGTAACAGCATTTCACATGCAAAATTTAAGTACCCAAATCTACTCTGGCACAGTACCATATCCAATAATGGGTAAAAGACATGATGACATATTTATTTTATTTATAGAGTAGCTAGCTCAGTAGTATCAAATCGGCCTGTGGATTAGAGAACCTAGGTTCGATTACCATAGCCGACAAACTATTTCACCATATTAAAACTACCCCTGTGGCTCCTCCACCACTTACATCTTTGCGGGCCGTGATTGGACGACTGGTAACCACATTTCACGCCTAAATTATATCACTTACCAAGATCTGCTACGGCAGATTGCCACACCCAATAATGACAAAAAGGCGTTATGATATATTTATTTATTTTTATTTTTACTTCTAAAATACAGATGTATTAATTATTCGTTTATCAATCTAATACAAACGTAATAAGTACCTATTTGATATAAAGTGACATAAATAACAAATTTTGCGACGTATCTATGAAAATTCCATGAGTACATAATTTGTTTTCGTATTCCCGATTTCCGAGATGATGGAAATTCATACGGGATTGCACAGAAGTTCGCGGCCGAAGCAATAAATTTAGTAACCACGGCAAGTCAATATTCAAAATGAATGGTACGGGTCGTATGTTTTATAGTAGCGTTGAACTATTCCCTGGCTGTTCGTTTGCAAGTTTTTGACGTGTCGGTTTCGGAGCTGTTTGTTTTTGAACAAGGGCGCATTTGGCCTAGAAAATAAATGAATTTTGCGGCGCTCGGCTTTTGTTTTCGCAGTGGCCGTTTACGTGCGGTTATTGCGGCGGCCGAAGCGTCCAGACGTCCAGAGATATGGAACAAACCGACGGATAAATTTAGCACAGAAATGTTTTACTTAAGCACTTTATAAATTACACCTAATACTTAATCTTCTAAAAACATATTTTATTCATTTTTCCGAGAGTACGATGGTGTAGATAGCGTTATGGGTAATTGAATCCAGAGATCCCGAGTTTGAATCCCTCTCAAGCTAAATATAATATATGAACTACCACACTGCGGGTCGGTGGTAAGTCCGGACAATGTACTGTAATTATGATTCAGTTTCTGTTGTATAGAGTAACAAAATAAAATAAAAATAGCCACATTTTTAACTCCGGGACAGTAATATTACAATATCCATTCGTTAAAGTTTCTATTTTTTTCGGATATGTGACTAAAGTATCGTCAAATTAAAAGAATTATTTCCATCTTTAATAAAGTCACGTTATCGCAAAAATCTTGACCAAATAGTTCTTCAGACGACCTCTTATGAAAGTAACCATAACATCATAAATTACTACGGAAAGTTGAGAATAACATACACTGATATGATATTATAACGCATACTTCTAACATATCAGGTGAAGTTCCGCTGATTGACAACAGATGGTGTTACGAAGAAAGAAAATAATAAAATAAATGAAAAGAATTTGTATTATTATTTAAATCGAAGTTTTGGCAGATTTTTCAACATATTTTCACAGATAAATCTTATTTTTTAAAACTAATAATTATTTATTTAGTAATACAGGATGATGAAAAGTAATTGTTATAGTTGGCAATACAATTCCAGAGATCTTTTTATTCCACAGTTGGCACAACGTCAGATAAAGGCGGAAATGCTATTTGACATTTCTAATAAATGCAAATAGGTTATGTCAGGAGTCTGACAGCTAATAGAATTTTGACTTTTTAAGTAATAGAAATACTTTAGAAATAAATGTAATAATAAATGTACTCAAATTTAAATTTTAAATGTCACTGTCAACAACAGGAAATGAATTTATGTATCAGGCTTACCAATTTCAAGCAGTTTTTTTTATTGCCAACTGTAACAATCCCTTTTGATCACTCTGTATTTTAGCATTGTTTAAAATTTTGACGTTACGGCTAGTACAGTTGGTATCACCACACCAAACCTCAAACGTCAAACGTCAACGCTTACCTTTAAAAACGCATCAGTTGTCAAAGTGTAACAACATTGCTCTTGTAAACTTTTTTTAGAAATATTTTGTGGTCGTCTGAAAAATAATGTACATAACTTGCTCGAAAGTGTGATAACTGTGTTCGTGTACTTAAATCACTCGGCGCTGGGTTCTCAGGATCCACAGGCCGGCTTTTCTTTTATCTACGTTGTTAATGTCAAAATTCAAAATGCCTGGGACATATTTTAAAAGAAGAAGAGAGTATGTGAAATATTAACGAGGGTACAAAAAACGTTGCGGAGAGATTTGTTATTTATTAAAGTAGGAGACTAATTAATATTAAATTGTTATCTGACATTTTTATCTTTATTAACAAATTCTGGTAAAATATGTTTCTTGTTTGTGAAATTAGGTTCAGAAAGTAGTAGTGTCCGTATAAATATTTGACAATATTAAAAATGGAATAGTTCTCTTTGTCTAGTTCCAGTTGAAATTGAATGTTGACAGTTTTGTAGCCGGCAGGTCATTGAAGATTCATGTGTTTGAAACTTGGAAATGTCTGCTGATTGTGGTTTAAAGGAAATGCCTCAGGACGGAATTACTAGACATGAATAATAGAGTGCGCCCGTGAGACCACAACGCTTTATATAGCTTTTATGATATGAGGGCACTTCAACTTTACTGCTACTATTTTTCTTTATTTGCATTTTTATAAACAAAAAGTACTTCACCAAGATCCTAGATAATACTTCCTATTTTATAACTGGATCTTTATTTGTTGAGGGTAGATCAATAAATTAATAACCACCCTTATTTTTTATATGGGGTAATGGCTCAGTGGTATCCGAGTCGATCTGTGGATCCTAAGAATCCTGGTTCGATCCCCATAGCCGACAAAACATTTTCACCAATTTAAAATTGTGGCTCCTCCACCACTAACATCTTTGGAGGCCGTGATATGACGGCAGGTAACCGCATTTCACGCGCATAAATATATCACTTACCGAGATCTGCTTCGGCAGAGTGCCACCACACCCAGTAATGGGTAAAAGGCGTGATGATATATTTATTTATTTTATTTTTTATGATTGTCACCAGTTACGTATTCTGTGACCATAATAATTTATTCGCTAGTATCTGTATTTTACTTTTATGCATTTTGTCGAACTAAGTTGCCAGAATAAACCATACTTTTTGCGAAACTGTCAATAAAATGTTATTATACCGGCTGTACAATAAAATGCGGACCATAGGCGTTTTACATAAAAAACAGGTTTCCGTGGGCATTGCTTTCCAAATTATTTTCGATGAAAATACTTCAAATAAAATTCTGCATCGAAATCAATTAACTAAATTTAGTTTCATGGTTTTATAACGACAGAAATTAAATATGAAAATTTACAAAATTACGTAGTGTTAACCAAGGAGTTAAAACAAAATAACAAACAAATGCATTAATCAAAACAAATAACTAATATTTATTAATAAATAATGTCCGGCAGTACGGTGGGGTGGGTAGCGTTACGGAATTCGAATCCGGAAATCTCGAGTTCGAATCCCACTCTAGCTAGAAATTATAAGAACAACCACTCCGCGGCTCGGTGAGTCCGGACCCTGTACTGCAATTGGGATTCAATTCCTGTTGTACAGAGTAACATAAATAAATAAATAAATAAATATTTCTATTATTATATATATTATATTAATGGGGTGGCTAGCTCAGTGGTATGAAGTTGGCCTATGGATCCTGAGAACCCTGGTTCGATTCCCACAGGCGACAAACAATTTTCATAATTTCTAAAACTACCCCTGTGGCTCCTCCACCACTAACATCTTTGGAGGTCGTGATTTGACGGCTGGTAACCGCACTTTACGCGCAAAATATATCACTTACCGAGATCTGCTTCGGCAGAGTGCCACACGTAATGGTTAGAAGGCGTGATGATATATTTATATTATAAATATAAAGTTTTTCTGTAAAACTTTTCCTGAATAATGCCATTTAATTATTTGCATTTTTGCTTCATGCGAAAATTTTTCCATTTTTTATAAATTTTATATGAAAATAATGTAAAATTTGCAGAGAGATTAAAAATATACTTTTAAACGATGCAATACTTCATTGCGTCGAAATGTTTGACAGAATTAAATCGTGCATTTGTTTGTTATTTTGTTTTAACATGATTGAATTATTAGCTTTTTAAATAAATTGTATTTTATCAAATAAAATGTTTATTTGTTTATGTTCGGCGATAAGTATTTGATTTAAACTGTATTCCACGTAATTACGCAGTCATATGAAATGCATTATTGAATAAATACGCGTAAATTGTTAATTTTAATTAGCTACCAAAACATTAAAATAAAATAAAATAAATAATAAATAAATATATCATCACGCCTTTTACCCATTACTGGGTGTGGCACCCTGCCGAAGCAGATCTCGGTAAGTGATATATTCATGCGCGTGAAGTGACAAATCACAGCCCCCAAAGATGTTAGTGGCGGGGGAACCACAGGGGTAATTTTAAATTCATAAAAATGTTTGTCGGCTGTGGGGATCGAATTAAAGTTCTTAGGGTCCACAAGCCGACTCGATACCACTGAGCCATTACCCCAAAATGATGGCAAGTACAAAATTATTTTGTAATTTCTTTTTTATAATTGTCAGTAATAATATAACAAGAGAGTGAGAATAAATTGAAAATAATTTGACAGATCTTTCGAAAACTTGTTGCCAGGCAATAGTCACGAAAGCCCGTAGGGCTTGAGTGGCTATTGCCAAATGCCAACAAGTTTGAGAAAGATACTGGAGACTTATTTTATAATTTATCCAACTCTCGAGTTATATTTAATTAGATAATTTTTTGATTAGCTGTTGAGGTCGATTCATCCAACTTAAAAGATTTTGAACTGGATGAATATCGATTGATTACTTATTAATGTATTCTTGGAAGTTATTTCCAAAATTTGTTGGTGTATTTCTGTATCTGAAATGGAACTAAATAGATTTTTTCACACATTTTACTTGAAGCGTTGACAGTTTTAAATAATTATTTGACAACTACATATCATTTGCCAACAAAAGCTACAGAGATTATTCTCAAGAATAATCACAAGTGCTTTATTCTCAGTGTAATAATGACAGGATTGGTTAAAACGCAGATACGTGACATACAATGAAGCATTTTATTGGTTTTGAGAAACGTCAAAAAATAATCTATTTAGTTTTTTTGTCTGTCTTTTTTTTTACTTATATACTGTAATAATAAAATATTCTACATTGCGCTACATTAATTTATTCTTAATATTACTCTAAACAAAATTATTTAAATTTCGGGCAAATCGGATTCCTTCGTTTATTATCGGAAATTAACCGACAGCTAAGAAATCTGTATACTATACATTGAATATATTTTAAAATGCTTTTTAACGTTAACAAACGAGTTTCAGCGTACCTCACCAATTACTCTGCATCGCCGAAAAACGTTGTTGCTCGCGAATCTGGGCTCGTCTAGTACAGTGCGGGTGTCCACAGTGATAACAGGGATTCCGACATTTTGTGAGCATTTTAGTGAATATATTTAGATGTAAAATTATTTAAATTGTGCGATATTGTGTGTATTTGCGATGCGAGTGTTGTTTACAAAACAAACATTAATATGTAAGTGATAATGAAGTGGAATAAACACTGTGGATCTTCCAGAATCTCAGTAGGAAACGTGTGGGACGAGGCCGGTAGCTGATTCCTGCTCAAAGTAAGCAAGATTATTATTATTTTATTATATTAATTTACGTATTAGTATCGTACATAATTATTAGTTAAAAAGTATTGCTACAACAACTTAATTGTAACATTTTAAGGGCCAGTTTTTCAATCACTGATTAATGATAATCATGATTAATATTAATCGAGAGTAAACCGGTGATTGAAAAACTGTTTCTAAATATATTATAATGAAATACTATTATTAAATTGAACAAAAATAATAAATAATAAAAATACAAAACTACTAGAACAAAATAATAATTGCCCTATGCTTGTCTACAGAAGAATATTCTATCCTTTGTTACTGCGTTTATCGAGCGATATGTCTTATTCACGTGCTCTTGTGTATAAATCCTATTTGTATAAGTTTTGCCATTGTAAGGTCATCGTGTATTCTCGGCATTATTCGCTATTTAGGCTTCAGCGATTGGTACGCGCAGCGCGCTCGACTTATACAATTCAAAGTTTTCGGTTGCCATCTAGTGAGTAAAACATAATTTAATAATTTGTTATGTAGCGAACATGGTATAGCTTTACAGTTTGACGTTTATCACGTAAATCAAACGTTAAACGTCACCAAATGTGGGGATCTGAGGGGAGAAGTGTTGAAAGGAGAAAGCAGTTCGATTCCCACAGCCGACAAACAATTTTCACGAAATTAAAATTACCTTTGTGGCTTCCCCATCACTAACATCTTTGGGGGCCGTGATTTGACGGCTGGTAACCGCACTTTTCGTACATAAATATATCACTTACCGAGATCTGCTTTGGCAGAGTGCCACACCCAGTAATGGGTAAAAGTCGTGATGATATATTTATTTTATATTTATTTTTTAATTTATAAAAACCACCATTTGATTGACTTAGAAAGGACGGCAAAACGAGACCGCCCTGGGCGGCAAAAGTTCTAAGTACGCCACTGGGTATAGTATATATTTTACCCATATCGACCCACCTTTGAAAAAAGTCTGTAGACACCCAATGTTCGATTTACTTTTATTTATTTAAGTCAGACAGTAAATTTCATTGGTACAAACCAAGGACGTTGAAAGGAGGGGATATGGCATTACGATACTGTAGCATTGCTTGAAGTGAGGCTTGGACAAGGGAAAGGGACAACAATAGTTTTTCTGCACCGTGCTTAGTCAAATCTCTTCTTCTTCCAAATATTTTGAATTTTTGTGTAAGAAAAGTGGAGTTTATAGACGTTGTCAGGGGGCATTGTTGTATGTGAATATAACCATGAGGTGTTCATTTGTGCTTCAATCGTTGCGCTGTGTGGAATTGGACATATTTTTTTGTAAATAAGATGGTAACTAAGTGTTTCATTTGTACACTTATGTTTGTTGATGTAATTGTAGTTTTGATTTGTTTAAAAATATAAATTTGATATTTATTCTCAAACTTCCTCTTCATATTAACGGGTTTTATATTTGTTATTAATAGTAAATATTGTTCAACAATTACAATTACAAATATTTATTTTAATCGATAGATCACACTAATAATAAACGGTGATAATTTCAGTTTCCTTGTAAAAATTTATAATCTTTTAGGGTGAATGATTCTGTTCTGTCCTGTTTAAATTTCAAATTTCTTTATGCCACATGCGCAATAGCAGGGGCTAAGCACAGTACAGGAAATAATACTTCTGTCTCTGTCAATCTGCCGAGCCTCACAGTCTTGACTTTAATGCCGTATCCCCTCCTTTCAACGTCCTTGGTACAAACAAGCATTAGTATCGTAAACAAAGTTTTGATATTAATAATACAACAGTTTCGTTTTCTTTGTGACTCTCGCTATACATCTCGTTCATATGAAATATTTGAAGTTCTTCATAGCAGGTCCAGGGCAAAAGACGACTTTGGCAGTTTCCGTCATTTCGATGTATAAACATGAGTGGGATCCTGCGACCCACGACCAGCGGATTGCGCCGTTTGCATAATAGCTTCTCAGGTCACGGGATGATACGCTGTCGCCTTTTAGCAGAAACTTTCCTATCGCATGCCATCACATCGCAGATATCTAATATGTATGATCAGCCCCGGGATTCAGGATCTGTATATGCACAACTTACTTCGCTCGCCCGCGTTGCCACTAAATATTTATACATGTTTCTCGGGATGTCAACTCGTTCCTTGTTTTGTAATATTTACTATAATATGGGTATGAATGAATGATTTTGGAGAGAATCATGATAATGACGCTGAGACCTTCATTTTCATTTATTGAATTTAGCCGTAACTGGATTTATTTGCAAACTGAAAGTCGGTTGGCAATATTTGCATGTTTAGCAAAAGCATTTGGAAATGTCTATAACATTTACTACATCACCAATAGTTATTATAAAATGGAAGCATCACTTTTTTTTTCATAAATTTGAAGTGTTGTTTGTACACTTATGTATACATATTGATATTAGATTGATTTTAAGGAAATAGTTATTATAAATAACCTATTTTGTCGGACGTCAAAATATCGACAGCGTGTTAGATTTTAAATGATCTCTAAGAATATAAACAAATATATGGTCTCGGAAACTGTAAGATTAAATGCGATTGTGGCTTCTCTCGTACTAACAACATCTTTGAGGGCACATAAATATAAACTTACCGAGATTTGCTACGGTAGAGTGTAAGCGGCATGATGAACTATCAAAAAATTTCGACATCTCAGTTTTTCGACATTCCCGAGGCCATATCTCAAGAACTAAACGAGATATGAAGATGGGCTCAGCAGCATTGAGTTTCTCGTGTTTCAATTAACTTGCATACAAATTTCCAGCGATTTTTAAAATTTTCAAAAATTTTCGCGTTTTTATTTTTCCTAAACAGTTTTTGGACAATATCTTAAAAACTAGACGGCGTACGCACTTGTAGATTTGACCATTGAATTCAGCAGGTCAAAATACATATGTATGGAAATTTTCGTTACAATAATTGTAAGAGAAAGAGTTTTAGAACAATTTGTTTGAAAATCGTAAAAAACTATGAGTACCCAATAAAAAATTTTCTAAAAAATTCTAAAAATTAAATCGGTTTAAATGGGCTCAAGTTTTGCTAATAAGTCAATTCGGACACGGGGAATTCAATGCCGTTGAGCGCAACTTCGTGTCACGTTTCGTTTTTGAGATAGAGCTTCCGGAATTGTTGAATTTTCAAAAAAGTTCAGTACTTTAGTTTTTCGACTTCCCCAAGGAACTAAACTTATAAATATATATATAATAAATATATTATTAACAATTTTTCTATTGTAATTTTTTTGTATTTTATTATTAGACCTGAAGATGGCCATAACCTTGGCCGAAACGTCGTTATTACTTCGCTAATAAAATAACTACATCTTTAAGCCGTTTGTCCAGTATTACCTTTCCATATTACTTTCGGCTTACTAAAATACTCTACTATAAGGAATAGTTCATATGAACTAGTTCGTTCACGAACTACACACCTCTAATTTAAGGTACGTTATTATCAGGAACAATTCCGCGATAATTACGTCCATGGCAAATTAGTACCAATTTAGCTAAAACCCTGAATGTCACAAACGTGGCACAGATGGGTCCTGACATTTCACACCCATTTAACACACCTTTCCAAATGACAATAGCAAATGTCCTACATCACAACTAGCAGCATATTCGACCAGCTAGATTAATTCCAGCATGAAATCACAATACCGTCGCAGCGGCATCGAGCCGAGCGAGATCATTACGTGCGTCGCGACGGGCGTCGTTGGCGGCGGTGCCGCATTCTAACCTATTTTTTACCCTGCGTAAACGTGCGATAATGCGAATCGTAATGGGCTACGGCGCGAGACGTTTTTAATAAAGCATATCGTGAATTTAATGTGAATGGCTGAAATGCTTGAAACACGTGCTGGGTGTCTCTCTGCGATGCTTCCGTTTTTTTTTCGGTTTATGAAAGTTGGTTGTTGGTTATATTAAAGTATGAAGAAATGTTATGAAATTTTAGTATTATATACAGGGTGTGCACAAAAATACGGAACATAGGATATTTAAAATGTGTGGATATTAGCTCTCCTATATATTTTGGATAAAAAGTACAAGAATAAAAAATCTGGTGTGGCACCACACGACTTTCTTATACACAGAGCATATTTAATATTTAGAATATATGAATGTTATATAATATTATTAAACATGTAAATTAGTTTTTCAGTAATTCAGCATTTATCTGTTTAAAACATAAAATATCAAATTTGTTTACGTATAATTTCCACATAATATTAAATATCTACATGTAATAGTATATTACATAACAAGCATCGAAAGTGTAAGATAACGTGCGAGTGTACAAATTGAAAAACGAGGCGCGCAGCGCCGAGTGATTAAAGTACATGAGTTATGTACACTATTTTCCAGACGACCACAAAATATTTCTAAAAAAAATTTACAAGAGCAATGTTGTTACACTTTGCCAGCTAATGCGTTTTTGTAGATAAGCGTTGATGTTTGACGTTTGAAGTTAGGTACTGTGATACCAACTGTACTAATCGTAAACATATTCAATAATGCTAAAATATTAGTAAATAAGTAATTATTAATTTTTAAAAATAAGATACATCTGCACAAATGTGTTGAAAAATCTGCCAAAACTTCGATATAAATAATGATACAAATTCTTTTCATTTATTTTATTATTTTCTTTCATCGTACCGCCATCTGTTGTCAAGCAATGGAACTTCACCTGATATGTTAGAAGTGTGCGTTATACTAACATATCAGTATATCTTATGTTCAACTTTCCGTTGTAGTTTATGATGTTGTTATGATTACTTTCATAAGTGGTCCTCTGAAAACTATATTTGAAATATAATTGTAAATTTTAGTGCAAACCAAAACGAGCAGAAAGCATAATCCTTGAATTAAAATAACATTGGAGTGCTTCTGTTCAAAAACAAACCTGTTAAATACAATATAAACAAACGCATATAAATTCACCTGTCATTGCTACAAATGTACATTTAAATCCTGACAGTTTCTCATGCCGTACGCCGTACGCCGCGAAATAATACCATTTTATTTTGTCATATGCTTTTTATTAACTAGCGCCAAACATTTATAAAAACTGCAGTTCACATTCATATTTGTTTTAAATGTCGCACTGAAAAGTATTACGTCGGAGTTCGAAACTATGACCGAACATAACGCAGACAACAGCATTTTTGAGAGAAGCGCAAAATAAAATATTTGCTGTGGAATTGGCCTCGAACGCTGGCGGCCTAATTACACAGACTGGCCACCGCGGCGCTCGGATACGAGCAGACCGCGAAAATAATGCCATTGTTCTCTATAAATTATTACCCTCATGTCAAATGAACGTTTTACCCCCATTTAATATTATAATGCCCCCTTAATATGTCCGTAATTTTAATCAAAAGGGATTTAAATCTTATGTGCAGGTGTGTATTTCTAACGCAATATATTTTATAAAGTTTTTACGAAAATTAACTATAAATATTATATGTGCGTTTCTTAATGTCTAATGCAAGAACGGATCTAGAAAATTTTCAAGAGAGGAGGGACATTTTGCCTTTTTTTAAGGAAATATATAATAATGACAAACAATTCTGTAATTTTTGTGTGGAATATATATTTGGATGCATTTTGTATTCTGTTCTTAGTTTTTATGGGGTGGCTAGCTCAGCGGTATGAAGTAGGCCTGCGGATCCTGAAAACCCTGGGTCGATTCCCACAGGCGACAAACAATTTTCATAATTTAAAAAGCTACCCCTGTGGCTCCTCCACCACTTACATCTTTGGGGGCGTGATTTGACGACTGGTAACCGCACGTCAAGCGCAAAATATATCACTTACCGAGATCTGCTTCGGTAGAGTACCACACCCAGTAATGGGTAGAAGGCGCGATGATATATTTATTTATTTATTTATTTCTTAGTTTTTAAAAACAATCTGAAAAACTTGGAAAATGTCTGACAATCCAAATTTTGAAAGCTTTTCAGAATTATTTAGGGTATTACTAAGTTTTTCAAACTCAAATAAAAATAAAACATATAAAAAACTAAAAATATATAAGCCCAAAAGAGGGGCCATGGTCCTCATGGCCCCCTCCATAGACCCGGCCTTGGTCTAATGCAGTTCATTACCTACAACCGTTAGTAATAATGTTTTACTCACTGGTTGGATAAGCACATCGAGTTTCATTTGACAATGCAGTAACGACTGTGAGTAATAATTTGTTGACTTACTATAACAACACAATTAAAGTTTGATATTCATGTCATATAACGTGTAATTATTATTATTTTTGTCATACTTTAGACCTAAAAATGTTATTTCCTATTCAGTAATTGTAGAAAAAGTGTAGTATTGAACTTGCGTGTAATGAGTATTACTCATTCGGATAATTTACACTGCTAGCCTACAGCTAATATCACAAACTTTATCCTCATGAGTAAAAGCTATTATTACACGCTCATTAAATAATATATTATTATTTCGCAGATAGATTTATGAATGTATTATTTACTTTATTTATTTATTTATGCCACAAGACGAATTTAATTCTAATTACTTTAGAGGGTTCTAGTATCACCCAGCCGCAGTTCTAGTATTTATTTTTACCTTGAGTGAGGTTCGAACTTGGAATCTTCCACTATAACCCATTGTAATTTGTATTAAATACGTGTTGTGCAGAATAACAAATAAATAAATATTGACAAATATCAAAAGACTGAAATGTACCTTACGGGTAAATAATGATTTCTATAATAGCAAAATGAAGAACTGTATCAAACAAAAATAAACAAAATAGCAAGCAATCAGTGAAGTCAGTGGAGCACCACAGTGGAAAATTATAAACTTCTTAGCGCAATAGCGGATATTTCTTTTCCGGGAAGGAAAAGTTCCAGAAACTAATTTTACTTTTATATTAACTGACTCCTATTAATCTTTTCAACAGGAAGACGAAAGAAGTTAATTCTGTAAATTCGGCGAAACATCATTTTTCTTTAATTAAAACAAAATTTATAGTACAACTTTTAACGACCCAAACTCTTGTCCTGTTTTTGATAATTAAACTGGAATGATGGAACTGAAACGGGAGATTTTTTAACTACAGCAACATTAAATCCCACCGTGTAATTAAATAATGTGTTCATTACGCTGACATGAGCTGAATCGCGGCAGGTAACGCGTCGCTCGGCGCCGAGGAGAACTCGCGGCGTCGGCGTCGTTTTCCGCAGAACAAAGAGTTCCAGGCGGGAGAATAAAGACACGCAGTGTTGTCGGTGCGCAGTGGACCAATCGTAGAACAGTTTAGGGACGCGAGACACACATTCAAGATTCGACCGCTAGCTGTCACTTCTAAATAATACTGACACCATTATTTTATCCTTCTGTTAGGAGAGAATTGAGGGTTCTGATCGGCCCGAGGAAAAAATGATGTTAATTTTTCATTTTTAATACTAAAATAAAATAAATATATCATCACGCCTTCTAGCCATTACTGGGTGTAGTACTCTGCCGAAACAGATCTTGGTAAGTGATATATTTTGCGCGTGAAGTCGTTAAATCATGGCCGCCAAAGATGTTAGTGGTGGAGGAGCCACAGGGGAAGCTTTTGAAAGTATGAAAATTGTTTGGCGCCTGTGGGAATCGAACCAGGGTTCTCAGGATACACAGGCCGGCTTCATACCACTGAGCTAGCCACCCCATACTAAAATTACCTTTCAATAACAAATTTATACACAGTAAGTGGTTACACCAGGACTTTAATATTTACTTACCATCATCATGGACAGTAAGTAAATATTATCAAGGTCCTGTTAATTTTGACAACAATTTGACAGCTGTTAATTTTGAAACCTATTTCTTTCTATTTGTGTAGGTAAAAAATAGTTTACTAACCTCGATCTGTAAGTGATTTTTAGGTTGCGAATGATTGGGAAATCTCGACTCTACGGGCCTCGATTTCCCAAACTACATTCTTGACCTAGAAATATCACTTACAGTTCATGGTACGTAATATACTATTTTCCAATACTTGTACTGTAAGTTACCTATTAATGGCAAAATTTAAACACTATAAGTGCAACTTTTATTGCACAGTGCTTCTCATGGTTATATCAGGACTTTAATATTTACTTACTGACCACCGTGAACTGTAAAAAAATATTACATATTAAGGTCCTGTTTATCTTGACAACAATTTAACAGCTGTTAGTTCATAGTACATAATATACAATTCCGGACCCTGTACTGTAATTGATATTAAGTTCCTATTATACAGAGTAGCATAAATAAATAAATATATAAATCTACCATATGGAATAAAGGGTACCGTGTCGATCTTTAGATTTAACAACCCAAGTTCGATTCCTGCAATCGGTAAACTTTACTCCACACTAAATTTACCTTTATGACTCCCCCTCCATTAACATTGTGATTTGACGGCTGGTAACTATCCTTCACTTGTTAAATATAGGCGGCTTCGTATTTCAAACAATCGCTTCGTCAAGTAATAGTATATTACATACTAAGTCAGAAAAGTGATAGTTTACTTCACGGAGCGGTTGTTTCCTTACGTACTTATTATGTATATTATTTTTTCTGAAACCGTGTAATATAATCAATAATTAATCATAAATAATTCAAAATGTTTAAATTTTTGATATGAATTTTATTGTCAGCAGACTACGTATCCAAGGTAAAAAAAAAACAGTCAGGTAGAATACAAAACAGTCAGGTAAAATCTTTACTAAACTGTTTTGCACTTTACCAGACTGTTATGAAGTCGGCCTGTGGATCCTGAGAACCCTGGTTCGATTCCTACAGGCGACAAACAATTTTCATAATTTCAAAAACTACCCCTGTGGCTCCTCCACCACTAACATCTTTGGGAGCCGTGATTTGACGCGCATTTCACGCGCAAAATATATCACTTACCGAGATCTGCTTCGGCACAGTGCCACACCCAGTAATGGGTAGAAGGCGTGATGATATATTTATATTTATTTATATATTTTTGTTGTAACCTTGGATACGTATTTTACTTCACTGTTTTGGTACAAATCTACTTTCGATACTAAAATTGTTTAGGAAAGTTCACACTTTCTTGCCGGTTTTAGGAAAATGTATTTTTTAATTGTAAATTATTAAATTTTGAGGTTATGTAGGATCCAAGATGTATTTAAGATGTAAAGAAAGGCCTTCAAAATTCAGTTATTGGTAAATAATACACAGACAATAATTAAACTATGTATTTATAATTATAAAACGTGGACGTTTCGGTCGCGGAACACGACCATTATCTACACAATTGTGAAAGACGTCAATTTTTTAAAAATTTTGAACTAAATAAATAGACCAAAAATAAGCCAGAAAAACGTAATTTGTTCATAATAATTTAAAACAAATTACGTTTTTCTGGCTTATTTTTGGTCTATTTATTTAGTTCAAAATTTTTAAAAAATTGACGTCTTTCACAATTGTGTTCATAATGGTCATGTTCCGCGACCGAAACGTCCACGTTTTATAATTATGAATACATAGTTTAATTATTGTCTGTGTATTATTTACCAATAACTGGCTTTTGAAGGCCTTTCTTTACATCTTATATGTAAATTATTACATAAATTAGTTATAGTTAAACATGTTGCTATTTACAATAGCTAAGAGCATTGGTAATTTATTTAATGGAGCATATACAGAATTGCTTCACAGATTCAATATGTATTAAGCTTCTGTGTTGAATGCGGTTCGAACTTTGGATGTATCGAAATTGTGTAATGGCGCGTGATTCGGACTCAGCATTCGTAAAATCTTTCATGCCCGGCATTTTACTGCATTTCATTTTATTTTCTGCAACTGTTACAATTTACAAAATGATGCAATGCGCTCGCGAATAATTGCTAATTCGTCAGAGTTGATTATTTTACAGGGTTGATTGTTGCAGTGACGCATTTACGACTTTGTTTTAGAATGGAAATAGTTGTGTATAGTAACGGTTCTATAACATTTAATTATCGCGAACTATTTAAAAAATATTAATTACACTGAAAACGTAGTAGTGTAGATTTGAGAACCTGAATTCCCACTGGCAACAAATAAATGAAAATGTAACTCGCTTGTAATAAAGCTACGTATTTAAGTTAAATATTTCTAATTAATAACTGAGCTTGTCATCCTCGAGTTAATTTAAAAAATGACAAGTTCCATTGAAAAAGAAAATTGAAGTCAAGAAACGTAATTTAAAAAATGTCACATCTGAAAATAAACTGACATTAATTAAGTAAAAAATAGACTGATACAAATTGAATATATAAAAGACAAAATAATAATAAGGGACTGTTAAAAAAATGTGTAATGTGACATATTAATATCATATTTCACGGAGTGTTAAGTTAGGATACTAATTTAAAATTGCCATATTGGAATAGTGAAATTAGAACAAATTTATTTTCAAAATATAAATTTGGCAATCATAGCCCTAGGGCGTATAACCAATAGCCATGGGCGTCCACAGACATTTTTCCAGGGGTGGGGGGGGTTCTAAAATATTATTATTATTTTTACATAATATAAATACAAATACACATAACAAATAGACAAAAAATATTTAAATTTGTGAAATAAATTACTTTGTCGTCTGGGTTTGAATTGAAGAAGGACAATCTTCGAATAACTCTTCCATAAATTGACACCATTTCTTCAATAAATTCCGATTTACAGTTTTTATTTTCTAATATTTTGTGTCCGTGTATACCAAGCTAGTGGTCAAGGTTGAATCCTTAACCACTAGCTTGGTTGACAAGTCGTGTAATCTTGTGTTTTCCCTTGTTTCGTCTACTGATGATGAGAACTTAGTTCTCGAAATACGTATTTAGATTTTTCTTTATATTGATTAAGGCTTAGGGGTTAATTTTATTTTTAGTTATACTTATTTATATATTTTATATTTAATGGGGTATGTGGCTCAGTGGTATCGAGTCGGCCTGTGGATCCTGAGGACCCTGGTTTTATGTCTACAGCCGACAAACAATTTTCACCACAATTAAACTACCTCTGTGGTTCTCCCTCCACTAATATCTTTGGGGGCCAAGATTTAACGGCTGGTAACCATACTTCATGCGCATAAATATATCACTTACCGAGATCTGCTTCAGCAGAGTGCCACACCCAGTAATGGGTAAAAGGCGTGATGATACATTTATATTTATTTATTTTATATTTGAAACTACTAAATTTCTGTTATAATTTTATCAACTTTTCTATGCTAATGGGACAATCCGCGTCAACCGGATCAGAGCTACGACCAAAATTAGAAGCAACCAAAAAAATCGACTAAGGGCTCATTTTAAAGCTTAAAGCGTCTACATTCAAATGTCGAGTACGCCTTTAAAAAATTCAATATGGCGGCCGGAATTCGGTGAAGAATCGAGTGTCCAGAATTAAAAACTTGTAAAAATAAAAATTCGCAACGGGTCGGGTCGTTTTTTGGCTCAAATTGTAGCTGATGGACGCCCCTAAGAAGTTGGTGTCGTAGGTCAATAAAATCCAACATGGCGGATCAAAAGTTCAATATGGTTGCTGAATTTATGAAAATAAACCAATTTGCACCAAATTTGGTATACGGGGGGTTTTGGGGTCGCTAATCACGAATCCGAGGTCAGATTTGCCAAATTTTAGATGGCGGATCTAATATGGCGCACAAAATTTTCGAAAATCTACCGATTGACACCAAATTTTATGTAAGGGAGTTTTTGCGGTCGCTATTTTGGATCCGCCATCTTGAATTTGGCAAATCTGACCTCGGATTCGTGATCAGCAACCTCAAAACCTCCCGTATACCAAATTTGGTGCAAATTGGTAGATTTTTAAAAATTCGGCCATCTTATTGAATTTTTGACCGCCATGTTGGATTTTGTCAATCTACTACACCAGCTTTTCAGGGGCGTCCATCAGCTACAATTTAAGCCAAAAAACGACCCGATCCGCTGCGAATTTTTATTTTTACAAGTTTTTATTTCTGGACACTCGATTCTTCACCGAATTCCGGCCGCCATATTGGAGCCGCCATATTGGAATTTTAAAAGCGCACTCGACATTTGAAAGTAAATAAATAAAATAAATATATCATCACGCCTTCTACCCATTGCTGGGTGTGGCACTCTGCTAAAGCAGATCTCGGTAAGTGATATATTTTTGCGCGTGAAGTGCGGTTACCAGTCGTCAAATCACGGCCCCCAAACATGTTAGTGGTGGAGTAGCCACAGGGATAGCTTTTTCAAATTATGAAAGTAGACGCTTTAAACTTTAAAATGAGCCCTTGGTCGATTTTTTTGGTTGCTTCTAATTTTGGTCGTAGCTCTGATCCGGTTGACGCGTATTGTCCCATATACATAATTCTGTATCCCTCCTAGTTCCTAGATAATTTAATTACACCATTTAGTATTTACTGTTAACAGCATTTGAAAATTCAAAGCAAACATGCTACATGAATATACGCTAACATAACAGCAGTGATAAAACTTACAAGTATTCTTGAACATAGTCATAACACACGATTGTACAATTTAATTCCAGCGGTCGTTAACATTGAACAAAGCGGTAGCATCAGCCAACTAATGACACAGAGTGAAAAGTGATAAATTAGCGCAGTAGTGGCCACCGCACTCACTAAACAATTCATATCATGACAAGTGGACATAAAGGTCACAAAGGGAAGCGCAATTGCTGTACCTCGTCCCGTGCTAAATGGCACAATTTAAACCAATGACTGCCCTGAATCAGCTATGAGTTATATGTGTCATTACGCTGCTGCTGAGGTACATCCAAAAACTCGCACACGGTCAAGAATACTTATAGCTGCCACTATTCACCCTTCAACATGCTCCCTTCTATGGGTTTGTCACAGTTTGGGGTAGCGCAAATGTTTCACTTCTCTGTCGATGTAAAAAAACAAAACATAACAAGATGAACACAAGAAACAGCTTATTTTGAGAATATCGAATAACAAATAAACAAAAGTGTATATCTCAATAACTAAGCAAGATATGGCATTGAATTTCACGTGTTTCAATGAATTTATAAGCAAATTTACAGCAATTTTTATACTTGCAATAATTTTCAGTAATAATGTAACAAGAGAGTGAGAATAAATTGAAAATAATTTAACAGATCTTTCGAAAACTGGTTGCCAAATGGCAACAAGTTTGAGAAAGATACTGGAGAATTATTTTCTAATTTATCCAACTCTCGAGTTATATTATATTAGATTATTTTTTGATTTAGCTGTTGAGGTCGATTCATCCAACTTAAAAGATTTTGAACTGAGTTCATATCGATTGATTACTTATTAATTCTTGGAATTTGTTTCCAAAATTTGTTGGTGTATTTCTGTATCTAAAATACAACAAAATCGATTTTTTTCACACATTTTCTTGAAGCGTTAAATAAATAAAAATAAATATATCATCACGCCTTCTACCCATTACTGGGTGTGGCACTCTGCTGAAGCAGATCTCGGTAAGTGATATATTTTGCGCGTGAAGTGCGGTTACCAGTCGTCAAATCACGGCCCCCTAACATGTTAGTGGTGGAGGAGCCACAGGGATAGCTTTTTCAAATTATGAAAATTTAACTTGAAGCGTTAACAGTTTTAAATAATTATTTGACAACTACCTATCTTTTGTCACAAACAAAAATACAGCTACAGAGATTATTCCCGGGAATAATCACAAGAGCTTTATTCTCAGTATAATAATGACAGGATTGGTTAAAACGCAGACACGTGACATACAATGAAGCATTTCATTGGTTTTGAGAAACGTCAAAAAATAATCGTTACATATTCGTAATAGTAATAATTTTACATTAAAGTCTGAAATTAGCCAAAAATCGAAAAACCCCAAGGGGTCCTTCTTGAAAAATTTCAAAAAAATAAATCGTTTTAAATTAACTAAACATTTACTTATAAATCAATTCGGATAGAAGGAATTCAATGCCCGTAAGTATATCTTCATATTTTGTGTAGTTTTTGAGATATAGCCTCCGAAAAATAGATTTTTTCCATATTTTATCTCAACAGATTTTGTACTTTTCCGAGGCTATATCTCAAAAACTAAACAAGATATGAAGATGCGCTTAACGGCATTAAATTTCTCGTGCTTCAATTATCTTATAAGCAAATTTTCAACCATTTTTATATCATAAAAAAATTTCATAAAAATTGTTTCATCAAATAATTTCTCAACAATATCTCAAAGACTAGAAGATATGTGTATTTAGAAACTTTACCATTGGGTTCAGCGGCTCAAAATACGTATGTATGTAAATTTTCGTTACAATATTCATTAGAAATAATTTTAGATCACACAGTCTGAAATTAAACTAAAATTGAAAAAAAAAACAAGAGGCTTAAGAAATTTTAAAAAATCCTGTCGTTTTTAGTCTGGTGTTGTCACCATTTTGATTTTAATATGTTATACTTGTTTAAATTTAATTTTTTGATCTTTATTTATATTTATGTAATTAAAACATTGGTACTTTTGTTGTAAACTTTTTATTTATTTAATTGACTTAAAAATGAGATCGATCTATAGCCTCGAAACGTCGTCTCTACTCATGTAATAGAAAAGAAAATAATTATATTGAAAGCTAAGTTATTCAATCATTTGGGTAGTACTTTTTGTAATTTACCTAGTTAGTACTCCTACTAATATGATTAATTTCAGTCTCAGTTAGGTGCATGTTTATTTTAAAAACAAATTATTTCAAATTACAGCAACAATGAAACATAGTTAAAAGAAATAATGATTGAAACATCATTTTAAGATAATTCCATTAAAACAGATGAACTTGAAACAATCGCTCGCTCGATTATGTTTGGAGAGGCGCGAAGACGCGACGTCAAGAGACGCCATCTCGTTTGAAATCTTCGTCCTGTTTTTCTATCTGTGCCATCACCCGCAGGGCCCGTCCTGCGCTTAGAAACATTTCGTCATTTCCTCCGTTCCTAATGTGCGAGTTACGTCTTCCTCTTTGATTGATAGATTGCTCTCGCGCAAGCTGTTTTCTTTTGTCTCCTCACGATCTTCCATTTTTTATTCCGCGCTTCGCTGTTGCTTGATGTTCCATGTGCAGATTTCAGATTTTTTCTTGTCGAAATTTTATATACGTTGTTTCCTTCTGTTTCGTAAGAAGTAACGTTTTCTTGTTGCTGTATTATTAACAATGGGATAAAATCTTAATAGGTTTCTTTTTTAATGCTGTTCTTTATTCAAGGAAAAAAGAGAAATTGTAGGAAATGAACGGAAATGTACATTCCGGTGATTTATTTAGTTATTGTTCAGCTTGACAAACGGGAGTGTACTGCGTATTTAGACTTTCAAGTACTGGCTTTTGGCAAAGTATTCTTTACCCATGTGAAAGTAATTTGACATTTGAAAAATACCTAAATAATGTGGTTGATACATAGGTATATTAGGTAATATTTCTATTACCACAGTGCTGGTGTTATAATATTAGCTTATGACTTCATACAAATTACATAAATAGTAAAAAAAATCATAATAAATATATCACCATGCCTTCTACCCATTACTGGGTGTGGCACTCGACTGAAGCAGATCTCGATAAGTGATATATTTTTGCACCTGAAGTGCCGTTACCAGTCGACAAATCACGGCCTCCAAAGATGTTAGTGGTGGAGGAGCGACAGGAGTAGTTTTTGAAATTATGAAAATTGTTTGTCGCCTGTGGGAATCGAACCAGGGTTCTTAGGATCCACAGGCCGACTTCATACCACTGAGCTAGCCACCTCATGTTCAATAATTAATAGTATAATTCAGAAAAAAATAAGAATGGATAATAAAATAACAAACAAACTATATAGTTCATAAAAATTTCATTTAAAAATTAAAACTAATAATGGTTCATCACTTAATAGTTATTGAAAAAAAGAAAATTAGATTTGGACACGGGTGGGAACTATAGATGGCGTCGTCGATGAGAATGCGCCAATTGTAAGGGTGGTTGTTAACATATTTTTTACTGCCTAAATTTCAGTTTAAATTATAGACTTTGGTATAATTAAGTAATAAAAATGGTAGACAGAAATTTTGGGCCGGTGACGCATGCGCAATAAAACCGGTCAAAGTAGACAATTTTTATGGTGTCGTATTACTACTTGTTCACGATGAATACATGACAAAAAAATCTGGTGTGGGCACAACACGACTTTCTTATACACAGCATATTTCATATTAAAAACGCTGAATTGAACACTCATGACTTGCTCCTTGCGTTTGACAATTATTATTTGACATATAAATGTTAAACATGTTTTTGTTTTTTGTTTCTATTGCTACTATGATTATTGAAATATATTATTAAATATATAAATTAGTTTTTCTCAAAATTAGACGCATATACAGGAAAATTGCAAATAACATTTTATGTTCCAAATATTTTTGCTAACATCTTTTATTTGAAACTTTTTTTCGTAACTGATTCCATTTTTGAAATAAATGGAATTTATTGTTTTGTGTGTCCAGTAAACTTCCTCTTCCGGTTTTTCAATTTCATTCAAAATCAACTCAGCTCTTCGTATTTTCATGAAACTTATAATTACCAAGTTTCGTTAACAAATCTTATCTCGTTCATGAGATATTGCACGACCGGACACACATCCATCCATCCATCCATCCATCCACACACACAGACATCATTGAGAAAATGATCAAAACAGATTCAGTGGACCTCAAAACATGTATTTCCGCGAAAATCTCGTCAACAATTTTTTTCACGATTCCAATACTTCCTTATACTACTGTATAAGAAAGTAAAAATTATTGCTGGTTGCTCATTGGTGACAAAAGCTCTGAAACTGGACTGGAGTAGGAATCAACAACCAGCCTTAAAATCGGCGCATTCCCATCGGCGCCATCTATAGTTGCCACCCGTTCCCCAATCTAATTTTTTTTCATGTTTATCATGACATAATCCATGAAAAAATGAGACTTCATTTTGCAGCCTAGCTCTCTAACCATATGATACTTGTACTCAAGACATCTTTCCAATATTTTCAATTTTTATTAGAAGTTATGACGGCGAAAAAGATTAAACAAATAACATCAAGAAGTTCCGCTGTTCAATCAGAAAAGTGAAAAATATCCTGAAAGAAAAATAGTGGAGTTTCAGCTTGAAGCAAAAGAAACAGGTCAGGCCTCGGGCAACTCGTGCAATGGCTCCGAAGCACTCGACACAAATGGAACTAACATGTTATAGGCTTCAAGAAAAAGCCTTCTACAAAAAAATATATTCACAGAAATACATTTTTTACTTCTGGCGTAAAGTTTTCCTTCTGTGGTTACGAGCACCAGGTCAAAAAATACTACAGCCCTTCTGGCGCGTCGCCGCTAGCGCACTAAACTGTCATGACTCAAACTCCGCGCGACGACATTGCTCACATATTTTATTTGTTTCAAGAAGACATGTAAAAAGTAGACTTGTCTTCCGGATGGATGTTTTGATAAAAGAACCCGTGTTTCAAAAGTATGTTAATAATTCCGGAATGTTCTTTACTTGAATAATACAAATACTACATCATTCAGAAGAATCACCCTATGAAAAAATTTCATTTTTGTTCTTTGTGTCATTGTTTCGCAACCATTTATACCAGTGGTGCGCAATGGTGGTATCTGTAGTACCGCACGTAGAATGTCAAAATGTTGCTCTACTATTTCACAAAAACATTAGTTCAATTTTTAATTCATTAATTTGCATACATAACATTATTGATTAGATTCTTCCAGACAATTAATCTTCTGCAAACATTTTCTTATTTTCATACTCGTATATAGTAAAAACTTTCAGAACTCATGTTTAAATAATTATTGAAACAAAAGTTCTGAATGTTTATTTTAAATTAAGTGTTACAATTGGTCATTGTAACACGTTCTTGTCATACTATTTTTCTCATATCGCATATATTTTTTTAAATTAAAATAATATTAATAAAATTTCAAGGTAATACATTTAATATTAATGAACTTTACCATTTATTAGTTACATTAGAGTTTAAATTCATAATTATCTACATAGGTTATATTATAAAAGTATATAAAAAATAAATATATATTTAAATTGATAATTATCCAGGTTATGTTATAATAATAATTATTATTATTATTATCTTTATTGGCGAAAGTTTAGCTAAAAGCTGTTCTAAGACTTTAACCTTAGAGATACATAAAATTTACAGTTCAGTAAAAAAATACAGTATTGTATGAGAAAATGGGGTAACAATTATAATAATTATAATGAAGTATCATAAAAATAAATCAGAAAAAACTAAAAAACAAAGTAAAAATAATATAATTTGTTAAATCATGTGGTTTACAGCGAAAAAAAATTATTAGTGAAGTGATAATTGGAAATTTAATAAAAATTCTTACATGTTTAGAAAATAATTTGATATTCAGGAATTTTTTTATAGAAATTAAATAAATATATCAGCACACCTTTCACCCATTATTGGGTGTGGCACTCTGCCGAAACAGATCTCGGTAAGTGATATATTTATTTATTTGTTACTCTGCACAACATGACCTTAATCTCAATTACAGTACAGGGAGATCCGAACTATTCAGACACAATTGTATTTTTTTTTATATAAGTTAAAGTCAATGAGATTTGAACTCACGACCTCTTACTTGTTAAGAAACGTTCTTTTACTATTGAAAAAGTTGAAATAACAATATCATATTCAAGTGGGTGAAAACAATAGTTACTTGTTTCATTAGGACTAAGAATACTATTTTGAGTTTTGTAATTTTACTTGAAATGAAAGAAATTATTAGTTTTTGATAATCAAAATGTAGTTTAATATATGTAACTTAAATCACAGCATTATGTAATACCGAACATTAAGAAATGAAATTTTAGTAAAAATACCAATTACTTATAAAAGTCTGTTTCAGTTTCCTTGACGAAATAAATTTGCTTAAGTACAATATTTAATATCATAAGTGTGCAATAGATTTCAATAAGGCACCTCCTTGCGAAAATGCTTTGTTTTAAACATATTTTATCATGATATAACGGTACTCATATAAGCACTTACTTGGATAGCGAGCAGAGGGAATTATTTAAAAATTACGAGCAGCCGAGGATCCATGTTCTCTGCCCTGAAACAAAAATATGCTCATTTACTTAAATGTCACAACCTTGTCGTACGTTAATAATAAAATGTTACATGTCCTTTAAGGTGAAACTATCTACAAAACAAATAATAAAAACAAATTACAATAACATTACATTTTTAAAGGGTATAAGACTAATCATTAAGTGCAATATTATTAGAGTCGGTTTTTCAATCACCGATAAATGTTAATCATGATTAAATAAATAACAAAAAAAAATTCAGTACAACTGAAAAGTTCAGGCCAAGTACAAAAAAAATCCTCCAACATTCGCCCTTACAAGTCCTAATGATTTCCGAGTTCTGATATAAAAGGTAGGTAGAAACTGAGAAACGTAAGATATATAAAGTTGGAACATTAAAGGTTTCTTTAAGAAGGAGAACCTAATTACATCTTAGTCAAAAGTTTCTGATATAACATATGGGCTCAAGCACATTGTTATATTCCACATTAAAACATGTCTTTTCATACAAAAATCTGAATTACAGAAGTGTCTAACCTCGTTACAAAAATGTAAAAGATACAAATGTTCAAAATATCAATATAAAAAAATACTAAACTTACCACTCAGTTTTCTCATAATTCAAAGGCTCACAAAACGCCGCCAAGTACTTTTTTTTAGTATTATTTATAGAGCTGATGATGAATGTAGTATACATTCGAAACGTCCTCAAATAAAAACGTTTTATATATAACTTGTTGTTAATACTGGATCTTGAAGCCTTTTTATATATATTTATTAAAAAGAATAATAGCAATAATTTTACATAAACTGAGCAATGATAGCTTAAGTGATAATTTTATGTTTGATATTTTTACTAGACAACTCAGCAACTTCACAAAAAATAAACCCAAAAACAGTTGTACAAAATTGAATTTTGTAGCACTGTTTTTGATAAAAACAGTTGCACAAAAATCTCTTTGTAAACGTGATATAGGAAATAGTATATTTTGTAACTAACAGAAATGTGATTTTATCTTTTCCAATTAATTCCTAGAAAATTAACTTTCTGACAGGGTAGTAATAAAAATACAGAGTGATCAAAAGTAAGTTTTCAGTTGGCAATACAATTCTGGGGATCTTTTTATTTCACAGTTGACACAGCGCCATGTTAAGGCTGGAGTAATATTTGATATGTAGATTTTATAATAAATACAAATAGTTTGAATAATAGACACACTTTAGATTATTGCTCTGTGAATAATGTTAAGAAATAAAAGGTTTTGGATAAGGCACACAATGATTTTTATTCATTTAAATTTCCAAATGTCACTGTCAACAACAGGAATAGTTATTTTTATAACAAGTGCCGAAAAAGGCTTGTTACGTGCAAGTGCAGAATTTAACGTACGAGACATGCCGAGTGCGGAAATCTATTTTCGACAATGACAATCAACCTGCTACTGGTACTTCTAAAACCTCCGAAATTGTTGTTAATAATATTACTGTTAATAATATGAACAGGTACGGAAGAAATCAATGTTTCTTTAGTCAGTACAAAAGTTTCCACTTCACATTATGTCAATATAAGCAACTGTAACAACATGTTATTAATATACACAAACAATAAATATTATGTATTTCACTTACTCTTAAAATAGAACAATTTAATGAATGTTTTACTTTGTTCGATTCTTTTTATTAACTGTGTACATATTATATACACGGCAATTTAAGGTTATGTTTATAAACGTCAAAATATACTACTGCATATTTACTAGCGCTGGCTCACTGCATCTTCTTCTTCCATAAGCGTCTGTGGCCAAAATATGAATTCGCGCTCCGCGCGAACTTTATATCGCTCTCAATACAACTTTCTTTTGACAGTTGCGTAACAAAGTACTTTTCGCACGAGTGATTCTTTGCGTACAGAAACGCACTTAGTCTGCATTTGTCTACTTTCCATACGTAACTAAGGCAATAATAGTTACGTAATCGCACAGTTGTAGGAAAATACAATTTATGTATCAGTCTTACTAATTTTAAGCTTTTTTTACTGCCACCTGAAACATTTACTTTTGATCACTCTGTATATGTATACTTCATGAAGAAAATGTCATTCTTCCCTAAAGTCTTATATTCCTTGTCTTCAGCTCAAAAAAATGAAACAGCATCTTTTTGTATACAAATAACTATTGTTGGTAGAAGACACACTTAAAAAGGAATCATTTTTTAACGATCAGAGAAAAATAATCATTCATAAAAATTACTAATGAGGAAATTGATATATTCAAAATTCTTTGATATACCACATAATTAAAAAATTTGACAAATATCTATATACATAACATTTTTCTTTTTAAATCGGAGATAATTCCTCCATTTTATTTTACCAAGCACAAATAAAATACCTTCAGTTCAAAGATAAAACTCCAATTGGCTCATTACGTACACATAATAGAATATAAATCATTAAAAAGGAATTTCACAAGAGCTACACGGAAAGTCAAATAACGTCAAGTTGCCATTATCGATGATCTTTCAAAAGCAATTTGGAAAACGTTTTGCTGCATTCACTTCAATAGCGAATAACGAATCGCTGTAAAGTGTATGTTGCGTTTGTTGCGCTGTTCACTTGTCACGGAGGTGGAGGCGGAGGCGGTGGCGGTGACGACGGCGGCGGTGGAACGCGGAATGGCGGGATTCTGTTAACTGTTAAGTGACACTCTTTGTTGGTGAGCAACTCGTCGACAGCAGCAAGAGAAACAAGTTAACATCATGTTGCTTCTACCATCCACTTCGTTACCCTGGATATGTATGTATGTATGTACAAACATAAGTATGACACTTCACTCTGTAGTTCAGAATGACCAGTACTTTACAAAGGTAAATATGTTGAAGAATAAAGTGGACTTGGTGCATGGAGTCCGCAAACAACATCAACAGTATACGAGTTCTACTGCATTTGTTGTACAATAAATGTACATAAACAGGGTGGTGAATTGATTTATGCATTATAGGACATACAGTAATGAAGTTTAACTGCAATTGTGTTAAATTCACTTTCAAAAACAAGCGCAGGGCGACGCTCCCTTCCTTCCATATCTTTGTTTCATTTTCAGTTATTGCATTGTGTGGACTTTTCTTTCATATACAAGTGCCTATCGCTTTCATCTTTTCTAATCTTGTAGATTCGTTGTTAGTTTCGTTATTAGATTCGTTGATAGGAGTAAGCGTGAGTAATTTGAGATGTTTTATGCATATATTATGTACGTTGAAGAAAGAAAATGATAAGTGAATACGAATGATGTGATTGAAGGTTTGTTGTGTGATAATGATTTCTATTGTAATAAATGAATGAGTTTATATGGAGTGATCTATGAATGTGGTTGAAATGAGGGTGGTTTGTTTGGATGAAAATGTTTGACGAGGGCTGATTGTTTGATGAGTGTGATGAGTGAATGTTTTATGAGTGATTTTAGGGTTCGTGCTACCCCATTTGTTAGGATATAGCGTGAAGATATGTATGTATGTATGTACATTAGGATAAATAAAGCTCACATAACAAGAAAATACAAAAATATAGATCTAATTTCGCTCACTCATTAATTAAATATACGACAATTCAGCATCATTCCCAAACCGAATACAAATTTTTCCATCACATCCTTAAAAAGCTTATCCTGATCCTAACACAGGCACCAGGAGACACAATCCCACAGGAGATACCAGTTTCTGCATTCAGGAGCACGACAGCGCGCCAGGCTACACATGTATTCACAGAACATACAAACACGATTGTCGAATGTCGGCGCCTGCTCAGCACAGCAACTGCGATCCCGAGGTGCGGAAACAAACTTGCAACTCTACAATGCAAACACTGCAAATGCAGTTGATGTTCGTACTGACGCACGGAGGCACGAGATAGTGAGATAACATAATGCTAATAAGAGCTTATTTAAAAATCTAGTGGCAAATGTTTTCTTATTGGAATGTTATTGTTACTGCCAGCAAGTTCGTAGTTTTGTATGATCATTGTAAGCGAATATAACCATTCGTGCACAAAAGCTTATTGCTTATTAGCGATGTCGATTTTGAAAAAAATTATCGAACGAAAATTCGGATATTCGTTAGTTCATATTAGTAACCCAATAATTCAGATATTCGTTAGTGTATCCGAATAGTTCGGATATTCGTAAGTCTCCATATTCGTATCCGAATAGTTCGGATATTTGTTAGTTTCCATATTCGTTATTCGGATATTCAGAAATTATTTGGATTTGAAATTTAACTTTTCCAGAAGATATAATTTCAGACTGTTTGATCTAAATAATAATAATAGTTTGGACTGTGCTAAAAGTTTGCTAATGAGTTAATTCGGACACGAGGGATTCAATGCTGTTGAGTCCATTTTCATATCTTGTTTGGTTTTTAAGATATAATAACGATCGGAAAAGTTAAGTTTTCCAAAAAAATTACCTCATCATATTTTCGACATTCCTGACGCCATACCTCAAAAACTAAACAAGATATGAAAATGCGCTCAACGGTATTGAATTACCCGTGTTAGAATTGACTTATAAGCAAATTTTTAGCGATTTTGATTTTTTGAAAGTTTCTTAAGGGGTACGTACCCCTTGGATTTTTTTCGATTTTAGGCTATTTGCAGACTCTTTACTCCTAAATTCTTCCTCGTACGAATATTGTAACGAAATTTTACATACATATGTAATTTGACCCGTTGAATTCAATGTTAAAATCTCCAAGTTCATATGTCTTCTAGTTTTTGAGATATTGTTCAAAAACTGCTCGATGAGAAAATTTTGCTGAAAACTTTTCGAAAAATAAAAAATGTTGAAAATTTGTTTATAACTCAATTGAAACGTGAGAAATTCAATGCCGTTGAGCGCATTTTCCTATCTTGTTTAGTTTTTGAGATATAGTCTCGGGAAAGTCGAAAGTATGAGAGAATTTTTTTGGAAAATTGCAATTTTCCGGAGGTTATATCTTAAAAACTAAACAAGATATGAACATGCGGCCAACGGCTTTGAATTCTCCGTGTCCCAATTGACTTATAAGCAATTTTTAGCGATTTTTATTTTTTGATTATTTCTTAAGGGGTATCCCTTGGATTTTTTCCGATATTAGGCAACTTTCAGACTGTTTGCTCTGAATTTCTTCCTCGTATGAATATTGTGACGAAAATTTACATACATATGTATTTAGACTCGACGAATCCAATGGTAATATCCTCAAGTGCCTGTGTCATCTAGTTTTCGAGATATTGTTCATAAAGTGCTGCTTGAGAAAAATTTGGTGATTATTTTTTGACGTTTCTCAAAACCAATGAAATGCTTCATTGTATGTCACTTGTCTGCGTTTTAACCAATCCTGTCATTATTATACTGAGAATAAAGCTCTTGTAATTATTCGCGGGAATAATCTCTATAGATGCTCTTTTGTTTGTGACAAATGATAGGTAGTTGTCAAATAATTATTTAAAACTGTCAACGCGTCAAGTAAAACGTGTGAAAAAAATCGATTTAGTTGTATTTCAGATACAGAAATACAGCAACAAATTTTGGAAACAACTTCCAAGAATATATTAATAAGTACTCAATCGATATGGACCCAGTTCAAAATCTTTTAAGTTGTATGAATCCACCTCAACAGCTAAGTCAAAAAATAATCTAATTAAATAAAACTGGAGAGTTGGATAAATTAGAAAATAATTCTCCAGTATCTTTCTCAAACTTGTTACTATTTGGCAATAGCCACTCAAGCCCTACGGGCTTTCGTGACTATTGCGTGGCAACAAGTTTTCAAAAGATCTATCAAACTATTTTCAATTTATTCTCACTCTCTTGTTATATTATTACTAAAAACTTTTTGAAAAATAAAAAATGCCGAAAACTTGTTTACAAGTCAAATGAAGCACGAGAAATTCAATATCGTTGCCGCATCTTCATATCTTGTTTAGTTTTCGAGATATAACCCCGGGAAAGTAGGCCATTTGAAGGACAGGTCTCAGGTTCATATCCCTGCGATATTCATCTTTTCTCCTTATAATTTCATTTAACAATTGAATTAGTATAGAAACATCTAAATCTGGAACAAAATACAATCAATAAATACTGTCCAATAAATTCTTGGATTCAATTACAATAAATTTAAATAATATGGCAAATAGGGCTTCGATTTACGGTTAGCTGGTCCAATACATCCCGCAAACAGTACAAGCACCTGTTCATTTCCTTTCACCTGTACAGAGCACAAGCGGTGGATGCTGATTAAATTATACTTTTAAATTTCCCGCGGCGGGCGATTGCCGCTCTGTTTCCGGTTTCGGTGGCCCGGTTCAGCCTCCCGCGGGACAACCAGTGTTATTTTACGCTTTCCGCGATGAGCTACAAAAACGTAAACGACTTCGCAGAAACGAAATGGATCGAGATACCCGCGGTGCCGCGGTTTCAATTTGACAGCGGAGAAAGGAAATGGTTTGCTCAAGAATCGAAGTTTCGATTGAGGCTGGGAGAGAATTAACATATCGATACATTTAGAGCGGCTTGTAAAATCGTCGACAAAAGATGGAGATTTATACTTTTGTTCAAATTTAACGAAATGTTAATTCTGTTTGGTTTACCGTGAAATTGTTGAAAGCTTCCAGTTTTACATTTATATATTCAATTTTAATTAAAACTTTATAAATATCTGCGTATTTTAATGTACATTTAATTATTGTTCAATATTAACTTTTGTATTGCTGTACAGCCAAACTTTTATTTTCCTCATATTTGATGAAAAAGATCTCAATTTTAAAATATTCGGTGAAGACAAAAATTAATATAACAAGATGAAGCCACCTTCATTTTTTATTTTATGTATTTTCTCTTGGTTTATTTTCCACTAATCATAATGGGGTGGCTAGCTCAGTGGTATGAAGTCGGCCTGTGGATCCTGAGAACCCTGGTACGATTCCCACGGGCGACAAACAATTTTCATAATTTCAAAAACTACCGCCTGTGGCTCCTCCACCACTAACATCTTTGGAGGCCGTGATTTGACGGCTGGTAACCACACTTCACGCGCAAAATATATCTCTTACCGAGATCTGCCCCGGCAGAGTGCCACACCCATAAATGGGTAAAAGGCGTGATGATATATTTATTTTACAAGTATTAGAAATTTATTTAGTATTAATGGCAATTTTGATAATTATTAATTGTATTATTTATGGGGTAGGTGCCTCATTGGTATCTCGCAGCCGACAAAATTTTTTTACCACATTAATACTACCCCTGTGGCTTCCCGTCCACTAACATCTGTAGGGACTGTGATTTGACGGCGAATAACCGCACATCACGCGCATAAATATATCACTTACCGAGATCTACTTCGGCACAGTGCCACACTCAGTAATGGGTAAAAGGCGTGATGGTATATTTATTTTAAAAGAAATAGAGACGTTAGCTTATAACGCCATCAATCAGACATCAAACTTTACGAGAAAAAAACAAACAATTTGTTTTTAAATAACAAATGTCCATTTTTGGCATACTGAAGTGTCAATATAAATTCATGCTTCAAATTTAATAAATTTTCTGATAGTTGATTATATAACTTTTTCTCAATACAAAAAGCATTGTACAAAACTCGTGCACGAACACGTCATTTGCACCATTCGCGCAAATTAAGATAGTACTAGTGTGACGGTTGTCGAGTGGCGAAACTGACGCTCAAAAAAATATAAAAATTGAATAAAATAAGTGTTTTATACCTATTATGATTTGAATATCATGAATTGTTAACAGGTTGTTGGTCTAGTTAATTTTCAAATACCATACCACCGTGTGGTGCTGCCATTATAAATTGGGATTCTTAATTTTTCGTTAAAAACAAGGCTTTGCATAGCTATATATCCATTACTAAACGATAAAAAACTTTCTCCTTCTGATACAATATACATGGATAGTTCTAGAACATCATACTAGTTTTTCAAATGAAACTGCAAAATTTTAGAGGTACACAAACCAAATATGTGCGATTCTGAGTGATGATCGCCATAAGCCCCGTGTATAAGAACTCTTTACAAGCGAATATATTTGTTCACAGACGATGAATGTGTTTCATATTTTAACAGGATGCGTATCACTATCCAATGTTTACGTGGGCCAAATTTCATTCATATCTGCAAAATTTTATTTCACGCTAGTACTACATTAAAGCACTCGCTTGAAAAATTCGTTCATGTGTATAATATATCTTCGTGCACTTGTTATGTAAATAGCTCTTGCGGATATTTGCTCAAATGAACTTATTACCTTATTTTTAGCTGTTTAATCCATTGTCAAAGTTACGTCATTTAAATCTGGAACAGCCTGTATAATTCAAATAAAATTAAAAGATAGAATTTACGAGTATAACGTGTGCCAGATTAATTTGGACATTTTCTAAATTGAATTGAGATTTCATTTAAAAATAATAAGGTTAGTGTTCCAGATTTCCGATAAAAATAATGATTCCCATGCTGTTCCACACTCCTACAACTGAAGCAAAAAGCATTTATGATTTCGTCCTCTATTTCGTGACGTCAAGCTTTAAAACAAAATCAAAGTGACATGTTCGTAACAAATCCTTAACAAAAGTGCATGTCATGCTCGATTGAACATTCCGTCAGATAAGCTCGAGTAATTCTGATAATGAACAAAAATACCCATCCCGTATAATAAGCAAAGTTACAAAGTTTTTTGCAATGTACTTTAAAGTCCAGGTTACTAGATGGTAAAAGTTGCAAACTACGAAAAAGGAAAATCTCAAATCACCGCTAACATGGCAACAAACTTCTTACAACAACAAAAATTTCGGACACAAAACACTTAACCGAGCAAACTTGAAAACTCGTAGAAAACAAAACAGCTAAAAAATTCAGGGACATGTTATCTTTGTTCCAAAGACAAAAAAACTCCGAAATGACTGTCCTGTTAACCTTTCCCTTCTTCACAAGGATAAAAAATGCTTCGGACTATAAGCTATATCCTTTTTAAATCCGCGTAAACACTCCGGTTTAGAAATAAAAGCTCGCTTGACCGCACATTCAATATCCGGCGCACGCGGCCAAGCACCAAGGTCTGCCGAGCTAAAAAAGGATCGCGGAGCAATGGGCGCCGGCTTCATCAGGGCGAAAGGGATGCCTGACCCCGAACAAGTGTGGAATATTAAGTACGATCAGCGTAATGGACGGATATATTTTAGCGAGAATTCACGCTAATCTGAATTAATAACTTTCCGATAACATTTAAATTTTACAAGTACCAAAGTTTCTGATATTAGCAAATTGAAATATCGTAAGGAAAATACTTTTATGCACAACCGAGTCGAATTTCATGTGTTTTAGCCCTAAAAAGCGGGCTTAAACACTTCTTTTGGCCCTAGGGCCATAAAAAAATAATTCCTATGGATACATAAATAAAACGAAAATTTTTGTTTATTGTGAATACTTGATTTTTCAAAATGTACATATTTTAATCTCTTGAACATATGATTAAATGCTATTTTGTTGTGCATAAAATATTGTATGTACCACGGGTGAAATTAGCGTTTCTGTCCCTGAGCATGTTATTAGCCCTCGGCGTTTTGCGCCTCGTACTAATAATCATACTACTGGCCAGAAATGCCTGTTTTCACCCTTGGTACATAAATAACTATTTATTACGTAGAACAGTTGGAATAAAAATGTATGGAAAGTAAACATTTGCAGATACTCATACGGAAAGTACTATACTTTCCTTACATGTGAGAAAAGTGAGGTTTTCTCTTCGAATAGATTATTGTCTCCATGGTTACATGAAAACTGTTAACGTTTCAATCAATACAATACAAAAAACTGTCAATAATTATTTATAAATTACTTTCTCTGTTTCGGCATTAGAATAACATATTCTCACAGGCATATTGATGCTAGAATGGAACTTCATTCTTAAACGATTTTTAGTTACACATTGTTATCATAGATTAGTATAACTACATTAAAGCTACATTCACAAATCGAATTTAGTTTTTGTTTTATGCTTTAGTTTTAGTGTGTTTTTAGGTGCCATTCACAAATAGTTTTGCTTTTGTCGATTTTAGTTAGTAGTGACATCTATCATAAATTTTAGAAGATCGGTAATACAGTAAATACAACTGTCAGATGTGCTAAGTTACACATGCTGTCATATATTGTTTGTTTACTTTCGTATTTTTTGGAAGAGCAAGGTAAATATTATCATAATAAGAAAGTAGGTATTAAAATCTTGTTTTTATTTTCATTAATTTTGACACTCGAATAAAAACAAACTTAGGTTATCCTCAATGCGAAGGATGATAGAAAGAGACAAGTATATATCACTACATCATTCTACGCTTCGTCCTATTGGTCCATTCCTAAGTATAAAACGTAAAACTAAAACATAAGTTTGGAGTTTGCAAACTTTTGTGTTAAAACCAAAACTAAATACTGATTTGTGAATGGCTGCATAACATAACATGTCTACAAGGTTATTAAAACAAAAATGGAAAACATAAAACAAAAACTAATTTCGATTTGTGAATGTAGCTTAAATACACAAAATAGCTAGGTAACGTACAAAATAAAAAACACAATTTATACAAATATCTAGGCAACTGACAAAATCAATTGCAAATCACTGTTACCAACTTAATTATTCCACAAAAAATTCCTTTAATGGTAAGTGTCAACTATTTTTATAAAGAAATTATGTAAAAAAAAAGTCGGAACAGAGAAAATAGTATAAAACACTCGTTACAGAAGGCTGCGCGGCTCGTATCGTTCGTTCGAACTCGTGTTACAATAGGTTAGCTTCTGTAACTTGTATTGTAATGTACTATTCTGCTTTAGCTACACAAATAACTGTTTTTCCCTAATTATAAAAACTGTCACTTTCTACTTTCAAGTGAGGGATGAAAATTAGATTCCGTTTCCGACAAACTATATTACTCAACTCGAAAACTCATATTTTTAGTCCTAATGAAACAAATAACGATATATTTGACTTTATACATGAATAAAAGATTATAAACACTAAAAATTGTGTTTTCTTTGTTAGGAAAGGTTCTGTCTATGATTAAATGAATAAGCATTAATTAAAAATGAAGGTATAACGCTGACTATTTCTAGCAATTGATACGACATTAACAATCAAGATATCAATAATTCAGAAGCGGCTGACCACAGCTACTAGTGGATAATAATGTTAGCGTACAGCGATATTTGGTTGATGAGTATTTGGCACGCACTTTAGCAATTTGCCAAAACGAAAGTGGCGATAATTTACCCGCCGAGTTACTTGTACTTCGATTCACAATTATGTTAAAAGTAACTAATGGCTGGTAGTTATCGTTAAGAATTTAACTTAATGGTTTGTTGACTTTTATTATTAATACCTTTTTTATTGTGAAGTAAATGTGAGGTTCTGTTCGCCGTTAAATTATCACACTCAGCGATATTAGTGATAGGTATTCCAAAGGGATGATTTTTCAAATTACAAAGATTCATTGAAAACCTAAAGTGTCACCATAGTAAACAATAAATATATAGGTACGATTTTACAACCAAAAATGATTACTAATCACGTCAAGTAATTACCTAATTAATTATAACAATAACGGCCAACAATACAGAAACAACAGGACCATAAGGCAATTAATAATAATAAAAGCTCATAAAGCAAAGCCATTAAAATATCATCAGCATTCAGGTTCAACCGAATATACGAGTGATGCATTATTGGAAAATTATATATGAATCAAGTCCAATTATTATACGTATAAAGTACATTTTAATCGAAAAATTGATTTAACCTCATTCAAAAATATCATGTAATAACGTCAAATATTCACTGTTACTTGAAAAGGTTCAAATTTGAAATGAATCGTAAAAGGCTAAAACGAAAACTAATAAATTATATATTAGAATTTTATAAAATCAAACAAAAATAAATCAATATATTATCTCATCTTTTACCCATTACTGGGAGCGGTACTCTGCCGTAGCAGATCTAAGTAAATAATATATTCACGGCGTTCAAAGATGTTACTGGAAGAGGAGCCATAAGGGTAATTTTAATGTGATAAAAATTGTTTTTCGATTGTTGGAATTGAATCCACTTAAATCCACAGCATTTTATACGTGGTTACATAAATAGCTATTATATGCATACATACATAAATAACATCGCGCTATATCCTTACAAATAAGATAGCAACCTTAGAATCATTCAAAAAATATTCACTCATCAGACTCATCAAATAATCAGTCATCGTCAAATATTCTCATCCTAGCACACCAGCCAAGTTTCAACCACATTCATAATTCCTTCATCACACAACAAATCTTCAATCACATCCATTCATTCACTCCTATACAGTTTTTATTCATCTTTCTTCGACGAACATTTCATATGCTCAAAACATCTTAAATTACTCTCGTACACTCCTGTAACAAGTAATCTGACAACGAATTTACAAAGATTAGAAAAGAAAAGAGCACTGCCTGCTCAATTATATCAAGTCGACCTGTAGATTTAAGAGCCCAGGTTCGATTCAAACAGTTTTCACCTCATAAATATTACCCATGTTGCTCCCTTTCCACTAACATCTTTAGGGGCTGTTATTTGGCAGCTGATAACCGCACTTTACGCATTACTTATCGAGATCTGTTACGCCAAAGTGCCACATCCAGTAATAGTTAGGGAGCTAGGGTGCAAAATGGTGTCTCATTTATTCCAGTGACAGAAATGGATTTTTAAATAGATTATGTCATGAAAAACATAAAAAAAAGAAAATTTGATTTGGGAACGGGTGGAAACTATAGATGGCGTTGATGTGAATGCGCAGATTTTAAGGGTAGTTGTTGATCCCTACACCAGTCCACTTTCAGAGCTTCTGTCATCAATGAGCAATCAGTAATAATTTCTGTCAATAATTTTTTTGTCATGTATTCGTCGTGAACAAGTAGTAATATGTCACACGACACCATAGAAATTGCTTACTTTGACCGGTTTTGTCTCGCATGCGTCACGGGCCAAAACTTCTGTCTATCATTTTTATTACTTAATTATACCAAAGTCTATAATTTAAACTGAAAATTAACCTGTAAAAAATATGTCAACAACCACCCTTAAAATAGGCGCATTTACAAACGGCGCCATCTATAGTTGCCACCCGTTCCCAAATCTAATTTTCTTTTTTTCATGTTTATCATGACATAATCTATTAAAAAATCCATTTCTGTCACTGAAATAAATGAGACATCATTTTGCACCCTAGCTCTCTAACTATAATGAATAAAGGGCGTGATGATATATTTATTTATTTATAGGGTAGGTTCAGTCGACCTGTGAATCCTGAGAACCCTGGTTCGATTCCCACAGTCGACAAACGTTTTCACCACATTAAAATTATCCCTGTAGCTTCCCCGCCATTAACATCTTTGAGGACCGTGATTTGATGGCTGATAGCTGCGCTTCATGCGCATAAATATATCTTTTATCGAGATCTGTTACGGTAGTGTACAACAACACCCAGTAATATATAAAAAACGTGATGATATATTTATTTATTTATAATTTGCAAGCATTTTAATTTTCGACTATTTGCGAATACGCTTGTAACATATTTCCTTCCATCATTCAACGAAATTAGTAGCATCTCTTTAATACTCACATTTAAATTTGATGACATCAAAGTATTCACAATCCCTCGCTAATAAACTACCCGCTTTGTGCAGTGTGCGATGCAAAGTAATCCTAGCCACCAGGATGGCCGGGCAGCGCCACACGCGGCTTCACACCGCACTATGTAATTGAATGACGGTGCGGCTCCCACATCCAGCGCAAACTCAGGCGTATCCGATGCAGTCGTTAAGCAAATTCTCTCTGAGTATATTGAGAGCAACCTAGAATGCTGCTAATTCATGGGAAATTCGAATTGGCGTCAAGTCAACGACAAATGTAAATGTCATCTATTACTATTTCATCTTCAACTTGAATTAAACTCTCTGAAAGTACAAATCTTGCGATATTGTCCATAGAACAAGAAATTACAAATAATATAAATTTTGAGAGCATTATACACGAGTTGAAAGTTAGAAGAGTAAATATATAAATATGTGTCCAATTTGTTTGTTTATTTAAATGAAATTAAATTATTTATTTATAAATATAAAATAAAAAATATTTAATGGTAATTTTTTTCTCATAGGTGGGGCATCTGCGTCCTCCGTAAGTTTCTTGTGGCCTTTAAAAAAGTATCTTGTATTTTTATAAAAGTTGCATTTATAGGTATATCAACCAGAGCTGGGCAAGCTACTTAAAAAAGTAGCTAAGCTACAGCTACAGCTATTCTTTAAAAAAGTAGCTGAGCTACAGATATAAGCTACATTTTGTAAAATATAGCAAAGCTACAGCTAAAGCTTTCATTCAAGTAGCTGTTAAATTAGCAAAATAAAAATTAATAGTTATTTCTTAATGAACACTGATAGCTTTAAGCTACAAAAAGTAGCTTTAAGCTACAAAAAGTAGCTTTAAAAGTAGCTTCAGTTGTTCTAACAATATTTTTAAGCTAATAAAAAAAAACATAGCTCGCTACAAGCTACAGCTATATTTTTTCAAATTTAGCTAAGCTACAGCTACAGCTAAGGTAAAAGTAGCTAAGCTACAAAAGTAGCTAGCTACTGCCCAGCTCTGATATCAACTTATGCGGTCTCTTTTATTACTGCCTAATTTAAATATGGCATCCAATGGTAAAAATGTTCTCCACCTATAGTTCGTCTCAATTACAATTATTTATTTATGTTTATTAATTTATAAAATCCACCATTTCATTGACTTAGAAAGGGCGGAAAATTGAAGACCGTCCCTGGCGACAAAAGTTCTAGGTACGCCACTGCCCTAAGTTTATTATTTAATAATAAAAACAAAATATTTTTTTAAAAAAATTATAAATGTATCACCACATGTTTTACCCATTACTGGGTGTGATATATTTAAGCGCATGAAGTGCGGTTGCCACCCATCAAAGCCCCCAAAGATATTAGTGGAGGGAGAGCCAAAGAGGCAATTGTAATGTGGTGAAAACTGTTTCCTTTAGATAAAAAACAATTTTTCACTTCGACTTCAAACATTTAAATTAGTTTTCATCATTTTGCGCTCCTCCAACAAATCTAAACTATCGATGTCTAAGAGGGCCGCGGCCCTCAATTTGCAAAGCGCTGATGTGGAGGTCCTTGGAGCGGGTCCGAGTGGTAGCAGCAGGTGAATGGAGCAGAATGGAATCAATGGAAGCGTTAGTGAGTGAGTGTTTGTGTTCGGTGCTCTGCAAACACGTCGCTCTACATTCCACTGTGTGAATACCACCACGTATATAAACATACGACAGGCTATCTAAATTTCGATGGTTACGTAGCTACTGCCGTCTTGTGTAATACAATACACATTGGAATTATTGAAGTTATACCGTGAGTTCTTGTATAATTGGACACTAGTTGTGCTACCATTTTTGTTCAATTATTGTAGAGAGCATAATTGGATCTTTAGTTGGCCTTTGAACATTACTCTTTTTGAAAGAAGATATTGTTGTTATTATAAATAGAAAACGTTAAAAAGCCGAAGACTTTTATAAAAATATTAAGGGCGCACTGAAAAGTGAACATTTTTTTGGGATATTTTTTCTTGATTACTAATCAATAGATTAAATTGAAATTTTGAGACTTTATTATAAATTTATTAAGGTATATAAAAATACTTTTTATTTCAATTTACGATACAAAATGGCGTCCTGGCAATAGGTAACTTGAACAAATTTTTTTTTTTTTAGTTGGACATCGGCGTGCTTTTTATCAGTTTTCGTACACCACTTATAGCAAAAAAATTTTTTTTTCTTAATTTACATTAATTTTTCTTTGGAAGTACCAAAGATTATAACTTTTTTTGAAAATTCACAAATTAGCATAAATTTTGAATAAATTTATCCATCTAACAAACAAAAAATAGTACATAAAAAATTATAGTAAATATAATTTTCATAATATGAAATAGGATGTTTGTATGGGGTAGGTGGCTCAGTGGTAGATTTGAGAACCCATGTTCGATGTCCACAGTCGATAAACAACTATCACCACAATCAAATGACGTCTGTGGCTCCCGCTCCAGAGTACCACACCCTATATGATAAAAGGCGTGGTGCTATATTTATTTTTTGTTAGTCTAACAGATAAATTTGTTAGGAATATTGTTAAGGGATTGAAATATCGTCCCTTACTATTAAATTTAATTAAAAATGTTAGACCTCAATTGTAGAACATACTAAATGTAAGATACTATTTAAATTTTTAATAAAAAAATTACATACGGACCAAAATAATGTGATTTTGGGCTCATACAAAAAGATGAAATAAATATCCTCTATCGCAATATTCATGACAATTCAGTTAAGCAGTATATGCGCGAATAAATCCTTAGTTAAAATAAACATTTAGACCCAGACAAGCTTGCAATTCTGCAAGTTACACAGAAATAAGGCGCCACCGCAGTGTGTTGTTGTTTCTGATACAAGTTCGTAGAGAACAACATCAAGGGTTGAAGAATCCCGGCGTACCCTGCGCCAGACGATATGCGATGCATCGAGTGTGCCGCGATCATAATTCATGTGTTGAAATATGTATTAGGGCGAGTATGTCATGAAAAATGAAATGGAGATCAAGTGACCGAGGTTTATAACCGTCTTTCATTTATCACAGTCTCTTTATAACTCACTTCTGATGACTATCATTCGTTGAGGGATTATAAAACAGTTAATTTTATTTTTCCGTTTGCTTTTGTCTTTCACAATGAACTGCAAGCATAAACTCCAGTTTTATTGCGCTGTTCAGAGCTCCTTACTACCGCTTTAATATTGCATTCGGTGATTAAATTTACATCGCCTGCAGTATCATCTTATATAGTGTTCTTCATCATAAAAATGAAATATTATACGTGATGAAATCATTATATTTTATTGAAGTCATGACACTATACTCACAATAAAAGTTAAATAATTAAATAGATCCCATCTACGAGTTGTGGCTATTAAATAACGAGACTGGCGCTGCTACAGACGAAGTATGCATGCGCCAAACACCAAGGACCGTCAGCTTTTTAGCGTGTAGCATTCTCTTTCGAATGCAGTACCTCTCGCTTCTGTAAACAAATCCGTATTCGTTCTAATTAGAGTTGTTTTTTTTTTAATCGCCGAAAAAATGTACAACATTAAAGCAACGAATTGTTGCGAAATTTCACATGAAACTTGGCAAAACTGCTACTGAAACTTATAATTTATTGAAAAAAGTACCTGATTTGTGGAAGGACAAGTCATGGTTTCTCCATCAAAACAATGCACTGGCTCAATCCGCAATGTCTGTCAAGAGATTTCTAGCAAAGTACAGTATCCCAGTGTTGGACCATCTGCCTTATTCGCCAGATCTTGCACCGTGCGACTTCTATCTGTTTCCAAAGGTGAAATTTGCCTTAATAGCAACAAGATTTGAGCTTTGAAAGAGAAATCGGCACGCGTTCTGAAGGAGCTGACAGAAGAAGACTTCCAGCACTGTTTCGAACAATGGAAGATTCGCATGGAGCATTGTAGGGATAAAAGAGGAGTGTATATTGACAGTGATAATAAGTAAATAGGTATGGAATCAAAATAAAATGTTAAAACTGCATCAGTCTCGTTATTTAATAGCCACACCTCGTATAGCTACATTTAACTATTTTAGTACAGGATGGAGTACCTATATTTTTAATGGTAATAATTTTAGAACTCTAGATTTTATCAACAAATTTTTGCATAATTTTTTTTTCAGTAAGTGATATATTTATGCGCGTGAAGTGCGGTTATCAGCCGTCAAATCACGGCCCCAAACATGTTAGTGGTGAGGGAGCCACACGGGTAATTTTAAATTGGTGAAAAAGTTTTGTCGGCTGTGGGGATCGACCCAGAGTTCTTTGGATCCACAGGCCGACTTGATACCACTGAGCCATTACCATTACCCTATTTTAGCTTTTATATTATATTTAATAGCAGTTGCAATAAATTATTTATTTTTACTACGTACTTTATGGGATGGCTAGCACAGTGGTATGAAGTCGGCCTGTGGATCCTGAGGTCCCTGGTTCGATTCCCACAGGCGACAAATTTTCATAATTTGAAAAAGCTATCCCTGTGGCTTCTCCACCACTAACATCTTTGGGGGCCGTGATTTGACGACTGGTAACCGCACTTCACGCGCAAAATATATCACTTACCGAGATCTGCTTTAGCAGAGTGCCACACCCAGTAATGGGTAGAAGGCGTGATGATATATTTATTTTTATTTATTTGACTATATGAAAATTTTAAATACATCCCTGTGTAGTTATACGGATATTATAACTGTATTGCAGTGAACCATCTATTTTAAGCCAGACAAACTAATGTTTTTCATAAATTTTCAAATGCAAAATTTGACTGGGTAGTTGGTAAGAGACCAGTGGTTCCAATGAAAAGAAACCACAACAATAGAATAATTTAATCGTCAACTTGCAAACACTAGTGGAACTATACTTGCAGATCATGTTTCACTTTCGTAGTGGTCACCTTTTAAATAGTTTATCATCATGAAATTTATAATTGAAAGTTGCGTAAGAAACAAAAAGTTGATAAAGTTTTCAAACATTTTTGGTGCCCAAGAACAATAATTTTATATAGCATGTAATCGGAGTAGGAAGAAAGTTTATCAAAAAATAAACAACGCGGTTTACAGCCAATAATGGGTTCGTAACTTCCAAGTAATAAAGAGCAAAACTTTTGGTTTGAGCTCAATTCTTGCGGAAGAATTTTCAGCAATATTCGTCGACATGGTTACTATTTCTTCAGAGTTTTACTGCATATTTTATAGCCTTTAACATTATTTAAACGATTACCGAGATAGAAACGAATTAAAGAGAAATGTTTTTAAGATTTTCAAGTTGGATTTATTTCGATGGTATTTTGTTCTGTTCATAGAAATAAGATCTGGTTAAACTGTTCAACTAGAACAACTCCTATTATCAACATTAGTTGACATTTGAATTCAAAGATCTCGAGTTTGAATCCCACCAAAGCTAAAAATATATGAACTAGCGTACTGCGGCTCCGTCCAAATCCTGTACTGAAATTGGGATTAAGTTCCTGTTGGACAGAGTAGCATAAACAACAAATAAATAAATAAAATTGATGGAGATTTTACAGAATGTAAAAATAATCACATTTGTAATTATATTATTTCTTTGACGCTCTGTACGGTAATTTAATTTCTTTATAAATATTAACAAAATAATGTGTAAGATTATCTTGTCTCGTTAAGCCACTTATTATCTTGTCTTGGAAAATAAGACAAGAAATTTATTTATTTATTTACCGATTATACTGAATTTCATACAATTTGAATATTGAATGTATTCTTGATAAAGCTTGCTTCGATCGAATTTGAAATAAACAAACTTCAAGCCCATAGAATGCACGCGTCACAAATACAAATCTTTATATTTGTTTTTGACAAGTTTCGCATCATTTAATACTGCATGTCACATTTAGTTTGTTTTCTTAGAATTACTTATTCTAATTTACTTTGCAGTATTTCATCCCATAAGTGCATCAGTTTGCTTAATTCAGTTCATTTAGTCGTGTTGTCTAATTTATCTGAACTGATTTAAATAAACCAAATGGCAAATGGAATAGGTACAGCTATTCTTGAACTTTTACGAATTATTATTGAAACCATAGCAATTACGTTAAATTTTGACATATAAATAAATAAATAAATATATCATCACGCCTTCTACCCATTACTGGGTGTGGCACTCTACTGAAGCAGATCTCGGTAAGTGATATATTTTGCGCGTGAAGTGCGGTTACCAGTCGTAAAATCACGGCCCCCAAACATGTTAGTGGTGGAGGAGCCACAGGGATAGCTTTTCCAAATTATGAAAATTTGTCGCCTGTGGGAATCGAACCAGGGACCTCAGGATCCACAGGCCGACTTCATACCAGTGAGCTAGCCATCCCATAATTTTGACATATACTCATATTCAAATATTTTAAGATTGTTGCTAAACTCCATTCCCTGTATGAAAACGATTACGTCACATTCGGTACCCATGTGATTCAAGATTTTGTACTTAAAACGTTTACATTGGTATTGGATTGATATTTATAAAACAATCTAAAATTTAAATGTCAGATTAAAATATTTATTACTGTATAAAATTTAATTAGTTTATAAATGAAACCAAATTCTGTATTCATTAAATAAAAACCAAATATAAATTTATGTTAACCCACGAAATATACCTCCTACCTTATTGAAATATGTAATTTTGTGAAATAAAACTCAAAGGAATATACATTTTTATATGTATTATTATTATATATACATAAATAATATATGAAAATACAAAATACAATGCACATTACCTTTTTTACTACAGTTAAATTAATTAAAGGTCCTCGATTATCTAACTCCAGCGCAAAATAATCATGAAGATGACAAATGCATTTCTGTATTTGATTACCCAAAATTTTATAAGCCATTTCTTATTTCTCAGTCTTTATTTATGTATCAAAAATATCACAAACTTAGAAATGACAGGCGAGAAAATAACAAAATCATGACCATAGGACTCTATTTTTATTTTATAAACAAATGTGAACAAAGTAAATATAAATTTTCGTATTAGTAAGAACTGTCATACGTTTTCATTACAACAATTAATGTGATAGAACGTGAAAAAACATTAAACGTGTGTCTTTACTTATTAAGACATACGTTAATGCCATTCGCATAGCTACGAATATGGTTAAAAAAAGATAGCTATATTTCCTCGTATCTATGATAACCTCGTCCACATATGACGTCATCGTTTTCATACAGGGAATGAAGTTTATAGTCTTAATCATAATTCGTACACAGTGTGGTAGTTCATATATTTTTATTCATATTCATATTCGAGATCTTTGAATTCGAATGCCGTACGTACTAGTAGATAGATACGAGTATGTATTTTGACCCGCTGAATCCAACGGTGAAAACCCCAAGTGCGTACGCCTTATAGTTTTTAAGATATCGTCGAAAAACTGTCTAGGAAAAATTAAATGTCTAAATTTTTGAAAAAACATAATAATCACTGAAAATTTGTATACAAGTCAATTGAAGTACGAGAAATCGAATGCCGTTGAGCGCATCTTCGTATCTCGCTTAGTTTTTGAGATATGACCTCTGGAAAGTCGAAAAACAAAGATGTAAAATTTGTTTGAAACTTCCAAACTTCCGGAGGCTCTATCTCAAAAACTAAACGTGATACGATGTTACTCGCAACGGAATTGAACTCCCCGGGTCCGAATTGACATATTAGCATAACTTTTGCTCATTCGAGTTTTTTGAAATTAGTAATTACTTTTGCCTTAGGTTTTTTATGATTTTTAAACAATTTGCTCTAGAACTCTTTCTCGTACGATTATTGTACTGAAAATTTACATACATATGTATTTTGACCCACTGAATCCAACGGTGAACACCCCAAGTGCGTACGCCTTCTAGTTTTTAAGATATCGTCGAAAAACTGTCTAGGAAAAATTAAATGTCTAAATTTTTGAAAAAACATAATAATCACTGAAAATTTGTATACAAGTCAATTGAAGCATGAGAAATCGAATGCCGTTGAGCGCATCTTCGTATCTCGCTTAGTTTTTTAGATATGACCTCTGGAAAGTCGAAAAACAAAGATGTAAAATTTGTTTGATAATTCCAAACTTCCGGAGGCTCTATCTCAAAAACTAAACGTGATACGATGTTACTCGCAACGGAATTGAACTCCCCGGGTCCGAATTGACATATTAGCATATTTTTTGCTCATTCGAGTTTTTTGAAATTTGTAATTACTTTTGCCAAGGGGGACCCCTTAGGTTTTTTATGATTTTTAAACAATTTGCTCTAGAACTCTTTCTCGTACGATTATTGTACTGAAAATTCGTATACAAGAAAAGATCGTACCCGTAAGACATTGATGTATGATAAATGTAACATTGATAAGACTATTGTTAGGATTTAGAAGAGTAAGTGTGAGTCAGTTAAAATACATTTGGTCATGAGGAACACAGAGTAATGATAATGTAAAAGAAAAAAACAGCTTTCTCGCTAATCGACAAATAATACTACTTATTTTCACAAAAATGTATCATGTCAATACTATAATTTGTGTACACAATGAACACTACTCCTATACAATTTTTTTTGTCTTGTCATTCGTTGCATTAGGGAGCAATTTCAGTTGATTAGTTGAATAAATCTAACGGGTCAGTAAGCCAGCATATAGAATATTGATCGTCATTTCATGCAGCTTATGGCCGCTGGTCCGGGCGCGCAGTAAACAGTTTCAGCACCTTTCATAATCTGGAAACCTCTACAAGAAACCGCGTCCACTATACTGTAATCAATAACCCAAGTTTTGGCAGCACGGTGGTGTTACGAATTGTGAGTGGTCAGCAGCAGCGGTGTTGCCGAATGCCCGAAAGCAGGAAAGCTTTACTGACCAGAACGATATTAAGGATCATTTTGTTATAAATTATCGGAACGTATTCATTTATGAATTATATTGTGACTGGAATTATGATAATGGTGTTTGCTGTTTCATTATTATTGTATAATTATATGAGGACTTTGAAAATTGCTGTATGACACCTAATTGGACCTGAACGTTGATCTTTTTCATCAAGATATTATTGCTATTATGAAACATATTAAATTTGTCAGTAATAATATAACAAGAGAGTGAGAATAAATTGAAAATAATTTAACAGATCTTTCGAAAACTTGTTGCCAGGCAATAGTCACGAAAGCCCGTAGGGCTTGAATGGCTATTGCCAAACGGCAACAAGTTTGAGAAAGATACTGGAGAATTATTTTCTAATTTATCCAACTCTCGAGTTATATTTAATTAGATTATTTTTTGACTTAGCTGTTGAGGTCGATTCATCCAACTTAAAAGCTTTTGAACTAGTTTCATATCGATTGATTATTATTAATGTATTCTTGGAAGTTGTTTCCAAAATTTGTTGGTATATTTCTGTATCGGAAATGTAACTAAATCAATTTTTTTCACACATTTTACTTGACGCGTTGACAGTTTTAAATAATTATTTGACAACTACCTACTATTTGTCACAAACAAAAAAGCATCTACAGAGATTATTCCCGAGAATAATTACAAGAGCTTTATTCTCAGTGTAATAATGACAGGATTGGTTAAAACGCAGACACGTGACATACAATGAAGCATTTCATTGGTTTTGAGAAACGTCAAAAAATACATACATACATACAAACATATCTTCACGCTATATCCCAACAAATAGGATAGCACGAACCCTAAAATCACTCATCCTACTCATCAAACTATCAGCCCTCGTCAAACATTTTCATCCAACCAAACCACCCTCATTTCAACCACATTCATAGATCACTCCATATAAACTCATTAATTTATTACACTCGAAATCATTATCACACAACAAACCTTCAATCACATCATTCCTATTCACTTATCATTCATTTTCTTTCTTCAACGTACATAACATATGCATAAAACATCTCAAATTACTCACGTTTTCTCCTAACAACGAATCTACTAACGAAACTAACAACGAATCTACAAGATTAGAAAAGATGAAAGCGATAGGCTGCACTTGTATATGAAAGAAACGTCCACACAATGCAGTAACTGAAAATGAAACAAAAAGATAAGAAAAGGAAGGAGCGTCGCCCTGCGCTTGTTTTTGAAAGTGAATTTCACACAATTGCAGTTAAAAAATAATCATTATAATATTTGTACGAGAAAGAATTGTAGAATAAACTGTCTAAAATTTACCTAAAAACGACGAATTTAAAAAAAAATTAATACTTTTAAAATTAGATAAAAATTCGTAGCAATTTAATGGCGTTAAGAGCATCTTCATATTTTATTTCGTTTTTAAGATATAGCCTCCGGAAATTTTTGTTTCCATCATCAGATTTTGTACTTTCAATATCTGAAAAACATACAAATAAAAAACAATTGATAAATAATTTAAAATAGATTCATATTTTACAACTCTAAAATCACAGAAAACTTTCACATCTTCTCCAAATTAGCTCGCGTACGCTCACACCAGAAGTTAAGATTACAAAATTATGAATAAGTAATATCTAATATTAGTCATAAGATCTGAATATGCAATGAGTTAATCCCGCGTTTCCTACCAGTCTTCTACAATCTCAAATGAAACTTGACGTTGTCAGTGTGGGGCGCACTACAAAGCTGAAAGGTCGTCGGATTTCCGGTTTCGCCCCATCTTGCGACGATCACGATTCGCGGTGCCGGGCTGCAGAATGTTCCTGACACTCGAAATGACCACTAATGACCAACAATGTGTCTTGTGATTATATCATATGGTGTAATATACGCGGGAGGGAAGGATAGTGGTCAGTGTCATTGGACGAGCAAAAACTTCATATCTGTGCTGAATGGGAGCTACTATCGTTCCTACTTTCACACTGGTACTGTGAAAAATATTCTGCGTCATTAAGATGTGCTTGATAAAATAATTACGGGATGCTCTTGTGGTAGATAAACTAATTTTCTCTAGAATTTGCTATTTACAGCGCCGGCTCAAGATATAATTTTAATGTGGAGGAGATATTTTTTTGGTCCATAATAAAAATTAATTAATTATTGTGTGCATAACAGCAATAAAATAATAATATTTTAACAAGAAGAACTCTTTACCCCTGTGGCTCCCCCATCACTAACATCTTTCAAAGGCCATGGTTTTACGGTTGATAACCGCATTTCACACCCATATCACTTACTGAGATCTGCTATGTAGAGTACCCAGTGATGGGTAAAAGACGTGATGGTATATTTATTTATTTATTTTAGAAATATTTCTAATTTTCATAAAAGTCTAAAGTCTACATATCAGCTGGTTTATTGTAAGGAATTTGTTGCAAATTTTCTACAGACATTTTTTACCAACATGTCAGATATTAATTTTTAACGACCTAGTAGAAAATAGACATTACCAGCTGTCAGTTAAATACAGAAAGTTGACGTTATCCGCTTGCTGAGCGGCAATATAATATAATACAAATCTTAAAAACGTGCTCCTTTGCCCTAGTTTCAAATTTCGCCACTAGGTTCGTATTCTTATTGAGATATTCACACATCTTTAATGCAGATTACCTCAATTTATTTATATTTATCATTATAAATCTCAAGATCCCAATGGTACACTTATAAACATGAACACCTTGTATTTCTAGTTTCGCAAACGATGAAAATTGAAATAACAAAATATATGAACTCAGAAATATTTGTAACATTCTGCCACGTGCGGCACGAGTTCATATAAAGCAAGTACTTGTCAATTCTGTTTATGTAAATAGATGTTCATATTCATGTTTATGCATTCTACCTAACAAATGTACTTCTACATTCGTTTATTTTTCATACGAAATGTACACAAATTGTGAATCTCAGCTGACAACCATATTGTTACGCCATCTTCGTTTTATTGTGAAACTAACTTTTACTTCGCAGCGTGAATGTATCTTTAAGTTTGTTTAACTTCATGTTCGTATATTCAGATTTTATTCGCATTGTAGACATACTGTAATTCCTAAAGTAAATATTACACACATTTAACTAAATGTATTCAAATGGCAATGATTTGTATCAATTAAATTTGTAGTTCCGGACGAATCTATATTGCAGGGCTTATGTTGATTATTAGTTCCTGAACGATAACTCAGGGCTTAGGTATTTATAATTTACAATGGGGTAGGTGGCTCAGTGGTATCGAGTCGGGCTCAGTTTGATTCCCGAAGCCAACAAACAATTTTCACCACATTAAAATTATCCCTGTGAGTCTCCCTTCACTAACATCTTTGGGGGCCATGATTTGACGGCTGAAAACTATAAATGTATCACAGCCAATAATGGGTAGAAGGCGTGATATATTTATTTTTTTTTTATCTTAAGTAAATTTGCAAATAATTAAATGCCATTAATCAGGAAAGTTTGACAGAAAAACGTAATGAATTTGTTTCTTTTTTTAATTCCGTGGTTAACACTAATTAAATTGTAATTTTACAAATTTTTATATTTAATTTCTGCCTTTACAAAACACAGACAATAATTTAAGTTTATTGCTTTAGAATTTTAAGCTCTATACCTTCGATTTGAAGCATTTTTGAATTGCATAATTAATTATAATTTTAAAATTAGATCTTTTATTCCAGTTTAACTGTTTACAAACGCGTATTTCTTGAAAATTTCGAAATTATTGTTGTTAATTTGATGTATTATTTAGTCTCTAAGCATAGAAATTACAGTTGCGAATGTAAAAAGCCGTCGAAGTGAATCAAATCTGCATCCACTTCGTCAGATTGAACATCAAAGCAAAATATAGCTCTGCGTTTTATTACAGCGGAGATTTTAGCCTACTTTGAAGTTACTGCATAGAGGTGAATCGTATTATTCTGTGTCTATTTATATCGATTTTCAAGGAGAATATTACAGAAGACGAAATAATTATATTTCACGAAATAGCAAACGATCCACGATTGACGACAGAGTGAACGACTTACTACATCCTTATAAACTAAAGTTGAATTCGTCCTTTAAGGCTAATGATAAAAAACCTTGGCGACCACAGTCTTGAAAAAGTGACCAGTTTAAGTAACACACAATCGTTATTCAAACATGTGATTGTATATTTTAATTTATTTTTAACCATATCTTGAATATTTTTACCGAATTACAAAGATGATTAAAAAATTCAACTATAGCTTCTTGGACAGGAAGGTTATAAGTTTCTCTATTATTAGTATGGTTTCATCTGTAACCGCGTCACCTGAGCGTAAGGTGCTGCTCTCAGTCGGACATGTCGCGAAAAACCACGATATTTCCAGCAAATCTGAAATGGTCGGAAGGAACGAAAAATGAATTGATAAAAATGTTATATGGAAAAATATAGCTTGTGAAGTAATAATTAATGCAAAAATTGTATCTAATACAAACGAGAGTGTTATGAAGTAAATTATCATATGTTTAACGTGACTAATTTATTAAAAAAATAAAAAAAAAATAATATATCATCACGCCTTCTACCCATTACTGGGTGTGGCACTCTGCTGAAGCAGATCTCGGTAAGTGATATATATTGCGCGTGAAGTGCATTTACCAGTCGTCAAATCACGGCCCCCAAACATGTTAGTGGTGGAGGAGCCACAGGGATAGCTTTTTCAAATTATGAAAATTTGTTGCCTGTGGGAATCGAACCAGGGACTTCAGGATCCACAGGCCGACTTCATACCACTGAGCTAGCCATCCCATATATATATATATATATATATATATATATATATATATATATATATATATATATATATATATATATATATATATCATCACGCCTTCTACCCATTACTGAGTGTGGCACTCTGCCGAAGTAGATCTCGGTAAGTGATATATTTTGCGCGTGAAATGCGGTTAACAGTCGTCAAATCACGGCCCCCAAGGATGTTAGTGGTGGGGGAGCCACAGGTATAGCTTTTTTGAAATTATGAAAATTGTTTGTCGCCTGTGGGAATCGAACCAGGGTTCTTAGGATCCATAGGCCGACTTCATACCACTGAACTAGCCACCCCATAATAATTTATCGGCTAATAAAAAGATAAACGGAATTGCAATTATCTAATATTGGCTCAAAGTTTATATTACTGTAATATAGACAGATAGTGTCGTCGTTTTCTGCTTAAACTTGGCGTCGACAACTAACGCCTATCTTGATTATTAAATCAGTCTTTAATAGGTGGCTAGCTCAATGGTACGAAGTCGGCCTGTGGATCCTGAGAACCGTGGTTCGATTCCCACAGGCGACAAACAATTTTCATAATTTCAAAAATTACTCCTGTGGCTCCTCCACCACTAACATCTTTGGAGGCCGTGATTTGACGACTGGTAACCGCACTTCACGCGCAAAATATATCACTTACCGAGATTTGCTTCAGCAGAGTGCCATATCCAGTAATGGGTAGAAGGCGTGATGATATATTTATTTATTTATTTATAAACTAGAAGATTGATCACATAAAAAATAAATCTGTCACGAAAGAATTTATTTGTGAGGAGGTCATGTCTTCAAAAACTTTGAAAACAACTGCTTTGGAGAGTTAAATTGACAAATTTTATTTCTTCAATAAACTTTTTCTGTAGCAGTTTTCTGCAAAATTCGTCAGAGCCAGATCAATTAAACTATTAATAAATAAGCTAATATTAATTCAAGAATACTAGGATAAAGCAGCGACAAGGTTCTATTTGAAGTCATCGTAGATGTCATCTAAAGAATTACCTGCAGAATTAGATATCCAATTCCACATTCGTCCCATCGTACCGTAATGTAAAATAGGTTTTACATTTCAGTTCAGTGTTCAGTTGTATCTAGATCCATGAATAAACGTGATTGTATTTTACGTTTTTGTTCGTGCGCCAGCACCAGACAAATATCCCCGACAATTTGTAACATTGTAAGAAGCATCAGCTTTGTTGTGTTTCTCGTTTAACGGGGGTTCGAGGCTAGCTGTAAAGAAGGAATGGAAGGTAGAGTGGAGTAACGAACATTTTGCAGTTTTGATCTTTGAATTCTATTATTCAATAACATATAGTAGAATATTTAAAAATGATATCAACTTGACATGTAGCATACAAAAATAGTTTTTCTGTAACCGGCGAGAAAGTGTCTACTTTTCTGACTAATTTTAGTATGAAAAGTAGAATGATCTTTGAACTGAAAACTTAAGGCCATTTGGCATGGTTCAGTAACATATAGTAGAATATTTAAAAATAATACTATCAACTTGGTATGTAGCATACAAAAATATTTTTTCTGTAACCGGCGAGAAAGTGTCTACTTTCCTGACCAATTTTAGTATGAAAAGTATAATATTACCAAAACAGTCAAGTAAAGTACGTATCCAAAGTTACAACAAAAATAACAGTTTGATAAAGTACAAAACAGTCTGGTAAAACTATTTACATAACAAGGGCGCGAAGATATACTTTGCACATGAGCGCAATTTTAAAGCTCGAGCGAAACGAATGCTTTAATTTGCGCGAATGGTGTAAATGACGTCTTCGTGCACGAGTTTTGTACAATGCTTTTTGTAACGAGCATAAATTATATAATCGACAATGAGGAAAGTTATTAAATTTGAAGCGTGAATTTATATTGACAGTTTAATATACCATGAATTGACATTTGTTATTTGAAAACAAATTGTTTATTTTTACTCGTAAAGTTTGTTAAAATATGTTAGATTGATGGCGTTATAAGCTAATGTCTCTAATTATTTTATAAATTCCTTCAAATGTGTGTATATAAGTACAATTTGCGTTTTAATAGTTAAAATTTAGAATCATAAAAATGGGTGTTTTTTTGAATTACTTTGCAACTGGTACACAAAATCAAACTTTCCATCGGTTTCCAAGGTAATGTTAACCTTATTTTGAATGCAGCGAGTACAAAAATATTTTTTCTGAAACCGGCAAGGAAGTGCCCACTTATCAATTGTAGTATGGTAAGTAGATTTTTACCAAAACAGTCAAGTAAAGTACGTATTCAAAGCTACAACAAAAATAACAGTCTGATAAAGTACAATATAGTCTGATAAAGACTTTACCTAACTGTTTTGTATTTTACCTGATTGTTTTTTTTATATATAAAACCTTGGATACGTAATCTGCTGTCAATACAATTCATACCAAATAAATTAAACATTTTATATTATATGGGCTGAAAAATAAATAGAAATGGCAATATTTTGAAATATACTTATTAAATTTGATGGTTAAGGTATACCCATATCGAATTATTATTATGTGTGATAATGAATGTATTGTTATCAATTATTATGGGGTGGCTAGCTCAGTGGAATGAAGTCGGCCTGTGGATCCTGAGAACCCTGGTTCGATTCCCACAGGTGACAAACAATTTTCATAATTTCAAAAAACTACCCCTGTGGCTCTTCCACCACTAACATCTTTGGAGGCCGTGATTCGACGACTGGTAACCGCACTTCACGCGCCAAATATATCACTTACCCAGATCTGCTTCGGCAGAGTGCCACACCCAGTAATAGGTAAAAGGCGTGATGATATATATATTTTTAAAATATAATGGTTAAGGTATATCCATATCGAATTTTATTATTTGTGATAATGAATGTATTGTTATCAATATAATAATGTCAATTTTTTACCTGGACGAGTCCGTATTGTAACGCTAATATCGATTATTAGTTCATGAATAATAAATTTGGGCCTATATTTACAATTTTATTTGACATAATGAATTAATTTCTTTTAAAATGAATTGTGAATTATAATTCCTTTATTTTTAGGTCCCTAATTCATTGTCCATGTACTAAATCGACATTAGCGCTGTAATACAAACTAATCCAGAACTACAAATGTCACAGATAAATGCGCTACCATTTGAGTCCATTTCATCGGACACCTGTACTCGTATATATTTTCTCTGTGTTTACAAGTACAATTTATAATAACATCAAAGTACATAAAATACGGTGCAATATCAAACATAATACAGAAATCCAACAGTCCTCACACACATTTCAATGTACAAGTAATTGAATTCGTTTGTGTGAATCTTGTATAAAATCTGCAAGCTACCTTTACTCAGCAAATTGAAAACGTCAAATATTATAAATGTAAATAATGAGAAGCCGGCTCACAATTAGGTAATAGGCACAAACAGTCTGGATGTTTGTGTTCCAAATGAATCTCTTCAAACAATGATTTCACAGCACGACAGATGTTCCTCATAAACGATAAAACTGCTGGGTACTGTTTACCCTCCCACGGGAATTTCATGGGACACTAGGTAATTAATACAAGCGCTTTGACGGCCGAATTGCGCGGATTGCACAGATTTTTCTAAACGTAAAGCTGCGGTTCCAACCATTTTAAAAATTTGCACACGTTCCAAATGCGTTCGACATAGTTTTTGCAGTGAATTGAGTTAATTAGGATCAATGAAATGCCGTCCAATAGCGAACCATGTTTCAAATGCTAAATCTGTTGGTTTTAATTTTTGTTTGCGTTTTCGGCGAACTGCATATTCATATTTATTATCCCGTGCTCAAATTTGCAGTTAAATAATTTATATATTTATCTATAAATTGCAATTTAGTAGTTATGATTTTTTATTGAATATCAAATAATTGACAACACGTATTTAATCCAACAATTTATTTTATTTGCAAATTTAGTTACCTGTCAATAACAGAATCTAAAACCTATATAGAAATAATAAAAATTAAATAAAAGAGTAATTCATAAAATAAAATATAATTTCAGTTCATAAAATGTTTTCTTTCATCCCTGTGGCTCACCCTCTACTGATATCTTTAATGGCCGTAATTTGACGGCTGGTAAGGGTTAAAAGTATGATGATATATTTATTTATCTACGACTAATGCATTATATGTATTAAATGCAGGGCTCGAAATGGACCGGAGCTGACCGGAACGCTGTTCCGGTTCGTGAAATGGTCAGTTATATCGTTCCGTCTCGTAAAATGATGGACAATACCGCTCCGGTTCGTCACTTTTAAAAAAACACAAATGAAATATAAAGTTATATTTATTTTTAATTCCTAATAAAATTAATTTTGAAAGACATTCTGAATCACTGCGCTCTAAGGCTTTGTATGTTTCGTGCACTCTACGCCCTTGCATATTCTGTGATGTGCTGCTGTATGATATGTGAGTAATATTAAGTAAAAAATCATAATAAATACAAAAATTATATTTCATTCTTAATTACAATAATTTTAGGCTACAATGAAAGACTCAGCATGAATTTTATAAATAATTGGTTAAAAAATTCATCGACCGAGAAAGATGAACAAGATATTGATTTATTATCAAATAAACGTTCATTATCACCACCGAAGAAAAAAATTAAGTCATCCTGTGACCAAACAACAAGTAAAATAACTGTTACTAATTCTAGCGAGAAATTTGATAAATCTATTATAATTATAGAAACTGATTCTTATTTTCCATCTTGTTGAACTGTGGAACAAGCCAAGTTATACCAAAGTAATAATAATTAGCTTATTATTAAAAAAAGCTATAGATTTTGGTATAAACCTTGGCAAGATTGCTTAATCAAGTCTTGTGGAAAAAGTAGGAAGAGTGAACAATCTAGTTAAAAAAGTGATGCACATACAAAAGCAGCCCTAATGTTTATAAATGTCGCAGGACCACAGTTTCAACCAGAGAAATATGTTTGTTCATGGTTACAAAAAGGTCATCATTCGGCAGATGATACAACTAGTCGAAAAAGGGAAACTCAAGTTGACAATACGCTTGAATATCTGTGGAAATTATTGTAATAAACATTACATTGCTTAATTTTTTTCTTTGTATGCATATGTTTTTGTTTCATATAATAAAATTATAATGTTTATTGATATTGTATGTAATTTTTATTGTTTATATAATATAATAAATATTATAAATCGAGCGTTCCGTTTCGTAAAAATTTCCATTTCGAGCCCTGATTAAATGTGTGATTTTTGCTACATAATGCCATGTATAAATCCCACAGGAAATAATAATGAAGGAATAATAGTCATTATTTTCTCTTTTGCAAAAAGCATAAATACTGGTAGGTAACTATAACAATCTAAATAACAAATAAATACAAGTATACACAAATTTTAAAGTTTCAAAATGATATTTTTCTATCGCCATAGTTACATCATAAAATAATACAATGTTAACATAATTTTATTTAGTTTGCGATTATTACATCTAGCTCGTATTGTAAATTTTATTGTTGGGAATAATAATATTCATTATAGCGTCGTTGTATAATATACTATTATCAGTGTGGCACTCTGCCGTAGCAGATCTTGGTAAGTGACATCTTTTTGCGCGTGAGGTGCAGTTAACAGCCATAAAATCACAGTTCTCAAATCCACAAGCCGATTCGATACAACTGAGCCACCTACCCCATAATATTAAATATTTTTATTTATATTGGAACTTCAGAAAACAGGTGACAAGCTTGAGGCAGAATGATTTACTTAGTAGTACGATAGTGTGGGTAGCGTCACGGCATTCGAATTCAAAGATCCCGAGTTAGAATCCCACTCAAGCTTAAAAAATATGAACTATCATATTACGGCTCGGTGAGACCAAACCCTGTACTGTAATTGGGATTAAATTCCTGTTGTGCAAAGGACCATGAATAAATAAATAAATAAATATTTGCGAAATGCCTTTGATTTTATTTTTTAATCTCGTAATATGCGCCTAAATACTGTCATTCTAATTCTACCGTAATCGGATTCATTCGTTTATTGCCGGTAATAAACCGACAGCTAAGAAATATATACACATGATATATTTTTAAGTGATTTTTAACGCACAAACAAGTTTCAACATTGTTCATCAAACTTTGCATCGTCGTGCTGGGCTAGCCTAATACAGTGCAGGTGTTCACAGCGATAGCAGTGCTTCCGATATTTTGTAAACATTTTAGTGCATATTTTAATGTGTAAAATTACTTAAACTGTGTGATATTGTGTGTATTCGTGGTGCTAATGTCGTGTATAAGAGGAACATTAACATATTAGTCTAAATGAAGTGGAATATATTACCACTTAGGCTGATGTCAACAGTGGATGAATTTAAGACGTGGCCGGGAGCTGATTTCTGCTAAAAGTAAGCAATAAAATTATAATTTTTAAAATAATTTGTTATAAAAATCATGCCGCCTGTACTTATCTGAATTCCTGTTTAAGTTTAAGATTATTCAAGTTGTTTAATTTTATTTATTTAGCTCGAAAATAATTTTAATAATTTAAAAAGCTACTCCTGTGGCTCCTCCACCACTAACACCTTTGGAGGCCGTGATTTGACGACTGGTAACCGCACTTCACGCGCAAAATATATCACTTACCGAGATCTGCTTCGGCAAAGTGCCACACCCAGTAATGGGTAGAAGGCGTGATGATATATTTATTTATTTATTTATTTTATAATTTTCGCATCATTTTCAATAAGCCATCTCATTCTTTAAAATATTATGTTCCTTTATAACTCGTAAAGTCATGTTTGTGAAATGTGATATGCATATTTTTAGTTGTTTAAACTATTGAATTTGCCTATTTAATTGTATTTCTGACTTTCTAATCTAATACAGTATTAATACAATAGTAATTTACCAAAGGTACAAATAGCTGTTTACGAACAGAGGCTACAGATTGTCTGGTCTGCAAAGATGGTTTGAAGCAGATATGTACACAATATTTTTTCTACGATCAGAAATTAAGATTAAGCGATTTTTCGTTGTAATTAAGCATAAATATATCATCACGCCTTCTACCCATTAGTGGGTGTAGCACTCTGCGTAGCAGATCTCAGTAAATGATATATTTTGCCAGTGAAATGCGGTTACCAACCATCAAATCACGGCCCCCAAAGATGTTATTGGTGGAGGAGCCACAGGGGTAGTTTAGAAATGGTGAAAATTGTTAATGTAGGGGAAGGCACAGGGATAGTTTTTAATGGGATGCAAATTGTTTGTCAGCTGTGAGAATCAAACACAGGTTTTCAAATCAACAGGCCGACTCGATAAACCCTGAATGAAGGTAACTAGGAAAATAATAGAAACTAAACAAAAATGTAAAAAAAAATACATTTTTGAATTATGAATATATTCTTGAATATATGAAGATGCAAGTTATTCACTACCCGTGCATTCACAAAATCTATTTCAGATAACCATTAAAATTTATAGAGTTACCATCACATTATAGATGCCAGAAAATACTACATAATTTGAACCAATTTAACTTTCCATATAATTCATAGTTCGAAAACTCATTTATTATATGTTCATCCAACCACTACGCTAAAACAAATTTAGCTCATTTGCCTTCACAAAACACAAACTTTACGCATCAAATAAAAACAAGTCACACATCCCTATCCTCATATTATCCACGTGCAAACATCTCTACTTTGCTTGAATTACATGTTGTTGTCTTCAACGACAAGGAAAGCCGTACACAGCCGCCATCATCAGAATGAAACGCGGTAATAATTACACGGGAACGCGCCATGATTTATGTGCGCAAGGATTCTGTAACACAGCAACGGCGCTTATCAACATGGCACTGGCTGGATGCTGGATGCCAGTGGTGGCTCGTTATAAGGGACTTCTGGGGCTGGACTATAATTTTTATTAATTAATTTATTTTTATAAATATCAATTAAATAAAATGTATCATCATGCATTTTAATCATTACTGGATGTGGCACTCTGTCGAAGCAGACCTCGGTAAGTGATATATTTATGCGGTTACCAGCCGTCAAATAACGTGGAGCAGGAGCCACAGGGGTAATTTTTAATGTGGTGTAAATGTATGTCGACTGTGGGAATTGAACCAGGATTCTCTGGATCCACAGGCTGAATCAATACCACTGAGCCACCTACCCCATTAATAAAAAAATAAATAAATATAATATAAATTTATATAATTTTTTTATATAAATTAAATTAAAAAATAATCATTAATATGAACAATGAGGTAATGGCTCAGTGATATCGAGTCGGCTTGTGGATCCTAAGAACCCTGGTTCGATCCCCACAGCCGACAAACATTTTCACCAATTTGGCTCCCCCATCACTAACATCTTTGGTGGCCGTGACTTGACGGCTGGGAACCGCAATTCACGCGCATAAATATATCACTTATCGAGATTTGCTTCGGCATGGTGCCACACCCAGTAATGGGTAGAAGGCATTATGATGATATATTTATTTATTTATTTTTATTTATATATGAACAAATACTTTTTTATATAGGGTAATTAATAACGTACGGAAAAGATTAAAAGTATAGCTAGGGGGAGCCTAAAATAAAGTGGTTTCCTTAATAAACTTTTGACAAAAACTCAGTACCCAAAAAGTTACAGCAAATGAAACCAAAATAGATGACAAACAATACAATTAAAATAATAATAATTATCAACACAACATGAAATAAATTTAAATATTCAAATGTTGTACCATTTTGTACCAGATACAGGGCACATCTTCAATTGTTAAATTGTTACATTTTTTGTTCATAGCTACCTAATTTATTTGTTTTAATAGGATATTAATATTCATTTAGTAGAATATTATTGTTCAGATGAAACAAATGAATATTATAAAATTAATAAAAAAAATATCTCTTAGCAATGGAATAAAAAATATGGATATTTCCATTTTAAAAAATGTAATATTGAAAATAATAAAGTAAAAAAAATCCTTTTACTTCCTAGTGTAAAAAAGATTTTGATATCTACAACTTCTATTTAATTTTTTTTTATATCTGCCACCATTTTGGTATTAAAATATTTGAATTAAAATCACAAATTTCACATTTTTCCTCAGATCTAGCCACTTGTGCATATGTTTTTTTTTAAAAACAATAACATCATTAGAATCACCGCAAAAAATGGAATTTTTTGCTGATTTAACCGAAGTCGTAGCACTTATAATACTCGAAATCCCATTAATGGCCCAAAAAATAAAACTCACTATGTATATCCTTTTCACTTTTGGCCCCGGTTATTATAAAAGTGCCGAGCCGCCACTGGTGGCTGCTGGATAGCGTCTGCGTCTCCGTCTGTGTCCAACTGAATTATTAATGTCTCATGTAATTAATTGTAGCGCCCCTCTCAGCATCTGTCGCAGCCGAAATAGCAGGTACAAAATATAATCCGGCCGTGTGGCGTGTGCTAGCATCACTGAAAGCTGAATGCTGTTATGTTACAGAACGCAAGCAGAGTCGGACTAGCCATAAAGCAGGCTTAATACCCGTAATTATTATTAAATTACCCGTTAATGGACGATTGATACGATATTAGAGGAAGCCATTGCCATGTTATGTTGGCTTTAAATAAACAAACAGAAATGAAACGTTATAAACTCACTAATTATCAATCAAAACTGACAATCTTTTAAAAATAACGTCTATAAATCCAGGCATATGAGCCCAAAATCACAATTGTATGTTTGTTAAAAATTTATAAAAAATAATAAATAGAGAGGTATCTTACATTTACTAAATTCTACAATTAATTTTCAATATTTTTAACTAAATTTGACATTAAAATATACCTTAAACACAAAATATATAGCAGTATTACTAGCAATTTTTTTTAATATATTAAAAAAAAAACTAATTCAACCCACAAATAGACTATCATGGTTATTATCTTGTAGGCAATTTAACGGATGAAATCAAGTGGTATGAAGTCAGCCTGTGGATCCTGAGAACCCTGGTTCGATTCCCACAGGCGACAAACAATTTTCATAATTTCAAAAAACTACCCCTGTGGCTCCTCCATCACTAACATCTTTGGGAACCGTGATTTGACGACTGGTAACCGCACTTCACGCGCAAAATATATCAGTTACTGAGATCTTCTTCGGCAGAGTGCCACACCCAGTAATGGGTAGAAGGCGTGATGATATATTTATTTATTTATACTAGTGTTCATAGGTCCCAGATTCAAATCCAAATTTCTTTATAATTCAATTTAAATCTCATATTTAGTTTTTTGAATGAACAGAAACGGAGAAACCTGAATTTTATTTAGAAAACTCAATAATAATTTTCATAATTTTCACAAACAGAAACAATATTTATCATAATTTTTTGAAACGCAATAATGTTTACAATAATTTTACGAACCGGAATGCCATTCCGGTTTGTTCCGAAACATTTCAAGCCTCACTGAGGCCCAAAAATTATCACAGTTCTAAGGCCCTTTAATTGATTTCAAATACTTGTTTACTGTAAAATTCTTTTAAAGCTTTTTCTGCCTCTTTTATTTTGTGGAATGTATTTGCGACACAATGATATGTAATTACATTATTGATCGGTTCCGCTCCAGTAGAAGGTGTGAGCTTTCTATTACGGTTTTACATTACGCTATAGGCACAGTTTGAGACACCATTATTGTATTGTCTTTCATACAACGAACGACTAAGTGAATTGTGTCTAAATTTCTCAAAGTGGCGACATCTAGGTACTTAAGAGGTTCTGCGATAGACGTCGCCCGAGGCGAACAAAACTTCAACATATTTTAATAATGTACATTTCAAAGTCGGTTGCAAAATTTCACTGTATTGTGCCTTATATTAAAAAATACTATTATAATTTATGGGGTAGAAAGTTCGAGTTCGATTCCCGCAAACGACGAACTTTATTTCACATTAAAATATCCTTGTAGTTCTTCCTTCAGTAACATTTTAGGGGACCGCGATTTGACTGCTGGTAACTGCACTTCATGCACAAAATGTATCACTTACCGAGATCTGCTACGGCAGAGTATCACACATACCCAGTAGTGGGTAAAGGGCGTTATGATTTGTTATTTTCTAAACTATGGGGTGGCTAGCTCAGTGGTATGAAGTCGGCCTGTGGATCCTGAGAACCCTGGTTCGATTCCCACAGGCGACAAACAATTTTCATAATTTCAAAAGCTACCCCTAAGCCACCACTAACAGCTTTGAGGGCCGTGATTTGACGACTGGTAACCGCGCTTCACGCGCAAAATATATCACTTACCGAGATCTGCTTCGGCAGAGTGCCACACCCAGTAGAAGGCGTGATAATATATTTATTTTATTTATTTTTATTTTCTAAACTATTTTCTTATACACAGTATAAGGAAGTATTGGAATCGTGAAAAAAATCATTGACGAGATTTGTGTAAACGTTTTAAGTACAAAATCTTGAATCACATCCATAAATTGTTCATTTCTGTTTTTATTGAATTCCAAGACAACCCTATGATTCCCCCATAACTAACATCCTTGGAGGCCGTGATTTGACGACTGGTAACTACACTTCACGCGCATAAATTATAGTCTTAATCTTACTAAATTTTCTTATGCTTAGTATTAAAGAGTTCATTTCTATTTTTATTGAATAAGACAACTCCAATGGGTTTCCCCACAACTAACATCTTTGAAAGTCACCATTTGACGGCTGGGGACTGCACTTTACGAGCAAAATTTATCACTTACCAAAATCTGCTACGGCAGACTACCAAATCCAGTTATGAGTACAAGGCGTGATGATACATTTATTTATATTTTATTTCATTACAAGACAACGTTCTGCAATGATCTTTATTGCAATAAACGTAATGGCAGTTTCAGTAAGCATTAGCATATTTTGTGACGTATACTGGGCATATATCTTCATTTATCTTTGGTTAGTTCCTCACAGCAATACCAGAATGTTCTGTGCTAAGACATTGTCACGACTTGACAAATCACCATCATCTATGTTGTGCTCTATTATAACTGTGATTATTTATATGTTCCAGAAATTATATTATGAATATTATCTGTCAGCAATTGTTAATTGTTCTCATTTAATATGAGGTGTTATGTAGCTGGAAGATGAATAAGTTAAATTTGTTTCAGAAATTTATGATATTTTAAGCGTTAAACAAATGTGGATTCGTAATTCGTATGTGTTTATTCCAGATATATTGCATGAAACCGTAATGATAAATTAAATTTAGGTAAATTAGTTATACGACCACAAACAGATATATATATATATATATATATATATATATATATATATATATATATATATATATATATATATATATATATATATATATATATTAGGGTGTCCGTTATTTTGGCGAAGTCGGATATTTGTTGCTCTCCCCCTCTAAATCTACTAAGAAAAATTTTTAAAAAATTTGAGCCATCATCGCAGGTCCGAAAAGTGACGTTAACGTTTGATACTTTTATGTATAACCACTGAATACATAATATATATATATATATACTCACTGGTATAACTTTTTATATGTTCAAGCTAAAAATATGTCAAGATAACTACCGGAAAGCTAATAAAATAAGCTTTCAAGCAGACTAAAATGCAAGTCATTTGAATAAAAATTGACGGCGTAGCGTCAATTTGAGTAATACGAATTTTACAATACCTGTACTGTAAGTTATCCATTAGCGACAAAATTTAAGCACAGTAATTGGAACTTTTATTACACAGTTGGTTACCATGGTTACATCAAGACTATAATATTTACTTACCATCCACAGTGGACAGCGAGTCCTGTTTAATTTGACAACAATTTGATGAATTATATGACAAATTAATATCAAAATTAATCACTAATCGAAAATGTATGTCTGGAAGTACGAAAAGTGGTGTATATACTACAGAACTAAAGTGCATTTAATCCCTCAGGTGATTATTTGCCTAGTCTGCGGCTCGTGAATTAAACTTCACCCTCAGGATTAAATTATTCATTTTAGTCCCTTGGTATATGACTGGTAACCGCACTTCACGCGCAAAATATATCACTTACCGAGATCTGCTTCTGCAGAGTGCCACACCCAGTAATGGGTAGAAAGCGTGATGATATATTTATATTTATTTATTTGTATATAATATACCATTCTTTTATTTGTCATAGCACACTATAAAAAGCTTAGATGGCAATTTTAATTTACGACTATCCCATGAAAGAAACGTAGCATATCAATAAATTTGGACTGAATGCAGTTTTAAATTCTGAACAAGTTTTATATTTACATTTTTCTTCTAAAATAAATAGGGAAGGAACTACCGCCAAATGAAAATTGTAGCATTGTATTTCCCATACTATATATAAAAAAGTAGACACCCTGTATATGATGTTATCAAAAATGTGCATATTTTCAGCGCTGTCATACGAATAACGAACGCGAATTAAACAACAGTGACCGTATCTTTTATTTGACGCATTTGGGAATTATTTACGATCGTTTGACACTGGAAATGATACGTACATTTTTGATGAAGTCATATGACATAAATTCTGAATAGAGTATATATTCGTTGCTTTCTTTTTCTTTGAATGATGAAGCCATCTCGCTACTTCATTCTGGAACAATTTGCAATAGGTTATTCCAACAGCACGGAGTTTAAAGAAATATTTAACGCATGTCAATTTTAGTTGTAAACTATTTTTTATTGGGACGAGATTTAAAAAAAACCGTTCTTTTCAAATCTCATCCCAAAAAAATAGTTCATTTTGTAGGTGGCGCAGTGATCTATGCCCAAACAGCTGTTTTTACGTCACAAAACGTCACAGTGTCACGTGAGTGCCCGCATCCTATTGCTACTATGATTATTGAAATATATTATTAAATATAAAAATTTGTTTTTCTCAAAATTAGACGCATATACAGGAAAATTACAAATAATATTTTATGTTCCAAATATTTTTGCTAACATCTTTTATTTGAAACTTTTTTTTGTAACTGATTTATTGTTTTGTGTGTCCAGTAAACTTCCTCTTCCGGTTTTTCAATTTCATTCAAAATCAACTCAGCTCTTCGTATATTCATGAAACTTACAGGAAATCGTAGCTCAGTTGATAAAAGCAAGGTAAAATTTGCGTTTCTTAATTAGCAAACAAGAGGTCGTGCGTTCAAATCTCACTGACTTCTACTTGTTTCCAAAAATACGATTGTGTCTGAGTGGTTCGGATTCCACTATAAGCTGTAGGCCCCCTGTACTGTAATTGGGATTTACTTCCTGTTCTGCGGAGTAACAAATAAATAAATAAATAAATAAAACTTATAATTACCAAGTTTCGTTAACAAATCTTATCTCGTTCATGAGATATTGCACACTCGGACATACATCCATCCATCCATCCATGCAAACACACACACACAGACAACATTGAGAAAATGATCAAAACGGATTTAGTGAACCTCAAAACACGTATTTCCGCGAAAATCTCGTCAACGATTTTTTACACGATTCAAATACTTCCTTATACTGTGTATAAGAAAGTAAAAAACAGGGAAAAGATATTTTACTACGCAGATTAACATATAAAATAGTCCATTTTTTGTGGAATAGCTTATAAGGGCCATCTTATTTTCATTATTCCTCACAAATTTATTTATTTATTTATGCTACTTTGTACAACAGGAACTCAATCCTAATTAAAGTCCAGGGTCCAGACTTACAGAACCGTAGTGTGATAGTTTATATATATTTAGCTAGAGTGGGATTCGAACTCAGGATTCGGATTCGGATTCGAATTCCGTAACGCTAGTCACATCATCGTTCTGTCGGATTGAGTAAATAAAGAAACTAGCAATTTTTTTACTTGAATGTAGAATACTATAAACTCTGGCATTATTTATTATTAACTTGAATATGAAAGTAAGCCAGTTGTCATATCAGGCATCTATAACAATAAATAAAAATTCCACAGCCATTATCTTTCAAAGTTAATCCATTATGATTAAAGACTACAAGCTTTGTTTTATAAACGACTTGTTTGTTTTGTGTATAATTTTTGTATTATTTGTCAGGCATTCCACGGCTCCACCAATTTATCTATATGTCACTTTCTTTTGAAGCATTTGTTTTAACTTCCGTACTTCATGAATTTTGATGTGTTATATTTTCAGACAATATATTTCTGTAAATCAGAAAAGTTTTTCTTGTTTCCCTGATATTATTTTGTCCTCTTTCTCATATGTACCTGTTGAAAATATTCGCGTTATATATTCCAATTATATTCTTATGCGTACATTATGCTTTATCCGTATCTATACTGAAAATGGTATAAGGATCGACTAACGTCATCAAAAAAATATAACTAAATATATGACATAGGGTGCTGCTGCGGTTGCATGATATTTATGTAACCGGTTTTAAATTATATTATGCGTTGCTTCTTTGGAGATGACAAGATTTAATTTTTCTTTGACTTCGCAGATATTTTAGTGCGCCCAGTACTCTCTAATCATTTTTAAAATAACAATGAAAATTATCGACATATATACTAATTTACCTCTCATACAGAAATTAAGGATAAAAGCGGTCCATTACTTGTATATTCTGGTTCAAAATAAATGATTAAATGAAGAATCAGCAATTGATATTCCTTCGACAAATTTATTTCCCTCGGCATTGCTATAATATAGTCTTTAAAAACTATTTTAGGTCAAAGTCAAAGTCCTTAGACAGATTTTTTGATTTTTAAACAATTAATCATTGACAACTCGATATAGACAAAATGATGTGTTATGTGAACGTGCAAAATAAAAATTATAAATAAAGAAATATAACATCACACATTTTACCAATTACTAGGTGTGGCATTCTGCCGTCAAATTACAGCTCCCAAAGATGTTAGTAGAGGGAGAGTCACAAGGATCGTTTTAATATGGTGAAAATTGTTTGATGGCTGTGGGAATCAAACCGAAATTCTCAAATCCACAGACTGATTCGATATTTCTGAGTCACCTACCCCATAAAAAATATAAATAAGTAAATAAATATATCATCACGCCTTCTACCCATTACTGGGTGTGGCACTCTGCCGAAGCAGATCTCGGTAAGTGATATATTTTGCGCGTGAAATACGGTTACCAGTCGTCAAATCACGGCCTCCAAAGATGTTAGTGGTGGAGGAGCCACAGGGGTAGCTTTTGAAATTATGAAAATTGTTTGTTGCCTGTGGGAATCGAACCAGGGTTCTCAGGATCCGCAGGCCGACTTCATACCACTGAGCTAGCCACCCCATAAATAATAAATACAAATAGGTTGAGTGATAGAAATACTTTAAATGATTGCTTTGTGAGTAATGTTAAGAAATAAAAGGTGTGTAAGGGAAACAAAGATTGTTATTTATATAAATTTTCAAATGTCACTGTCAACAACAGGAAATAAATTTATGTATCAGTCTTACCAATTTCAAGTATAATTTTTTATTGCCAACTCAAACACTTATGATCATGTATTTTATTATATGGTAGATAGCTCAAGTTCGATTCCCCGATCCGACATACTTTAATTCCATTAAAATTAATCCTGTAGATTTGACAGCTAGTACGCGAAAAATATACCATTTACTGAGAACTGCTGCTGCCACCAGAGCTGGGCAGTAGCTAGCTACTTTTGTAGCTTAGCTACTAGCTTAGCTACATTTACCTTAGCTGTAGCTGTAGCTTAGCTAACTGTGAAAAAATATAGCTTTAGCTTGTAGCTAGCTACTTTTTTTGCTATTTGCTTAAAAATAACAACTGAAGCTACTTTTAAAGCTACTTTTGGTAGCTTAAAGCTACTTTTTGTAGCTTAAAGCTACTTTTTGTAGCTTAAAACTACTTTTTGTTGCTTATAGCTACTTTTATAGCTTAAAGCTACTTTTTAAGCAGAAGGTCAACAAAGTACGCATGCGTACAAGCTAAACCCACACAAAATAATTATTTCTAACTGGCTCTAATACGCAAAAATACACAGTAGGTGCCAGATGGTATTTGCTATTTTTGATATTTATGTACATAATAGTAAATTAACAGTCATTATAACAAAAGTCTGATCATATGAAAAGGCAAATTTAATTATTTCACAATAATTTAAAAAAGTAGCTTTAAAATTTAACAGCTACTTTAATGAAAGCTTTTAGCTGTAGCTTAGCTATATTTTACAAAATATAGCTTATAGCTGTAGCTTAGCTACTTTTTTAAAGAATAGCTGTAGCTGTATCTTAGCTACTTTTTTTAAGTAGCTTGCCCAGCTTTGGCTGCCACACTCAGTAACAGATGAAAAGCGTGATGATATATTTATTTTAATTTTCAATATTTTATTAGGGCCACGTGCTTCATTAGAAACAACCCTAAAAATTACAACCCGCTGATTAAATGTTAGTCTATGGAAATTTTCCATTATTTTCACAGGCTTAGTACATACCGATCAAATGAAGTAAATATTGAAAGTATAACCCAATTTTTTATTTAATGAAAGGGAGTCAGGCGATAAATTTAAACGCTAACAGAGGGTGAATATTTACCTACCTGCGAAATGTGGAGAATGAGAACAAGCAGCCCTTCTACAGTTACGAGTTACGAAAAAGTGTGTATGTGTGCCAGTGAGTAATGAATCGCAAACAAAAAATACACTCATTTATATCAAAACCGTTCAGATGAGGCAAGAACGCGCGGAACTCCACCTCGTCTTCTACCCCTCGGTGGGATTGTCTACCCTCGCGGTGTAGCGCTCTGCCGACCATCATACACTATAGAGATAAATACAGCGAGCGGTATTTTTATCTTTAAATTTTTAATTTTTCCAGCGAACTTTTTTCAGTACTCGTTACAATAAAACAGGGGTGTCACTTCAAATCAAAGCTCTCTATGACTACAATCACCGAATGAATACAGGGTGTATCAACGAAACGAGCTACCTTAAATAATGTATATATTATTAAGGATACAATGAAATACAACAAGACAAACTTATAGAAGACCAAAAGGGACATCCAGTGGCGTCTCTACCATAAGGGTGCATGGGGCACGAGCTTAGAACCCCCCGGATTGATGGGGGCCTCAAAATTCTGAAGTCCGAGGTCGGAAAATAGAGGAGCTCAATTTTTAATGCAATTTTGCTAAGAATTGCCGTTAAAAATTAAAAATTTAAATATAAATCGAAACCCAGATGAGATTTCTAAATAATTTATAAACAATGAACAAAATTTTACTAAATCTAAAACAAAAACAAAACTTAAAATTTGTAATGAATCCTATAAAATTTATACAAATATTAAAATAACTTTAAAATATTTCAAAGAACTTTAAAGGCATAATAGAATATTTTGCACAACAGAAATCCCAGAAGAAACTATCACCATTAACGCAAGTCCAATTCTCAAAATACGAGTAATACTCACGTCACTTATATTTATTTGTATAACGCTAACCATATGGGGTGGCTAGCTCAGTGGTATGAAGTCAGCCTGTGGATCCTGAGAACCCTGGTTCGATTCCCAAAGCCGACAAACAATTTACATAATTTAAAAAAAATACCCCTGTGGCTCCTCCACCACTAACATCTTTGGGGGTCGTGATTTGACTACTGGTAACCACACTTCACGCGCAAAATATATCACTTACCGAGATCTGCTTCGGCAGAGTGCCACACCCAATAATGGGTGGAAGGCGTGATGATATATTTATTTATTTTTTAAATTATACCTACCATTTAAAAAACATTTCATAAAAAGTAAAAAAGAACAGTAATGAGGAACCTCATTATTTATACCACAACAGTAGAATAAAATTTACTTCTCACACAACAATAAAATTTGGTGTTGCTCGTGTAAACATAATTTTGATATTTTACGTGTCAGATTTTATATGGAACTTGACAGCACATTTGCGCTGACGAAACACACATGAGTGAAATTTGGGGATTACTGAGGGTCGTTGGCGATCCCTGGGGCCGGAATGTGACACCCCTGGATAACAGCGCAGCGAGACAAAACACGGTCTGATCCTGGAACGCTCGCCGCTCGACGCTCGCTTGCACTGCGCCATGACAGATGTATGTTACTCCCATAAATTACCATTAAATAAAAATTGTGATTTCATACAAATCCTTCACAAAACACCGTGACAAATTCAAAAAATGATATATTCATTGTTTTATTACAGGCTTTTGCTAAATTAATGTCCTTATTAAATCAGAAAATAACGACCGCAAACTGACCACTTTTGGATTTGATGATATATTTTTTGTTGCTTTTTCATTTACTATAAAATGGCGTACTCAAAATGTCATCTGTCTTGGCTATCGCCTCGCCAGACAAATTCATTTATTTTTTGTTTTATATACTTGTTACTCTGCACAACAGGAACTTAATCCCAATTAGTTTATAGTGGGATCCGAACTATTCAGACACAATATAGTTATTTATGTACCAAGGGCGAAAACAGGCGTTTCTGGCCCGTGGCATGATTATTAGCAAGAGGTTTAAAGCGCCGAGGGTTAATAACATGCTCAGGGTCAGAAACGCTTATTTCACCCGTAGTACATACAATATTTTATGCACAACAAAATCACATTTAATTATATGTTCAAAACATTAAAATTTGGAAATAGGTTATATGTCAAAATGATATTTTGCAGAATCAAGTTTTCACAATAAACAAAAATTGTTATTTTATTTACCAATTTAAAAATCGAATCATTTTAAAATATGACTCTATATCAGTCAGACTACGAGAAATCGAATGCCGTTGAGCGCATCTTCATATCTTTTTTAATTTTTGAGTTACAGCGATGTTTGACTTTTTAAAAATCTCAACTTTGAAGCCCCATATCTCGAAAACTAAAAGAGATATTGAAATTCGGTTTGAACGACTGCATTTCTAGTGTTCTAATTAACTTATAGTGAAATTTTGAAAATTTAGAAAATTTGACAATTTTTGTCAAAATTTTTTTTTGCCCATATTTCAAAAACTTGACTAAATAATAAAAATCTGTAAACACCAGTGGATTTCTCGCAAAAAAATACATAGGTATGTGAAATTTCAAAATTTTTGCTCGACGGGTACAATTTTTAGAGCAAAAAAACTAAAAATAGCCAAAATTCGTAAAAATCTTAAGGGGTACCCCTTCAAAAATTATTAAAAAACAGTGATTTTTTGTTTTTTTGTAATAAAAACTTTACCTGTGCGAATTTTTGCCTGAAATTTTACATACCTATGTACTTTTACGAGAGGAATTCATTGGTGTTCACAAATTTTCATTATCTTTTCAATTTTTTGAAATATTTAAAAACGAAAATTTTGAAAAAACATTCTAAAATTTTCAAAATTTTTAAAATTTCGGTATAAGTTAATTAGAGCATGAGAAATACACTCGTTCAAACCGCATTTCAATATCTCTTTTAGTTTTCGAGATATGAGCTTTAAAAGTTGAGCTTTTCAAAAAGTCAAAAATCGCTGTAAAGACTAAAAAAGATATGAAGATGCGCTCAAAAGCATTCAATTTCTCGTAGTCTCAGTTATATAGAACCATATTTTGAAATGTTTCGATTTTTAAACTGGTTACACAAAAAAGTTGGCTTTTTCAATAACAGACATTTTTTCGATCACGACTCTCGCGATTAAAAGAATATATATTGAGGATCAAAATATGCATAGTTATATCAAAATATATAAGGAATTAAATGGTGAAATCCCGAATTCCATATCTAGTTTCATATTTTGTAAATTAACCGTAAACAGAAGTAAACATCTAAATAAATAGTATATATTATATTTTTCATTTCATTAATCCTTAAAATTAAAATAAAAGCTTGCAACGGAATGAATCTTTGGAAACAAGTTATTTTAAAATTTGTAAATAGCATCCGACGACCCCTCTCTCCAATATCTTCGCGACCCCTCAGCGGGTCGCGACCCACAATTTGAAAACAATTGAGGGTACAAAAATTGTATTATTTGCAGCGATTTTTTATGTTAGTGTGCCTTTTTAGCGAGGCTCGGTTTGCTTTAATATTTAACAAACAAATCCTAACCCCGAAAAAAGTATTTACGCAAATCTCTTTATATGTGTTTTTGATCAAATTAGCTTGATTAAATATTGCATTTCACACTTTGCCGATGACAGATACACCAAACATTCATTTCACTCACCTACACATAGGTATACAAATGGTATTTTAACAAAAGTGTTTTATTTTCAAGAACGTTTCTTCATCCTTTCAAAAGTGCAACTTCATGTTGGTGGACTCGTGGACTGCATATTTCATACTTACTAAAGTAGCAAATGCACTTTTGTTTAGGTTTACATTTTTTAAATGTGGAAAATATAACAGTGCTATCCTGAATACAAATATATCAAGTTTAAAACTAATTTTACTTTATCTTAATTCACATATTATAAATGTTGTCTCAAGTTAAACTCGCAAAATTTAAACCATAAATTAAACTCTTGATTATAAGAACTAATGTATGTATCATCGCTACGTTAATGACAATTTTTATTTTCAATAAATTTTTATGATTAATATAAAATAATTGTTGAACTAATTATATTAATTCCTATATGGAGTAAGTGGCTCAGTGGTATCGAATCGGATTATGTATTTGAGAACTTTGGTTCGAATACCACAGCCGACAAACAATTTTCACCATTTCAAAACTACCCCTGTGTCTCCCCCACCTCTAACATCTTTGGGGTGATTTGACGACTGGTAACCGCACTTCACGCGCAAAATATATCACTTTACCGAGATCTGCTACGGCAGAGTACCACACCCAGTAATGGGTAGAGGGCGTGATGATTTATTTATTTATTTTATTTTTTTTTACTTTTTACCAAAAAAAATTTTGTTTATTTTGTTTTTTTCAGTTTGCACAATAAAATATTGTTTTTTGCAGTTAATTTTTTTAATTGGTCAAATTGATTGGGTCAAATATTTCAACATCGATCAAATTAACCGTTAATTGACAACTCTTGACTGGTCAGTTGAGCGAGCTGTCATTCCGACATGGGTGCAATGCCCTCATTTATTCCGCTTCCACTACCCCCTATAAGTTACTACCCCTGCAATATTATACACGACAACAAAATAATAATGTTCTCAAATATATATTTTATTACATACTATTGTTAAACTGCGTCATATCTCATTTCCATTAATTCCACTATAACATTTCTTGATAGTTATCTCGCTGCTAGCGTCAACGATGTTCGTGGTGTGAGACTATTAACATTGAGGCATGACATTTACAAAGACTATTTATATCGCAGCCTTCTATTACAGATGTCACTGGTATTTAAACAATAATAGTGCTCGTAATTTAAAATGCATTTCAAATTACTTATGCAAGTACCGCGCCATACTTTATTCATCACATCATAACAATCAAATCGCATCAACGCACCATTGCTTCTGTTCTCATTAGTTATCTTGCAATTATTCACTTTATTTCAACAAGAAAATCATTATAAATCACTGACATTTAACATTCTTCTTGTTTGTTAAAAAACACCCATTTTGTATGATTCTAAATTTTGACTATTAAAACGGTAATTGTACTTATATACACACATTTTAAGGAATTTATAAAAGAAAGAGACATAACGCCATCAAACAGACATATTTTAACAAACTTTACGAAAAAAAATTAACAATTTTTTTAAAATAAAATATTAAATATATCATCACGCCTTCAACTCATTACTGGGTGTGGCACTCTACCGAAGCAGATCTCGGTAAGTGATATATTTTTGCGCGTGAAGTGCGGTTACCAGTCGTCAAATCACGGCCCCCAAAGATCTTAGAGGTGGAGGAGTCGCAAGGGTAGTTTTTGAAATTATGAAAATTGTTTGTCGTCTGTGGGAATCGAACCAGGGTTCTCAGGATCCATAGGCCGACGTCATTCCACTGAGTGTGCACCCCATTTTTTCAAATAATAAATGTCACTTCCTGGCATACTTAACTGTCAATATAAATTCACGCTTCAAATTTAATAAATTTCCTCATTGTCGATTATATAATTTTTGCTCGTTATAAAAAGCATTGTACAAAACTCATGCGCGAAGACGTTATTTGCACCATTAGCGCAAATTAAAGCACTCGCTTCGGTCATGTGTAATATATTTTTCAAGTTGGAGGTTGAAGGTATAAATAAAATAAATAAATATATCATCACGCCTTCTACCCATTACTGGGTGTGGCACTCTGCTGAAGCAGATCTCGGTAAGTGATATATTTTGCGCGTGTAGTGCGGTTACCAGTCGTCAAATCACGGCCCCCAAACATGTTAGTGGTGGAGGAGCCACAGGGATAGCTTTTTCAAATTATGAAAATTTGTCGCCTGTGGGAATCGAACCAGGGACCTCAGGATCCACAGGCCGACTTCATACCACTGAGCTAGCCATCCCATGAAAGTATGATCTGGCTATAAATTATTAGAGCGAGTGCAATAAATTTCAGTGCAAGCAAAAATTGCAATTTACAAAAATTTAGTGCGAAACACGCTATTCAATATAATATTGTAAACCTGCATAAAATCCTGTAGCATAGAATATTGTTTCGTGTTCAATCACAATAAATCAAAACAAAACAAAGCCCGATATAAAAGAGGTTAAAAATATGGAAAAAGAATCGAATATTTATTATCACGAAAACTGAAATTTAATATAAAATCTATTATGTGAAAGATTTAGAAGCACGCCATCAGATTGGAACAGCTCCTCGATTAATGTTATATTGTTTGGGTATCAACTAATGTCAGACACATGTTCTACATGTTTTTCAATCAAACTCAACGGAAATAAAATAAAAACTACATTAGTATAAATATATCATCACGCTTTTATCCATTACTGAATGTGGCACACTGCCACAGCAGATCTTGGTAAGTGATATATTTATGCACGTGAAGTGCGGTTACCAGTCGTCAAATCACGGCCCTCAAAGATATTAGAGGTGGAGGAGCCACAGGGGTAGTTTCTGAAATTATGAAAATTGTTGTCAAATCAAGGCTAACAAAGATGTTAGTGAAGCGGAGGCCACAGCGGTAGTTTTAAATAAATATAAATAAATATATCATCACACCTTTTACCCATTACTGGATGTGGCACTCTGCCGTAGCAGGTCTCGGTAAGTGATATATTTATGCATGTGAGTCAAATCAAGGCCCCAAAGATGTTAGTAGTGGAGGAGCCACAGGGTTAGTTTTTTTAATTATGAAAATTGTTTATCGCCTGTGGGAATCGAACTAGGGTTCTCAGGATCCACAGGCTGACTTCATACTACTGTGCTGGCCACCTCATAAATAAATATAAATAAATATATCATCACATCTTTTACCCATTACTGGATGTGGCACTATGCTGAAGCAGATCTCGGTAAGTGATATATTTATGCGTGTGAAGTGCGGTTACCAGTCATCAAATCTCGACCTCCAAAGATATTAGTGGGGTAATTTTAATTTGGTGAAAATCTTTGTCGACTGAGGGGATCGAACCAGGGTTCTTAGGATCCACAGGCCAACTCGATACCATTGAACCATTATCCCATTTAAATGCGATGATTAGTGTTTGTTGGCTGTGGGAATCGAACCGAAATTCTCAAATCCACTGGCCGACTTGATACCAATGAGCCACCTACATTACTTCCTTCATTTGTTTTTAAATTAAATATGTTAGTAGAGGGAGAACCACAGAGCTAATTTTAATATGGTGAAAATAGTTTGTCAGCTGTGGGAATCGAACCGAGATTCACAAATTTATAGGCCAACTCGATACCAGTGAGCCACTACCCCATATTTTGTCACTATATTACTTGCTTCATTTGTTTTTAAATTAAATAAGCTGATGGAGGAGGAACCATAGGGATAATTTAAATATGGTGAAAATAGTTTGTCAGCTGTGAGAATCGAACCGAGATTCTTAAATTCACTGGCCGACCCGATACCACTGAGCCACTTATCCCATATATTAATATAATTAATTCAACAATTATTTCATATTAATTATAAAAATTTATTGCGTAAATTAAAATATTCGTACAATTTCCAAACGTATTATATAATCTGCAAATATGTATTCCATAGATAAAATTTAATTAAAATTAAATACCACATATCTGTACCCAAATAAACAATAAAAATAAAATGGATCAAAGCAATCATTGTATTCTAGTCTCGTCGGGAATAAATGAAACACGACCTATCACTAATAAAAACTACAAAAAAATCATAATTCAGTTTTTATCAAATCCAGAACACCGGAAATACAATGATTGCAATCAAGCCGGGTTAAAATCAATTCGATGATTGCATTGTGTACAGAAGTTGAGTTCTGATTCAATGACGTCACGGTTGGTTGGGCGATTTTTCGAGCGCCGGTGTCACGGCAACGCACCCTACCTCGGCGTCGGCGTCGGCGTCAATGCCAGGGTAACTAGCTCACTCGGGTCGCATGTTTATTTACTTGTACAGAACGAAATATATTAAATTGATTTCGCCTATTTTGAAATACGTAACAATACCACACTTCACTGCAATGAGTGTACGTACTCTGGACTGGCTATTGACCAATGTTTCTGTAGGAATAAACGTCAAACGACATTTTTTCTGCGAGGTTATTATTTCATTCGAATTATTGCATATCTCTTTTTATGTTAATTTGGCAGGCATTAATTGGTTATTAAAGTATGTGCTTTTTAACTATCTTCTCACGTGAAATACATTTATCTACTATTGTTACATAATGGGGTGGCTAGCTCAGTGGTATGAAGTCGGCCTGTGGATCCTGAGAACCCTGGTTCGATTACCACAGGCAACAAACAATTTTCATAATTTCAAAAACTATCCCTGTGGCTCCTCCACCAATAACATCTTTGGGGGCCGTAAGTTGACGACTGGTAACCGCACTTCACGCGCAAAATATATCACTTACCGAGATCAGCTTCGGCAGAGTGCCACACCCAGTAATGGGTAGAAGGCGTGTTGATATATTTATTTATTTATTTATATATAAGCGATTTACTTTTTTGATTATTTCTTAAGGGGTACCCTTTAAGCTTTTTAAATTTTAGGTCAATTTCAAACTGTTTATTCTAAAATTCTTTGCAGTAAAAATATTGAAACGAAAATTTACGTACATATGTATTCTGACCTGCTGAATCCAATGGTCAAGTACTCAAATTCATATCTCTTCTAGTTTTTGAGGTCTTGCTCAAAAACTGTTTTTTTAGAAAATTTTGGTGAATATTTTTTGAAAAGTAAATTGCTGTAAATTTGTTTATAGATTAATTGAAGCATGAGAAATTCAATGCTGATGAGCGCATCTTCATATCTTGTTTAGTTTTTGAGTTATAGCCTCGGAAAAGTAGAAAATCTGATAATGTAAAATTCAGAAAAAACTCCACTTTTTCGTTAAAAACTAAAAAAGATATAAAGGTGCACTTAACGGTGTTGAATTTCTCGTGTCCGAATTAACTTACAAGTTAATTTTAAGCGATTTAATTTTTTGAATATTTCTTAATGGGTACCCCTTTGGTTTTTTCAATTTTAGATCAATTACAGACTGTTTCTTCTAAAATTCTTTCTCGTACGAATATTGAAATGAAAATTTACATACATATGTATTTTGACCCGCTGAATCCAATGGTTAAATACCCAAGTGCATATACCTTTTGGTTTTTGAGATATTGTTCAAAACTGTTTTCTGAGAAAATTTTGACGAATATTTTTTTAAAAATTAAAATCGCTGTAAATTTCCTAGTTAATTGAAACACGAGGAATTCAATGCCGTTGAGCGCATTTTCATATCTCGTTTAGTTTTTGAGATAAATATTATAAAATATGAATTCATATTTTTATATTATTAAATAGGCAATGGGATGGCTAGCTCAGTGGTATGAAGTCGGCCTGTGGATCCTGAGGTCCCTGGTTCGATTCCCACAGGCGACAAATTTTTATAATTTGAAACAGCTATCCCTGTGGCTCCTCCACCACTAACATGTTTGGGGGCCGTGATTTGACGACTGGTAACCGCACTTCACGCGCAAAATATATCACTTACCGAGATCTGCTTCAGCAGAGTGCCACACCCAGTAATGGGTAGAAGGCGTGATGATATATTTATTTATATTTATAAATAGGCAAAGCATTAGAAACTTTTATTTATTATTAATTTATAATAGTAAGGTAAAATGTCAATATTATTAGAAAAACAAACACATATTACGGCAGTTCATATTAGAAACTTATTTGTAACAAAGTTATTTGGGCCATTTTTATTCCCTCACTTTAGGATGTGTTGGCTTTATAACAAATGATCCTCTGGTTTGTCTACCTTGTATGGTTGAAGTCCTGTTCTAACTCCCTGCTTCAAGTTAAATTAATTTGATTTATTTGTTCTCTCCACTGACATTTTGAATGTTGCCCTATTTCGGATATTTGATTCAGGTAAACGCGTAAACTCTGTAATTAGCAGAATTAATTAGGACAGGTCGACAGGAGTAGAATTTCATACTTTGTAAAGCCAAAGCCACTAAGCAACGAGACATCGCGAACGAAATAAGAGAATTAGCGAAGCAATTGTAACGTGACGCTTCTAAATTTTAATAAGTTAGAGGAAACGGGCAGTTAGCCTCAGAGGGAACGAAATTGGGAACAAAGGGTTTGGAGTGGCTCTCGTCTGAGCTGAGACCATGTTACAAGCCAATCAGTAAATTAAATCAGTTTTGGGCGGAGTTGATTAAAGAAAGCATCGGTGTCTTCGCGAGCGTCGTGTTCGCATCAGCGCATCGCCACCGGAAACGCTTCCGGATCGCCGAGACCAGAAACTAACAAAACGTTAGGTACGCTTTTATTTTATCGCGCAACTTACGGAAATCTTTTAAATCTCAGTTTGAACTCTTCAGACTCAATGAAACGGGATCCACCCTTCAGAACTTGGTGTTCAAGCAGCCTAAAAGCAATTCCCCTTTGTTTGTCGCTCGTTTGTTCTTCAGTAACGAATTTGATTTACTACATAGTTGGAATGACCCGACAAAGACACAGTAAACAAATATTTTCACAAAAAAAACAGCCTACAAGGTATAAAGTGAATACTTTTTTACTTTCAGCAAAAAAACGTTTACCTAAATTATGCTCTAACAAACACAAACACAGGTAATATAAATTTTATAATTTTAATCAACTAACCTTCTATACAGGGTGTTCAATTTACTTGTGCCACCATTGCTATCTCCAGAACTATAAGAGCTACAAGTTTGGTTAAATTAGCAAAGATATACAATTTTCTAACTGTATTACAAAACTATTAAGAATTTTCTTTCGGCCAGTGGTTCTCAAAATAAGGGATGCAACTTTCTTATTTTAAGTAGGAACTTATGGGATGGCTAGCTCAGTGGTATGAAGTCGGCCTGTGGATCCTGAGAACCCTGGTTCGATTCCCACAGGCGACAAACAATTTTCATAATTTCTAAAACTACCCCTGTGGCTCCTCCACCACTAACATCTTTGGGGGCCGTGGTTTGACGACTGGTAACCGCACTTCACGCGCAAAATATATCACTTACCGAGATCTGCTTCGGCAGAGTGCCACATTCAGTAATGGGTAGAAGGCGTGATGATATATTTATTTATTTATAAATAGGAACTGATTTTTTTAATTTCCTGATTCGATTCAGTATTTTTTTATGAATTCAACGACAATAAAATTCAACACCCTTACATTAAAATTTTTTTGATAAAAATGTATATTAAATTGACATTCATTTAATTAAAATCACATAAAATCAGCGTGCTATGACAGAAAGAAATGAACAAATCATAATATTTTTGTTTGTTTGATTCATTGTTATATGTCAATACAATTATTTTGTGGAAAAATAAATTAATTAATTTTATTAGTTTGGGCTTTCATGACTATTGCCTGGCAATAAATTTTCGAAAAATCTGTCAAATTATTTTCACTGTATTCTCACTCTCTTGTTATATTATTACTGATTATTTTTTGTCGTTTCTGAAAACCAATGAAATGCTTCATTGTAAATCACGTGTATGCGTTTTAACCAATCCTGTTATTATTATACTGAGAATAAAGCTCTTGTGATTATTCCCGGGAATTATCTCTGTAGATACTTTTTTGCTTGTGACAAATGCTAGGTAGTTGTCAAATAATTATTTAAAACTCAACGCATCAAGTAAAATGTGCAAAAAAAATCGATTTAGTTGTATTTTAGATACAGAAATATACCAACAAATTTTGGAAACAACTTCCAAGAATACATTAATAAGTAATCAATCGATATGGACCCAGTTCAAAATCTTTAAGTTGGATGAATCGACCTCAACAGCAAAGTCAAAAAATAATCTAATTAAATATAACTCGAGAGTTGGATAAAGTAGAAAATAATTCTCCAGTATCTTTCTTAAACTTGTTGCCATTTGGCAATAGCCACTCAAGCTCTACGGGCTTTCGTGGCTATTGCCTGGCAACTAGTTTTCGAAAGATCTGTCAAATTATTTTCAATTTATTCTCACTCTCTTGTTATATTATTACTGACAATTTTCATGTATCCATGAATACGATGATACACTCTTACCATGACGCTCAGCAAGAGGTAATATCAACTTTCTGCTTTCAACTAACAGTTGGAAAAGACTATTTTCTGCTCGCTCGTAGAAAAGAATCTATTTTCCCAACTTTACGTGATACACCCTAATTGTCGGTTAGAAATACATATTAGAGTCTTAAAAGTAGATAAAACGTTTGCTAGTAATACATATTATTTACATAAGAGACAGTAAAAACGCTGGCTGATAAATGAAGGATCCTCTTAATATGAAAGCTAGGTAATAAAATCCTTGCATCTGCATTCATCCATCTCATCTCTATAAAACTCTTATCCAAAAATATTTAGTGAAAACCGAATCCCAAATCGTAATAAAATAAAGTAATGATTTACGGCCCATAAACAGTAGCAATTGTACGACATCAGCCGAATGGCGAGTGGAATAAATAAGACGCATAAAACCGTGAATGCGTTCTCTCGCACACATCATGCGTTCCAGCGTTCGGCGTCGGCAAAAACGTAAATGTGAAATGCTCAGTTTACTGGCAGAGATTCCTCTGTAGCTCACTGAAAATAAAAATGCGAGAAATTACTGTCTCCGTTATACGTCAGCTGTAGACAAAATGAATTCACTTTTTACTAGGATATTCCATCTGGATGCCAGATATTGAAACGTATCGATAAATTTAACTCATTTTTGATGGAACATTTAAATAGCAGACTTGGGAAATAAATTACCATCTTATATTGTTGGTTTGGAAAAATTATATTCTATAAGTAATAGTAGTAACTAGACATAAAGGTGATTAAAAAATAATAATAAGTCAATGGAGATTATGTTAAGTTTAATTTGAATTTTGGATGAAAATTATGGTTGGATATATCACTTTTTCACTTATTGACTGCCATGTTTGCAAATATTTCACATAGTGCTTACAATTATCGTGATGATTTTGTTGGTGTGAACATTAGCATTATTTGATATACAGGATGTGCATAGAAACGTGGAACATAAAAGTTTAACACAGGCTTTTAAAAACGTGTTTAAAAAAAATGTTACGTTTTAAAAGTTTAAATTTGTGTGGTATTAGATATTTTAAAAATAAAATATGACATTTTTGTCAAAAATCAGATAGCCATGAAAATAAATAGTTATTTATTATAGAAGTGTTTTATATACCAATAAAACACAAGTGTAATATAAAATTTTATCCACAACTCATAATTATAGGTATCGAAGAAGATTGGTCGAACGTTTAACTTTGATTCAGTTATATATAAGGCGTATTCCATTTGCCATTTGGATCAGATCTAACTTACATTTTCTGAACCAGATCACTTATTTATTTCGCTGGATTACTTCGCTGACTTACTGGGGTAGCTAGCTCAGTGATATCAAGTCGGTCTGTGGATCCTGAGAACCCTGGTTCGATTCCCACAGGCGACAAATAATTTTCACCATTTTAAAACTACCCCTGTGGCTCCCCCACCACTAACATCTTTGGAGACCTTGATTTGACGACTGGTAACCGCATTTCACGCGCATAAATATGTCACTTACCGAGATCTGCTTCGGCAGAGTGCCATACCCAGTAATGGGTAAAAGGCGTGATGATATATTTATTTTTTTATTTACTGACAAGTTATAAATGTTTTTGAAAAAAATCATCTTGCGTCCACCGTGTTTTAAACTCGAACCTCCCACCAGAGGCAAGTTTGTCCAAAAAGATTAATTAAACAAACATGAAAACAATACCTGATTCTTCTTACACAAAACACAATATTCCTCAAATAAAGCCCTACATTTACATCCAAATCTGAATGAATTTATCAAGATTGCAAGGTCATTATCAAATTAACTCCCAAAACAAACGAACAGAACAAAACAAAATAATACAAAACAAGAACGCAAGCAGCATGAAATTTAAATAAGTACGTGTGAAATACGCCAGATTAATGGCGAATACATCTCGCGCAAGCGCAGTGGCCACGCTCATATTTGCATAAAGATTGAGAACGTTGATATCGCACTTGCGACCCGCGACTGGGGGCTGGAGCCGGTCGCGTGCTACCCGCAATATCTGTAATTTACCGCCGCCGCTAACGTACGAGGCCGGCAGGAATGTTTCATGTACCTAGTACCTACATATATTTAGCAGGAAGTTAGCTTTAGTATTATTACTACGTTTCTAGCAGTTAGGGAGAGAGTACACATTTTTTTTAATGCATGTATTTGTACAAGTACATGTGTACTACATACTTATGTTTTTAACCAATGAAGGAAGAGTGCTAATTTTAAAATGTAAGTATGTACGGGGTGTGCATTTTTTAATATATAGAAAATAATTTTAAGGAATTTTAGAACAAATTTGTAAATACAAAACATGTACGGAATTTAAAACGGTGTGTTCGAATCCTTTTCAAGTTAAAAATATATGAACTACCACTCTGCGGCTCGGAGAGTCCGGCTTCCGTACAGTAATTGGTATTATGTTTCTGTTATACAGAGTAGCATAAATAAATACATAAATAAATATTTTTTGTAGAACTTTGGCAAGTGTTGGAATTTTTTTTCCTATTTTTCTTATTTATTAAGACTCAGTTCCACATCGCAATTGACATTTTATCTTTGTATTATAAATAAATAAATAAATAATACGTTTCTATCACGAAATAGACATAAATTAAAATTACCATCTTTAAACTGTTTACAAAATGCTATGTGAAATAAATAATAGTATATTACATAATAAGTCAGGCAAATAATAGTCTATTACATAATAAGTCAGGAAAGTGATGTTTTACTTGACGAAGCAGTTAGCCGTAGGCCGACTATTTTAATTCGTTGAGTCAAGTAAAAACACTTTCCTGATGTATTATTATGTATACTATTTTTTTCTGAAACCGTTTAATTTAATCAATACTGAATCATAAATGACGCGAAATGTTTACATTCATTTGACAAGAATCATATTGATAGTAGACAACGTATACAAGGTAACAACAACAATAACAAAACAGTCAGGTAAAGTAAAAAAAGTCTGGTAAAATCTTCACCAAAGTGGATAAGAATTAAAACGCGAGCATAGCGATTGATGTAAGATGGTTTACGAATATGTTTTATCTACAACTGAAAATATTAGCAAAAATATCCAAATTCAATCATTATTTTATTGAACTAACCATGGCAACCAAGGTATACAGTGCGTAAAGTAGCTTATTATTAAATAGTCATTTTGCGAACTAAAATGAGTCAACTAAAAGCCAATTTTACAGACTGCGGTAGATAAAAGAGAAACATTTAATTTCTATTTACCACCTAAGTAAGTAATTACTTACTGCCTTGGTAATCCTATCGGTAATTATAAAAAAAATGCTCTTGCAGAAAATAAATTACATAAACAAAATGAAAAACGTATATTTTGTAACATAAACAAATTCAATGACGTAATTACCTTCCATCTGTTTTTAATTTTACTTAATTAATTTTGTCGAAAAAAATAGCACTACTTTGCCCATTTAACCATTTCTCTATTTCGTCACTAAAAAATTAGCTATGTTATATGTTACTTAAAGGTCGTAAATGCTTTATTTATTGACATATGATAAGATAAGAATAAGATTTTCTTCAATTTAACATTTTACATACAATTACTTAATTCTTTTAGTACGCATTTATTAAGAGTATTTGGAAAATAGAATATACGAATTGACATTATTAACTTCATAATATTTCCCAATAGACTTTCACTGTAAATATACAAACAAATATATTATGCACCTTTTACATGTATTCTTTCCTAATATTTACAAACAAATAAAAATAAAATAAATATATCATCACGCCTTCTACCCATTACTAGATGTGGCACTCTGCCGAAGCAGATCTTGGTAAGTGATATATTTTGCACGTGAAGTGCGGTTACCAGTCGTCAAATCACGGCCCCCAAAGATGTTAGTGGTGAAGGAGCCACAGGGGTAGTTTTTGAAATTATGAAAATTGTTTACATTCACTATAATAATAACTATATACTTAATATTAATATAAGGGATTTCTAAATAAATATTTTGAAGATTGCTTTTTAATTCACTTTAGACTAAGTTTTCTATCTTCCGATAAAGTTCCCTATAACTGTTAGCAGGATAAATAAAAAAATATCGCATTAAAATCATAACACAAATTGTAATAATTAAAATAAATGCCATTTTCTGATTCAATATTTTCTTAATTATTCTGCCGATAATTCGGGAACTTTATCCGAAGATGAAAACACTCATTTAGTAATTAGGCACATTATTTAAAAACATTAATATTGCCAAAACTGTGGCAAAAACAATCGAATTCCTTTTCATTTCTAGAACCCACATTTATGTATTTCAATTTTTCTAATATTCGCAGGGTCTAGAATTTAACAGTTAGTGATGAACAATTTCTAATAAGATCGAATGACAACCCCTAATTGAAATAAGCAGGAATAATTGATGAAATTTAAAATTATTTGTCAATTTATTTACTTATATAATATTTACTTCTTTGATTATATGGGAAGTACTATTAATTAATACGTGCTTAAGTAACAAATTAACCCGAGATTAAGTAATTAGTAAAGTAAATCCTGGTAATAAATTGTTTGTTAAAAATAATTCCTTAACTGTGTACTTCATATTAATGTGTAATTATCGACCTAAACTTGTGCGGTATACTGAATAAACATTCAATCATATTTTCATCATAATACAGCACGAGAGTCAACAATCAAAAATCATATCCACTACCTCCTAATTTATTCATGCATGATGTTTGTACGAGTAAACAAACAAGTGAACACAAATAAGACTTACAAATTTGTTAGTGTTACGACAGAAGACCTCCGTCTGTAGTAGTACACATATTAAAACTAATAATGTCTAGATAGTCCAAAATATTAGCACTTTATGAATCCACTATCAACTGTCAATAAAGCACGTGACGTATCAGCAACATGACTACAACGTCCTCCTTGCGTCAGGTCAGGACGAGCAATAACAAGGATAAGTGTCACTTATAAACAAAGTAAAACAATGAGTCAACAACGTGCACTGAACGAGAGCCAAAACAAGCGAGTGTCGCGACGCGTCGCGATAACCAGCGCCACAGCAGGACTGCAAACAATTGAAGCTCGAACCCGGACCGACGCCACCTGCGATGCGGAGCCGCGGAGCGGAGCACTGGCCCACTGTCATCTCTTGCGCACTGCACAACACGTTCGGCTCTTTCCGCTCGCAATCGTTAATTTTCCGTCCCTTCGGATTTTGCGAAGTAAGGATTTTTCCGGGGAATATCTGAATCAGGATAAGATTTTCAGTAATATGAAGCGAGCTGTTCAACTTTTTATTTTATTAAATACGATATGATCAAATCAGCGTTTATTTAATTAGGGGTTTTCGATTAATTGAACGCTTCATTTATTAGATTGAAAAATTTGATTATCCGGAAAAATTTGCTATTCAAGCAATTTGTCGCATGGCAATTGTTCTGAATGTTGTGTGGTACGAGGCGACGCATTTCCATAATCGATTATTTTATTCCTCTGCTATATATATTTACACTACATTGAGCACAAAAAATATTGCCGATATAAAAATGTCATTTAATATTTCACCAGTATACACATATACAGTTTCATGAAATATTTTCACCTTGGAATGGTCGAGGTTGTTAGTAAAACAATAAAAAACATATGATCAGATCGGCCTTGCCAGCCTTCACACTAAGTTCGTGAGACAATTAACCAAAATTAATTTTTTTATTTTGCACGCGTTTCCTTCAAAAACCCTTTTGTATAATACCAAACATGATAGATTTTGAAACAGTGTTAACTAAAATAATTGTCGATTGAAAAATTTCAGCTACAGGATTTTAGTAATTAAATATACTTCTCCTCAAGTTTTAATATCTCGGTCAACGACAGGTCGAACTTGATCTTATAAAAAATTGGTTGAAATCGTTTCAAAACTACAGAAAGACTTTGAGGAACAAAGTCGAACGACAGATGATCGACGGCCGAGTAAACGACACACATACATAAACCAAAGTCGAATTCGTCATCTGGGGTTTCTGTCCTTTTTTTTATATAGACAAAAACTCAAACAAAATATATTTTCCTACAACTGTGCGATTTATTTATTATTACGTAACTATTATTGCCTTGGTTACGTATGGAAAGTAGACAAATGCAGACCAAGTGCGTTTTTGTAAGCAAAGAATCACTCGTGCAGAAAGTACTTTGTTACGCGACTGTCAAAAAATAGTTGTATTGAGAGCGATTTAAATTTCGTGCCGAGCGCGGAATTCATATTTTGGCCACAGACGCTTATGGAAGAAGAAGATGCGGTGAGGCAGCGCTAGTAAATATGCAGTAGTGTATTTTGACGTTTATAAACATAACTTTAAATTGCAGTATATCTAATCTGTACACAACTAATAAAAAGAACCGAACAAAGTAAAATATATCGATAAATGGTTTTATTATATGAGTAAGTGAAATACATAATATTTATTTTTTGTGTATGTTAATAACACAGTTGTTACAGTTACTTATATTGACATAATGCGATGTGGAAACTTTTGTACTGTCTAAAAAAACATTGATTTCTTCCGAACCTGTTCATATTATCAACAGTAATATTATTGACAATTTCGGAGGCTTTAGAAGTACCAGCTGCAAGTTGATTGTCATTCTCGAAAATAGATCCAACATAGCATAATCTGGGGCTTCAATTATCTTTGAAGGTTTTTATGATTAAGAAGAATCACTCAGTGTAGTATTCCAATCTAGACAATTTTGAAGAAATTATCTTGAAATTAGTGAAATATTTTTAAATGTGCAAGCAATCAACAAACAAACCATAGCAACGCCGTAAAATATCGTTCTCGTATAATATCGTTAAAATTTTATAAATTCTGGTAATATTTTAGTAATTTTCTAAATCACACAGTTGTAGGAAAAATGTTGTTTATAACACGTGCCGAAAAAGGTTAAGTGCTCGTACAGATTTCCACAAGCCTCGTGCGTTAAATTCTGCACTTGCACGTAACAAGCCTTTTTCGGCACTTGTTATAAAAATAACTTAACGTAGTCTATTACCGTTTGTGCATGACGATTGTTGATCGAGGTTCAGCCAAAACCATGTAAGAATGGCAAGGATGCTTTCTGCTTGTGATACACACGAGTATTTAGAAATCCTTGAAAAAGAATATAAAATATTTTTTAACAGTTTTTCTGTCTTGAAATTCCTTTGAAAATGTTGATAGTATCCATGTATCCATGGATACACTCTTACTTTACCGCTCGCCGAGCGGCAATATCTTATTGACGCTCGGCGAATGGCAATGTCAACTTTCTGCACTCAAATGACAATTGGAAAGCCTACTTTCTGCTCGGTCGTAGAAAAAAAAAAAAATGCGCGCTTGCTTCAATAGTTACCAGAGATACAAACAAAACAGAAACTTATTATATTGAAACGTCGATTTATTTTAAATGAGGAAGAACCAAATGGGTATTTTATTTTTGTATCTGATGTTATAATCCTAAGCTCGAGTTTTGAATGTACACAGTGTATGCTATGATATAATACACAAGTACAGCTAAGAAAGTTCAACAGTAGTATTATCGACAATCTAGCTTATACAGTCGCGTCTTACTATCATGCTCATGCTACAGTCAATTTCAACATGCAAAGTAGACGATCCCCATCTTCATCCATCTTAGCAAAACTGCAGACTTGCAACCTTATTAGAATAAAACAACATTACTTCATTACCAACTCTACAAACAATATTACTAATCGCATTCAACCATCCAACTATCTTCAACAGTCTACACAAATACCAGACAAGAGACGTACGGAAATTCACTTATTATTAGAGTATTTACATGCTTCGATTGTTTCTCCTATTTGTGCATAAGTATTAAAACAAAACATTTCAGTGCTTATTATATCAATATACCGGGTGTATCACGAAAGCGGGCTATATGCGTTTAACTTGGGAAAACAGTTTTTCCGTGCATATTACTTTCCAAATTATTCTAGATAAAAATGTTTAAAGTTGTAAAAATAAAAATAAATATATCATTACGTTTTCTACCTATTACTGAGTGCGGTTATCAGCAGTGAAATCGCGACCCCAAGGATGTTAGTGGTGGGGGAGCCTCAAGAGTAATTTTAATGTGGTGAAAATATTTGTTGGCTGTGGAACTCGAACCAAGTTCTCACAGGCCGACTCGATACCATTGAGTCAACTACCCAATAAACAAGAGTTGTAGAACTTAATTTTATTTATTATTTTTCAAGATTTCCATCATATAATATATGCATTCTTTGAATAAAACAATTTGAGTATAGCTCTTAATTTGGTGAAAATTCTTTGTTGGCTGTAAGAATCAAACCCGAGTTCTCAAATCCACACACACACACACATACACACACACACCCCCACACACAAACACACACACACACACACAAACACACACACAAACACACAAACAAACACACACACACACAGACAGACAGACAGACATCATTGAGAAAATGATCAAAACGGATTCAGTGGACCCCAAAACACGTATTTCCGCGAAAATCTCGTCAACGATTTTTTTCACGATTCCAATACTTCCTGTGTGTATAAGAAAGTAAAAAATAATATAAAATAGTTATTACCCTTGTGACTTTCCCCCAACCCTTAAGAGTCGTGATTTAACGCCTGGTAATCGTATTTCATGCGTATATTTGCCGAGATCTGCTACGACTGAGTGCCACATCCAGTAATGAGTAAAAGGTGTAATGATATATTTTTAATAATATACCACATAAGTCAGGAAAGGGATATTTTACTAGACGAAGCTGTTGTTTGAAATATGAGGCCGCAGGCGGAGTATTTTAATCCGCTGAGTCAAGTAAAAACACTTTCTTGACGTATTTTGTATATTTACAATTTTTTCTGAAACCGTTTAATTTCATCAATAATTAATTATTCATAAATATTTCAAAATGTTTAATTTTTTATATGAATTGTATAGACAGCAGATTACGTATCTACAAAAAAAAAAAAACAGGCAGGTAAAATACAAAACAGTCAGCTAAAATCTTTACCAGACTGTTTTATACTTTACCAGATTGTTATTTTTGTTGTAGTCTTGGATACGTACTTTACTTGACTGTTTTTGTAAAAACCTACTTCCCATAATAAAATTGATCAGGAAAGTAGGAACTTTCTTGCCGGTTTATAATAAGTAATATACAACAACAAGAACCTGGTAAGGCAACTTGTCACGCAGAAGTGGCTGACCAAGCTGATGACAGCACAACTACGACTAAATATCAAGAGGGGACGGTTGTAGCCGCACATTTATCCCGGATGACTGCGTCCAATTTGTCGTGACGCCTTGCGTAGCGTAGTCACGCGCACGTTACATTACGTTACGTTACTCGATGTTATGTTGGTCTTGACGTATTCATCGAACCTCTCAAACGCAGCCGCCGCTCGTCTCTTGTTTCAGTTTTATCTTCTTGGGTCTCTGGATCCAGGTCGCAGAACAGTAAAGATTTATCTTGATATCGGATCTCATTACTTGCTTCGCGTAACGCTTTAATAGGGTTGTCAAAAGTTTAGTGGCAGGACTTTGACTTTGTCGGCTGGAAAGCTTGTTTTCTCTGAACTTCTGAAAACCAGTGGCGGAGGACTATATTGGTACTTAGGCACATAGGCACTTACAATTATTATTAGGTTTTTTAAATAAATTTATAAATAAATTATTAATTTATTAATAAACAAATATTCTCTACTAGCATGGGCGCCCGCACACTTTTTTTTCAAGGGAGGTCGAAATAGGGATATTATATATTACATAGAGGTATCAAGTCGGCCTGTGAATCTAGAGAACCCTGATTCGATTCCCACAAATGACAAACAATTTTCACCATTTTAAAAAACTACCCCTGTGGCTCTCCAACCACTAACATCTTTGGAGGCCGTGACTTGACGGCTGGTAACCGCACTTCACGCGCATAAATATATCACTTACCGAAATCTGCTTCGCCAGAGTGCTACACCCAGTAATGGGTAGAAGGCGTGATATATATTTATTTTATTTTATTTTTCTATATTACATATAGAAAATATTTTTAGTTTTCTGAAATACTCGTACATTATTTAAATATTTTAATAATAATTTTGTCAAACATGAATAATAAATATATAAAACAAAACATAAAATAATAGTTATTAACGATATAAGTAGGAAAAAAACATGATTAAGATACGTGAGTGAAATTTGCACAAGGCGACGGCCGAGTTATGTAATCACACATGTATCTTAATGATGCATTATCACACAATTTTAAACTGACAGTTCTCATAATTATTTGACATTTAAAAAAAAAGTGAAACCGTGATAACTATCATTTTGAGTGCTATAAGAACTTTATTAAAGCAATAGTGCGTTAATAGAGGTCGTGGAAAAAAGTTATTTATGCCCAACCGGACCGAAATTTATGTGTTTTAGCCCTAAAAAAAATATTCCTATGAATACATAAATAAAATGACAATTTTTGTTTTTGTGAATACTTGATTTTACAATAGTTATTTACATTATAAGTCCGATAAATAAGTTTAAATTATTAACGGACGCATGACGTACAATGTTTTATTTCATACTCTGTCGCGCATTCAATTATTAAACATTATTTTCATATCCTAATCTGAAATCTCTTTATAAACATGAAAATACATCATAGTATAAAATCAAATAAATTTGAGTATATCTACAACAAAAATTATAAATAACTATATATTCCTAATTTGTTCATAATGTTCAAACACACTGTCATTTAAATTCTACGCAAATCGGGTACATTCGTCTATTGTCGGCAATTAACCGACAACTAAGAAATCTGTACATACCTACAATATATTTTTAAATACTTTTTACGCTAATGAACAAGTTACAACACAGCTCACCAATTACTTTGCCTCGTCAAAAATCGTTCGTTGACGCTTAGCTGGGCTGGTCTAGTACAGTGCTCGTGTACAGTGAATGCAGTGTTTTCGACATTTTGTGAACATTTTAGCGAATATTTTTCACATTTAAAATTACTTAAATTGTATGATATAGTGTCTATTCGTGTTTTCAGTGTCGTGCAAGTGATAATGATGTGAAATAGACTGTTTGGCCCTCGAAGAATCACAGATTTGCTGATGACAACACCAGACAACGTGAAGCGTGGCTGATAGCTGATTCCTGAACAAAGTAAGCAATAATATTGTTTTCATAGAGTTAGAATTTGTTGAAATTATGCAGAAAATGGTTGTAGTAGGGAAAATAAAAGATTTTTCTGCTTGTTGGGTTACTGTCGTTCTTAAGACAGAATGCCAAAGGGGTAAGAGAGAGTAATTCACTTAATTAAGTCATTATGAAAATGAATTTATTCCACTGGTCTATTACAGTTAGTAATGGTTGGCAGAGCGGTTCATGTATTACGTAAAACACTAACTATAGGGTGGCTAGCTCAGTGGTATGAAGTCGACCTGTGGATCCTGAGAACCCTGGTTCGATTCCCATAGGCGCCAAACAATTTTCATAATTTCATAAACTACCCCTGTGGCTGTGTATCTTTGGGGACCGTGATTTGACGACTGGTAATCGCACTTCACGCGCAAAATATATCACTTACCTAGATCTGCTTTGGCAGAGTGCCACACCCAGTCATGGGTAAAAGGCGTGATGATATATTTATTTATTTTAAAAAAATTACCCCTGTGGCTCTCCATTAACATGTTTGGAGACCGTGATTTAATGGCATGTAACCGCACTTCATAAATATATCACTTACCAAGATTTGCCAGGCTGCATGCCATACCCAGTAATGGGTAAAAGGCTTGATGATTTATTTATTTATTTTATTTTATATGTGGTAGGTAGGTCAGTGGTATCGAGTTAGCCTGTGTTCTTGAAAACCCTGGTTCGATTCACAGGGCCGACAAACATTTTCACCACATTAAAAAAATTACCCCTGTGGCTCCTCCACTGCTAACATATTTGGAAGCCGTAATTTGACGGCTGATAACCGCACTTCACGCGCCTAAATATATCACTTATGATCTGCTACAGCGCAGTGGCACACCCATTAATGGGTAAAAGGCGTGATGATATATTTATTTATTTGTTTTATTTTATATGGGGTAGACAGCTCAGTGGTATCGAGTCGGCCTGGAGATCCTGAAAACCCTGGTTCAATCCTTACAGCCGACAAACATTTTCACCACATTAAAAAAATTACCCTTGTGGCTCCTCCCCCACGAACTTTAGAGGCCGTGATTTGACGGCTGGTAGCTGCACTTCACGCGCATAAATATATCACTTACCGAAATCTGCTAGGCAGAGTGTCACACCCAGTAATAGGTAAAAGGCGTGATGATATATTGATTGATTTATTTTATTTTAATATCCTTGTAAGGCAATACATTACACAATTTGCAATTTCTTGTATTTCGAACTCATACAGAAAAAGCAAGTAAACAAGAAAACCTTTTGATTTACGTATTTCTGCGTAGAATACGTTTTCATAAAAGTAAGGAAAACGAATATGTAATTAAATGAAAATTTAATTTCGCTTTGCATCCTACAGCGACCGGTGTTCAATCGGGCGCGTTGCTGTGCAGCGCAGGGCGCACAGCTGGGGTCAAGTATTGTTTTTGTAATGCTAATGTCTTCCGTCTCTGAAAAGAAACATTTCAGCGCTGCAGCAAAACAATGCTAAGCTTCTCTTTTACTCTTTTCATGCCTTGTGTTTGTTTGCAACATTGGAATGTCTTACTAGCGTTGTCTATAGCAACATGTGCATTACGAGCTTTTATACAACGTTATGTACGAGTTATATAATTTATTCTGCAACGAAATAATGGATACCTTTTCACTACGTATCTGTCTATTTGGAAATTATTTTCCATCAGTGTATTTAAAAGTGTAGCAGTGGCGTACCTAGAACCTTTGATTCTAATTTTGAGAAAAACTAATTTATGTATTTAATAATATATTACAATAATCATAGCAACAACAGAAACAAAAAAATATAAACATGTTTAACGTTTATATAAATATATCATCACGCCTTCTACCCATTACTGGGTGTGGCACTCTGCCGAAACAGATCTCGTTAAGTGATATATTTTGCGTGTGAAGTGCGGTTACCAGTCGTCAAATCACGACTCCCAAAGATGTTAGTGGTGGAGGAGCCACAGGGGTAGCTTTTGAAATTATGAAAATTGTTTGTCGCCTGTGAGAATCGAACCAGGGTTCTCAGGATCCACAGGCCAACTTCATACCACTGAGCTAGTGACCCCATAACGTTTATATATCAAATAATAATTGTCAAACGCAAGGAGCAAGTCAATTCAGCGTTTTTGATGCTATATCAATGTCATTGATCAAATAGTAAGTAATTTTATATTTCTGTTTCTATTTATATAAAATTTTGTTTGGAAGTTGATTATCTGTAATAAAAATTAAAATCCCAAAATTTTAATAAATTCAGATAAATGCTGAATTACTGAAAAACTAAATTATATTGTATAACATTCATATATTCTAAATGCTGTGTATAAGAAAGTCGTGTGGTGACCACACCAGATTTTTTGAAAAGAAATCGCAATCATAAGATAATTTAATAAGCAATTTTCATACTCTAGTAGAGCTATACTCAAATTGTTTTATTCAAAGAGTGCATATATTATATGATGGAAATCTTGAAAAATAATAAAAAAAAATAAGTTCTACAACTCTTGTTTATTGGGTAGTTGACTCAGTGGTATCGAGTTGGCCTGTGAGAACTTGGTTCGATTTCCACAGCCAACAAATATTTTCACCACATTAAAATTACCCTTGAGGCTCTCCCACCACTAACATCTATGGGGGGGGCGTGATGTGACGGCTGGTAACAGCACTTCACGCGCATAAATATATTACCGTGATCTTGCTTGCAAAGTGCCACAACTAGTAATAAGTAAAGGCGTGATGATATATACTTTTTTTTTAACTTATGCTTAATTTTATATCTGCCTATAATCGCGAGTATAATATCCGGAGTAACGCAATATTTCCTTGGAGGCAATATTTCGCGACAGCATTTGAGTTTCGGACTGTTGCTGTTGCTGTAACAATGAACGAGCGAGCGTCTGAAGTATACGAGAGCAGCGCGCAGATTTCTCTGTCCCGCATGTTTCGCTCTTTATCTTCTTCGTGACGTGCCATCTTATTCTTCTTCATTTAAGTGTGGCTGACAAGGATTTGTACGGACGATTTACTGGTTATAAGTCTTAATTTTCTATTGGCTTCCACATGAACCCTTCCGCATTAAGATTGTATCAAATTGCTACCCTTAAATAACTTATGCAGTGAACGATGACCGCAGAATGGAACAAGATTCTATTCTATTTGGTTCTTTTGCTTTGTTTTTTGTCAAGAAAGAGCATTGGAAAAATATCGAAGATAAAATATTTATTAGCTATTAGCGCATTTTGTAACAGGTTTCTGATCCTTTTTCTACCATATAGACAAATTGTCAATAACGATGTGGAACTAAGTCTTAATAAAATATTTTGTGGAACTTTGACAAGTGTTGGAAAAAATATTTTTCCTTTTTTTCTTATTTTATTAAGACTTAGTTCCACATCACTATTGACAATTTGTCTTTGTTTTATTTATTCATTGACAATTTGTCTTTATATTATTTATTCCATCCCATGGGATGGCTAGCACAGTGGTATGAAATCGGCCTGTGGATCGATTCCCTGGTTCGATTCCCACAGGCGACAAATTTTCATAATTTGAAAAAGCTATCCCTGTGGCTCCTCCACCACTAACATGTTTGGGGGCCGTGATTTGACGACTGGTAACCGCACTTCACGCGCAAAATATATCACTTACCGAGATCTGCTTCAGCAGAGTGCCACACCCAGCAATGGGTAGAAGGCATGATGATATATTTATATTTATTTATTTTTATATTATTTATTCATTGCAATTCATTAGTTTGCGATTTTTGTCGGTAGATGGCACCACGGGTTGCTCCGTAGCTCTCGTGTCAAGTTACCGGCTAACATAGTTTAACATCCGTCAGTTCAGCTTAAAAAAGTATCACAATTCACTAGCCTCTAGTTGGTCTAATTGGATAGATGATCGCACCATACTGATGAGTCCGTAAGGACGAAACACGTCTATGGTTAAAGCTGAACTGACCAGCCTTTGATGATAACCTAATAAGTTGATTCAAATGTGCTGTAATTTTGTGGAACTTTGACAAGTGTTGGAAAAAATTTTTCCTTTTTTTCTTAAGAAATAACTAAAATTATTTTTAATTATTAATTTTTGTTCTTTTGAAAAATTGAAAAATGAGTATCTCAAAAACGGTAAACGATAGAACAATCTAACTAGTACACTCGCATGGAATGTTTATTTCTCACTCCTCTAAATTTCAGTATTCGTCTCCAGCTTATGCTACAAACTTTCATACTCGTGGGAAATGAGTACCATTACATGCTTGTTGTACAATATACTTTTCTTTAATTTGAAGCAATTGTATCTATGAAAAGAAAACGAAACTGAAAAGTAAATTTGATAGTCAACAAAACGTGAATGTCAAGTTGACGGCACGGGGGTGATTTAGTGTATTTATGTGGCAGAGTCCGCAGCCAGATCCGTACAACGCTTCAGATATTGTGCTACATTACTGGGGTAATTAAATTCATGGCGGATTCGTGGTTAAATTAATGTTGCATGAACGTAGAGTGGGCAATGCAGAGCCGAGTACTGAACTCCTCGACCCTCAGACCCACTTCGCTTGTAATCATATCCTGGTAGTGCCAGTGCCACTCTGATCACGGCGTGGCGTATTGTCCTAATGGACAGCGTGACCGCTAGCCAAGCCTAACTGCTATTTAAAATTACGTTTTCGTCGAAAACTGACGCGTTAAAGCTTGACAAATGAAGGCCACTTTTCTAGGTTAACGGGGCAGAAACTTTAATAGCCGATCTTTGTTGCCACTTTTCTCCGAAATTTATTGCTACTCTTTAAAACCGAAAATGGACCAAAGGGTAAAGGGGAGATCTTGTTTAGAAGTCATCTCATTAACTAACTGAGAATTACTTCTAAAATGTTAGTAAAATAAATAAATATTTCATTTATTTGGGGTGGCTAGCTCAGTGGTATAAAGTCGGCCTGTGGATCCTGACAACCCTGGTTCGATTCCCACAGGCGACAAACAATTTTCATAATTTCAAAAACTACTCCTGTGGCTCCTCCACCACTAACATCTTTGGGGGCCGTGATTTGATGACTGGCAACAACCGCACATCACGCGCAATATATATCACTTTCCGAGATCTGCTTCGGCAGAGCCACACCCAGTAAGGGGTAGAAGGCATTCACCATTTTAAAATTACCCCTGTGACTCCCCCACCACTAATATCTATGGGGGCCGTGATTTGACGGCTGGTAACCGCTCTTCACGTACAAAATATATCACTTACCGAGATCTGCTTCGGCAGAGTGCCACACACATTTTAGATAAATTATTATTTGTAGTATTTAAAATAATAATTCAGTCAATAACATATTCGAAATAATAATTAATAGTTTATTCTGAAAACGAACCACAATGCAGTCACGGTTTCACAGCAAGTAAAACAAAAAGTAGATAAAAAGTCAGAAACCGCGTATCGAAATTTTACCAGTAAAGTTAAAATATTCATATAATATATACCCTTCAAGTTTGACCTAAACCTCAATAAATATTTATTTTATTTGAACACGAAACTTTTGAGTAAAAAACTGCGTCAAAGTTAATCACATGGTCTGAATAAAATCAGAAAAGGTTATAAGCAGTACAAGAAAAGCTAGACTATTCTCAAATTGCAATTGTTGAATGTGAAAACCGTTGATTAAGTAAGCAATTACAAAAACGGGGCCAACACGATCTCAGCTTATTACAAACTCACATGACGACCTGGCCAATCAGCAGGCTTCCATTAAAGCATGCATTATTAGTAAGCTCTACAACATTTCACGTCCTTCTCACGACGTAACGGCTTCCCAAAGGAATGCACTTAATGTCACAGTTCATTTGCTGTTTGTAATATAAGGGACGCTGTATGCTCTATAATACAAGTATGCGTGCGTGCTTAATTATATACAATCTAATTAACAACCCGGCACAAGCAAATTGCTAAATATAAGAGTATATATTGTATTTTTTATGGGGTAGATGGCTCAGTGAAATCGTGTTGGGGATTTGAGAACCCGAGTCAGCCTGTGGAGCCTAAGAACCCTGGTTCGATCCCCACAGCCGACAAATCATTTTCACCAATTTAAAATTACCCCTGTGGTTCCTCCACCACTAATATCTTTGGGGGCCGTGATTTAACTGCTGGTAACCGTACTTCACGCGTCTAAATATATCACTTACCGAGATCTGCTTCGGCAGAGTGCCACACACAGTAATGGGTAAAAGGCGTGATGATATATTTATTTATTTATGCTACTATGTACAACAGGAACTTAATTCCCATTATAGTATAGGATTCGGTCTTATCGAGCCGCAGTGTAGTAGTTTATATATATAGCTTGAAAGGGAGTCGAACTCGAGTTCTTCGGATTCGAATACCGTAATGATAATCACACCACCTTACTAGTATAATTACCTCTATGACTCCCTTTTCACTAACATCTTTGAGGGTTGTGATTTGATACTGGTAACCCAATTCTATTCCTAAATCATATCACTTATTAATATCTGTTACGGCAGAGTGCCACTACTAATAATGGGTAAAAGGCATGATGATATATTTGTTTTGAATATGTATTTTTCAATTTATGAGTTTTCAATACTCCAGTGGTTAAGTAATGTTTATAATTAACTGATACATTTGACGGCTGGTAACCGCACTTCACGCGCATAATTATATCACTTACCGTGATCTGCTTCGGCAGAGTCCCATACCCAGTAATGGGTAAAAGGCTTGATCATATATTTATTTATTTAATTTATATGAAACATTAAAAACTTTATTTGTTTATTTATTTATTTATTTATTTATGATACGCTGCACAATAGGAACTTAATCCCAATTACAGTACAGGGTCAGAACCCACCGAGCTGCTGTGTGGTACATCATATATTTTTGCTTGAGGAGGATTCGAGCCCGAGATCTTCGAATTCGAATGCCATAACGGTACCCACACCACTACTGGGCCATAATCAATATTACATCAAATTAATTAGATAAAATAAAGTATTATTCGTTGCGTTAGTTTTTAATAGTAATTTATACCAAGGGTTGAAGATAATTGTTTCAATTAGAGGGGTACACAATATTTTTCTTAAGTCGGAAATTAAAATTAATCAACTTTTAATTGTAATTAATAAAAATTTTGAATGTAGGTAACCAAGAAAACAATATAACTAAAACAAAAAGCAAAGAAGGGCCGTTTCATCAACAAAAATTAATTTTGAAACATGGTTTAAATAAACAAAAATAAATCGAATGTATGATAGCAATGTCAATTATTCAATTTGACATGTAATTTTGATTTGCTTTTATTTATTTAATCAACGTTTAAAATTTAACTTTTGTTGGTGAAATCGGCCATCAGGGTCAGTTTTTCAATCACCGATTAATGTTAATCATGATTAAATAATAATGGAAACTACATACATACATACATACATATCTTCACGCTATATCCCATCAAATGGGGTAGCACGAATTCTAAAATCACTCATAAAACATTCACTCATAACATTCATCAAATAATCAGCCCACGTCAAACATTATCATCCAAACACACCACCCTCACTTCAACCACATTCATAGATCCCTCCATATAAACTCATTCATTTATCACACTCGAAATCATTCTTACATAACAAACCCTCAATCACATCCATCCAATCACTCATATTCACTATGGTTACCATTATTATTTAATCATGATTAACGTTAATCGAGAGTAAACCGTTGATTGAAAAACTGGCCCTAAGAGTTTTGGTCTACAATTGTTTTCTATATATTTCCAAATGACGTCCGAAGAGGCTACTTTTTTATCGATCGTAGGAAACAGTATACAGCTACTTTCAACTCTTGGTGGCTTGGTATACAAATAACTATTTAGTTTTAAGTTTGGTAGTCATTTATATTTTATCATTGAATATAATTTGAAAAGTAAAAAGGAAAGGTATTTAAAAAAAATCAACGGATGATTATACGCAGAATATTTATTTTCATAGAAAACAATTAAATGATATATCTATATTTTGTAAAAATATTATTATGCATACTTATTAATAAAATTGGACGATTATAACGACTTATTATTTAAACAAATAACTTAATATCTAATGTATGGAAAATTCGTAATGAACATGAAATTTATAAAATGAAAATGAATTTGAAATCTAAATGGACTTGATGCGCTCCTCAATAACGTGTTTGATGTTAGGAGGCATCCGACACGAGTCCTGCAGGATGGTACTTCCAGTAGAAACAGGACTCATTTCCTGTTCAGCTTCGCCCAATATTCTGTCAAACACTTTTATAAATTCATCGACGTTGGCACGAGTAAATACCATCGGTGGCTTTAGTTTGATAACATTGCAGTCTGGACCGTCTGCGCTCAGAAGAATATGCTCGTTCTTCATCCTGAACATAAAAAAATCAAATTATTACATAGACTTTTTTTATCTCCGGATAAAGTTTTCAATAAGTATCAACGGGATAAATAAAAATACTTCGTATCGAAATCATAGTGCAAACGGCAATAATGATGTTGAATACCATTTTCTGATGCGATATAAACCATCTGAAGGAAGAATGACACTTTCTCCACGAAGTATACATTTATTAGAAAGTAAAATTATAAATTTAGATAAGATTTGTATAAACATGTATCTTCACATAGCTCTAAACTATACAGGGTGTTAAAAAAGTTCCGGGACGGTGAAATATCTCGAGAAAAACACATCGAATCAAGAAACCAAAAAACACGTGTTTCATATTTTGCAAAAACCTATCTAAGCACACCAAACACAAACCCCCAACCCCCACCCCCAGGGGGTGGGGCGGGGGGCAACGTTGAAACCTTAAATGGGAATCCCCATTTTTTATTACAGATTCGTATTCTGCGAAAAAAAATAAGTTAATTTTATCTGAAACTTTTTTTCCAATTCGGAATAGATGGCGCTCTAAAAGCAAAAATAAGTTTTGACATGATTCTGAAAGAAAAGTAAAAAACGGTCTAATATCACAAGAAATAAACATTGAATCAAATAAACAAATCAACATAATCACAAGTAGCCACAAGCCTTTTTTTGCAAAATATGAAACACGTGTTTTTTGGTTTCTTGATTCGATGTGTATTTCTCGAGATATTTCACCGTCCCGGAACTTTTTTAACACCCTGTATATTAATTAGATAAGATTTATTACTCTCTTGACCGATGTGAACTAGATGTCACTACTGCTAAATTATTCCGTTGTTTTGCAATTGCATGGTACTGGCTTTACTTTTCTTCCCTAGAGAACAAAAGTGTATTTTCTGACAGGGTCGTGAAAAAGTAATTTTTACAATACTTGTTCTGTAAGTTATCTATTAATGACAAAATTTAAACAGTAAGTGCAACTTTTATTGTACAGTGGTTTCCAGGATTATATCAGGACTTTAATATTTACTTACTATTCACGATGGGCAGTAAGTAAATATTACATATGTTTATTTTGACAACAATTTGACAGCTGTCAATGTTAAAACTTATTTTTCTTTTTATAAGAATTTGTTGATTGACAATTTGTCTGTTGGTAATTATTAGAAATAATTTTTGAAAAAGCAATGAGCGTTCGCCGGGATTGAAAGGTTCTGGGTTCAAATCCCGACAAACGCTCATTGCTTTTTCAAAAATTATTTCTATTTTTCTTTTTCTTCTATTTGTGCAAGTATTGTAAAACATAGCTTACTAATCTCGAACTGTAAGTTTTAGGTCGTGAATGTTTAGGAAATCTCGACCCTTCGGGCCTCGATTTCCCAAACTACATTCTTGACCTAAAAACTGTCATTTACAGTTCTTGGTATGTAATATACTATTACAGCATTAATATTAAACGTCATTAATAAAATATCAGAACCTTTCTTTTCATGCGTAAAGAAACTTTTTTTTTTTAATTTTTGCTAAAGTAATATCTGGACATTTCCTATTTTTAGTTAATCTTTCTCATTTATTAAATAAATAATTGAATAAAACTATATAACTTACGTGGTAACAACTTGTTTGGCAAGAGTGGGTGCTGGCGTTCTCGATTCGCGGTCCATTACCAACTCAATGCCGACAAATAATCCAACTCCACGAATATCTCCAATATGTTTATGTTTTTTCTCCAAATTTTCGCACTTCTCTAGTAAGTAATCGCCCACATCAATGGCGTTTTCGCGCAACTTGTCTTTCTTAATGACATCAAGAACTGCGTTTGCGATAGCACAAGATACTGGATTGCCTCCATACTGAAAATAATAATCATTATTATTATTATATTATTATCTATTTATTAATGTCATTCTAATTTTGATATGCTATAAAAAATATATATATATATATCATCACGCCTTCTACCCATTACTGGGTGTGGCACTCTGCTGAAGCAGATCTCGGTAAGTAATATATTTTGCGCGTGAAGTGCGGTTACCAGTCGTCAAATCACGGCCCCCAAACATGTTAGTGGTGGAAGAGCCACAGGGATAGCTTTTTCAAATTATAAAAATTTGTCACCTGTGGGAATCGAACCAGGGACCTCAGGATCCACAGGCCGACTTCATACCACTGAGCTAGCCATCCCATCTATATGCTATCTGGGGTGAAATTTAGAAATATATTGAATATTACAATATAAAAGCTATGGCAATTTTGATTAATATTATAAAAACTGAAAATTTTACAATCGTAAAAGTATACCAAAAATATGTTGCATATTATTTTTCTATGATCGCGAACTATCATTTTTTCATATATAATTATTTTAATAAATTATGAACGTTTATTGCTTGATTATGATGTGATTTAAGGTTTGATTGTGATAAATGATTTCGAGTATAATAAATGATTGAGTTTATATGGAGTGATCTATAAATGTGGTTTGAGTGAGGCTGATGTGTTCGGATGATAATGTTTGACGACGGCTGATTATTTGATGAATGTAATTAGTGAATATTTTATGAGTGATTTTAGGGTTCGTGCTACCCCATTTGTTGGGATATAGCGTGAAGATATGTATGTATGTATGTATGTTTATTTATTTATTTCATTTCTAATTGTACAAATAACTATTTTTACTCATTTTGAATGAATCAACTTTGTAACTCGATCGTAGAAAAAAATATTTTAGGTATAAAGTGCACAAAATGCTTTTACTGCCCTTGTGAATACGTTAATCGTGGTCTATAATATCTTGACTTTTGTGATAAACGATCTCCACAAATAAATAAAATATATACAGCTGTATCATGTAACACATCGTTAATAATACGCGACATCGATAACTTTTTTTAGCTTTGGCAACATCGGTTTCGGTTTGACGTTTGTCAAATTTTTATTCATATGAATACAAAATTGACAAACGTCAAAATATATCGACGTCGCTTATTTTTAAAGATATGTTACATGATACAGCCGATTATACCATAAAACATAAATCATACCGTATTAAAATATTCAACACCAGTTTTCCTAAAACTCTCTGCAATTTCTTGCGTGGTAACAACAGCAGCAACCGGATGTCCATTCCCCATAGGTTTCCCCATCGTAACAATATCTGGTACAACATCTTCCCCTTGTAGTTCATACGCCCACCAGTGACGCCCCACGCGTCCATAGCCCACCTGGACCTCGTCAGCGATGCATACACCACCAGCAGCGCGTACGTGGTGGTATACGTCGCGTAGGTATCCTGGTGGTGGTATGATCTGTCCACCACAGCTTTGTAAACTTTCGGCGATGTAAGCGCAAACGCCGCGACCTGCTTCTTGCACCTGCTCGCAGATGGCGCCCACCTCGGCACCGTAGAGGAGTCCGAAGTCTTGTCCTGGGTGGGTCGATGTGCGGTATTTGCCGCGGTATGTGTCTGGACACGATGCCTGCAATTAATAAACAGATTCTTAATAACACCCAGCTTATTTTGATTTTTAATTCCGGTTTTAGCTTGTAAATTATTTTTTATTGAAATCAATTTAGAAATGTTGTAAATATAGAAGCATAGTACATAAAATGGTAGTCATAATTACAATATGCTATATTAAGGTAGTACTAGTGTGACGGTGGCGCCATCGGTTGTCGAATGGCGAAACTGACGCCCAAAAAAATATAAAAATTGAATAAAATAAGTGTTTTATACCTATTATGATTTGAATATCATGAATTGTTAACAGGTTGTTGGTCTAGTAAATTTTCAAATACCATATCACCGTGTGGTGTTGCCATTATAAATTGGGATTCTTAATTATCCGTTAAAAACAAGGTTTGCATGGCTATATATCCATTACTAAACGATAAAAAACTTTCTCCTTCTGATACAATATACATGGATAGTTCTAGAACATCATACTAGTTTTTCAAATGAAACTACAAAATTTTAGAGGTACACAAACCAAATATGTACGATTCTGAGTGATGGTCACCGTAAGCCCCGTGTATAAGAACTCAACTTTACAAGCGAATATATTTGTTCACAGACGATGAATGTGTTTCATATTTTAACAGGATGCATATGACTATCCAATATTTACGTGCGCCAAATTTCATTTAGATCTGCAAAAAAAATGTTCACGCTAGTACTACCTTAACAAACATATTCTTTCCTATCATTGTCCGGGAATATATCACTTTTTCTACTAGTTACACAATATACTATTCCGGGCTTAACTTCCCATATAAAATAATAAAAATCCACTTACCAAGTGAACATGATCCGGTTTGCCGGGTCCTCCAGGTAGATTGAACTTGTAATGCGAAATATCAATCAGCGATGTAAGATGGCCATGGTAGGCACTGGAAAAATACACCACTGAATGCTACCAACCAATCCTTGAAAACACTCGCCACACAGCTGACCCGGCTTCGAACCTGAGCTCAGGATATCACGCAACAAACAACCATAACAAAACCACATGTCTGCAACCACTAACAACGCCGATAACAAACAATCACGCTGAAATGAATGAGAGTGAGTACAGTACAGAATGAACATCATTCTCTGCTTCGTGTTTGGTGAACGCTGCTGCAGGCAAACTAACGCCTGCTGATTCAACGCGATGATGATCTCTGGAAACTTCTTTAGCTCTTCGACATGATTATATTAGGCATTATACTGAAAGAGAAAAATTCAAAGAGCCAGATTAGAAAATATTCGTTCGCAATTTGGTGACTATCACTATAAAGGAACACATGCAATAAAAATATAATTTTATACTAATAGCCGGTCTTGTCAAATTCTTAAATGCACATTGTTGATAAATCAATATTGCTCAACTAAATTACAGGAAATTTTAATCATATTCAACTCGAAATTTATAAAAATAGAACTTAAAAATATATTGATAAATTACATTTATTAACAAAGACGGCTAGAAATATTTTATAGAGCGATAATCAAAAGTAATGAAATCAAAAAAACGATTTTAAAATAACAAATAATTATTTTATATTATTCATTATACAGACTATCTCATTACGTATGCACGAAACTTTATTGAGTTATAAAATTTAAAATCTCTTATGAAAGTAAAAATCCTTGTAAAATACATTTAAAAAAAAAATGTTATATTTAAACCATTTTGTAGATAGCATTGAGAAGTATATATATTAGCGTGTCCGTTATTTTGGCAAAGTCGGAAATTTGATGCTCTCACCCTCCAAAACTACTCAGAAAAAATAAAAAAAAAAATTGAGCCATCATAGCAGGTCCGAAAAATGACGTTAACACGTGCCTGTAGAGGGGTCAAAATTTACATGTAGTTTAAATGGGGAAAATGCCTATTTTGATACTTTTATGTATAACTATGTTTAAGCTAAAAATATTTCAAGATAACTACCGGAAAGCTAATAAAATAAGCTTTCAAGCAGACTTAAATGCAAGTCATTTGAATAAAAATTGACGGCGTAGCTTGAACATATAAAAAGTTATACATAAAAGTATCAAAAAAGGCATTTTCCCCATTTAAACTACATGTAAATTTTGACCCCTCTACAGGCACGTGTTAACGTAATTTTTCGGACCTGCTATGAAGGCTCAATTTTTTTTTTCTGAGTATTTTTAGAGGGTGAGAGCATCAAAATTCCGACTTTGTCAAAATAACGGACACCCTAATATATATAGTCCAACTTTGAAAGTTCTGTGCCAAACTACACAGTATGTCCCAAAAATAACGAAACTTTTAATTTAAATCATAGAACACGTAGCGCAATCTACTCAACATACATATTGTTAGAAAGATACATCTTTCCTCTTTGGAACGCACACAATTTCATGCAATTACGTAACAGTTTAATAATTTACGCGCATTTTAATGATAGTAGTTTTTTTGTTTATGTTGTAAAAATACAATGGAACAACGAGCAAATATTAAATTTTGTGTTAAACTTGAGAATAAATTTGCTGAGACATACGAATTGATGAAAAAAGTTTATGGTGATGATTGTTTAACTCGTTCACAAGTTAATAAGTGGTTTGCAAAATTTAAAAATGGTGGTGAAGATTTAAATGATGATGAAAGATCTGGACGTCCAAATGCCGGAAATCGTGCTGAATATATTTAAATCTAGGGCGATCGTAGATTAGGTGGTTTAAAACATATGTCCGTAGTTCATAGATCCCAGGTTCAAATTCTGGTTGTATTCCAGTTTTTCTCTTTAAATTCATTTTAATAACCCATTATAATTTTGTGCATATATATAGAAACACCCTGTATTATATAAAAAGTGATGATATCTTCATCTATATTAGTATTTTTATTTTGAAATAAGAAAACATATTGAGAATCGCTGCATCTAAGCATTCTATAATTTAAAAACTAAACAAATAAAACCTTATCAAAATTCAAATATAAATAACAAAAGCAATAATACAATTGATGCATGATACGATAGTAGTTTTCCACTAGAAATATAAGCAATGAGTAATATAACACTAATATAATTTTCGTCAACATAAACTGTCATTCTACATTCATTAAAACAACACTAAGCGCTACACAAAATAAGGAAAATGCTCTTACTGTTCCAGTGTGATAATGTCTTTATTTCCAGTGTGGATCTGCGCAAGACGAATGGCGAGATCGTTGGCCTCAGAGCCAGAGTTGACGAAGAAGCAAACAGATAACTTTTCAGGGAAGAGACTGATTAGCTTCTCCGCGTAGACCACCAGGTTGTCGTGCAGAAAACGGTTGTTGGTATTCAGAACGGACATTTGGGCGATGCCTGCGGCGACGACGTCCGGGTGACAGTGACCAACTAAGAAACATTTATAATAAATAACTTTTTAAAATCATAACAAAAAAATAGGTACAATCACTTTGGAATTAATTGTATTTATTAGCACTAGGGTTCGAAATGTACGGTTTCGGTTCATAAAATAAATAAATACAAATATATCATCACGCCTTTACCCATTACTCGGTGTGGCATTCTGCCGAAGTAGATCTTAATAAGTGATATATTTATGCGCGTGAAGTACAGTTATCAGTCGTCAAATCACGGCCCCTTAAGATGTTAGTGGAGAAGGAGCCACAATTTTAATGTGATGAAAATTTTTTGTCGGCTGTGGGAATTGAACCGGGGTTCTCAGGATCCACAGGCCGACTCGATACCACTGAGCCACTACCTCAAAAAATAATTATAGCAAATATTGTTCCGCATGAAGAAATGTTGTCATAGTAACTTATTTTTATCAATAGGCGCATACCATAGCTGTATTCCATTTGCCATTTGGTTCACTTAAATCAGTTCAGATGAATTAGACAACATGACTAATGAACTGAACTAAGCGAACTGATACACTTATTGGGGTGAATTACTTTAAAGTAAATTAGAACCAGTAATTCTACTACTGGAGATAAAGTCAGCGAAGTAATCCAGCGAAATAAATAAGTGATCTGGTTCAGTAAATATAAGTTAAATCTGATCAAAATGGGAAATGGAATTCGCCTCATATGCCATTTAGATCAGATCTAACTTACATATGGGATGGCTAGCACAGTGGTATGAAGTCGGCCTGTGGATCCTGAGGTCCCTGGTTCGATTCCCACAGGTGACAAATTTTCATAATTTGAAAAAAGCTATCCCTGTGGCTCCTCCACCACTAACATGTTTGGGGGCCGTGATTTGACGACTGGTAACCGCACTTCACGCGCAAAATATATCACTTACCGAGATCAGCATTAGCAGAGTGCCACACCCAGTAATGGGTAGAAGGCGTGATGATATATTTATTTATTTATTTATTATAACTTACATTTACTGATCCAGATCACTTATTTATTTCACTGGAACCACAGGGATAATTTTAATGTGGTGAAAAACGTTTGTTATGGGAATCAAACTCGGGTTCACTGATCCACAGCCTGACTCGATACCACTGACCCACTTACATTAAAGTAAATAATATCTGGATATAATCACTAGGACAAACTAATATTATGTATAAGAAATAGTAAGTCACATGAACTAATAATTAATAGAATGTAATTCTTACCATGGGCAACATTGTTGATACAATCCAAGTAGGCATTATCTTTTTCATCAAACATGTACTGGGCTTTAGCTCTCACTATCTTCAGTGGATCTTCACGGAAAAATAGTTGACATGATTTTCTGCAAAGAGAAATGACCTATAATTAGGATTTTGTTTTGAAACTTATTTTACAATAAAAATGAAATTAAGAACACATATTTTATTATCTTTATGTATACTGCGATATGATTATATTGCGGAAATAATTACTACAGATGTTTCCACATTTTATTAGGAAATACTAAAAATATAACTGATAACTTTTAAACTTTTATGTTAGTATGTACTATTTTATTATCAAATAAACAAATTAATGGTAGAATTCTGTGATAAATTTATAACTTTATATATCCGTAAATATGTAAATAATAAACAAAGCCACATCATTATTTGTTGATAAGTAGAACACATTTTGTTACAGATTTATGGATCTAACAAAACCATAGATTTGCACAGAATTTGATCAATAATCTGTTCACAGATAATAACTTACATATAGTTACATTTTCGTAATTAATATAACATGTGATATGATAATTGCCGATAATATTTTGACATGTATTATGAGTTGTACAATGAATTTAAATTCATGTCAAAATATTATCTGACAATTATCATAATACGAGATTTTACGTAAGAATTTAACAAGCATAATCTTGATTTTTTTTGGTATTTTTGGAACGTTCTTTTCAATTTTAATAAAAATTTCTTCTGTAGAAACATTTTCCAAATGAGAATTTGACATTTCGATAGATTATTTTCAATGGGCATTTAGGAAAATTACATTTATTTATTGGTAACAAAGGATGATTTAATTACAGTGGAGAATTATTACTTACTAATTTCACTAGCAACAAAATTAACTAAATAGCTTTAATTTCATTGGTTCATTTTTAAACAAATTCGTGATGCTATTGGTTCTCATATATACGCGGCAAATTCTCAATTATATATGCAATAGTAAAATAAATTTAAGTATTTTTTTGCTACCCTGTACAACAGTAACGTAATTCCAATTACAGTACCGTGGACCTATAACATATAGTAAAATCCGTACCACTCAGACCTAGTCGTATTTACGAGATATGAACTCTTAAATTTGTTTATTGTGTTCACTTCGATTGTCTAATAGAATTTAATATCTCTTAACTTGCCGAAGATTTAAAATCAAGACACAAATACAAAAGATAATAGAATCGTGGGTTTAAACACTTTGTTTGGCCCTAGGTACGTAAACAAAATGACAAACATTGTCACTATATTAATACTACTCCTGTGGTTCCCCCTCCACTGACATCTTTGGGGGCCGTGATTTGACGGGTAGAAGGCGTGATGATATATTTATTTATTTATTTTTATTTGTAAATACTTGATGTTGCAAAATATCATTTTGACGTAAAATAAACCTACTTTAATCTTTAGAATTAAAAATGAAATGTTCTTTTGTTACGCATAAAATATTGTATGTACCACGGGTAAAATTAGCATTTCTGACCCTAAGCATGTCATTAACCCTCGGCGGTTTGCACCTCGTGCTAATAATCATGCCACGGGTCAGAAACGCCTGTTTTCACCCTTGATACATAAATAACTTTTACCTACTATATAGAAGTATTCTGTAACAAAAATTGCTAAGTATAGCAATTGCTAATACCCCAAACAACAATGGTTGCTAGGAAGGTTGATATCAAAAGATTATGGTAGCAATTGCTATACTTATACTGGGTAGCAAGAAAAAAATTAAGAGTTCTGTAGTTAAAGAATTGTTTATCTAGCAACAGAATCAATAGGGATTTTCTGAAACTTATTGAACCGTTAGTTGCTATTGAACCGATAAAATTCTCATGCAATCCAGCTTGAGCATTTTTTTGTTACAGAATAGATCCAATAGCTTAAAATAATCTACAAACATTATTAAATATACTACAGAATTACTTAGAACTTAATACTAATCTTGCGATTTGAAAATTATCTATTGTAGAATTCTATCATGAACTTGAATGATAAAACAAATGTGAATGACTATAAACTGAGATTATAACTGAAAAATGCATTCTTACCCAATGTACTTTTCTCTGAGAGCAATGGTGTCTTTCTTGGACATCTGCTCCATGGCTGCAGAAGATGACATCGTAGGTAGTTGCGGAAGAATCTGCAGCTCACGCCACAACGACGCGATAGAACTGAACTTAGAGGAAAGAACTACCATGACGTCAATATATACTCGCAATTCGCACGCAGCATGCGCGGGAAAGCGTTGCGCGTTTGTTATCTCGTTCAATGAACAGAGCAGGATTTAGGTATTTTGTACAGAAAATGATAACTCTGCATTAATTTTAAAATACTTTCAAGCTAAAGTTGTTTTAAATAAATTTAGGGTCTATTTTAGTTATTGCGTATTTTGTGATAAACATTACCGTTTCACGAAATAAAAATAAAAACTTAAAAATACTGATCAATCAAGTTGTGGTACCACTGGTTGTATATAGCTCATTACCGAACTTAACCTTATTTTTTTTGGTTAAAAGTTTAAATATAAATTTTCAATCCAATTTCTCAACGCGTTCTGAAGTTATCCTGATTACAGATAGACTGACAAACCGACATCTCTAGAATACCACATACTTTATTTTTGGATGTTTCAAATAAACTGCTCTATAGGCAAAAACCAAGGTCGTGGTACCAGTTTATGTATTTTGGGTTCATAATAAATAAATATATCATCACGCTTTCTACCCATTACTGGGTGTGGCACTATGCCGAAGCAGATCTCGGTAAGTAATAAATGTTTAAACTGGCAAATAAGAACATAAAGTAAATAAAATAAATATATCATCACGCCTTCTACCCATTACTGGGTGTGGCACTCTGCCGAAGCAGATCTCGGTAAGTGATATATTTTACGCGTGAAGTGTGGTTACCAGTCGTCAAATCACGGCCCCCAAAGATGTTAGTGGTGGAGGAGCCACAGAGGTAGTTTTTTTTGAAAATTATGAAAATTGTTTGTCGTCTGTGGGAATCGATCCAGGATTCTCAGGATCCACAGGCCGACTTCATACCACTGAGCTAGCCAGCCCATTGAACATAAAGTAAAATAGTATATACAAAAAATTAACTTCGTAGAAAGAATACGGTTGTATTTTTTTGACAATTTGACAAAAAGATATGAAATTATATAGTACAGATATTATTTTTAAACATCCTTGACTAGTTCAAGTTCATCTGACGAGAGTATAACAAATAACGGAAATCAGTTCATTAACTACTACTAAATATAAATATGACCTAGGTAAAAATAAAATATTGTTTGTTTCGCTGTTGTATAATACCTCACCCAGCATGCCACGTGCCACGTGCCAGATTCCTTATAATATTCTATTTAAAATAATAAACAAACCGTCATTTATACAGGCATTGTATTTTTTATAGGGTAGGTGGCTCAGTGGTATCGAGTCAGTCTGTGGGTTCTAAGAACCCAGGTTCGATCCCCACAGCCGACAAATATTTTCACCAATTTAAAAATTATCCCTGTAGCTCCCCCACCTCTAACATCTTTGGGGGCCGTGATTTTACGGCTGGTTACGTGCATAAATATATCACTTACCGAGATCTGCTTCGACAGAGTGCTATACCCAGCAATAGGTAAAGGCATGATGATATATTTATTTTTATTTATATTTATTTATTGTATTTTTGATTATATTTGAAAATTTTAAACTGTTTTTTTACGAAATAATTAATTTACTTCATACTTGGAAATAAGAATCCTGTTTATATAAAATATTTATATTAAATTGTTTATTTTTGCAAGAAAGTAGAATAATAGTTATTTATGTACCAAGGGTGAAAACAGGTCCTGCGCCTCGTGCTAATAACATGCTCAGGGTCAGAAACGTTAATTTCACCCGTGGTACATACAATATTTTATGCACAACAAAATAACATTTAATTATATGTTTAAAAAATTGAAATATGTACATAGGTTATATGTTAAAATGATATTTTATAAAATAAAATATTCACAATAAACAAAAATTGTCATTTTATTTATGTATCCATAGGAATAATTTTTTATGACCCTAGGGCTAAAAACAAGTATTTTGCCCGCTTTTTAGAGCTAAAACACACGAATTTCGGCCCGGTTGTGCATAAAATTTATTTTATACTCTGTTCCAGTTAAGAATGGCGTAGATGGCACTGTGTACGCGGCCGGTTTGAATTATTCAGGTTTATTTATTTATTTATTTATTTTTGCTACTCTGCACAACAGGAATTTAATCCCAATTACAGTACAGGGTCCTGATTCACCGAGCCGTATTATGATATTTAATTTATTTTTAGCTTGAGGGGAATTCGAACTCTGGATCTCCGGATTCGAATACTATAACGCTACCTACACCACTGTACTTTGTTAAACAATGAAGTATAATAATTAATTTACAGCACAAATTAGATATTATATGTATTACACCTGAATTAAAATACTTATTTAATTGGAAGCTAATATCAGACTTTACATGACGTAATTTTTTTCATTTGTGAACTTCGTTTGTATTTCGACCAATCAGAGGACAAAACTGATTGTCTCTATCTAACATGATAATCCATTCTTAACTGAAATAGTGCAATCTAGATAAAAATTAAACTTATTAATTTATTTTTATAATATCAATAAAGTTGAGTACAATTATGATTTTTTTGTCATTCGTAAGATCATGATTACTGATATAATCCTAACAAACACTTGGTATCATGATTTATCCAGTAAGTAGGATAAGCGATGAGCAATTATTTTCTTATTCCAATTTTAGATAGCAACAAAAAAATATGAACATATATCATGTGCCTATACAAAAATATTTACTTACATTATTTCAAAACATATTTTTATAGAACATTTCATATTACAGCAATTTTTCATGACGCAAATAAATATTACGAAATCTTAAAAAAAAACATAATTAATTAATTTACGAATAATAAACTTTTATAATTAATTACTTTATCTGATTGTTTTGCCAATCCATATTCCACTAACAGTCAACAATTTAAAATAAATTAAAATAAATATATCATCACGCCTTCTACCCATTACTAGGTGTGGCACCCTGCCGTGGCAATTCTCGGTAAGTGATATGTTTTGCACGTGAAGTGCGGTTACCGGTCGTCATATCACGGCCCCCAAATATGTTAGTGAAGGGAGAGCTATAGGGGTAGTTTCAAAATAAAATATAAATAAATACAGCATCACTCCTTTTTTCCATTACTGGGTGTGGCACTCTGCCGAAGCAAATGTCGGTAAGTGATATATTTATACGAGTGAAATGCAGTTACCAGCCGTCAAATAACGGCCCCCAAAGATGTTAATGGTGGGAGAGCCACATAGGTAATTTTAATTTAGTGAAAATGTTTGTCGGCTGTGGAGATTGAACCGGGGTTCTCGATCCAGAGGCCGAGTCGATACCACTGAGCCATTACCTCATAGGGGTAGTTTTAATATGGTGCAAATTGTTTGTCGACTGTGGGAATCGAACTCGGGTTCTCGATCCACAGGCCGAGTCGACACCACTGAGCTATTACCCTATAAGAGTAGTTTTAATATTAAAAATCGTTTGTCGGTTGTGGGAATCGAACCCGGGTTCTCGATTCACAAGGCCGACTTGATATCACTGAACCACCTACCCCATAAAGAATTATAATAAAAAAAAATATATCATCACGCCTTCTACCCATTACTGGGTGTGGCACTCAGCTGAAGCAGATCTAAGTAAGTGATATTTTTATGCGCGTGAAGTGCGGTTACCAGCCGTCAAATCACGGCCCCCAACGATGTTAGTGGTGGAGGAGCCACAGGGGTAATTTTAAATTGGTGAAAATATTTTGTCGGCTGTGGGGATCGAACCAGGGTTCTTAGGATCCACAAGGCCGACTTAATACCACTGAGCCATTACCCCATAGAATTATAAAGACAAGAATTGGGGCTCCACCAGGATTTGAACCAATAAAATAAGATTTTTTAATAGATAACAGTGAAGTGAATTTATCATCATTGAGGAATAATTAAAAAAAAACAAAAATGGTTGTTGATAAAGTGCGTCAAGTCATTTAAGATCTATACAAGAATGTCGGAATGCACTGGTTAATAAATTTTCATGCAAGTATGCATTTAATAAAAATGAAACGACATAGTTACATTTTGAAATTGAAACCAAGGGCATTTCACATACGTCAGCGAATATTTACTTTGGCATTCAAAAAATTAACACAAACAAATGTGATAGTAGATAACATGTCGCCTGATGGTTTCACAAAATAAAGAATTGTCATCCCACCACAGTTATCTTTATTAACTGACCTACGTCATTTAGCTGGATATCTACAAAATCAGCTATTATATTTAAATTATACATTTCCATAATTGATTAAGCCGGTAAAAGTACTTCAGCACCTATACGGCTGTATCATGTAACACATCGTTAATAATAAGCGACATCGATAACTTTTTTTAGCTTTGGCAACATCGGTTTCGTTTTGACGTTTGTCAAATTTTTATTCATATAAATACAAATTTGACAAAACCGGTGATGCCAAAGCTTGTAAAATTTATCGACGTCGCTTATTATTAAAGATATGTTACATGATACAGCCGATAATCATTTTCAAATCTACATGTAATCAGATTCATGCGTATCAACACATATTGTCAAATCTCATTCAAATCTGAGAATGAGATAATCGATATATTCAATAATTATTGTTCGTCAATCTGATTATAAATATAATATACTCATTTATTAATTCTAAAAATAAGAAGAATAAAAGTAGGATTACGATATATCACAACAATAAAAATAATATATATTTTTTATTTATTATTTAATAATTATTATTTATGTACCAAGGGTGAAAAGAGGCGTTTCTGGCCTGTGGCATGATTATTAACACGAGGCGCAAAGTGCCGAGGGCTAATGACATGCTCAAGGTCAGAAACGCTAATTTCACCCGTGGTACATACAATATTTTATGCACAACAAAATAACATTTAATTATATGTATGAGGAACAGACGTGCTTGTATGAAAGGAATTATGAATGTGGATGAATCTAAAGTGGTGTGTCAGAATAGGAACGTTTGACGAAGATTAATTGCGGAATGAATCTGATGATTTCAGAAAAGTGCAGGATTTTTAGTTTTGTTGTTTAGTAATTTGATTAGAGTGTTTACCTGCAATTGTGTGAAATTCACTTTCAAAAACAAGCGCAGGGATGATAACTATCGTATAAATGGAATTGTTAGTGAAAAAATTAAGTTTGCACAAATTTCTTAAGTGAGATTCAAGTCAAGATACACTGATAATTTCATAGCAATGAACGCTTGCATTTATTTACATTAAACAAACTTTTAATTCAAAATATAAGTATAATTACTAAGTGAAATTTCGCTTAATTTCGGAGCTATGAATGACCTAAAATAAATTATATAAATTAAATAAACTACGAACTGAATACTTGACGCTGTATAAACCAAGGTATCACTTAGTAATCACAAAATACGCAATCAATTTAATATTCGAGATTACTACAAACATATGCGATCAACAATTCTCATTACATGATTAAAATTTACTTACATAAACTCAGGACAATAAACTTCACAAAATAACAAAGCGATCGAAAAAGGCTCTTAAACTGTGCAGGCTCTTTGACCATTTCACAAAGATAGCCAAAATGCAAGTGGTTGCACCGCCCATGGTTCGAACACTTTTTACTTAAGGGATGAAATAGTGGTTCTCAAAATAACTCTAGCTCTGCACTACCCTCTTGAAAGAACCTGGTTTACGTTTAACACAAACTTATTGACATCCGCTGACAGGGCGGGAACAAACTAAAATTCTAAGAATTGTGGAATTTTCCACTGAACCATCAACCTTTTTATTTACTTTAAATATCTATTCGAATAGTATTTTGTCGTAATAAACGCAACTGCCATTTTTACAAAAACTACAATCGTATCAAAAATTACATTTGTAATAATTAATATTTGAACACATTATTCTACTAACAGAACTTTTTAAGTATGAACGAGTAGTTTATATTTTGGTACAAATTTGCCATATATTAATTGGGTTGAAGAACCCAATATCGAAACAGACAATTTTAATTTTCAAAAACTGATTTTCTATCTTAAATGATTATATTACGAGACACACTGTATGTAAATATTACACACTCAGCAATTAGCAACAACGTAGTGGTTAAAATATAATCTGGAAAATGCGAATGACCTAATATGTAGATACAGTATGCCATAATTCTAAATTTAATAACTTTATCATGTAGGTAAACATCATTTTATATTTAAAGTAGCGAAAGTTAAAACAATATTGTTTAACTGATAAATAAACATTAGTGTTTATGAAAATTTATCGCAGATTAATGAGTAAATAGACTTAGTAAATAAAATATAAACCAAATCATCTACACAAATGATAATTACAATATTTTGAAACAGTCAATACGTAATTGTAATGTAATAATGTTAAATAAACTGTTATAATTTTAATTATTTTCGGATACACGTGCGTAAACAAACACGTGACGGAATTTATAAACACGTGAATGTATCGTGAATTGTGTTGCTATATTTCCATAGTATAATGCTCTGTATTAACTTAAAAAAAAACTGATAAGATAAGAAGTTATGTCAGTGTATCTAAATATTAATTTATTACATTTATAAATTCTTTCAACTCTTTTATATTTTGACAATAACAATTCCAAAATCAAATAAGGGCATAAAGCTATTTATATAACAAGTGCGCGAAGATATACTTTGCACATGAGCGCAATTTTAATTTGCACGAACGGTGCAAATGACGCCTTCGTGCACGAATTTTGTACAATGCATTTTATAACGAGCAAAAATTATAGGTATAACTAAAAAATAAAAAAAAATATATCATCACGCCTTCTACCCATTACTTGGTATGGCACTCTGCCGAAGCAGATCTCGGTAAGTGATATATTTTGCGCGTGAAGTGCGGTTACCAGTCGTCAAATCACGGCCTCCAAAGATGTTAGTGGTGGAGGAGCCAGAGAGATAGTTTTTTTTTTTTTAAATGATGAAAATTGTTTGTCGTCTGTGGGAATCGAACCAGGGTTCTCAGGATCCACAGGCCGACTTCATACCACTGAGCTAGCCATTATATAACTGATAGTGAGAAAAGTTATTAAATTTGAAGCGTGAATTTATACATACATACATACATATCTTCACGCTATATCCCAACAAATGGGGTAGCATGAACCCTAAAATCACTCATAAAACATTCACTCATCACATTCATCAAACAATCAGCCCTCGTCAAACATTTTCATCCAAACAAACCACCCTCACTTCAATCACATTCATAGATCACTCCATATAAACTCATTCATTTATTTACACTCGATATCATCACACAACAAACCTTCAATCACATCATTTCTATTCACTTATCATTCATTTTCTTTCTTCAACGTCTAAAAGATTTTACGTCAAAAAAGACGAGTTTCAAAATAAATATTTATGGTTTCAAACCTTGCTAACTTTAATTGTACGTACTTCCGAATGATTCAGATTCAGCTCTTCTGTAAATTAATTGAGATTAATGGATGACTTTGATTGAAGGTTTGTTGAGTGAATGAAATATGGCACGAGCTTGTATGAAAAGAATTATGAATGTGGATGATGACTGTTTCATGTGACATATTGAGATGGTATGTATGTATGTATGTTCTTGTACAGCATCACCGATGCCAATGACATCTCCTGCTGTTCAAAATGCAACTGGATATTTATATTTTAAGTTGATATTTGAGGTTCTTATTTTTTCAAGTATTTCTTTTAAATTATTTTGAATATGTTTATATAGATAATATAGATATGTGTAAAAAAAGTAAATACCAGGTATATGAGTATTTTTTTAGACATGTTAAATATTTGATGTCAGAGTATAAGGACATAATAATTCCTATCTTATAGTTTTATAAGAATTTTGTTAAATAGAGTATTGCAAATATCTTGTATCGTATATATAAAATAAATAAATAAATATATCATCACGCCTTCTACCCATTACTGGGTGTGGCATTCTGCCGAAGCAGATCTCAGAAAATAATATATTTTGCGCGTAAAGTGCGGTTACCAATCGTCAAATCACGGCCCCCAAAGATGTTAGTGGTGGTGGAGCCACAGGGGTAGTTTTTGAAATTATGAAAATTGTTTGTTGCCTGTGGGAATCGAACCAGGGTTCTCAGGATCCACAGGCTGACTTCATACCACTGAGCTAACCACCCCATATCGTATATATCCTATATAAAAATGATAAAAGAAATGATGAGTAATTTTTTTTGCAGTTCGTTACAATGTATAAGTTTATTTCGATAACACGCAACCTTGGCACATCTGAGTCTTACGTAAATGCTATTTATATTATTTATCTATAATTGGCCTCAATAATTTTACTGAACGATGAAATATTCCTTATGTTGAGTATTGTTCTTGCCTTTTCCCTACCTAAGTTTTTGTGTACGAATAGCTAATTAGGCGCAATGAATCTACGACAAAGCTACCGGAAGTAAATCAAAAGTAATATTGTAAATATTATATTTGCATTGTATATTTTTATTCTTGTATCGTTCAAGGTAACATTTATAAACTTCAGTTAGAACGTGCCTCTCACTAATTAATCAAGTCGAAACCTGCATAACGTAACATCGTTACCGGTACAAGTGTCTATCTCTCTCTAGCACATTGTAATCATCGGAGTGATTGCACAAGCCTCAACACTTGCCACGAAATCGTTGTTGTGTATAGACGTAGAATCGCGCTTCGTACTTTTGCATTCCTAAAACTTATCCTCCGAACACGCTAGTGCCTTCACGTGGGGCCCAACATACTTTCTAACTTTCTACATACATTAGGCAAGTTTGAATTAGCGTACGCAGGCGGGTGGGGCGAGGCCCTCGCGAGCAAGGTCGTAGTTTGGTTCCGGTCGCCCAGCTAGAGAGTATTCTGCCGATGACTGCGGGGGCGGCGTCGCCAAATCCCCCCGTTAGGGTGTGTCCATGGTATCCTGGAGAGTCCTAGAGGCTTCGCTTCCCCCGAGCACTGCGAATACTTTCCCTACGACCCGGGTAGGTTCAGTAGGCGGAAACCGAAAGGTCGTGCTCACGGAATATGGGCAGCGTTATTGTGAAAAGGGCAAGCAACACTTCCGGTTGCTTTGTCGTAGATTCATTGCGCCTAATTAGTTATTCGTACACAAAAACTTAGGTAGGGAAAAGGCAAGAAAAGAAGTGAAGAAAGAACAAAGAAATCAACATCGAAGACAACGTGAAGACCAAGAAATGTATAAATGGGATGTTATGGGATGAGTGGAACGTGTGGTATGAATGGTGTATGCTGCAAGCTGCATGCTGATTTATCATAACTTTGTCTATTGTTCTATTTTACTGCATTTTGTTCTGAGTTTCTGTTTCAGGTTCAACAATCATCAAATGTCTTTATGTATGTTTCTTCTAATGTTTCCAGCTATTCTATGTTACTAATACATTGTTTTTAGGTTTCTAGGGACATGACGGGACCTGCAAGCATCTTCTGCGGCCTCAGCATCATCCTGGAGCAGCTGGTGTTCTAACCAGCGCCACCGGAGCTGTCGCCATCATCCTGGAGCAGCTGGTGTTCTAACCAGCACCAGTGGAGTCTGTATCATCGTGGACAACATCACCTGAGTCAACATATCTTCAACTATGTCAGAAGTTGGCTGCAGTATCAGCAGTCATCGCAGAATGTCGTCCGCAGCTCGCAGCAACAATGTAAGAACATAATTATTTTTAATTGGGTTGTATTTAAATGAGCATCAAAATATTAAAGTTTGTCAGCTTGTTTATCAATTTAAACAGTTAATATTTGCTGTAGCAAAGCAAAAATAAGTATTCGGCACAATATACAGAGTGTAAAATAGGTAAGGAATATTGAAATTAATCTACTGAAATAATATTTTAATCTAGATAATTAAAAAAAAAGACGTTTCGAAACGTTTTTTAAATTATTTAGATTAAATGATTATTTCAGGAGATAATTTTAATATTCTTTACTTATTATAAACCCAGTATTGCCATTTTATTTTTCTGGAAAGCTTATTTACTATTCTTGGCTTTCAACAATTACTTTAAAAATTGTTTAGTATTTTTGTATTCCGTTATTATTTTTGGTATTCGTTTAGTTATTTATGGTAAGAGTAATTGATTATTAATGATAAAATTATTTCGGTGCTCATTTAAATTATTCCCTTTTTATAGTTTCTTACATTACTAGCAGAGTAAAACAGTTTTTAGTGTTGAAAGGAGGAATTTACTCTTTGAGGCAGTAAAAACAGTTACTTTGCTTGTATTTTACAACATTTTATTTGTTCCTCATTAGTAAACAAATTTAAAAATAATAATTAAATTAAAGTTGTGTTAAAAATTATATTAAATTATTTGAAAGTATAACTAACTTGTAAAGTAAATAAATATAAATATATCATCACGCCTTTTACCCATTACTGGGTGTGGCACTCTGCCCTAGCAGATCTTAGTAAGTGATATATTTATACACGTACCAGCCGTCAAGTCACAGCCCCAAAGATGTTAGTGGAGAAGAAGGCAGAAAGGGTAATTTTAAATAAATAAAATAAATATATAATTACGCCTTCTACCTATTATTGGGTGTGGCAGCACACTGCCTTCGTAGATCTTGATATGTGATATATTTATGTGCGTACCAGCCGCCGAATCAAAGCCCTCTAAATATGTTAGTAAACGAGAAGGCACAGGGATAATTTTAAATAAATATATCATCATGCCTTTTACCCATTACTGGGTGTGGGCACTCTGTCGTATTTATTTATTTATTTATATTTTAAATTACCCTTGTGGCTTTGCTCTTCACTATCATCTTTGAGACCTTTGATTCGACGGCTTTAATCATAAATAAATAAACTCATAAAATAAAATTAGTCACTAATATCAATTTTATTTTCATAAACAGAATTTAATTAACAAAAGTAGATTAACAATAGTTGACAAAATCTGTGAATATACTAAAAATTGATAGTGACTAATTTGTCTGTGACTCTTCTTACCTCGAATAAAAATTCAAAAAATAATTTGAATTTACAGTCGTGTTACACTTATACCAAATGTTACTATAATACTAGATGTCATTTTTTCTGCTTCGTAATTAGTTGTCCGTTGGAGGAGGTACCCAACCACCGAATGCTTTCTCCAGTTCTTCAGCTACTGCGAGGCATAATTTATCTTGATTTCGTGCAGCGATTACCTAAATAACACAGATTTAAATTAGTCGCGTGAAAATCTTACTATACTGAACACGTTATAAAGATCGACTGATGTCATCAAAAAATATAACTAGATGAATGACATAGGGTGCTGCTACGTTTACATGTAATCGGTTTTAAATTTTATTGTGCGTTGCTTTCTTGGAGATGACAAGATACAGAGTGATCAAAAGGAATTGTTACAGTTGGCAATAAAAAAAAACTACTTGAGATTGGTAAGCTTGATACATAAATTCATTTCCTGTTGTTGACAGTGATATTTAGTTTGAGTACATTTATTATTACATTTATTTATAAAGTATTTCTATTACTCAAAAAGCCAAATCCTATTAGCTGTCAGACTCCTTATATTTATTAGAAATGTCAAATAGTATTTCCGCCTTTACCTGGCGTTGTGCCAACTGTGGAATAAAAAGATCTCCGGAATTGTATTGCCAACTATAACAATTCATTTTGATCATTCTGTATTATTTTTCTTTGACTTCGCAGATATTTTAGAGACCGTAGATCTACTAACTTTTAGTGCGTCCGGTATTCTCTAATAAATTTTAAATTAATAATGAAAATTAATGACGTCAAATCATAACCCTCAAAGATGATAGTGCAGGGGTAATTTTTAATGTGGTGAAAATTGTTTGTCGGCTGTGAGAATCGAATCGGAGTTCGATGACGACGTTTCGAATCGGTTCCGATTAATTTTCAAGTCAAATATAATAGTTTTTATTAAAAATTACATTTTAAAATTGAATATTTTTCTTATAAAGCTGGCCTGAACAACTCGAAATATGAGTTTTTATTAAAAATTACATTTTAAAATTGAATATTTTTCTTGTAAAGCTGGCCTGAACAACTCGAAATATGATGAGGGCCATATACATTTTTGGAAAGCTGTTGCGTGCCGCAAAAAAATTGTAGGAATTAAAAAAAAATACAAACGTATATACATATATAAAGAACTATTATTTATTTATTTTTTTTTATATGGGGTGGCTAGCTCAGTGGTATGAAGTCGACCTGTGAATCCTGAGAACCCTGGTTCGATTCCCACAGACAACAAACAATTTACATAATTTCAAAAGCTACCCCTGTGGCTCCTCCAACACTAACATCTTTGGGGGCCGTGATTTGACGACTGGTAACCGCACTTCACGCATAAAATATATCATTTCCCAAGATCTGCTTCGGCAGAGTGCCACACCCAGTAATGGGTAGAAGGCGTGATGATATATTTATTTTTATTTATTTTATTTTTTTATTATTATTTTATATTTATTTTTCTCTTTCTTATTTCATTCGTGACGCTTTTCATTAATTCAAGTATACATATATAAATTTTAGATATATTACTGAACTAAAAGTACATAATTAGATTGTTTTATAAAAAGACTAGCGGGCCGCAAAATGAGTGCTAGTGGGCCGTATGTTGTGCAGGCCTGTTGTAAGTTTTAAAATATATATTCACCTGAAATCCAATAGGTAATTTGTTAGATCCCAGTCCTGTGGGAACATGAGTGCATGGGAATCCCATTAAGTTGAAAATCATGGTGTATGAAACTCCGGCCGCGTTGCAGAACAAGCCATAGTGATTGAATGCTGGTATTGGAAATGATGGAAATAAAAGAACTCCGTTTGTGCCTAATGCATCCTGTAACATTTTAAAAATGTAGATCTCGGTAAGTGATACATTTATCAAATCACGCCCCCTCCCCCAAATATGTTAGTAGTACCCACAGGGGTAATTTTAATGTAGTGAAAATTGTAAATTGGGAATCGAACCCGTGTCCTCAAATCAAGCAGCCAATTCGATACCACTGAGCCACTCACCCCAATAATATATAATAACAAACAGTTATGTATATAAATATATCATCGCGCCTTCTACCCATTACTGGGTGTGGCACTCTGCCGAAGCAGATCTCGGTAAGTGATATATTTTGCGCGTGAAGTGCTGTTACCAGTCGTCAAATCACGGCCCCCAAAGATGTTAGTGGTGGAGGAGCCACAGGGGTAGCTTTTGAAATTATGAAAATTGTTTGTCGCCTGTGGAAATTGAACCAGGGTTCTCAGGATCCACATACCACTGAGCTAGCTACGCCATGTATAAATATATATTTTTAAGGAAATAGTTGAATTCTATTCAAGACTGTGAAGAGTAATAAAAATAAATAAATTCCATTGTGTCGTACCTCGATCTTTTTCTTTGTGTCTTCAAACATTTCTGTGTACATTGGAGTTTTACTTCGTGGTATAAAAACATTCGTTTCTTTTAAAATGTAGAATAACAATGTGTTCAGCGCATGTTTTGATAATCCTAGCAAACTTTTAATGGTTTCTATCGCTAAATTTGCACTTTCCTGAAATATTAAACATAAATTAAAATACAAAAAAAAATACAATATGGTAAAAAAACATACCTTTGGATTTTCAGGATTTTGTAAAACATTTGGTATATCCTTTAGTACAGAAAAGAACATCGAAATGCTTAATTCTACTGAATCATACAATTCCTTGAATTTTGTCTGAAAAAAATAAAAATATATTTTTAAAAATAAGGTTGTCAACACAGCTCTTAGAAATATAAATATGAAATGCATCTTTGATGCGTTCTTTGCACCTTTTATTTATTTTTCTGTCTCAAAATTGTCGAGTTCAAATGAAATATAAATCACTTCATTTATAAATAAACAGTAATTATTATTAAAGTTTTTACAATAGTTTTTAACCAATTTAATCAAAATGTTTAAATAATTAATTTTTTAATTGCACATACTTTCTATTTACACAAATGTACGTTTGGTTACATATATTCGTATGTACTTTTAAAAGCGTTTTATTATAAAATAAATAAATATATCATCACGCCTTTCATCCATTACTAAATGTGGCATTCTGCAGTAGCAGATCTCGGTATGTGATATATTTATGTGCGGAAAGTGCGATTACCAGCCGACAAATCGCGGCCCCCAAAAATGTTAGTGATGGAGGTGCCACATGCGTAATTTTTGTGCAGAACTAAGCCTTTAGAAATATAAATAAAAGTTCGTTAATGACGCAGATTTTCCTGTACATTTTATTTATTTTTCTGTCTTAAAATTGTCGAATTCAAATGAAATATTTTTTTTTAGTTATACATAAATCACTGCATTTATAAATAAACTATGTGTTTATTTCCGTCTTTCCATCTATTTTTATTTGTTATCAAAATTTAAAATCATTTTCAATTAATTAATTGTACATACTTCCCGTTTACACAAATGTACATTTGGTTACATATATTCGTACTTTTTACGAGTTTCATTACAAAATAAAATATATCATAACGTCGTTTACCCATTACTGGGTGCAACACTCTGCCATAGCAGAACTCGGTAAATGACGTTTTACGCATGAAGTGCGTTACCAGTCGTCAAATCACGGCTCTCAAAGATGCTAGTGATGGAGGGTGCCACAGAGGATATTTTATTGTGCAGAAAAGTTTATCAGTTGCGGGAATCGAACTCGGATTCTCAAATCCACAAGTCGATGCGATTCCACTGAGCTATCAACCCCATTATCTATTAGATTATTAAAAAAGAATTACCTCATTTATAGTAGCGCCACAATTTTCTCCTAAATATTTCGCAGATTTAACAATTGTTTTTTTGATATCTTCATCAACAGGAACATCATACGATTTATTACCTAACTCTTCCATGTAATATACTGTCAACTCTTTTAACGAAACCTAAAATATAAAATCAACCAACCAATAAAGATCATTCTCATTAACTTTATTATTGTAAATAAAAATAAATAAATAAATATATCGTCATGCCTTCTGCCCATTACTGGATGTGTGCGTGAAGTGCGGTTAAAAGCCGTCAAATCACGGCCCTCAAAGATGTTAATAGAGGGAGAGAGCCACAAGGGTAGTTTTAATGTGGTGAAAATTATTTATCAGCTGTGGGAATTGAACAGAGGTTCTTAGATCCACAGGCTGACTTGATACCACTGAACCACCTACCCCAATATTTATTATTATTGTATGTTTAGATATATTTATGTCCGTATTGTATGTGTATTCTATTTAAAACTTATATTTGTAATAATGTACTCTAATTGTATGTATCTGTTGAGTAATAAATATATTATGAATACTAACCTTATCATCTAATTTCAACAGAGATGCATTTTCTCCGCTTATAATTTTCAAAACTGGTTTTAAATCTTCGGCATATCTGGCCATTGGGCCTATCACCAGAAAATCTGAGAAACTTTCGTCAGACGAGTTGGGATAGTGACCGTTCACAGAAACAATTCCTAAAAAACAAGAAAGAAATAAATGCCAATGATTAAATGGATGTGATTGAAGGTTTGTTGTGTGATGAGTTAATGAACATATATGGAGAGATCTATGAATGTGGTTCAAGTAAGGGTGGTTTATTATGAGAACATTTGACAAAGACTGATTATTTGATAAATCTTATGAGTAAATGTTTTATGAATGATTCTAGGGTTCGTGCTAACCCATTTGATGGAATATAGCGTGTTGTTAGGTATGTCTGTATGTATAATCTTCATAATTAGAGAGAGGAATTATATGCAGCAATAAGGGGTGCAATATGCTACATGCAATATGCATATAATACTCAAATATGCACAATATATGCACAAAATATATACAGACAGATTCATAAAGCGGATTAGCGCTAACACCATTTTTTATTTAATTTTTAACTCTCTTTTCAATGTACGAAACAAGTTTATTTTAATTTGAGTTAAAAAGAGAGTTAATTAGCATCAAATTTAGTTCATTTCTTTAATCTGTTTTAATTTGAAACAGAATTATAGATAATATTAAAAACGGTGTTAGCGCTAATCCGTTTTGTGAATCTGCCTGTTAGATATTATTAAATTTTAAATTTATGAAAAACTTCATTTAATTTCTTTTATAAATAAGTTAAATACAAATATAAACGAAATATTTTATCATCATTAAATGAAACTTAAATGTTGCATATTTCAAAGTTAGTATTTATGATATTATCGTATCAGAATGCAAAGATGAAAATTATTTTCTGAATATAAAGTCAACCAATCAAATCAGAACCGTAGAGTTTTTAATTTCGCTTTCAAGTGTTAAAATTGCAATTTACGTTCTGGGCTCGTAACCTTGAACTCATACGAATACTAATTATGATTAAAATAATAGCAATTATATTAAATTTTGACATAAATTCAAATATTTTTAACATTGTTGGTATGGTTCACATGAGTTCAAGAATATGGTCCCGTTTTGAACATTTTCTTACCTCCAGTTGGTTTATGCCCAAATATACCATTGAAGAGACTTGGTACCCGAATAGAACCAGCAATATCGGAACCTAAGCCAAGTATAGATGCTCCAGCGCCGATTAATGCACCCTGTAATAGAGTGGAAAATTATTCTCACGATATGCAACAAAACAGATTTATTAAAAACACTCAATATTTTATTTATTTGAATCAAAATTTCAAGATTTTAAACCGGCATTGAATTCTTTGCATCCGAAATAATCTCTAAGCATATTTCTAGTAAATTTTCAACAATTTATGTTTTTTAAAATTTTGCTCTAAAATTCTTTCCCGTACGAATATTGCAACGAAAATTGACCTACTTATATATTTTGATCCGCTGAATACAATAGTAAAGTCCCCGACTGCATAATATCTAAAATATTATTCAAAAACTGTTTTGTGAGAATATTTTGGTGAAAATTTTCAAAATATTAAAATTGCTGAAAACTTCTTTATAAGTTAATTAAAGCCGTTGAGCGCATCTTCATATTTCGTTTAGTTTTTGAAATATATCCTCGGGAAAGTATAAAATGACTAGTATGATCCGTTCAATTTTAGTATAAGATTCGGCATAATTTCAGATTGAAATACAGTTAAAATATCCTTGAAAATCAGACACATAAATTAATGTATTATAAACGGAATCGAATAAAATTGCTTTGTATGGTAATATTGAAAAATATGGACTGTTATAAAATCATGCAAGCTAATAATAGGTTATTATTCTTATACGCAGATACATTTGCAGTAGGTTCGTACAATCTTTTAAGAAAAAAAGCCAATTACGAGTTTTACGCAATCGACAATTCACCTTTTTGCCACATTTAAGCAATTTTTTATTACTTTTTCTATTGAAGTATGTAAAAGAAAAAATGTTTAATAATCCCTTTTCTATTTCATAAATTAATAATTTAATCTATAATAATTTGTTAACAATTTACAAAAATGCTAATACTGAACATACATATAATTTCATTGTTAATATACGAATTTGAAAAGAAGCAAAACTTTTTGTGTTGTATAATTTATTTTATATTATAATTTTTTTTTCTACGACCTTAACTGAAATTAGAGTTTTCTTCCCTCATATGCGGATCAAAAGTTAAATATATTCTCCATAGGAAGAAAAAAAGCTATTTTTCTCCCTTATATATTTGTTATATTATATTTTTTTATATTATTTTTTTCTACGCCCTTAACTGATAGAAGTTTCTTCCCTCAAATGCGGATCGAAAGTTGGATATTTTCTCCATAGGAAGAAAAAAAGCTATTTTCTTCCCTAGGGAAGGAAATAACTGTTTTGCTCCCTTATATATTTTTTATATTCTATTTTTTTATATTATATTTTTTTATATTTTTTTTTCTACGGCTTTAACTGATATTAGAGTTTTCTTCCCTCATATGCATATCTAAAGTTGGATATTTTCTCCATAGGAAGAAAAAAAACTATTTTCTTCTCTAGAGAAGAAAATAACTGATTTTCTCTCTTATATATGGTTGGTTTTATAGCAACCGCCAACACAGTCTTAGATATTTATTTATATATCGTATTTTAAATTTTTATTTAAATGAAATAATATGTATACCACTAGAATAAAGTGTCATTCCTTCCTTGTATGATTACTACCCTCAGCTACGTTACCCGTGACAGGGAATAATATACTTGCCTACCACGGTATACAAATAGCTTTTTTTCTCACTTGCTAAATTTGTTAATGTACAGCAATATAGTGGTGTGCATAGCGTTACGAAATTCGAATTTGGAGATTCCGCGTTAGAATCCCATTCAAGTTAAATATATATGAACTACCACACTGCGGATTGGTGAATCCGGATCCTGTACTATAATTAGAATTAAGTTCCTGTTGTAGAGAATAACAGAAATAAATCAATGTGATTTACCTCCCCGCCCGAAGATCCACCACAAGTGCGATGCGTGTTGTAGGGGTTAAGCGTGCGGCCTGTCACAAGGTTGATGGTTTCCCAGCTGAGGCAAAGTTCGGGGGTGGTGGTAATGCACAGCACCACGGCGCCCGCGGCACGCAGTCGCCCCGACGCGTCCCCATCCGCTGGACTCTTCTCGCCCACACGCGATAACATACCAACGCACAGACCCATACCTACATAAATAAACACAGATTTTATAAAACAAAAAGTAAGATTTTCAAAAAAAGTATTAAGTTGAATAAAAAAGTTAGAAAAAACAGACATAGTCAAACTTTTGAAAAAAATATAGATACTTTTTATAGGTACAATTAATTTTTTTAAATAAAATAAATATAAATATATCATCACGCTTTTTAGCCATTACTGGGTGTGACACTCTGCCGAAGCAGATCTCGGTAAGTGATATATTTATGCACGTCAGGTGCGGTTACCAGCCGTCAAATCACGGCCCCCAAAGATATTAGTGATGGGGGAGCCACAAGGGTAATTTTTAAATTGGTGAAAATATTTGTCGGCTGTGGGGATCGAACCAGGGTTCTTAAGATCCAAAGACTTGATACCACAGAGTCATTATTCCATTATTTTTTTACAGTCAGATTCATAAAGCGGATTAGCGCTAACACCATTTTTTATTTCGTTTTTAATTCTCTTTTCAATATACGAAACAAGTTTAATTTAACTTGAGTTAAAAACAGAGTTAATTAGCATCAAATTTAGTTCATTTCTTTAATCTGTTTTAATTTGAAACAGAGTTATAGATAATATTAAAAACGATGTTAGCGCTAATCCGTTTTGTGAATCTGCCTGTTAATTATTATTAAATATGAAAATCGTCTTTTTTAAAGAAATATCGTATGACACGAACTGACACATTTTCAATTATTTAAAAAAATCGCAAAAAAATAAAGAAAAAGTGACAAAAAATAAATACCTACAGTATTCTAAGATAAAATAAAAATAAATATATCATCACGCCTTTGACCTATTAATGGGTGTGGTACTCTGCCTAGCAAATTTCGGTAAGTGATATATTTATGCGCGTGAAGTGCGGTTGCCGACCGTCAAATCACGGTCCCCAAAAATATTCGTAGAGAGGAGGCCTTTACTGATGGAACTCTGCCGTAGCAGATTTCACTAAGTGGTATCGTTATATGAAATGCGGTTATCAGTCATCAAATCATGGCCGCCAAAGAGGAAAAAATACTTGTACACCACATCGTTGTGCATTAAACTTCAAATTCATAAAAGAAAGTATTGTTTCAATACTAATTACAAGTAACTATTTATAAATTATTAATATTTTATCTTCAAAAAAATTAATTTGAGAACCTATTTTCAGAGTTTTATAAAGTAAACAAGAAAATATTTTACCTCTTTACGAACTAATTTTTACGAATTTTATGATCTAAATTTAAGTCTCTACACATTATATCATCAACAAAAAACTCAAATTACTTTATAATTAATACAAAAAAAAAAGTATATAGTTTTACAATACATAAAAAAATACTTTAAAAATAAATATAATAATTGTATTTACATAGTCATGTACATGTTATATAATTAAAATAATTAGCATTTTAACTGTAATTTCATGTAATATTCATTGACGAAGAAAATAGTCACGCCGCATAATAACAGTACTACTTTCTACAACAAGAAGTGTAATATAGCAACCTATGTAATATAGCGATCTTCAGGCTTTCTAATACGGGAGATATTTAAAAAAATGTATATAGTACGGTCAACGTACTTCTCTATTACATACAGCATGTCTCAAGTGCAAATTGCCGTAGACTTATAACATGAAAATCAGGCATTTGAAAAGAAAATTTGTCGAGTACAATAGCTTCACAGTACATCTATAGTTTGACAACTGCTGATTTATTTATGCTCAGTGGTATGAAGTCGGCCTGTGGATCCAGAGGTCCTTGGTTCGATTCCCACAGGCGACAAATTTTCATAATTTGAAAAAGCTATCCCTGTGGCTCCTCCACCACTAACATGTTTGGGGGCCGTGATTTGACGACTGGTAACCGCACTTCACGCGCAAAATATATCACTTACCGAGATCTGCTTCAGCAGAGTGCCACACCCAGTAATGGGTAGAAGGCGTGATGATATATTTATTTATTTATTTATATATTTACGACTTCTTTTTTTTTTAATTTTAGCATAAATAATTTTAAAAAAATTCAGACGACCACTTATGAAAGTAAACACAACATCATAAACTAGTACGGAAAGTTGAACATAACGTACTGATATGTTAGGATGTATAACGTACACTTCTAACATATCAGGTGAAGTTCCACTGATTGACAACAGATGGCGTTACCATGAAAGAAAATAGTAAAATAAATGAAAAATAATTGTATTATTATTTAAATCGAAGTTTTGGCAGATTCTTCAACACATTTGCACAGATAAATCTTATTTTATTAAATTAATTTACTTATTTACTAATAATATGGGAAATCTTGACTTGTAGATGTATAGAACGTGAATTTTAATGTTGTTTGAAAGTCATAATAGGAGGTGGGATAAATGGGGACAACGGGAAAGAATTTATTACATAAGTCTTGAAAAATTTGGTTTATATTTCGGCATTGAATAATGCCATCTTCAGACAATGTGATGATGGATGATATGTGAATGGAGGCGCTCAGTCATCTTCCGCCTTACCGTTTTACTCACTAGATGGCAACCGAAAAATTTGAATTGTATAAGTTGCATTAAATACACAAAAATCTACTTCACATTCAAATTACCTCTATAGCTTCACCTTCACTAACATCTTTGGGCCACACGCAGTAATGGGTAAAAGGCATGATGATATATTTATTTAATTTATTATTTATCATCAGTTTTTATTAGACAAATAAACATTGAAGGCCTTGACATTTAAACTTGAAATATATATAAAAAGTGAAAATGATCTTTTTTTATCTATGCTATTGGCATTGAAATTAATTACAGCCCGAGGTATTAACTATTTGGACTGTTTTTTAGACCAAATTTACTTTTAAGAAAATAATCTTACCAGCAACTCCGCAACTCTCTTTAATAGTAACAGGAACTCCCAAGAAAGGTTTCTCTGCTTCAGTTTTGATGATCTCCACATTATTATTTTTGAGGGCTTCATCTACAACCCTTGCTTCTTTTACCGCAGCATCAAATCGATCTTCTACCACCGCGTTTAACACTGGATTTACTTCTCTGATGCGTTTGATGTAAGCACGAACAATATCTTCACTCAGTAACTGTAACAACGATTGCATTTATTGATTTATACTAATTGAATATCAATATTTAATATTTCTTAAACATAAATTATTTATATTTAAATAAAATAGTAATATTTTGATCATAGGGTAGGTGGCTTAGTGGATTTGAGAACCCGGGTTCGATTCTCACGACCGACAAACAATTTTCACCACATTAAAACTACCCCTGTGGCTCTCCCTCCACTAACATCTTTGGGAGCCGTGATTACACGGCTGGTAATTTCACGCGCAAAAAACATCACTTACCGAGGTCTGCTACGGCAGAGTACCATACCCAGTAATGGGTAGAAGGCGTGATATTTATTTATTTGTTCGCGAAGTTCATCCTTTTTGTACAATATTATACTTTGTACCACGTTGCTATTACCGATGGCTGTTAAAACGTTTTTTTATTCGATTGTACTATCAAGTATCGGTTTTGGGTTAGAATATTTGTACGAAAAGTTATCCTTTTCAGGCTAGCTGGCGGTTATTTTTGGTCCTAGGATAAAAAAAAACGATGATGTATCGATAGTAATGTAAACATTCTTGAAATAGCGTTATTATACTATTAGGGAGTAATGACTCAATGGTATCAAGTTGGTCTGAGGATCCTAAGAACCCTGGTTCGATCCCTAGAGCCGACAAAACATTTTCACAAATTTAAAATTACTCTTGTGATTCCTCCACCACTAACATCTTTGGGGGCCGTGATTTGACGGCTGGTAACCACACTTCATGCGCATAAATATATCACTTAACGAGATCTCTTTCGGCAGAGAGCCACACCCAGTAATGGGTAAAAGGTGTGATAATATATTTATTTTTATTTTTAAACTACCTATTGAATAACTGCTAAAATATCTAATATTCGATGGGAAAAAATTTGAAATAAGGATACTGTTTCATTGTCAATGAGGCATGTGCGTATAGTATTTATTCTGTGCAAAGTCTTAAATGTTTGTACGAATAATGACGTCAATGGCATAACACGCATTTGTTCTTAATGAATTAATTAATATATGTAATTATGTGTTCAACCTATCTAAAATTTCAATGACGTACATTGATTTTTAAATTATACACTCTGTAAAATTATTGTTGAATCTTTTGTGAAACACATAAATTTAATGTTTTCAAATTTATTTCAATACATTCAACCTTTAATTTCTAACATATACATATACAGTACATAATATCTTTCATTTTTAATTCAAATTTAAATTATTTTGTTTTCCTTACGATAATAATAACAATCTTCAAACCTAATTAGGTACATGATACACCTTAAGAAACTCAAATTATCTCACAATAAAACATTATAATTGTTTTATTTATGGAAAGCAGTGAAGAATATTGTGAATTGGGAAAAAATAACACATTTTTTCACGTTGTTTGGATTGACTCAAAATAAGAAACTGACGAAGTTTCGAACCTTAGTTTGGTTCGTTATCAAGTCGAAGGATAAAAAAGTTTTCTTTAAATTACATTACTAAAGATGATACATTTTAAAAAATAGTTTGGGAAGTATCAGCTTCTGTAGCAAATGAAGAATTACTGTTTAATAGTTTCTAGCCATGGAACCCATTCTGCGTTCATCCCTGCGAAGTACTCAGATATGCACCCCCCCATAATATATTCTAATAATATTTTTCTAAAACCGGCAAGAAAGTACCTACTTTCCTAACCAATTTTAGTATGGTAAGTAGGTTTTTACAAAAACAGTCAAGTAAAGTCAAGGATACAACAAAAATAACAGTCTGGTAAAGTACAAAACAGTCTGGTAAAGAGTTTTGTAAAGACAAAATAGTTGCTATTCAGATACTTGAAAGGTTCTGTAGCTGTAGAAATATTGAACAAAATAATAAACAAACTATTAAAAATTTCAATTTGCCGTGGACTCACAGACCACACCTGACAGACGGAGGGTGAAATATATTAATAAGTACAGTACCTCTCTGTTCCGTATTTTCTTTGCAAGCGTCTTCGCACTGATGTTAAACAGCGGGTTATCATTCCTTGGAATCCTTTTTGGTGGAGTGCGCTCAATCCACCAGTAGAATGGCCAGAAGATCCATCGTAGTAGAATCTCTGCATAACCCACGATCGTGATGCCGTACTCCATAATCTGAAGAAGAGAACACTATATCACTGGAGTTTTCGCGGCGACCATATAAGTGTGAATGCGAGTATGAACAAGACAACGCGGAAAATATGGAACAACTCGTATGGCTGCGTATTGTATGAACAGTAACTGCTTTTATTTCATCGCGATGTTATGATACAGCGTGTTCTGTTTTAATAAGTCACTTTTGCTAACTTTTAAACTTAGACTGTGGATTTGAGAACCTCGGGTCGATTCCCACAACCGACAAACAATTTTCACCACATTAATATTACCCTTGTGGCTCACTCAACACTAACATCTTTAAGGGTCGTGATTTGACGATTAGTAACCGCACTTCACGCACATAAATACATTATTTACCGAGATCTGTTACAGCAGAGTACCAAACCCAATAATGGGTAAAAAGGCGTGAAGGTATATTTATATTTATTTTATTTCAGAACAGAAAGTATATCATTATACCCTTGATAACAGAAAATTTAACATTTTTCTTATGGTAATAATAAATAATCATTGGAAATAATATAAAAAATAAAATTATTATTTGTATGTACCACGAGTGTTATTTGAATTTGTGTTTTTTACGTCCCAAACAGAAACAAAACCTTACAATATAACTATTATTGCACGGTGTGCGATAAACACTCACTTTTTACATCGAAAGTAATGACTTATTTTTCTCACATAATCGTTGAAAAATAAATATATCACCGCGCCTGTTACACATTACTGGGTGTAGCAATCAGCCGCAACAGATCTCAATAATTGATACATTTATGTACGTGAAGTGCGGTACCAGCCGTCAAATCAATAAAATAAAATAGAAATAACTGAATAAATTATTTTGGTCCCAGAATGCTGAATGGTGGTAATCTATAGAGTAATCATAAAAATAAAGGTTGTTATTAACTTATCTATCAGTAACAGATAATAATGGAGTTACAGTCGTGTATTTGTTTCAAAAATATTAGTTTTCACCTTCAATCTTGCCCGGTTCTCTTTCTATTACATTCAAAATTTAAACAAAAAAATCAGTTAATTAATAATTTAAGTTATGTAGTTAAACATTTTGTTTTCAAATAATTAGTTTATGATATTACTTCCTGATACAACTGGTATTTTTATTGCCAGTAATTTTACTTTCATAGAGGTCAAAATAAACATTCTAAAATTATTCTAGAATTGTCATTTCTGCGGAAATGATATCACATTATATTAACTGCTACTCTATAGATGACAGGAAGTGGAATTACATTATTGAGGATGAGATTATCAAAGGTTGAAATATCATTTTCATAATTTTTCTGATTGTATACAAATAAATAAATAATCATAATATATTCATTACTGGGTGTGGCACTCTGCCGTAGCAGGGGGTCTATTCTAACTCATAGCGGCATGTGGCTGTGGCTACGGCTATAATATTTTCGTGACACCTATTCTCAATTGTCTTCATAGCGGGACTAAGGGTCAAATTCATAGTCGTGACTCACCCTCATCTCACTCTCATCTCACACTTTAAATCTAAGTAACTAAGGCAACTAACTCAAATTGTGCAAATTCTTGAGTTAGTTGCCTTAGTTACTTCGATTTTGAGTGTGAGGTGAGGATGAGATGACTGTGAGTGACGACTCTGAATTTGGCCCTTAGTAGCAAATTAGGAAACTATGTTTTAAATATTGGTATTAAAAATATAGTATAGTTGTCCAACCTTTTATTTATAAATAAATATTCATGTCAATTTATCAAATTTGTTCAATGTCATTATATAAATGCAGTTTCTATTTCAGTTCTATATCTGTCATTAAAGAAAATTATTATAAATAAATAAATCAGATAAAATCGAATGACAATGAGTGTGGCTACGATCATACCGGGACCTATCCAGCTCGCGCTATAAATTTGCGATGTGGCTAAATGACAAACTTTTTTATTTATACCGCTAGGTAGATCCTTGTTGTTTAACAATGTGTCTACCATTGCCACAGTGGCTATGTCAATTAGAATAGACCCCTGATCTCGGTTATGCGCGTGAAATAAAGTTACCAGCCGTCAAGTCGCGGCCCTCACAAATGTTAGCGGAGGGGACGATACAGGGGCAATTTTAATGTGGTGAAAATTATTTGTCGGCCATGGAAATCGAACCCGGGTTCATTAATCCACAATCCGACTCGATGTAATGTTCTTAAATTTGAATATAATTTGAAATTGAAAGGAGTCATGTTTGATTCATTGTTATTTATACATCGCATATTGTTATGTAAATGATTGTTTGTCAACTATATCAATATTTATTTATGTACATCTTAGATATTTCACTTTTACGTTGATTAAATAAAAATTTTCAAATAAAATTTTAAGGTCAATATGTATCTTCACATGTTATATAACAATGCTGTTCAACTTCCCGGAAAGTGCGGGCCATTTTTAATTTCACAAGTATTTCGTGCGTCAACGGATATCTAATTTATATATGGAAATCGTATGATAAATAAATATATCATCATGCCTTCTACATATTACTGGGTGTGGCACTCTGCCGAAGCAGATCTCGGTAATATATTTATGCGCATGAAATGAAGTTACCAGTCGTCACCGCCCTCAAAGATGTTAGTGTAGGAGAAGCCACAGAGGTAAGTTTAATGTGGTGAAAATTGTTTATCAGGCTGTGAGAATCGAACCCGAGTTTTCAAGATCCACAAGTCGACACGATACCACTGTGCCACCTATTCCATGGAAATGGTATTAATTTACTAAAATTAATTAAACAGGCTGTTTTTATAAATAAGGAAAAAATAAGGATATAGCGTAGAGCAGGTGTCGGCAACCTATGACCCGCAGGTCACTAAACGACCCGTTCCGCAAAAAAAAAACTTATATTCTTCCAACTTTAGCAATAATTGTATTAGCATTTAATTAAAATTTGATGTACAAAATTGTTTTAAAATGAAAATATGCACTGAGCCAATATGTTTTCTTAATAGTCACAATTTTGTTATTTGTGAGCATCAGCCAAAAAAGGTTGCAGATACCTATCATAGAACAAAATTTAAGTTGGTTTACCTTAGGTCTAAAATAATAATACTTAACAAAATTATAATTATAAACACAATAGTTAATTTATTCATTATAACACACCAAATAAATGATTGTTTGCAGTGTCGTCCAGTGGTACGAAAATGTACACCTCATGAACCATGTTCTCAATTTAAATATACTTGGTAAACAAAAAAAATAGCTTTAATAAATTATTACTTCAAAGTTCATAGAAAAATTTACAATAAGAATTTTACTCCACGAATATTGTTCTTTTGCCGCAGTACTTTAATTATGTATGTTTATCAATTTGCTAAAATTACTGATATTACGTTAATCATTTCACAAAAAAAAAAACACGCACGATTTAAAAAATATCACGCAAAACTATTATTACTTAAATTTGCATACATAGATAACAACACGCAATATCCCATCAAATGCTGTAGCACGAATCCTTGCACTGACGATGTATTCATCAGACATATTATTTTCACTTCACTCACATTCATAATTCCTCTTATACAAGCTAGCTAGCTCAGTGGTATGAAGTCGGCCTGTGGATCCTGAGGTCCCTGGTTCGATTCCCACAGGCGACAAATTTTCATAATTTGAAAAAGCTATCCCTGTGGTGGAGGCACCACTAACATGTTTGGGGGCCGTGATTTGACGACTGGTAACCGCACTTCACGCGCAAAATATATCACTTACCGAGATCTGCTTCAGCAGAGTGCCACACCCAGTAATGGGTAGAAGGCGTGATGATATATTATTATTATTATATTATTACAAGCTCATTTATTCCTTATATTAGGAATTTTTCATTCACGGAATAAACTTTCAACCATATTCATCCATTTATTCATAGAACGTTCACGCAATCTCTCACCCTCAACTTCATATATACCACATGCCACATACCACAGGCCTAAACCACCTCAATTGAATTTAATATCCACTCTTCTTCTTTTTATGGGGTAGGTATCAAGTCGGCCTGTAAATCTTGCGAAGTCTGGTTTGATTCCTACAGCGAACAAACATTTTCACCACATTAAAATTACCCCTGTGGCTTCCCCACAACTAACATCTATCGGGGCCGTGATTTGACGGTTGGTAACCGCACTTCAGGTGCATAAATATATCATTTACCGAGATCTACTTCGGCAGAGTGCCACACCAGTAATATGTAAAGACGTGATAATATATTTATATAGTTATATTTTTTTTACGATCTTTTCTTCCGCAAATACCTCTGTTTCACAGTAGTTATACGCAGAGCTGGGCAGTAGCTAGCTACTTTTGTAGCTTAGCTACTAGCTTAGCTACATTTACCTTAGCTGTAGCTGTGCTTAGCTAACTGTGAAAAAATATAGCTGTAGCTTGTAGCTAGCTACTTTTTTTCTATTAGCTTAAAAATAACAACTGAAGCTACTTTTAAAGCTACTTTTTGCAGCTTAAAGCTACTTTTTGTATCTTAAAGCTACTCTTTAAGCAGAAGGTCAACAAAGTACGCATGCGTACAAGCTAAACCCACACAAAATAATTATTTGTTGCCGGTTCTAACTGACTTTAATACGCAAAAATACACAGTAGGTGCCAGATGGTATTTGCTATTTTTGATATTTATGTACATAATAGTAAATTAACAGTCACTATAACAAAAGACTGATCATATGACAATGGCAAATTTAATTATTTCACAATAATTTAAAAAAGTAGCTTTAAAATTTAACAGCTACTTTAACGAAAGCTTTTAGCTGTAGCTTAGCTATATTTTACAAAATATAGCTTATAGCTGTAGCTTAGCTACTTTTTTAAAGAATAGCTGTAGCTGTAGCTTAGCTACTTTTTTTAAGTAGCTTGCCCAGCTCTGGTTATACATTATTCATATTTTCTCATCCACACCTAACATTCACAACCATACATGACAATTAAAATTGCAATTGTAACATGATTTGCATATATTTTTTTTAAATTGCAACATAGACTTTTTCCATATTAAAATAAATAAATATAAATAAATATATCATCACGCTTTTTATCCATTACTGAGTGTGTCACTCTGCCGAAACAGATCTCGATAAGTGATATATTTATGCGCGTGGAGTGCAATTACCAGCCGTCAAATCACGGCCTCCAAAGATGTTAGTGGGTAATTTTAATTTGATGAAAATGTTTGTCAGTTGTGGGGATTGAACCAGGGTTCTCAGGATCCACAGGCCGACTCGATACCGGCTGAGCCATTACCCCATATTATTGTAGCAATATACGTCATAGCAAGATAAATATGTAGTATGTAAAAGTACGATGTATCGAATGTATACTTGTATTATGGTGACAAAACAAATAATCACTATTTACCTACTTATTGAACAAATAAAATCTAATATACGTTTTCATACAACTATGTCAATGTTGAAACTATTAAGTTTTTTCATTATGCTAAGGTTAATTATTCAATATCATTGCCAAAGTTACTATACACAATTATGCTCTTAGTCTGTCTATCATTGAAATGAGGCACTTAATTTAATTTTTAAATTATAACCTCCACAAAAATTTGATAAAATCTGTAAGCACATAAAAAAAAATCATCAGGTTCAAATGGAATCAAATAAATAAATAAATAAATATATCATCACGCCTTCTACCCATTACTGTGTGTGGCACTCTGTCGAAGCAGATATCGGTAAGTGATATATTTTGCGCATGAAGTGCAAAATGGAATCAAAATTTACTAAAATATAGTTTAATAAATTTATCAATATTATGGGGCAGGTGGCTCAATAGTAACGAGTCGGCCTGTGAATTTGAGTACCCGGGATCGATTCCCACAGCCGATAAACAATTTTTAACACATAGATTTCTGTGACTTCCCCTCCACTAACGTCTTTAAGGACCGTGATTTGACAGCTGGTAACCGCATTTCACGTGCATAAATATATCGTTTACTGAGATCTGCTATGGTAGAGTGCCACACCCAGTAATGGGTAAAAGACGTGATGATATATTTTGTAATTATTTATACTGATATTTTTTGTTTTATTTCTCTGAGCGATTTTTAAGAAATTAAATCAAAGTTTTTAAATCACTTTTCATTATTATTTAATGTTTTCAAATGTGGTTGCATAAAATGTTATCAACTAATGACGTTGTTAACTACGTGAAAAAGTTGAATTAGAATAAAAAACGTATATAAGAAACGTCAACATTTCCGACAGTTCAATATTTTAAAACGTACTGAAATAAAGTTTGACAACGACAGGTAATCAAATTAAAATTATATTTGACTTGACATATTTGAATTTGACATAAATAAAGGTGAAATAAAATTTCACAGTGACAAGTAATCAAATTACAATTATATTTTATTTGACATATTTGAATTTGACAATCAGGTATACCAACATGATACTAAAAATATATAGGTATCATTAAAAAAAAATGTCAATTATTTATTGTCATTCGAAATATAAGTCCCAATTTTTAATTCATGACTTAATAAGAGACATTAGCGCTGCAATATACAGACTCGTCCAAACCTGCAAATGTCATTGATAAACAGCGTTGCCATTTCAATACATTTAGTTAGCCGTCTGTATATATATTTTGTCTATAGTTTCACATTAATTAAAAGGCATGCGTATGTTATGTAGCAATAATAAAATATGTGATTTATAATATTATTTTGCAAAATGCAACTGTTATTAAGTACATATGATATAAGATATCGTAAAAATAATATCTAAGTAACTCACCATTGTTGTTGCTATAAAATAGAACTAAAATTTGCACCAATTGTTAGTACTATATTATGCTTCTGTCAAAAGTATTCAAAAACAACAGTTCACTTTTTTGTCTATTCTACGCCTTCTTTTACAGCGTGTCTTCCTGCATTCTCCCAGTAAACACATAATTTTATTTTATACTGAAAACGTCACAAGAATGGACTGATGTCACCAAAAAATATAACTAGATGAATGACGTAGGGTACTGCTACGTTTACATTATGTAATCGGTTTTAAATTGTGTTACGCGTTGCTTCTTTAGAGATGACAAGATTTAATTTTCCTTTGGCTTCGCAGATATTTTAGAGACCGTGAATCTACTATTCTTTAATAAATTTCAAATATTGTAATAATGAAAATTAATGACATATATACTAATTTACCTAAAACGGTCCATTATTTGCACATTCTTGTTCAAAATAAATGATTAAATGAAGAATCTGCAATTGACATTCCTTTCACAAATTTCTTTCCGTTGGTAAAATTATAATATCACTTATGAAAACTACTGTAGGTCAAAGTCAAAGTCCTTAAACAGATATTTTGATATTTGAAACAATTTATCATTAATCTGACAGATCAATGAGAACACGATGTAGACAGAAATTATGTGTCACGTACATACATATCTTCACGCTATATCCCATAAAATGGGGTAGCACGAACCCTAAAATCACTCACAAAACATTCACTCATAACATAATCAAATAATCAGCCCCCGTCAAACATCATTCAAATACACCACCCTCACTTCAACCACTTTCATAGATCTCTCCATGTAATCTCATTTATTTGAACGTGCAAAATATAAAATAATTATTATAAATGAAAAATAATTATTTTCAATACATGAATCGAAAATAGATATAGTTATTATTCAATATACTTACATAAAATTTGTGTTGAAATGCTATTTTTTTTTAAGTTGTCATTTAAATATTGTACCAGTTTTTAATGATTTTAATAAATTTAATCAGGGTGGATGGCGTCAATCTCTCCTTATAACGTTTTTAGTATATTTATTATTCTGCATAACAGGAACTTAATCTCATTTACAGTATAGAGTATTATACATTTTTCTACAAAATACATTATTTTTCACAAACATTTCTTGATCTACATATAAATACAAAAATGAATATATGTACATATTTTGAAAATAAATGTGCACATATAAGTAACATATGCACATAAATGCATTTGATTAAAATGGGATTGTAACAAAACACATAAATGGTTGTTTACTTCAAAAGATTGAAATGTCACTGAATTCCTTTAAATGTGTGTAAGTACAATTAGTGTTATAATAGTGAATGGGTCAGTGGTATCAAGTCGGCCTGTGGATCGTAAGAACCGTGGTTCAATCCCCAAAGTCGACAAAACTTTTTCATCAATTTAAAATTATCCCTGTGGCTCCCCCATCACTAAAAACGTTGGGGGCCGTGATTTGAGGGCTGGTAACCGCACTTCACGTGTATAAATATATCACTTACCTAAATTTGCTTCGTCAGAGTGCCACACCCAGTAATGGGTAAAAGGCGTGATGATATATATTTTTTTTATATATAGTCAAAATTTAGAATCATAAAAATGGATGTTTTTTCAATTACTTTACTTTCCATCGGTTTTCAAAGTAAAGTAAACCTTATTTTAAATGATGCGAGTACAAATATAATTTACAAGTCAACTTCCTTACTCTAGTGGAACTATACATAATATTAATTTTATGTCACTAATTAAATAGTATGGTAAATATCTCAGATGACTGACCAATGAAGAATTGTATATTGCCGTCTACAATTAGAATTGCTTTTATTTACTTAAACAAAGTTTTTTGTCATAAAAATTTTTTGTCATAAAAATAGTGTTTAAAATAAAATAAATAAATATATCATCACGCCTTCTACCCATTACTGGGTATGGCACTCTGCCGAAGCAGATCTCGGTAAGTGATATATTTTTGCCCGTGAAGTGCGGTTACCAGTCGTCAAATCACGGCCCCCAAAGATGTTAGTGGTGGAAGAGCCACAGAGATAGCTTTTGAAGTTATGAAAATTGTTTGTCGCCTGTGGGAATCGAACCAGGGTTCTCAGAATCCACAGGCCGACTTCATACCACTGAGCTAGCCACCCCATAAAAAAAATAGTGTTTCATATAATTAAATCAAAATATATTCATAAAAATATTAAATGAAATATGGAATCTTATAAGAGATACATTTTTATTCACATATTTAACAAACGTGTAAAAATTAAATAATTTGATGTAAAAAAATAAATATACACACTTAAATCATTTTACTTAAGAAAAAATAGAGGAACTTGAAATATGAGGCGCCGTTTGCGACAAAACGTTTTGAATATTTCATGTAAATTAAAACAATATATTCTATGATTAAACGTATATACAAGATTTATGTAGTAAAATATTACACATTTTGAGGAAATATACTAAATAAATTGAAAAATAGCAACTGTGTAAAATATTACCTCTTGCATTTTGTCGTACTTCAAATGCGTCTATCAGACATAATTCTAGAATACAGACAAGGATTAGAACATTTGCCGCAAGATGGCTCTGCTTATTACAGTGTTCTGTAGCAATTTAAATTCATTTCCTACTTTACCAATAGTGTAAAAATCAAGGATGACCAAAGTTTTAGTGAGTAAATGGTTGCCTATTTCATTGACGCCAACAAATATTTTTCATTAAACAATAAATAGGTATAGTTTTCTATTTTGTTGTCCCAAGACAAGAGAAAACAAATATTTGACTAATAAATGACAAAACTTTTACAAATAAATTATTACTTTTTATTTCACAACTTAGCCAAATAAGTTTTATGTACTATATCTTGAATACTCAAGGTATTAAGCAGCTCCACCGACTATAATTTTAAAAATAATTTTTTGCGCAGCCGTTGTGTCCCAATAAAATTTAAAGAGAAAATATTCAAATAAAAATTGTAGATATTTCAATATTGCATATGTTTAGTTAACATTTATTGTTTTACTTGATTAGTTACTGTAAAAACTAGATTAAAATTAACTAAGTATGTGGAAGATGATCGAAATGCGAACAAATAAAATTTTTAAATGTAGAAGATGGCAATGAATAACACCGATTAATAAACAACGTAGATAAACAATAGATTTGCATAAGTTATCTCATCTGCACCCCGGTACTCCTTTTTATGAGTACTTATGTGATTTATTTGCCTCGATTGATTACAAACACAAAGTTTAACTTCTGTCTATGTACACAAATAATAATAATTATTAATGCAAAGTATCTTTGGTCTCAACTAAAATTATTGTTTTTTTTTTTTGGTAATGGCGTCATTTTTGAAACATGTATTATAAATTTATGTTTACTTTTTGGTTTTTTTTATTTTCGGAATATTTTGTTGTTATTCACAAGACTACTACTTTATTTTAATATTTGGAATAATTGCTTTGCAATAATTATTGGTTACCTTAGAGATCAACATTTTTTTTGTTTACTCTTTATTCCCTAGTTAAATAAATAATCATCACACCTTTTACCCATTTGCATGTGTGGCAGTCTGCCGGGACAGATCTTGATAAGTGATTTATTTATACGCGTGAAGTGCGGTTACCAGCCATCAAATTACAGTCTTCCAGAGATGTAAGTGGTGAGCTCCCTCACAGGGATAATTTTAAATGTGGTGAAAATCAGTTGCCGGCTTTGGGAATTGAACTCGGGTTCTAATTTCCACAACCCGGCTAGCTACCATTGTGCCATAAGTTGATAAGTAGCCCTTAATAAATAATAGTCAAATGTTCAGAAAAAACAGAATAAAAAATCGGAGAAATTATAAATTTACTATAAATGGCTCAAATATTAAATAAAACATAAATAATAAATATATGTGGGGATGTAACTATGACTATAACTAACAACGAAAGCAAAAAATATTTGTAAAAGAAATGAAGAGAACATTTTTTTCATTACATTAAAAAATATATATAGGAAATATCTATCTACATTAGACAACCAAATACACATCCCGAAATAAGACACATTGCAGAAGGTACTAATGACAAACTGTTACCCGATAAATCCAAGAACAGATATTGCACTAACTGTAATGTCAATATAAACTATTTTGATTCAAATAAACAAAATATTACCCTTAGGGCCAGTTTTTCAATCACCGATTAATGTTAACCATGATTAAATAATAATGGAAACTATGGTTTCCATTATTATTTAATCATGGTTAACATTAATCGAGCGTAAACCGGCGATTGAAAAACTGGCCCTTATTCTACTAATCTTTTCTTAAAATGTATTGAAGGTTCGAGACAATCGTTTTTAGAAACATGTCGTGAAAAAAATGTGGTGTCTAACACGAGAAGAAACAGTTTTTTCCACTCTCGCTCGAATTGCCTCATGAGCGAGTGGAAAAAAGAGGCACTTTCTTCTCTAGTTTAACAAATAACTATTTATAATGTCTCTATGTAATATGAATTTATCATAACAATGATATAATTTTCCATAACATACAAATTTAGAAGTATTTATTTTTAGGTTACTTAAAAATTGTAATCTCATTTCCGTTAGCTATAAAGAAATTCCAGTTTTGTTAATGTTACTTAAACTAAATCTAAGATAGTTATTTTAAATCTGGAGAAAAAGATTTAAAATAATATTTTGTACACCCCTTGGGTGTACATTTCATAGCGCCATTTCGTTCGAATGTTGCACTATCTCTCCAAAATGCAGCGTGAACTACCTGAAATTCAGCGCCATCTCTGAATAAATGGCACAATCCTATTCTGTATATATTTTTAACGCGACAAAAATATCACAATATACAGGTTTATAATATACCCGATTTTCTTAATACAGTACACAAAATTTGTATATATACAATATTTTTTGTGATATTGTAATAAATTTAATATATATACAATATTTTAGGTGATATTGTCAAAAATTTAGTATATATTGTGAAAAGGATTGTATATTTACGAGTCTGTATATTGTCGCAAACGGCGCCTCATATTGAAAGTTCCATTTTTATTTCTTGATAAATTTGTTCTTATCTTAAGTTTAATTTTTTTTAAATACTATCAAACATTAAGATAAGAAATGATGTAATTATATCATCTAAACATGTTTAAATATATTTGTGTAAACGAATAGTGTAGTAGCATATTTTGAGAATCACTGAAAAATATTATTGATTAGGTGCAGTACGCATGTATCCTGACTATTCAAGCACAGAAATAAATTCCATTTCGTTTTAGTGAGGTTAAAAATGATTAAATATAAAACAATTTAATATGTAATCATACCTGGGAATGAATAAAGGTCCACGGACTGAACATGATTGTTGATATTTGTTTAGACAATTTATGTGTTTGATAGTATTATTTGAACTAAAGAGAATTTGTCTATGCCGTCTGACAACGTCAATGCAACTGATTCCTAACGAAGCTCATGCAATTTTCATGTTCTCTCTTGTATCTGACATACAACAGTACATTTTATTCTGATTATAATATTATAAAACACATTAAAAGTAATTATTGTCACCCTTTATCTTTCACAGTAATATGTTCTACTCTAAGACATACTTGTTATTTTTATGTGATTGTGACGTACACATTTAATAAAAAAAAAAATCTATTAATTGCACGTTGCGCAAGTACTTGTATAATCAATATAATTTATATTAATTTATTGATAACTATGTAATGAAAATGAAAATATTTCTATATAAAATTATTTTTTAATCATTTGACGTTTGTAGTAATGTAAAAAACGAGTACGTTGTTTGTAAAATCTGAAAATTGAACTAATTTTAGACTTTTTATATTGCATAATTGGACCTATTCTGTAACAACAATTGCTAATGCTGGATTGCATGCAAGTTTTATCGGTTCATTAGCAACTAACGGTTCAATAAGTTTCAGAAATTTCTTATTGATGCTGTTGCTAGATAAACAATTCTTTAACTAAAGAGCTCTTTATTTCCTTCTTGCAACCCAGCATAAGTATAGCAATTACTAACATGATCTTTTGACATGGAGTAGGTGGCACAGTGGTTATCGTGTCGGCCTGTGGATTCTGAGAACCCTGGTTCGATTCCCACTGGCGACAAACATTTTCACCACATTAATACTACTCCTGTGGCTCCTCCTCCACTAGCATCTTTGGGGGCCGTGATTTGACGGTTGGTAACCGTACTTCATGCACATAACTGTATCACTTACCGAGATCTGCTTCGGCAGAGTGCCACACCCAGTAATGGGTAGAAGGCGTAATGATATATTTATATATTTTATTTATATCTTTTGATAGCAACCTTTCTAGCAATTTTTATTACAGAATAGGTCGAAATAAGTATGTTATCACCTTAACAAAAACATTTAAGTCAACTTCTATCATATTTCCCATTTTAATACCTATTGTTTTTTGCATTCTCGCCATGGCAAAAATAATTTGCTTTTGAAATTTGGTATTAGTGCTAACCCAGTTGACAGCGTATATTGCATTTGGAACCTCTGCAAACTATACAAATATAAAATTATTATATTAAATGAATTAACTACCTATTATTCACATATTTGTAAAAAGTGACAGGGTGATATCAAGTCGGCCTGTGAATCCTAAGAATCCTGGTTCGATCCCCACAGCCGACAAAAACATTATCACCAATTTAAAATTGCCCTTGTGACTCCCCTACTACTAACATCTTTGGGAGCCGTGATTTGACGGCTGGTAACCGCACTTCACGCGCATAAATATATCACTTACCGAAATCTGCTTCGGCAGGGTGCCACACCCAGTGATGGGCAAAAGGCGTGATGATATATTTATACTTATTTATTTTATTTAAGTGTTCTATAGTTCTTTGAGCCTAGTTTCAATTGTTTTTGAAAGGCATATTGAAAGTTTTCTATATTTCGGTGATTTCGATTTTTCAAATTTAAATTTGTATATTAAGAGATTTTTGGCCTAAGAATGTATTTTTTGCTGAAAGGGAGTAACGTGAGCAAAAGGAGATAATTCTAATTTCACGTACAGCTACTTAAAGTGGAGACAAAACAGTTTTTTTTGCTGAAAAAATCGTTCAATTTTGTTGAAAAGTCGCCGAGTTATGAGTCAAATCTTCAACTTCAAACAAGCATAATTCTTTGCGTCCTTTGCAGGGAATTAAATAAACTTGATTTCCCTGATGGTAAATCGAGTCCACAAATTTTTCTTAACTCCGTACAGATCGTCAAAGATAGACGTTTTTCTTTTTTTTTTTATTTTTACAATAGATTTTGGTTGGTTAGTTTATAATTTAGCCGTCAGATGGACGTTGTGGTACATGTTGGTACTGTTAGTTTTTATTTTTAATTTATTAACAAAATTTATGAGTTTTGTTCTTTGTTCACTGTTGACCATTGAGATGTTCATCTCAATGAATTTTGCTTTACTAAGTGGTTCTTGAACCATGTTTTAATTTTAATAATTGTACAATGTAACTTCAGTTTTATACTCTTGTTTTGGTAAGTTTTTATTACAAATTAACTGTGCAAATAAATTTACAATTTTATATATTTTTGTAGCTTGATAATGGCCAGAATTTTGGCCGAAACGTCGCTTCTGAATAAAAGAATGTTTTAAAAATTGTGTTTCAATTTTTTGTACATCTTTTCAACAAATTAAGCTTGTAATCCTTTTAATCTATTTTTAAAATTATATCTTTTCGGCTTATTTAAAATAATTTTAAAAAATAGACGTTTTTCCACTAACAACATTTTTTCTAGGGGGCTGAGAAGTGGGTGGAAGGTATTAACCCTAAGATAGCATAAATCCCTTGAGAGTAGACATTTCAAACTTATTTCATTCTCGAAAATTCATCCAAATTAGTTAAAAACTCGCTAAGTTATGACGGTTTGAATTTTTTTTTCGTTTTTCTCACCAGTGTATTTAAGCTTTCAATAAAAAATTAAGTAAAATTCGTGAATGGGTTATATAAAATTAGTAGTAAACGGTGGTGCTTATCACAAAATACATATAATCTTATAACAAAATTAAATGAAATCTCTAACGTTTCATTTGCGATACAACCAGTTTCCAACCAACGAGGTTGTTTACCTACCTGATGTGTCACCTGCGTAATATAAAATATATTGAAGAAAGAATTAGTTAATGCACAAGCCACGAATCCCATCAATCCGATAGCAGTGATTATATTATCTTCTTGCGTCATACTGTAGAGTACGCAACAAGATACGATGATAACGAATAGATATTGTAACAGTAACGGTTTACTGTAAATAGATTTTAGCGCATCGAACAGCCTGATAAGTTGTTGCAATTCGTACATGCATTTACTGAACTGAATGTTCATCTTGCAGATGTAGGTTACATCTGGTGTGGTGTCTATGCTTTGCAAAGCGTATTTGATTACTCGGATTTGACCGTCAATGTGGATGAGCATTGACCAGAAGAAGAAGTCGATGCCTTTAAAGTCAAACATATTTTATTAGTATATTTAGTGCCTCCGTCCGAAATTGACAGTTTTACATATCTCATAATCGATCGGAAACTGCATTTTTACCGAACGCCGCGTCGTTCGGTAAATATATGTTTACCATACGCCGTTCGATAATAGAATATTACATAACTAGTCAGAAAAGTGATATTTTACTTAACGAAGCAATTGTTTGAAGGCCGAGTATTTTAATTCGCTGAATCAAGTAAAACACTTTCCAGACGTGTTATGTATACTATTCTTTCTGAAACCGTTTAATTTAATCAATATTTAATCATATATAATTCAAAATGTTTAATTTTTTTTATGTGTATTGTACAGACAACAGACTACGTATCCAAGGTTACAACAAAAATAACAGTCAGGTAAAATTTTTACCAGACTGTTATTTTTGTTGTAGCCTTGGATACGTACTTTACTTGACTGTTCTAGTAAAAATCTACTTTAAATACTAAAACTGGTCAAGAAAGTAGGCATTTTCTTACTAGTTTCAGAAAAAAACTATGTATTTATGTATTAGGAGCAGATATTATCAACCACATTTATTTCTTCAATCTACTTAAATAAGGTTTAAAAAAGACAATAGCGAATCACTTATTAACAATGCTATCAAAATGTAAACTAGTTCAAGATAGTTCACTGATGCTAGGTGCATGAAAGTTTTATCGCTTCATTAGCAACAATCAGGCAGATTCATAAAGCGGTTTAGCGCTAACACCACTTTTTATTTCGTTTTTAACTCTCTTTTCTTACGAAACAAGTTTATTTTAACTGGAGTTAAAAAGAGAGTTAATTAGCACCAAATTTAGTTCATTCCTTTAATCTGTTTTAATTTGAAACAGAGTCATAGATGATATTAGAAACGGTGTTAACGCTAATCCGTTTTATGAATCAGCATGTAACGGTTCAATAAATTTCCAAAAATCGCTATTGATACTGTTGTTAGATAAACAATTCTTTAACTAAAGAGTTCTTTATTTTTTTCTTGCAACCCAGCATGACAGTGGTTCAATATAATATTTTTTTATGCTGGTAACCGCACTTCTCGCGCATAAATATATCACTTCCCGAGATCTGCTTCGGCAGAGTGCCACACCCAGTAATGGGTAAAAGGCGTGATGATATATTTATATTTATTTTATTTAATAATATGAATTATAAAACGTACCTGCATATTGCATTGTAATATAAATTGTTATGAGTACACTATATATAGTAACTGTCGAATACACATTAATGTTGTTTAAATCAAAAGGAACATACAAATTTACAGCAAATAATCTTTGTCCACCAGTTTTACCCAAAAATAGCTCTTGTATAGATTCATACAAACTATTACCAAAAATGAATCCAATCGCGGCAATTATAGAAAAAGCCATTGTCATTATAAGAACAGTACTGTGAATATTTGTTTCTGCTGTAATTTCATCTTGCACCTTTTTCGCAGATTTCCATTTTAAATTTTCTTCTTTTATATTTCCCAAAACTATAGCATTATCCAGCCAAAAGTTTTCCAAATCACTTGTATCAGTTAAAATATTACTATCCTTAAATCTTGAATCCACAAAAAATTGTGTTTTTTCGTTCATTTTTTCGTAGTCTATAGATATATTTTCAAAATTTTCAAAGTTGTAACTTTTTCTGTACAGAATATCAATGCATAATTCAGCAGTTTTTTTATCCATCAGCCAAGAAAAAAGCTTATATACATAAATTATGTGAAACATTAAAATCGATACAGTTCTGATTGTTTGCACGTAATCATTTATATTTATAATGAAATGTATTGTTTCACTAACAATAAAAGCGAAAACTGTAAGGAAAAATCCTATTCCAAAACGGGTAAGATACAATTTTCTTTTCCATTGTTCTTTTTTGTCTGGCGGCCATAGTAGCATGGTTCTTAAAAACCGCATATTGGTTTCAAGAAAATTTTTATTAAATTTATCTAATTTCATTTTCAGTATGATTCTACAAGTCGGTTTAGTTATTCTACGGATTTTTAGTTATATATTGTAAACCAATATTGATTGAAGTCTATTAGTTCAAATTAAAAAATTATGTAAATGTAATTAAAGAGTACGAACTGCATGTCTAATGATTTGAGATCAATTAGTACGTAATAAATCTTTTGCAAAATTTCTTTCGATTTATAATTTGCTCTGTTGACAGGGACGTCGAGATACAGATTGATTTCATATTAAAAAAATATTTGTATAAAATAATCACGACTATTGCCCATTACTGGATGTGACAGTCTGCCGTAGCAGATTTATGCGTGTAGTGCCATTACCAGCCATCAAATCACGGTCTCCAAATATATTAGAGGAGCAGGAGCCATAGGGGTAATTTAATGTAATGAAAAGTTTGTCGACTGTAGGATTCGAACGCTACGTGTCGTTCGGAAACGTTTATTATTCGACCCGAAAACTATTTGATTTTAACGAGAGTCAGAAACATATTTGTCAGAAAAGTCAAACTTTAACTATTTCCATGGAATTTTGAAATGTCACCTTTTTCTGACGTATGAAGAAAAAAAATTATTCTATGATCGTGCGAAAAGTGAATCATTATGTACTCATTTTCAGTATAAAAAGATATTAATAAATAAGAAAAATAGCAAAAAACTAATTTTCTATCACTTGTCACAAATTCCACAAAAATTTACAGCACATTTGAATCAACTTATCAAGTCATCAACAAACGGCTGGTTAGTTCAGCTATAATCATAGACGCGTTTCGTCCTTTAGGGACTCATCAGTATGGTGCGATCAACTATCCAACTAGACCTACTAGGAACTAGTGAATTGTGATACTGTCTTAGCTGAACTGACTGATGTTAAACTATGTAAGCCGGTAACATGACATGAGAGCTACGGAGCAACCCGTGGTGCCATCTATCGACAAAAATCGCAAACTGCTTGACAGCTATTGAAATAATACAAAGATATTGTTTATCGCACGCTGGTAATATCAACGAACAATAAAACACTACTTTGCCCAAGATGATGTACAAAAGAAATTTTTTTGACATTTGAAATGTAATTAGTAAAATTAGTATAAACAAAGCTCGATCGTAGAAAAATTAGTGAATGCTACTAATGGATTACAACACTCGCCTACGGCTCGAGCTGTAAGTTTCCCAGTCGTGTAATGAAGTAACATTTTAACACTTTAAATAACTGTTTTAGCAATAGCTTCAGGAAAATTCTGAAAATAAAACAATCAAATGAAACATTGCAATATTGCAAATAATATTCTCCCTGTATTATTCGTACATTATTTCTATAGGACAAAAAAATCGGCTTCACTGGGAGTTCCGGAAATGATAGTTCCATTAAAAGTAGAAAAGTAATTAGATGTAATTATACATTGATTATCGAAGAATAATTTGTTGTACACAACATTAAATTAATTCTTTTTATTCGCATGCAATTTATCTCTACTTACTAATACAGAATATTCTTGCAATTTATTACAGGGCAAAACTAAATTATATGTTGCATGATTGAATGTCGTATAATAAAATCTAATTTATTATTTTTGCTTTTATTTCATTTTTTAATATTGCAGTACTGTTCATGCAGAATAGCATGATCATGAATTATTTCTATACTATATTAGTAAAAAGTATGTGGCAATATTTATAATTTAGGCTGCTTTTGTTTAATTATGTATTTAGTTTAGTGTCAGTTAATTTATAGTTATTGGTTTAGAATATTAAATATTGTGAGAATGAAATGTTTTGAGTGGTATTTGTTTTTATTCCAATAAATTATGGACAACTGTGCCTGGGTCCGTCTGAGTGATGTCAAATGTGAGAATATGTTGAAATAGGGATGAAGAGACGTGTGTGAATGTTTAAGGGCGCATGTGACTTTGTAGATAGTTTTTAAGATAGTGTGTATCCGGCGATAGAGGAGAAAGGTCAAAAGTAATTATTGTAAATGTTTATTAAATAAAGCTGATGTACATATTCACTGTACTTCGTTTATTATTATCCTGACAAATACATGAATAGAGAAGTGCAGAAAGTACAGCATTAATGTAGAAAAAGTTACATCATACTTAAAACAAATAAATATAAACATATCATTACGCCTTCTACCCATTACTGGGCGTGGCACTCTGCCGTAGCACATCTCACTAAGTGATATATTTTACGCATGAAATGCGGTTACCAGCTGTCAAATTACGGCCCCAAAGATGTTTGTTGAGAGAGAGCCACAGAGGTAGTTTTAATGTGATCGCCTGTAGGAATCTAACCCAGGTTCTCAAATTCACAGGCCGACTCGATACCACTGAGCCATCTACACTATATGACAACAATTATCAGATGTGGGTTATATATGATTGAAACATTTGTAGTCGTTCTATTCAGAACAAATTCCCCTTCCACATAAAAAAAAATAAATACATGTTCTCCTTTAAAATAAGAAAGTTGTACCTCGCATTTCGAGAAACACTAGTCGAAAAAAATCATTTGTTGATAGTTTTGTAATAGACTAATGCTGGGTTGCATGAAAGTTTTAACGGTTCTTTAGCAAGTAACGGTTCAATAGATTTCAGAAAATCGCAATTGATACTGTTGCTAGATAAACAACTCTTTAACTAAAGAGCTCTTTATTTTTTTCGTTCAACCCAGTATTAGAAAAAACAGAGTGATCAAAAGGAATTGGTACAGTTGGCAATAAAAAAAACTACTTGAAATTGGTAAGCCTGATACATAAATTCATTTCCTGTTGTTGACAGTGACATTTAAAATTTAAATTTTAGTACATTTATGATTACATTTATTTCTAAAGTATTTCTATTACTTAAAAAGATAAAATTCTATTAGCTGTCAGACTTCTGACATAACCTATTTGTATTTATTAGAAATGTCAAATAGCATTTCCGCCTTTATCTGACGTTGTGCCAACTGTGGAATAAAAAGGTCTCTGGAATTGTATTGCCAACTATAACAATTCCTTTTGATCACCCTGTAGTATTTCTTTACTAATTTAATCAACCTTGCAGCTCTTATAGTTCTCTAGATAGCAATAGTGGCACACTTAAACTGAAAACCCTGTATATGATTAAAAAGTAAATTACCTTGATCTAATTTAATAATATTCAAAGAGGGCAAAATATAATTTTATAGGTTATTAAATGATCATTAATCTTATTTATTTATTCTTCAATAATATTCCGAGAATATTTTTAGTAGACACTAACCTAACCTAAATATACATATAATAAATGGATATATGAATAGAGCCACTAGTGGCATATTTTCTTTCATAGCCAAATAATCTACTCACTATGGCAATATAGGGCAAACAATTTTTAACCTTCATTGCTAAATTGCAATCAATTCTTCTATCAAATATGATAAATTTATTGTCGCATGTCTGTTCCTTTCAAACGGCTTCGAATTTATATTCACCAATATATATTGTATAAATATAAACCCGTGCTATCGGCTGTATAGCAGGCGGGTTTATTTTCCGAGTGGGGAAACCGCGGGGAAACTTCGGGAAATCGTGCCCGTCACCGTTGGTTCCTTTACAATCGTTCAGGTATTCTTCAAAAGATATCTCAGTTTCGCAAAGTCGTTCGTGATATTTGATTGTACACAATTGCATTTGAAAATGGTGTGCGAGTTAACTCCTCAAGAAGTAAGAAGTAAGGAATTGGGAAGACTTACTATGCTGGAAGGTACTCATTTATGGAGAAGGCAGAAAGAGGAAAATATGATGAATGATGTTCGAGAGAAAAGAGAGGTAAATTATATTTATTATACTTAAGGCTGGTTTTTCATTCATTGGTTTACTCTCGATTAATGTTCATCATGATTAAATAATAATGAAAACTATGGTCTCTATTCTTATTCAATCATTATTAACATTAATCGGTAATTAAAAAACTGGCCCTTATTTTAATTTGTTTCTATATTGTTTGAGAGGAAAGAATGGATGAAGGAAAGAGAAAAAAATTATGTGTCAGGAAATATATCTTTTATGGTGATTGATGGTAAACCTAATCTAATAAATAAGTGTTTAGTGAATGTCGCGAAGGTGCGTGCTAGCAAATTTGATTGATAGAAAATTGTGTGTTGTATTGTAAATAAATAAATATTTACCCGTTCTGGGCGTGTCACTCTGTCATAATAGATCTTTGTAAAGTTATATTATATCTTGCGCGTAAGTACGGTTATAAACTGTCAAATCACAGCCCTCAAAGATTTTAGTGGATCAGGAGCCATAAGAGTAATTTTAATGTTCAGTAAAATTTGTAGATTGTGGGAATTGAACGCAGGTTCTCAATTCTATAGGCCGGCGCGAATCTACTGAGCTACCTACCTCATAATATATATACAGAGTGATCAAAAGGAATTGTTATAGTTGGCAATACAATTCCAGAGATCTTTTTATTCCACAGTTGGCACAACGTCAGATAAAGGCGGAAATGCTATTTGACATTTCTAATAAATACAAATAGGTTATGTCAGGAGTCTGACAGCTAATAGAATTTTGACTTTTTAAATAATATAAATACTTTAGAAATAAATGTAATAATAAATGTACTCAAATTTAAATTTTAAGTGTCACTGTCAACAACAGGAAATGAATTTGAGTATCAGGCTTACCAATTTCAAGTAGTTTTTTTTATTGCCAAATGTAACAATTCTTTTTGATCACTCTGTATATATATATATATTTTATTATATTTTACAATATCTATCCGTACGGAATTGATAGGTCAGTGAAATCGCGTCGTCCTGTGGATTTGAGAACCCAAATTCGATTCGCATACTTTACATTAAGATTACTTGTGTAACTTTTCTTCTATAACATCTTTGGGGGTTGAGATTTAACAGCCGGTTACCGTAATTCATGTATCATTTACTGAGATATGCTTTTTCTATTTTGTAGAAAAATTTGATATTATAAAATTTAAAAAATAAATATTCAATGTTCTCAGGATCCACAGGCCGACTTCATACCGCTGAGCTATTAAAAAAATAAATATAAAATAAATATATCATCACGCCTTTTACCCATTACTGGGTGTGACACTCTGCCGAAGCAGATCTCAATAAGTGATATATTTATGCGCGTGAAGTGCGGTTACTAGTCGTCAAATCACGGCCCCTAAAGATGTTAGTGGTGGAGGAGCCACAGGGGTAATTTTAAATTGGTGAAAATGTTTTGTCGGCAGTGGGGATCGAACAAGGGTTCTTAGGATCCACAAGATCCACTGTGCCATTACCCCATTAAAAAAAATTAAAAATTATTTTGTTTAATATAATAATTTAAAAGAAGAACAATTTTCTTGGACAAGTTAGTTTTTGTTTTTTCATAGTCGCACAATAATTTCTTAACTTTTTTCCTGTTCTCGAAAATTTCCATTTTGAGTCCTGTGTTACACTAAAAACTATGAAAGCATCTAATTAATTATCTTTACGTGCTTATTCTAATTAAAATGGCAATAAAATTTAAATGACAATCTGTTTGTTTCGTGTCACTCAACTTTTGATTAGGAAAGTTTATTTTATTTACTTTCAGAATATACATAAGAAAATGTCTTTATTTTGGAAATACTAAAGTCACCCCACCCTGTTAGCATATTAATTACAAATAGGTATTAATACATATTTATACAGGGTGTTAAAAAAGAATAAAAACCTTTGGGAGTATATACATTTTAATGTGTTGATTCTCAGTCAAAATAGTATATTATATAATAGGGGAGAGAAGTGTTACAGGGGTAGTTTTAATGTGGAATAATTTGTTTGTCGGCTGTAGGAATAGAACCCGGATTTTCAAATCCACAGGCCGACCCGATAATTAATTATTGTAGTATTTATAATTATAATATAATTATTAATTTAAAATATAAAAAATTAATATATCATCACGCCTTTTACCTATTACTGGGTGTGGCACTCTGCCGAAGCAGATCTCGGTAAGTGACATACCAATATTCTTTATGTAGAGTATTTTTCATGTGATAAATATTTATTTAAAATAAATAAACAAATATATCATCACGCCTTCTACCCATTACTGGGTGTGGCACTCTGCCGAAGCAGATCTCGGTAAGTGATATATTTATGCGCGAGAAGTGCGATTACCAGCCATCAAATCACGGCCCCCAAAGATGTAAGTGATAGGGGAGCCACAGGGGTAATTTTAAATTGGTGAAAATGTTTTTATCGGCTGTGGGGATCGAACCAGGGTTCTTAGGATTCACAGGCCGACTTGATACCACTGAGCTAGCTAGCTACCCCATAATTTAATTAATTTAATAGAAATAATCACCAAGCCAGTGGTACTACAAATATTTAGTTAAAAGAAACTATTTTTTTTTACTGAGAATTAGTACCATCAAAGTTTTTTACCCTTTTTAACAGCCCGTATAGCAGAAAGTACTGAAAGGCCGGAATATGCATATATTTGCCAATCGGATCAATAGTTGATGGATGATGGTGTTATTTGTTTGTGCGGGGGCGGGTGGACAGGTGCGACAGCTCCTAGAGAACTACTGGCCGTGGGGACGGCCCGGTGGCGGCGCACCCAATAGTCGCAACGTGGGACTGCGGAATGTGTACCTGGAGGAGATCTACCCCAATGAGGAACTCAAAAAGGTATTTTTTATAAAAGATATAATTTGAACTAAGCAAGATCACAGGCGTAGAGTTTTGGGATTTGGGTGTATTTATAAAATACGGTTCGTTCTATAGAATGTCGCACTGCAATTGTGTGGAATTTACTTTCAAAAACATAAGCAGACAGACGCTCCTTTCGTTTTTTATCGTTTTAGATTTAATGGTAGAGAAGTGGGCGTGGTTGCGTTGTAATAATTTAGGCATGTGGAACGTACGTCGAATTAAGTAATCATTAATATAAAACAGGTGTTTAGGAGCGAATGAATGGAAATAATATAACATACTTCGATAACCAACCGTACAGCAGTGCAAAAACTGTGGCTCGGTGTACCCGGTAGGTCCAGGCCCAATTTAGGCTCTAGCGCCATTTGGAAGATTAAGATCCAACTAAATAATGTCATGTCCAGTTACGATTTTACTTACAGAAATTCAAATATATACAAAAGCAATATTGGTATACCCTCTTACCTTATTTTGATATTTTGCCAAATGATAGCACTGTATAGGAGAACTTCATGTTTCCAGTGATTTTAAAACAATGATTTACCATTACTTTTCGGACTGTTTATTAATCCGATTTTAGAATAGCTCACTTCGCTCGGGTTGACCCCTAACCAAACCTAACCATCCGATTTATTTTCCATCGTAATAACAACAACAATCCACCTGTGAGCTATAGGATTACGACTATTCAGTTTTAGAACCTGATCGTATCATGTAAAATTTCTTATCCAGCTCATGCGTCAAACTCCTGTCAGTCGACAAGAGGGTATACTGGAGTTTAGCCGCAATATTTATATATTGAAAAGATTGCTAACAATAGTAATACAGTTCCTTACTTTGAGCAGGAATCAGCTACCGGCCACGTCCCAAAAAGTCCACATAGTCTATTTGACTTCATTATCACTTATATTTTATTGTTTCTCTTATACACAACACTCAAAACACAAATACACACAATACCACACAATTTAACTAATTTTACATATTATAACATTTACTAAAATGTTTATAAAATGTCGAAAACACTGCTGTAACTGTCCGCACTGTACTGAAGACTAGCCCAGCTCAACGCAAACGAACCTTTTTCGACCATTTAAATTAATTGGCAATCTATGTTGTAACTTGTTTGTCAGCGTTAAAAATCATTTAAAAATATATTCACTACATGTACACATACGTAGGTTAATTTCAGACAAAAAGTGAAAGAACTCTATTTGCGGGTACTTCTAAAATCCATGTACTGAATACAAAATATTTCGTATTCAGTAATCCATGTGCGGTACACTGTAAGCTGATAACCCACACTACATAAGTGCATCAGGTTGAATACTTAAGTATAATATATTTAAATTTACTACATTCTAAAAATTTTAAAATCTTTTTAATAAATTAATATATGTATTATTTATTATACATAATATTATAATAATAATACATAATTTATCTTTATATAAAGCAATTATGATTAATAATTACAATTATCAATTAATGGAAGGATCTAAAACTTGCGATTTAAGGTAGTACTAGTGTGACGGTGGCGCCATCGGTTGTCGAGTGGCGAAACTGACGCTCAAAAAAATATAAAAATTGAATAAAATAAGTGTTTTATACCTATTATGATTTGAATATCATGAATTGTTAACAGGTTGCTGGTCTAGAGAATTTTCAAATACCATACCACCGTGTGGTGTTGCCATTATAAATTGGGATTCTTAATTTTTCCTTAAAAACAAGGCTTTGCATGGCTATATATCCATTTCTAAACGATAAAAAACATTCTCCTTCTGATACAATAAACATGGATAGTTCTAGAACATCATACTAGTTTTTCAAATGAAACTGCAAAATTTTAGAGGTACACAAACCAAATATGTGCGATTCTGAGTGATGATCACCATAAGCCCCGTGTATAAGAACTCAACTTTACAAGCGAATATATTTATTCACAGACGATGAATGTGTTTCATATTTTAACAGGATGCGTATGACTATCCAATGTTTACATACGAGAAATTTCATTCAGATCTGCAAAAAAAAATTTCACGCTAGTACAACCTTAAGTCACAATTAATCGCACAATGAATTAATGAAAAATGACATTTGTAGAAAAATTTGAAAAGGAATACAAATAAACAGAAAGCAAAGACAATTTGATAAAATTCTTAGGTGACTGTTAAATTGTTACTGACAAAAAAAAAACAAAATGTAAGATAACGTTAGAAGATAAAGACAAAATAATATATCTATCGCATTAATTGTAATTGAAAAGTATGGTCTTCACAAACATTTCACTTAGATTTTACAATTAATGTCTTAATTTTGTCATTATAAAGGCTAAAATTATTTGATATATGACAAAGAATAACAATTAATTGTAATTGCTAATTAAAATTACTAATTAGATAGATGTAAACGCAGCTTCAGTAAGTAGACCTAATAAATAATACAATACATATATCATTAATATAAATAATAAATACTCTAATGGCGAATTTTAAATTTAAATAATAAATCTAATGACGGTGTAAACCACATAAAATACTATCACTGTACAGGAGTTCCTTAAACTATGGGCGCCATTTCTGAGATCTGTAAATAAATATTATTTTAAATAAATAGACATACAAACATCGTAGTTCTGTAGGTGATCAAATTTTGATCATAATTCCTATAGTTAAACAAGAAGTTATTTTATCTTGATAATAAATAAATTAAAAGAACTTTTGAATAAACAAAACATCACTGTTTAATTTTATAAATCTTTTAAAATGCAATAAAAATATGTTTGTATACATAACTACATATTCTCTTGTTTTTTTTGTTGGAAGGAAATATTGTAACTTGATTATCAAAATTAATAAAAAATAACAGTGATTGATCGAAATCGCTACAGTACTATAATTATACAAGTTAAAGATTATAATTTTTCAATTAGAATAAATTAACAAAAGTAAAAACTGAAATTCTCAAATATAATTTCACTTTTCTTACAACTAACATTTTTTATGCCACTGAACTGATAGGCTACAATAATGTTAAATAATTTTTATATATTATTGTATCCTAACAATCCAGTGGCACAAAAAATGTTGCTCTAAGGAATATACAAATATATTTACGAAATTCAAAATAATTCTTTTTGCATTATCATCGATACATGAAATAATATATATCCTTTGTTTTTTTTTGCAATAATTTTGAAACATCCTGTATATCTAACTAAAAAAACATATTTACCATATCCATAAACTTCCACCAAGATCCTAAATTGCTCTTTAGGTTTAACTACAAAAACAGCTTCTATCAGATCTTCAGTTAAATGAGTTCGTTGTATTGTCACATTTTGTACTAATCCTCTTTGTCTACCTATATTGATAAATCTAAAAAATAATAAGTCATATTTGAACTCAGTAGCAAAGAGACATACCGATATCTTGTTCATTTTTATTTGTTATCTGGTTTTCCCATTTTTGATAAATATAATGTCATGACAACGCTACTCCAGTTTTGTTTGATGTACTTTAATCTAATGTTTGTCTAGCTGTCGTAATAGGAATTTCCCATAAAACTAAGTACATATTTTAGTTCAAAATAAATATTTACAAGTACAAATTTACTACCTACATTAAACCGACCAAAACTTCTGTCTACCATATTTATTACTTAATTATATCAAAGTCTATAATTTAAACTAAAAATTAGCCTGTAAAAAAATGTCAACAATCACCCTTTAAATCGGCGCATTCACATCGGCGCCATCTATAGTTTCCACCCGTTCCCAAATCTAATTTTCTTTTTTTCATGTTTATCATGACATTATCTACTAAAAAACCATTTCTGTCACTGGAAAAAGTGAGAAATCACTTTGCGCCCTAGCCCTTTAACTATTAACAATACTATATTTTCTATTATAGGAATTATATTAATGCTAAATAATGGTCACTTGCATCAGCAATACTTAAATTTTAATTTTAACTAAATATATCATCACGTCTTTTACCCATTACTGGGTGTGGTACTCTGCCGAGACAGATCTCGGTAAGTGATATATTTATGTGCGGTTACCAGCCGTCAAATCACGGCCCCCAAAGATGTTAGTGGCGGGAGAACCATAGGAGTAATTTTAATGTGGCGAAAATTGTTTGTCGGCTGTGAGAATCAAACCGAGATTCTCAAATATACTCGCCAACTCCATACTACTGAGCTAGTTAATCTTGATTTAAATAAATAAAAGGCAATCAATTGTTTGGCAACAATGTCAATAATTCCATATAACATGTAATTTCGATTTGCTTTTCTTTATTTAAATAAGTTCATCGAGTCGGCCTGTGGATTTGAGAGCCCGAAATCGATTCCTACGGCCAACAAAAAAAAAATTCACCACATTAATACTATCCTTGTGACTCCCCTTCCACTAACATCTTTGGGGGCCGTGATTTGACGTTCACGCAGTTCACGCGCATAAATATATTCACTTACCGAGATCTGTTTCGGAAGAGTGCCATATCCAGTAATGGGTAAATAGCGTGTTGATGTATATATATATATTTATTTTAGAACTACCATTTTTGAAATTAAATAAAGTTGTTCATAAATTTGGAGTTATCATTAGTATATAGCTTATTTTTGTCGCCTTAACAAATGATGTCACATTAATCAATTATTTTCGTCAATTTAAAACGAAGTTAAAATGGAACATTAGCTACTAATCTACTTAATTAATAAATGTTGTTACTTAAAAAAATCTCCACAATATATTTACCTTGTTTCAGTAATAACATAATCGGCGCAAATTATCTTTTCAAATTTATACATCCTCTGTATTTTTGAAACTGGATTAATATATAATTTCGTAAAAATCACATAATCTTTATTAGTATTCATTGCACATATTTCAATTTTGTCACCCCAGTTGGAACGCATGTCATCGGACGGTAAAATCAAAGCCCCATTTTGATTCGTTTCCAATAATGTTAAATCTCTTAACTGATCAGTTAACTGACTTACATCTTCTTCGACATTGTCCACTAACACAGCGTAACTAATTGTTATTAAAAACAGAAAAGTGACTACTGTCAAATTCATCATTTTGCGTAGTGTCACATAAAACATACTAACTAGGAAATTCGCCAAATGTTATCATTCAGATAAAATAGATATGGGAACTACGAATTTTGAGTAATTGCTAAATTAACATATTATCGGATTACTTAACTGATACGTTTTTTATCCGGAATTTTATTATTTCTGAGAAACATATAACTTAATTGTTAACTAGATCGATATGGAAAATTCCATGGCCAAGGAAATGTTTTATTTAATGGTGGAATTCTGTGTAAACCCATAAGTTTTGAAAATCCGTAAATCTATAAATAATGAAGAAAATTGCAACGAAATATATGATTATGAAATATTTTCTACTTGTCAATAAATATTTATGTGATTTTATTCATTATTTACAGATTTATAGATTTATAAGTTCCAGATTTGTCACAACATTCTATAATTTTTCTTGCAAACAAGTTTATTTTCAATCCAAGAAAAACAATAAAAACCAAATTATATTTTAATAAAATTATAAGAATTTATTTATTGACAATGAAAGGTTCTGGGTTCAAATCCCGGCGAACGCTCATTGCTTTTTCAAAAATTATTTCTTAAATTATATTTTAGTTTACGAAAGAAAATACTGAACAATTTCTAGACTTGCAAAATGCTGAAAAAAATATTTCGGTTTCGATTCGTGATTTCTCCTACTTAGTTTTTGTTCCGAATTAAAGCAATTAAATATTGGAGCGGTTCATGAACCGGTTCACAATCTTAGACCGGTACGACGGTTCGTTCCAATTATTTTTTACCCTTTTTATGCACACCTACGATGTTTAACGTCCCTTCACTAAAAATCTTTAAGGGTCGTGATTTGACGGCTGATAACCGAATCGAAATTTACTACGACAAAGTACCACACCCAGTAATGGGTAAAAGGCGTGAATCAATTTTTATTTTATCTACGATGTAGTATTATTTTAATTTAATTACTATTTTAAATTAATGTTTAGCAAATTAAATTTAAATTACAAAAAGAAAAATTAAGATACTGTTAGGATTTGAACCTGGGATCTATAAACTCCGGTTATATGCTTTAAACCAATTTAGTTACTGTTGCTCTGGATTCAAAAATGGTTTTATTTAAAATTTTCTTAAATTTAAATTCAGGGCGACCGTAATTTAATTTGTTTAAAGCATATAACCAAAGTTCGTAGGTCCCAGGTTCAAATCCTGCCGAAATCCCAATTTTTCTCTTTATAATTCAAAAGTATTATTTTAATTTTCCAATTTAAATTTACAGGTACCTTTTAAAGATAAGAATTTTTGATTAAACAAATCGAAAAACAGAAAATTTTGAAAATATGTTTCAGAAGATAATTCTTTTATACTAATATTATAATTGATGGTGATAATAGGCAAAACGACAAGTCGGTGGATTTCAATTCGGTCGTCCGGGGGGCGGTGCCCCACACATCAGTAAAACCGGCCAAAAGCAGATCCGGTTCCGGGAAGATCCGGCCCTACGTTTCCAGTGGGGCGAAGATCTTCGCAGAACGGTGGATAACACGCTACGCTACCGTGCAAAACGGGAAGATCAGCAAGAGTATAAACAACAGTTAGGTATGATATTTGTATTGCCACCACAGATTTAGTTGGCATTTTAATACTGATCTTTTTGAAACAAGATGTTATTGTTAGTATAAATGAAATATATCATGTATTGTACTTATTTTTTAAGTTAAAGGTAGAAAGTTTTGTAATCAATTCGAAAGTTTGGAATAAGAAAAGCTTGCTGACCAAATAAAATAAAATAAAGTAAAAATTATTTCTAATAATTATTTAAACTTGCAATGATCATATTTGACGCCTTGAAACCGCCCTAAGATCTGCAATTTCAGATGGGAAACATGTATATATGTATACTGAACCCTTTAAAGTATGTTTCATATATTTACAATAATTATTACAGACGTATTGTATTTTTAAACTAAATAATACTTTTGAAACAGATTTTAACATTTCGGAATATTAAAATAATATTTATTCCAATTTTAGACACCAAACGAAAACTATAATTGTAATGTATAAATAAAATAAGGCTTCAGAGATCCAAATTATCTATATATTTTTTTTAAAATGGGACGTTTCGAATTTCAAACGAAACTCATCATATATTTATATTTATTTGCTATCTATATATCAGTAAATTTTTATTCTATTTAAAATCGACAATTTTAGGGACAAAAAATTAAACGGCGTTTTTAGAAGATTTTTCTACGTATTTTTTTTAATAAAATAGATAATATAACTTCAGTATAACCCTAATCAAAATAATGAATGTTATTATAAAGAATACATATTTACACATTTCTATTTGATTTATATGAAAGATGCTTTGGTGGAAGAGAAGAAAAAAACACGTGAACGAGAAAAGAAAAACATACTGGACTGCGAAAGAAATATAGTAAGTTAATTGACTTTTTAATGATTATTATCTATTGTTTGCTCTAAATAACTTGTGCTAAGATTTTAAGAACCCCACCATGGGGTAAACCAGGTCCCGGAGGAAAAATCTGGAGACAACCTAAAAATTTAGGAGTAAATTTTCTTAAATCAATGGTACGCGATGTTCGACTAGTTATGCACTGACGTATTCACAACTAATAATCAAATATTTTATTCTAGAAGTAGAAGGAACTTAGATATCTAGAATCATATATTTTACACCTAACAATCCCATAAATATTAGTAATTTGTTAGTGTAGTAATTTGAAATAATTTATCTGTAACGTAATAATATGAATTCTACAAATTTTTCTCGTCATTTTTGGTTTTAAATTTAAAGATTCATTAATTATTAATTAGTCTAAAATGCTTTTATAATTAAGTAATTGCGCTAATTACATGCATGTTACGCATGATAAAAACGTAGAATATTTAAATTAGTAATTTACAAATTATAATAATAAGGATCTAACAAATTTTAGTAAATAAAATAAATTGTTTGTAATTTAGTGCATTTCAACAACAATAATAATTTTGTAATAGGGCTGGACATCAGACGCAACAATTCGACGTATACAAGACGAGCTATCCCGTCCAGAACACTATGACGTCACGACCAAGAAACCCGACCACAAGCGCCATCACTGCCGTGATCCATATGGGTCCCAACATGACCAAGGCCACCTGGAAACACAAAGGCAGCACCATGGCATCGAATTGGTGCCGCTTATAGCACGACGGCGTCCGCATATCAAAGCACCCTTGGGGACTACTGACGTCACCAGGGGAGACGCTATGCCTCGGCGGTAAGTGGTTAACGGAAAAGTACGCATATACCGGATAAGCCCTAATTTACCGTTCATGAACTAATAATCTACATTAGCGCCGCGATATAGATTCATCCAGAACTACAAATTTCATTGACAAAACGCCGCTATTTGAGTACATTTAGTTAGACGTCTGTATATATTTTGTCTGCGCTTTAGCGAACCATAGTACTCGTTTTATGAAACACTGCACCAAGGAAATAATAATTAAAGAGCAACAAATACTAAAACATCAACCAGAAGCCAAAACAAAAATAAAGAGGACAATTTAAATGATGTTCAAATTTCATAAAAAATTTACCGAGATAAACGAGTACATTTATTTATTTATTTTATTTGTTACTCTACACCAGTGGTTTCCAAACTTTTCGGAGCCAAGACCTCCTGGGAGGCAAAAATCATAAATATATTCATTCGCGACCCCCTTTCTTTTTATGTGATCAAAATTACAGTTTGTAAAAGGCTGATTTAATCATGTACATTACAAACGTAGAACAACGATTTCAGAAATTAGTAAAGGAAAAATTTCTCATTAAGGTGGTTCTATCATGACAGTCTCATAAAAGTATAGGTAACTAAAAAACTTTATAAAGAAAAGTATTTCATTATATGAATGGTAAATTAAATAACAAATTTGCATACAAATGTAGAAACTCATGAAAAATAACATATTTAAATTGTCGTAAATGCTTCCATGATCCATCTTAATTTAAAATAATATAACGCTAGATATGAAATGGAGGATTTCATCTTTCAATTCCACATATATTTCTGCATAGATATGCATATTTTGATCCGCAAAATATATATTTTTAATCGCCGGAGTCATGATCGCAAAAAATTCGGTTAATGAAAATGCGAATTTTTTTATTGAACCAGTTTAAAAATCAAAATTTTAAATTATGGTTCTATATAAATCAGACTACGAAAAATTGAATGCTGTTGAGCGCATCTTCGTATCTTGTTTAGTATTCAAGATACGACGATTTTTAACTTAAAAAAAAACTCAACTTTGAAGGCCCACATCTCGAAAACTAAAACAGATATTGAAATGCGGTTTGAACGAGTGTATTTCTCGTGCTCCAATTAACTTACATTGTAATTTTGAAAATTTTGAAAATTTATTTTTTTTCAAAATTTTCTTTTGCCCATTTTTCAAAAAGTTGAAGAGATAATGAAAATCTCAGATCAGTGAATTCCTCTCGTAAAAGTACATATGTATGTAAAATTTCAGAATGTTTGTACCACTGATAAATTTTTTAGATCAAATAAACTAAAAAAGGCCAAAAATCGTAAAATTCTTAAGGGGTACCCCTTCAAAAATATTTAAAAAACAGTGATTTTTCGTTTTTTTGTAATAAAAACTTAATCTGTCCGAATTTTTGGCTGAAAATTTGCATACCTATGTATTTTTACAAGAGGAATTCATTGGTCTTCACAGATTTTCATTATCATTTAAATTTTTTGAAATATTGGGAAATGAAAATTTTGAAAAAAATTGTTAAATTTTCAAAATTTTATAAATTACGGTGTAAGTTAATTAGAGCACGGGAAATACACTCGTTCAAACCGAATTTGAATATCTCTTTTAGTTTTCGAGATATGGGCCTTCAAAGTTAAGATTCTTTAGAAGTTAAAAATCGCTGTAACTCGAAAACTAAAAAAGATATGAAGTTGCGCTTAACGGCATTCGATTTCTCGAAGTCTGATTTATATAGAACCATATTTTACAAAAATTGCGATCATGACTCCGGCGATCAAAAAATTATACTCGTATATTCCTTATATGTTTCTACATTGCCGATTACAGCGCCATCTGTCGCAAATAAAAAAAAAATGTTTCAGACAAACCCTATGCAATAAAAATTGAGGTTTCTATTTATGATTTTAAAGTTGCTCCCCGCCCGACCCCCAGAGGGTAGGGTTGGGGGCCGTGTTTGGTATCACTTGATAGATTTTTGAAAAGTATTAAACACGTGTTTTTTTGTTTTTCTATTCGATGTGTATTTCTCGAGATATTTGACCGTCCCGGAACTTTTTGTACACCCTGTATAAAGTACCACACTGCGGCTCGATGAATCTGGGCTCTGTACTTTAATTGAGATTATGTTCCTATTGTGTAGAGTAGCATAAATAATAAATAATAATTATCTTAATTCAAAAAGATCCTTATTCAGGTGCATACTTTCAACGCAATTAGAAATATGATTCACCTTAAAGAATTTAATCTATAACTGTGCCAACTGGAACAAAATCACAATTATATTTTCACGCATAGTCACAAGTAATCACAATAATTAATCAATGCTTATAGATGTAAATGTGAAAGTCATTTGTCTGCATTTTAAAAATGTTAATAAAATCTCAATTAGGAATATTAAATCCGTAACAACGAGAAAGCACCTTGTTATGGAAATGGACTTTATTACTACCTATTACTGATTACTTATAACCTACTTAGATACTTATTACTGTTCATTTAATTTCTTAGCAAATAACACTTAAATCCAATTAATTTAAAAATAATAAGCTCCATATTTTTCCTGTAATTCTGTCATCGTATTTACGCGATAAAAGAGTTGATTTGACTTCGCAACTAAAAGTGAAATGACGTAAGAGGTCAGAGTAACAAACAGGAAACACATAATCATTAGTTTCCTTTTCATTTAAAATGTATTATCTGCGCTCATTTAAGTAGAACCACGAACAAATACAACATCCAAAACTTTTCTTAGATAATGATCGCATTCATAGTTTACATCGCGCAGATTCTTGAGACAAGAATGTAAAGTACCATACGTATACTGAAAACGTTATAAAAACAGACTAACGTCATTCATTCGGATAAAACTTAATAACATCTTAAAAAGTAGTGTAATATTCCAATAACAATTTAAAAAAAATCTGGTGTGTCCACCACACGACTTTTTTATACACATCATATTTAATATAATATTATTAAACATGTAATTTAGATTTTCAGTAATTCAGCATTTATCTGTTTGAAACATATAAAATATCAAATTTGTTTACGTATAATTTTTTAATATTGTTGACTACTTTATGTCTAACTTTACTAATGAGGCATATACAGAATGTCCGTTTTTCGAACCTAACCCTTGGTATCTCAAGAACCGTGAGATACGAAATCGATTAAATTGAGGCAAAGATGCCGAATTAGTTGACCATTATAATGATGTATTTGTTTTTCCGGAAAATGTCATAAATAACTAGATAAAGCGAAAATTAAAATCTATGTTTTTTGTTTCTATTGCTACTATGATTATTGAAATATATTATTAAATATAAAAATTAGTTTTTCTCAAAATTAGACGCATATACAGATAAATTGCAAATAACATTTTATGTTCCAAATATTTTTACCAACATCTTTTATTTGAAACTTTTTTTCGTAACTAATTCCATTTTTGAAATAAATGGAATTTATTGTTTTGTATGTCCAGTAAACTCCCTCTTCCGGTTTTTCCATTTCATTCAAAATCAGCTCAGCTCTTCGTATTTTCATGAAACTTATAATTACCAAGTTTCGTTAACAAATCTTATCTCGTTCATGAGATATTGCACACTCGGACACACATCCATCCACACACACACACAGACATCATTGAGAAAATGATCAAAACGGATTCAGTGGACCTTAAGACACCTATTTCCGCGAAAATCTCGTCAACGATTTTTTTCACGATTCCAATACTTCCTTATACTGTGTATAAGAAAGTAAAAAATAGCATTGAAATATAAATCTTATATAAGAATATTGAATAACTATCGATTCATGTATTGAAAATAATTCTTTTAAAGTTTAACATTGTTTTTCCTATGAGTAATATAAAAATAAAGATCCTGTATATGTTCGACAATCCAAGAAATCTTTTCGTCTCGTTCCGCAGTATTTAACAATTTTAATTACCTATATTTCATTTTGTATATAATAACTAAATTTGTTTTGTATGTGTATAACATACATGCAGGTAAAATTTAATATAGTTATTATTTCTATTTTCTATTTAGCTTTAAGCAAAATTGCCAACCTAACAATTATTATACAATAAAATATACATGTACGCATATTATAAATGCAGAAATTAATTTGAGAATCTACGAAAATCGTGACTATTTTAGAAAAGAAATTTAACATTTGAATATTTACACAATAGGCACGTTACGATATAAAGTATTTTCTGATGACCTATTTTTCCGATTCTTGTTGAGTGTTACTAATTTTGGTTGTGTTAATTTGTATTTTTTTAAATATAATTATAGATCATTTTACTTTGTTTCAGAATAATTGTTGCGGAGTCCAAATATTTCAATGATTTAACTCAACAAGTTCATCATAAGTCTCAACGTATGAAGGTAAGTAATTGATAAGTATAAGTTAACTGCACACAATTTTATTTGCCTGTATCTCTTTTACACAATGAATTTTGTTTTTGTCAAGGCAATTTTGTACAACTGCTTTTGGATATATTTTTTGTGAAGTTGTGAGTTGTCTAGTTGTAAAAATGTCAAATAGAAATCTATCATTTTAGTTGTCATTGTTCTGATCATGTAAAATTATTGTAATTTTTGTTTTCAAAGATTGTTAAAAATAATAATATTATTGCTTACTTTGAACTGGAACCAGCTACCGGCCACATCCCAGGTTCACAGAGTTCATTCCACTTCATTATCACTTATATTTTATCGTTCCGCTTATACACGACACCTGCAATACAAAATCACACAATTTAAGTAATTTTACACATTAAAATATTCACTAAAATGTTCATAAAACATTGAAAACACTGCATTCACTGTAAACATCAACACTGTACTAGACTAGCCCAGCACAGCGCCAACGAACATTTTTCGACAACGCAGAGTAATTGGTTAGTTATGTTCTAACTTGTTTATTAGCGTTAAACTGCATTTAAAAATATATTAAATGCAATATGTATACATCATAAATATGATTTATCGAAGCATTAAAGTGACAGTGAACATTATAATTCAAAATAAATAAAAATAAATAAAATAAATATATCATCACGCCTTCTACCCATTACTGGATGTGGCACTCTGCTGAAGCAGATCTCGATAAGTGATATATTTTGCGCGTGAAGTGCGGTTACCAGTCGTCAAATCACGGCCCCCAAACATGTTAGTGGTGCAGGAGCCACAGGGATAGCTATTTTCAAATTATGAAAATTTGTCGCCTGTGGGAATCGAACCAGGGACTTCAGGATCCACAGGCCGACTTCATACCACTGAGCTAGCCATCCCATATTCAAAATAATAGAACGAAAATTAAATAAACATAAAGCATTGATACATAAAATAAATTATTATTTGATAATGTAAAAACTATAAATTTTTCAAATTCAAATTTATCTACGTGGTTGTGAATGCAACTTATTTGTTACTCTGCACAACAGGAACTTACATAATCCGAATTACAGTCAGGGGACCTACAGCTTATAGTGAAACCTGAACCTCTCAGACCCAATCGTATTTTTGGATTCAAGAAGAAGTCAATGAGATTTGAACGCACAACCTCTTGTTTCTTAATTACGAAACGCATATTTTACCTCGCCTTTATCCACTGAGCTACAATTAAATAAATGAGTTTGTTTAAAATTCATGTGTTTGAAATTAGTTATGAATGAAGCTTAATTTTAATGACACTTTTGCTAAATTATTTTTTTTCTACGAACGTATAAAAAGTGAGTTTCTCATATTCATAAAATATAAATATATCATCACGCCTTCTACCCATTACTGGGTATGGCACTCTGCCGAAGCAGATCTCGGTAAGTGATATATTTTTGCGCGTGAAGTGCAGTTTCCAGTCGTCAAATCACGGCCCCAAAGATATAAGTGGTGGAGGAGCCACAGGGGTAGTTTTTGAAAAATAAATAAATAAATATATCACGCCTTCTACCCATTACTGGGTGTGGTACTCTGCCGAAGCAGATCTCGGTAAGTGATATATTTTGCGCGTGAAGTGCGGTTACGTCGTCAAATCACGGCCCCCAAAGATGTTAGTGGTGTAGGAGCCATAGGGGTAGCTTTTTGAAATTATGAAAATTGTTTGTCGCCTATGGGAATCGAATCTAGGGTACCAGGGTTCTCAGGATCCACAGGCCGACTTCATACCACTGAGCTAGCCACCCCATATTTATATCTACATTAATTGCATAAATATCTTTTAAAATAGGTACACGTGATTTTTTTACACGATATTTATAAATGCGTCACCTTTTATAGGTAAATTTCAAATTTTATTAGTTATTGACAAAGCATGAAATAGATTTGTAAATAAATGATTAAATATTGTGTGAGAAGATGTTCGGAGCGATAGTGTGACATCTCGTTATTTGTTTATTGTTATTGACCTTTACTCAATGGCTATGTTAATAAGTGAAATTGTATATTTTGGGTGTGCCATATTAACATTATATATTCAAGCAAATATTTTTCCTTTTATAAAGGGCTTTCTCTTTTAAATTTTGTGTCTGATATTATGGAATTTTGTAAAAGTCTCTGAGTCAGGTCTTCTGTTATCAATCACGGTCTACAACAATATAATGTTGCTTATCATTCTTATCTATATATCAACTAAGAAATTAAATAAATAAATGAATATTCCATCACGCCTTTTACCCAGTACTAAGTGTGGCACTCTGTCCTAACAGATATCGCTAAGTAATATATTTTGTGCGTTTCCAGCCGTCAAATCACGGGCACAAAGGATGTTAGTGGAGGGATAGCCACAGGGGTAGTTTTAATGTAGCGATAATTGTTTGTCGGCTGTGGGAATCAAACTCGGGTTTTCAAATTCACAGGCCGATTCGACACCACTGAGCCGCCTACCCCAAAGAATATATTGCTGCGCAGCTCGAATTTAGAACTCTTGCTAGAATTGCCTTCTGCAGCGAATGTTACTATTTTCTCTGTTTCAATTTTCTTTTGCATAATTTATAAAAATAGTTGACATTTGCCATTAAGAGAAATTTTGGTAGAATAGTGAAGTTGGTCACAATGATTTGGAATTTATTTTATCCGGTGCCTTGATATTTGTATAAAATCCATTTGCCACTTTGTCACAGGCGGACTTTGGCCTAGGCTAAAGAGACAATAGCCTAGGGCCCAAAAATTTTAGGGCTCGGATTCAAACTTTTAGTTTATGCTTGTTTTGACTATTTATTTTTGATTTTATGTTATATTTTACATTAGTTGTAATGAATTTTATTTTATTTATATTGGCAGCCCAGCAATCTGTCATTTCTGTTAGCAAGCGTCTTTCAAGTAATTATATTACATATAAATGGTAGAGATATATAATTTAATTCCCTTATAATGTATGTTAGTATGGCCCGAAATTAACATTTTGCCTAGAACCCGAAATATTTTAAATCCGCTTCTGCATTTGGTTCACTTAAATCAGTTCAGATAAATTCGACACATGACTAAGTGAACTGAATTAAGCAAATTGATGCATTTTTTGGAATTAATTACTTCAAAGTAAATTAGAATTAGTAATACTAGTATTGGAAATAAAGTCAGCGAAGTAATCTAGCGAAATATATAAGTGATTCAGTAAATGTAAGTTTGATCTGATCCAAATGGCAAATGGAATACGCCTATTGTATTTCTTTATTTTGTCAGTTGCCTAGACAGGCAGTTATACCAATCTATGATAACAAAATGTCATTAAAAATCGTTTAAGAATGAAGCTCATTCTAGTATCAATATGTGTTCAAGAATATGTTATTGTAATGCGGAAACAGAAAAACAAATATACATGAGATATGATTGTACAGGATGCTCATGTAGAAGACGTGAAGGACTGCCAAGAACACTTCAAGACCTGGGGCGGCTTTTGGGGGCGGCCAGGCCACGGAGCGCCGAAATCTGCCACACAGAAAGGACGCCTTATGGCTATGCTCTACCCACAAAGACACCCCATGCCAGTACATTGAAATCAAGTACGTTGAAAGGACTTAAATGTATAATACATTTCAACTGGAAAAATATACAAATTTTGTGCTATTAATTTTTATTTTCTCGTAACACTAACAGTATTTGATGTATTTTAGAATTGATAACAACATTTCTTCCTTCCTCAGAGAAGACAAAGAAAATTAAAATTTTGAAAATGTTCAGCAGGTTTCAGCGTAAACTTGAGGTTACGCGTTTCACCTGCAAAATATTAATTGCAATTTTGTAAAACTGCAGACATCATTAATTTTTAGTTTAGTATCAGAAGAACTAAATTTAGTTATAATGTATTATATATGGTATTCAGTAAATCCACTAACCTTTACAAAGATATAGAACAATACCGCAAGCCACAAAGCATGAGAAAATTTAGCATCACATGCAAATAAATATTAACATTTCACAGCATAACAGTCGACGTACAACATAGTTATTTATGTACCAAGAACGGTAAGTTATGTTTTAAGGTCGAAGGTAAAAATCTAAGACCTTTAAAATCACATAACGCTAACAATACAACGAAAAAGAAATTAAAATGTCTTCAATATTTTGAAATATATCTGTTAAGTTCAATGATTAATGTATTGTTACTATACTGCAAACGTTCCAAGGAGTGACTGACGTCATCCATACTGATAAAATTTTACAAAATCGTAAAAAACTGGGGCAATAATAAAATAACAATTAAAAAAAATTACATTGAAATATAAATCGTAACTAAAAATAAGAAATATTTACTGCCGATTTATTTATTAAAAATAATTATTTTTTTGATTATTTTTTGACGTTTCTCAAAACCAATGAAATGCTTCATTGTATGTCACGTGACTGCGTTTTAACCAATCCTGTCATTATTATACTGACAATAAAGCTCTTGTGATTATTCCCGGGAATAATCTCTGTAGCTTTTGTTTTTGTTGACAAATTTAAAACTGTCAACGCGTCAAGTAAAATGTGAGAAAAAAAATCGATTTAGTTCCATTACAGAAATACACCAACAAATTTTGGAAACAACTTTCAAGAATACATTAATAAGTAATCAAATGATATGGACCCAGTTCAAAATCTTTTAAGTTGGATGAATCGACCTCAACAGCTAAGTCAAAAAATAATCTAATTAAATATAACTCGAGAGTTGGATAAATTAGAAAATAATTCTCCAGTATCTTTCTTAAACTTGTTGCCATTTGGCAATAGCCACTCAAGCCCTAAGGGCTTTCGTGACTATTGCCTGGCAACAAGTTTTCAAAAGATCTGTCAAATTATTTTCAATTTAATCTCTCTCTCTATGTCATTCGTCTAGTTATATTTTTTGATGACGTCAGTTCAAACTTATAACGTTTTCAGTATAGAGATTATTATATTACATGTGTAGTTTATATTCTGCTTGATTGTATTAATTGCTAATATGTATAGTATACTGGAGAAATTTTAGAGATTTATGTAAGTATTCGAACACCTGTTTTTTCTCTTTTGGAGAAATTTACATCGATATTTATAATTTACCGTAACAGTATAAAATGTTAACACATAAAATATTCTGTAGAAATAAACGTTACTATTATACAATATATTTTAATTGTTAAATATTGTAGTAATATTAACTCCTTCTTTCCTTCTTTGCGTTTAATTCTTACATCGGTTTCGTTTTCAAAAACATATGTGTACAGTTCCACTAGAGTATGAAAGTTGACGTTTAAATTATTCTATGGTGTGGTTTCTTTTCATGGGAACCAAGGGTATTCAGACAAATGTTGCATTTGAAAATTCCAGAAAAACATTAACATATCTGGCTTAAAATAGATGGGTCACAACACAGGGATGTATTTAAAATTTTCGTACCGTTAAGTACTTAATAAAAAAAATCTTACATAGCATATTTAATATTTAGAATATATGAATGTTATATAATATTATTAAACACGTAATTTAGTTTTTCAGTAATTCAGCATTTATCTGATTGAAACATATAAAAATTGTTTGAATCAACACGATTTATTGTCATTAAAATGAACTTTAATATTTAAGTACTCAGCAAGTCCAGATATTCTAGAATCTGACGAATTAATTTCATATATCTCAGTTGAGGTAGACGGAGCGACAAGTTTTTAACATCACTTTCTTCTTGGGCGGCAGCAGATGATGTGCGCATTTCAGCACGCGTAATGCATGACGCGTGATTCAACATCATGCGTGTATATCGTGTCGACATACTCAAGCATTTTAAGTAAGAGAAAATCTCATTTTCTTCTCATCTGCAACGAATAAGGCGCAATTCAGAGAATCATAAGAAAGTTCATTGAAAATCACGGTATTTACTTACACATATTTTATGCTAATAAATAATGTATTCTGAGAAATATTTATTCTTCTTTTACTAACAAATGATTTACAATAATAATAACATTTGTTTATGTTCTTTTCATTAGACAACTTTTGCAATATTTATGAATTCATTCAATAAAATTAACATTTTATTTTTCCTTTCCTTATCTTCTGGAGGGGAGAAAATCAAGGTTTTTATGTTATGCAGCCAAAAAAATGTTTCCAGTTGAAGGATACATATGTCATTGTTTTTTGAGATTGTAGCGCCACCTGTTGCTCGTACAAAAAAATGTTTCGTATAAATTTTTGATATTTTTGAATTGACAATTTAAATCTACAATAAAAAATAGGGGTTGCCTTTGAAAATTTAAAGTTGCCTCCCGCCCCCCCTATAAGGGTGGCAGGGGGGGTTCGATTGATACGTCATTAGATAGAGCACATTATCATTAGTAAGATCCCATATAGTATTCTTGAAAAATATTCATCAACGGAATTTTAAAAGGGGTGGACGGGTCTCTGGAACAACCTGTATTTATGCACAACCGAGCCGAAAAGCATGTATTTTAACCCTAAGAAGCGGGCTTAAACACTTCTTTTTGACCACGAGCCAAAAAGAAATCATTCTTATGAATACATAAATAAAATGACAATTTTTGATTATTGTGAATACTTGATTCTGCAAAATGGCATTTTGACATATAACCTATTTAAATATTTTAATCTTTTGAACATATAATTAAATGTTATTTTGTTGTGCATAAAATATTGCATGTATCACGGGTGAAATTAGCGTTGCTGACCCTGAACATGTTATTAGCCCTCGGACTAGAAACGCCTGTTTTCACCTTGGTACATAAATAACTATTTTAGCTTGAGTACGATTCGAACATAGGATCTTCGGATACAAATGCCTTAACGTTACCCACACCACCGTACTGCCGGACTTATATGGACTATAAGTCCACCCTTATTTATACTTATAAATAATCAGATATGCACTCTCTAATTGCCATTGTTGGATCCAAAACTATTTGACATTGAAATCGATAGAAATGTAAATGAAAGAAACCTATAATTTTGCCAATTCTTTCATCATCGCACAACAATAAAACATCATCGATAAGAAATCACACACAGGTACATCAGAAACAAAAGCCGGCGGGTATTGTTTCTCACTGCGAGATCGGGGTCAGCACTGGCGGCAGATTCCTCCTCCGCTATCGTTTGGTGGATGTTCCGCTCCTCTGCCGCATGAATGAGGCGGCCCGCCGTGGTGTGTCTGCAGAACACAACGTCTTGTAGCATCTTCGTGAGCACTACATACACACAGTGTGGTTGCAGATTGTGAATGAGTAACTGTCGAAGATAGTTTGTGGTGTTTACAGATACCGGTTGGGATTTTCTTGTTACCTTTTGGCGATATGAGTCTGGTAAGTCTATATATTTCATGTTTGCATATATTATATGGGGTAGGTGATTCAGTGGTATCGAGTCGGCCTGTGGATCCTGAGAACTCTAGTTCGATTCTTACAGCTGACAAACATTTTCACCACATTAAAATTATTATTATTATATGGGGTAATGGCACAGTGATATGGAGTCGGCCTGTGGATCCTAAGAACCCTGGTTGGATACCCAAAGCCGACAAACATTTTCACCAATTTAAAAAATTATTCCTGTGGCTCTCCCACCACTAACATCTTTGGGGGCCGTGATTTGACAACTGGTAACCGCATTTCGCGTACATAAATATATCACTTACCGAGATATGCTTCGGCAGAGTGCCACACCCAGTAATGGGTAAAATACTTGATGATATATTTGTTTTATTTATTTATTTTTTAAATTATTTCTGTGACTCCTCTGTCAGTAACATCTTTGGGGGCTGTGATTTGACGGCGCACTTCACGCGCACTTCACGCACATAAATATATCATTTACTGAGATCAGCTTCAGCAGTGTACTATATCCAGTGGTGGGTAAAATGCGTGATGATATATTTATTTATTTATATTTATTTTATATTGATTACTATTATATGAGGTAGGTGGCTCAGTGGTATCGAGTCGGCCTGTGGATCCTGAGAACCCTGGATCGATTCCCACAGGCGACAAACATTTTTTATAATTTCAAAAACTACCCCTGTGGCTCCTCCACCACTAACATCTTTGGGGGCCGTGATTCGACAACGTAACCGCACTTCATGCGCAAAATATATCATATTGACAGCAGACTACGTGTCCAAAATTACAATGAAAATAAAACAGTCAGGTTAAGTACAAAAAAGTCAGGTAAAGTCTTTACTAGATTGTTGTGTACTTTACCTGACTGTTTTGTTTTTGTTATAACCTTGGATACGTACTACGGGTGTTAGGTAGATGAATTGCGGAATAGCAGTTAAACATTCTATTATGAGATCAGAAACAAATCAAAAAGATAAGAAAGGAAGGAAATGTCAAATTAGTATGTTACATACCATGAACTGTAAGTGAGAGTTTTTAGGTCAAGAATGTAATTTGGGAAATCATAGCCCGTAGAGTCGAAGTTTCATAAACATTCGTGACCTAAAAAATCACTTACAATTCGAGGCTAGTAAGCTATTTTTTACAATACCTGCACAAATATAAAGGAGAAAAATGAGTTCAAAATTAATAGCTGTCAAAATAAACAGAACTTTGATCTATAATATTTACTTACTGTCCACGGTGGATGGTAAGTTAATATTATAATCCTGATATACCCATAGGAACCGACTGCGCAATAAAAGTCTACTTACTGTGTTTAAATTTTACTATTATTGGGCAACTTACAGTACAGGTATTGTAAAATAAATAAATATACATCACGCCTTTTACCCATTACTGGGTGTGGCACTCTGTCGAAGCAGATCTCAGTAAGTGATATACGAGCCCAGTTCCACTTCAGTTGGCCCAATTTTATTTTTTCGTTTGATGTTATAATTTACAGTTTTATTTCTCGTGTAGTATGCAAGAAAATGAAATGAAATTTTAATGAGACATATACTAGTCTGTTGTTAATACACAGATAAAATTTTAAGTCAATCGATACATACATCTAAAAATGACAGCCATTGAAAGAGGAAGTAAACATTTTTGTTTTAACTAAGAAAAAATTGTTTTATTAAAAAACTGTATAATAATAAAGTTTGTTTTAAATAATAATTAACTGCCCACAAGATAATAATCATGATTTTGTGTTTAAGGTATATTTAATGTTAAATTTAGTTAAAAATGTTGGAAATTAATTGTAGAATTTAGTAAATGTAAGATACCTGGATTTTTAGTATTATTTAAATTTTTAACGAAAAAATTAGATTCGGGCCAACTGAAGTGGGAACGGACTGGTATTTATGTACATGAAGTGCAGTTACCTGCCATCAAATCACGGCCCCCAAAGATGTTAGTGGTGAGGGAGCCACAGAGGTAATTTTTATTTGGTGAAAATGTTTGTCGGCTGTGGGAATAGAACCAGGGTTCTTAGGACCCACAGGCCGACTCGATACCACTAAGCCATTACTCCATACAGGTATTGTAAAAATATGATTTACAAAGGCGCTTTCTTCTATTGTTATATAAACTGCTACTGTAAACAAAAAAACTTAAATTCGACAGATGTTTTCTTCCTTCGTAACTCATACATAAATAATCAATATAGAAACAAGTGAAATTTGTTCCTGCTTACATTAAAATTTCTACAAGAGTTGTTTTTTGCGTCATCCGTCATTCATCTCAAGTCATTAAATTTAACTTGCTAAAATTTGCTACACAATTGTAATTATTAGTACTTAATTAATATCAAAATACAAGTATAATTATATAAGCATTAAAAAGAAGTTGAAATTTCAATGAGAGTCAGATGACAGCACAACACAAAACTTTCTACAATGCCTTGTTTAAAAACTATAAAAACTGCTTAAGTTTCGTTTTTTAATTTCCATTATTGGCTCGTTGAAGCGGCGTATTTAAGATAACAGGTTCTTCTTACAGCATGTTTGCTGTATGACATGGATGGGTGTCGATATGCGAAACAAATCCTGTTGAAGTGAAATTTAAAATACTGCCGACTCGCAGATTGTTTAAATATTTCCGAGCACTTTCTCCCGTATCCTTGTTTTCCCAGTACTCATCTCGACATTGCGGAATGATACGTGCCGTTATTGCCGATTGCATCGAGAAATACATTGCATACTACCGTACTACTTCACTTGATGTAGCTGAAGTCGGATAGCTGCCAAATGTTTTTCACTCATTACTTGCACTATGGGTGCAGTTTACTTATATGAATAATGAACAGTTAGTATTTTAAGTAAATACTTAACAACTGAGAGAATCAAATTTAATTATAAAGAGTATTGCTCCACGACTGTAAACTACCCCAAGAGCGTTTCATTATTTAACCAAGTTGTCAAGGAAAGGAGTGAATTCATAAGTGATAATTGCACTAGTCCAATTACAGTGATAATTTTTTAAAAAATTGATAGTTTTACTCTATTTTTATTTTCTTATAATAAGGAAGTATTATAATCGTGAAAATATTCTTGACGAGATTTTCGCGGAAAGACATGTGAGATCCACTGAATCCGTTTTGATAATTTACTCAATGATGTTTGTGTGGGGGTGTGTGTGTGTGTGTGTGTGTGTGTGTGTGTGTGTGGATGGATGGATGTGTGTCCGAGTGTGCAATATCTCTTGAACGAGATAAGATTTGTTAATGAAACTTACTAATTATAACTTTCATCAAAATACGAAGAGCTGAGTTGATTTTGAATGAAATTGAAAAACCGGAAGAGGAAGTTTACTGAACACGCAAAACCATAAATTCCATTTATTTCAAAAATGGAATCAGTTACAAAAAAAGATGTTAACAAAAATACCTGGAATATAAAATTATATTTGCAATTTTCCTGTATATGCGTTTAATTTTAAGAAAAACTAATTTATATATTTAATAATGTATTCCAATAATCATAGCAATATAAACAAAAAACATAAATATGTTTAACATTTATTTGTCAAATAATAATTGTCAAACGCAAGGAGCAAGTCATAAGTGTTCAATTCAGCGTTTTTTATTGCTATATCAATTTCATTGATTAAATAGTAAGTAATTTTAAATCGACTCAAATTTTAATTTTCGCTTTATCTAGTTATCTATGTCTCTTTTCGGAAAAACAAATACATCATTAAAATGATCAACTGATTTGGCAACTTTGCCTCAATTTCGTATCTCGCGGTTCTTGAAATACTAATGGTTAGGCTCGAAAAACGGACATTCTGTATATGCCTCATCAGTAAAGTTAGACATAAAGTAGTTTCTGGCCCGTAACAGATTATTAGTACGAAGCGCAAAGCGCCGAGGGCTAATAAAATGCTTAGTGGCAGAAACGCTTAATTATATGTTCAGAAGAATAAAATATGTGAATAGGTTATATGTTAAAATGACATTTTGCAGAATCAAGTATTCACAATAAACAAAAATTATTATTTTATTTATGTATCCATAGGAATTATTCAATTAAAGAAGTGTTTAAGCCCGCTTTTTAGAGCTAAAACAAAATTTGTAAGATATAGCCTCCAAAATGTTGCATTTGAAAGTGAAAATTACACGCCTTTTTCTAATTCTTGGGAATAAATGAATAAATTTAAAAAACATTAAATTTATGTACAAATAAAATTGCAATACTTAAGAATCTACATTATAATTCATGCAACCTAAATAAACAAATCCAAAAAAATTCAAGCTATTCGTATTTAATAAGAAATGTTTGTAGTTAAAATGAATAATATTTGCATTCACACAAAATGATGTGTATTGACATATTCAAAGGAATTTATTTGTATAACAGGATAAAAGCAAGATAGTTTCATTAACATTAGTCAACCATTTTCTATTTTAGAATAGAATACATATTGCTTTATTCTGCAATAACTTTCCAGTAATAAAATATATTTACACGGATTTTATAGATCGTTAAAATGAAAGAATTAATAACTGATTAATTCATCATTTAGAAATATGGTATTTGAAAAAATATTTGACTTTCACATACTTTTAAAAATTTGCTTATTCATAGCAGTGCCAAGAATTCTAAATTAATATTCATTTATTCATAATAACCAGACCATCTGCAAAACAAAGTACAGTAACCTTTCTATTTACAACATTAATTTTCTGTTCAAGTTCAAGATTAATCATCATTTAGCTGCAACTGTGAAGTGCAACTGCAAAATTATAGCATATCTGGAATGCTCTTTGCTGTGAGAAAGTGTAACAGATTCCACTTTGAACTTAAAGTACTATCAAATGATAATAATCACAAAAAAAAACTTTCTATCACGATTCTATAATGCTGTTTATATCTTAAAATCACTTATAGATCGTTAAAGGTATTCTAATCATTTTGTGTTTGATGTCACCGTAAACAAACACAATAAGATTTAGATATGATCGATTTATGTTTAATTCGCTAAGGTCACGTGTATAATCGAAGCGAAATGTTTAAAATATTTCTTCAAATAACGTCTAGCTTTAGTAGACAAAACTAATTATGATATTACTATTGATTGCTTTAGGAATGCGCAAATTAGTTCATTTATTAGTTGTATTAAGATAGATAGCTCAGTGGCAACGCGTTAGACTCTGGATTTGAGAACCTGAGTTCAAACTTTATTCCATATTAATATTATCTCCATGGTTCCCGCTTCATTAGGATTTCTGATATCCGAATGTTCGGTTTTTTATATATCCGGTATATGGATTTTTACCATCATGGAATTTCAAATATTTCCGGTATCCGTTTAAAAATCGGAACCGGATGTAACAGAATTCCGGAAGAAACTGGTATTCGACTAAAATTTATAATCTAATACTTTTAATAGTAAATATACAGAAGTAGAAAATGCTAATAAACACATATTTTTTTCGTATCCTGTATTTTAGTTTTCTTTTTTCTTTGTGTATGTTTCATATTACAATTTTATTTTTAATTAAAAAACCTTACGCGCATAAATCTATCACTTACCAAGATCTGTTAGGGCAAAGTTCCATAGTCAGTAATGGGTAAATGGCGTGATGATATATTTATTTATTTTATTTGAACGGGCGGTGATGTATAAAATTAAAGATTAAGAGAATAATTGGCGATTTTCTCATAAACTTAGAGCAGTAACATTTTTTGGGCAGCAGTTTCGGAACCTCTGGGCTCGAAATAAGGGGATAGCGTTGTTATCTCTAAATTTGTTAGTTGAAGAACATTATGACTGAATTGAAAACAACCTGTGTACGAGTATATATGTGAGAAACCTTATATTACTAGGTAATAAAGTAAAGTAATATAAAAACTTTTTTCTGAAACCGGCAAGAAAGTGACTACTTTCCTGACCAATTTTAGTATGGAAAGTAAATTTTTACCAAAACAGTCAAGTAAAATACGTATCCAATGCTATAATAAAAATAACAGTCTGGTAAAATACAAATAGTCTGGTAAAGATTTTACTTGACTGTTTTGTTTTTTACCTAACTTATTTGTTGTTGTAACCTTGGATACGTAATTTACTGTCAATACAATTCATATCAACAAATTTAAACATTTTGAGTTATTTATGATTATTTATTGATTAGATGGGGTGGCTAGCTCAGTGGTATGAAGTCGGCCTGTGGATCCTGAGAACCCTGGTTCGATTCCCACTGGCTCCTTCACCACTAACATCTTTGGAGGCCGTGATTTGACGGCTGGTAACCGCACTTCACGCGCAAAATATATCACTTACCGAGATTTGTTTCGGCAGAGTGCCACACCCAGTAATGGGTAGAAGGCGTGATGATATATTTATTTATTTATTTTAGGTTAAACGGTTTCAGAAAAAACAGTATGCATAGTATGTCAGGAAAGTGTTTTTACATTCCTGACTTATTACGTAATATACTACTACACATACAAAAAAGAAGATTTATAACCTAAAAATTATTCAATAAATTTTCCCAGGACCCAACCCAAAAAATATTAATCGTTACATCATTTGATTATCAAGCATAATAATTATAAACTACAGAACTAATTCTCTATTAAGTTTTTACAAATAACCAAAATCCAAGTAGATAATTAATGATTGCATTATATTTCTACTATGGTGTTATGGTACCTGTAAAGCTTGGCGAAAATAATATTCCCATGTCTAAATGACTGGCTGTGGGCGAGTCTAGAGTCTCTTCATCGGGGAAAGCGACCCACAAAGGTCACAGAGGCCGTGATGTATGAGATGGTTTCGCACACGCGGTTATTGTAATCATGAGAATTGTTGCTATAATTAAGCTAATTATTGTTTAAGATAGGTTTTAATTAGTAAATAATACTTGAATTTATGTAAATTCCTTTAATCATTTACATTGAATCGATAAGTAAATAAATATATCATTACGCCTTCTACCTATTACTGGATGTGGCACTCTACCGTAGCAGATCTATGTAAGTGATATATTTATGCGCGTGAATTGCGCTTCAAATTATGGTTTTCAAATATGATAGTGGAGAGGGAGCTACACTAGTTATTTTAATGCCTGTTTTTCTCGATAAATTTTTGTTTTGCACAATTTTTTACGTACTCTTCAATTTTATAACAAATTTCTTTTATAGAAGTAATTCCCAATCAAGAATTTGACATTTCGGTAGATTATTTTCAATTGACCTTTACGAAAATACCATTAAATTTATTGGTAATCAAGGAGATTTAATTACAGTGAATTATTAATTTCACTAGTGCAAAATTATCAAAATAGCTTTTATTTTCATTGGTTCATTTTCAAACAAATTCATGATTCTATTGGTTCTCACATACACGTGGTAAATTCTCACCAAAATTTTCTCAACAATATTTCAAAAACTAGAAGACGTACGCAATTGAAATGTCGACTGAAACTGAAGAAAGTGCATCTTCATGTAATAGCTGTATTTCATTTGTCATTTGGTTCATTTAAATCAGTTCAGATAAATTAGACGGCCTGTGGATCCTGAGAACCCTGGTTCGATTCCCACAGGCGACAAACAATTTTCACCATTTTAAAAACTACTCCTGTGGCTCCCCCACCACTAACATATTTGACGGCTAGTAACCGCACTTCACTCGCAAAATATATCACTTACCGAGATCTGCTTCGGCAGAGTGCCACACCCAGTAATGGGTAGAAGGCGTGATGATATATTTATTTTTTTATTGAAATAACTGATTTAAGAATTTTGATGCACTCTTTGGGATGAATTACTTCAAAGTAAATTAGAATTAGTAATTCTAATACAGGAAATAAAGACAGCGAAGTAATCCAGTTAAATAAATATGTGATCTGGTTCAGTAAATGTAAGTTAGATCTGAGCCAAATTACAAATGGAATACGCCTCTTGTTTAGTTTTTAAGATGATTTTGCCAGAATTTTACTTCATTTTTCACTTTTCTATATATCTCAAAAACCCATTTATGGGGTGGCTAGCTCAGTGGTATGAAATCAGCCTGTGGATCCTGAGAACCCTGGTTCGATTCCCACAGACGACAAACAATTTGCATAATTTCAAAAACTACCCCTGTGGCTCCTCCACCACTAACATCTTTGGGGGCCGTGATTTGATGACTAGTAACCGCACTTCACGCGCAACATATATCACTTACCGAGATCTGCCTAGGCAGAGTGCTACACCTATATATATATATATCTCAAAAACAAAACCATATTTGAAGATGCACCCAACAGCATTAAATTTCTCATGGTTTACTTTACTTATAAACATATTTTTTTGCACTTTATATATTTTATAAACTTAGTTCCTTGATTAAAAGGTATCACGAGCATAGATAGAAGTGCAAAGTTATCACATTTAAAGACCTCATTATTAAATAACAAAATATGATTACATGCATTTATAAACTATTAACAGCATGCACCAACCATTCAAAGAGTATCACAGTAGACAAACATGTCCAAGTACCTATCAGTCAATACTAATACTTCATGTAATATCATGCAGTATTGCAGCATGGAAACAACTCATTGCAGTGGTAATTATAGCATATCACAGTATTGTGCATAAGTGCAATTGACAATAAAATGAAGTTTCATATTTGATGCACGACAAGCTGTCATGAGCGCGATATTTATAAGAGTATTATATTATAATTGTGGGAAAAGAAATCTTCAAGTTTGAAATAAAGCAGACTTGTCTATGTGAATGGGAGAGTTTATACAATTTTTTTCTTTAAATAACAAATTTTTTATTAATGTTGATTGTGTAGATTTTTACAGTTTTCTGTAAGATTTGTAAAATTTACTGTTTATGCAAGAGTTTATTTATTATTTGTAAGTAAGGAATAATGCATCGTAAAATTAAATTTATTAAAATGATCATACTTTATCTAATTAAATTTAGTTATTGAGTGTGAGAAAATTTTTCCTGACTAATTGCGCGTTGTTTGTAAAATTAGGTTTATTTCTACTCATATGAATGTGTATATATCTACTAAGACCTCGTAATTTGACACGCTTAATTTCTGCTAAAAAATGAGGTTAGGAATAGTTATTTCTTTAACTAGAACAAAAAAAATACAAGATTTTGGGACTAGTAAAATAAATAAATAAATATATCATCACGCCTTCTACCCATTACTGAGTGTGGAACTCTGCTGAAGCAGATCTCGGTAAGTGATATATTTTGCGCGTGAAGTGCGGTTACCAGTCGTCAAATCACGGCCCCCAAACATGTTAGTGGTGGAGGAGCCACAGGGATAGCTTTTTCAAATTATGAAAATTTGTCGCCTGTGGGAATCGAACCAGGGACCTCAAGATCCATAGGCCGACTAGTAATAACGACAATATTAAAAAATTAAAGATAGCATATTTCAGTTGTACTAAACATATTCAGGCCAATTCTCAAAAGGGTTTTAGTTAGAATTTAGATAATTCAAAATTTTTGATTTGTCAAATTAAACTAAACCATATTCCCAAAAAAAAAAAACAAGCGTTAATATAAAATAAATATTCGGAAAGTGAATTGAATTATTTTTTTTAAATTGGACAAGCATAAAATTAGCTAATCCAAAATTAAGGATTAGCTAAAACTTTTTTAAGAATCTGGCTACTAATTTTTTACCACCTTATCTGTCAAATTTCGTTGATCTACTTAAATTAACATGATATTGGTTTACATAACCGTTGATATGTCATCTATTTTTTGGACGTGAATCTGTTTAATGTATTTCTATTCAGTTACCATGGTATTGGTGATACATAAAAATCTCAAAATTGTGTACTTTTTGAATAGAAAATAAAGAAATAATAGACGTATTCCATTTGCCATTTGAATCAGATCTAACTTACATTTACTGAACCAGATCACTTATTTATTTCGCTGGATTACATCGTTGACTTTATTTCCAGCACTAGAATTACTGATTCTAATTTACTTTGAAGTAATTCACTCCAATAATTACATCAGTTTGCTTAATTCAGTTATTTAGTCATGTTGTCGAATTTATCTGAACTGATTTAAGTGAACCAAGTGGCAAATGGAATACAGCTAATATTGTCATATTGAAGTGGGGAAAAAATATTTTTGGTAAATGCAAGTTTGGTTTCCTGGTATTTGATAAAAAATATTAAAGTTCATAAAATTATATACATTATTGAAAAATGTTAGATTAAAAATTTTATACCTAATTATATTATCGACTATATATTAACCTTTATATATTTTGCTACGTAATAGAAAGAGATAAAATTGATTATAAAGTATTTTTAATAAATTATCTGTTCGAAGTTCAATAATTATTTATTGACAAAAATAGTTATTTGTTTTTTTACGACTAAAAACACAATAATATAAGTTTTCGGGTCGCATAATAAAGGTTGCCGGATGACGTGATTTAAAAATATAATTATAATATGTAAAGAAAAGTAAAATACAAACACAAAAATATAAGTTTATTAGCATTTTCTACTTCTAAATACGAGTATTTACTATCCGAAGTATCAGATTTGCCTACCAGATTTAATTGGATTCTGGTTACTTCCGGTTTCCTATTGATTCCCGAAGCCGGTTTTTAAACGGATTATATAAAATATTAATTTTAATTTATTATTACTCTCATTATAGTTAAAAAAATCATCATAAATGTTAAAAATATAATATGAATTATACCTAATTCAAAACAAAAACTTTAGTTCTTATATTTTAAAGTTAATGAATTGTTTAGCACGACTAACCCCTGCGAACCCCTTCGAATACACCACTGGATAAACTAAATAAATACCATTTTTTAGTAAATACTCTTGATTAATTGCTATGTAAATATTAGAGATACATGTCAAAAAACTAGATATTTTAAAATACAAGCTGCACCTCTACCGAAAAACTAAACAGAAATGAAGAAAAAATAATTACGTGATAGAGTACGCAACGGGAAAACTATGCGTAATTAACACTTTCTTTTTGATAATTTCTGACTTTAATTACATTACACAAACGAATATCCAGGCTACAAACGAGCACATTGAAATGCGCAACCAATTAACCGCGCAAACAGTTGTAGGTAATTAATTTCCGCAACGGATTGTTACGCATTTGCAACAAACCATCAGTTATATGCGCTTTTTATTTCATATCTAAACGCAAATGTATGCTGTATATTTTGCCGTGAAATTAGGTAACTCATTAGCAGCTATTGACCAAGTATTAATGAAACTTACTAATCTATCTTCATTTTAATTAAATGGCCCACCCACTGTGTAGATTTTGTTTCTATATTCTTTTAATGGAGTATAGTTCAGTGCCATTGCCAATCGGAGTGTGGATTTGAGAATCTGAGTTCGAGTCCTGCAATCGACAAACTATAGACCACATTAAAATTATCGCTGTGGCTCTCTCTTCATTAACATCTTTGACGACTGGTAACCGCACTTCTCAATCAAAACTAACTCAGTGGTATCAAGTCGGCCTGTGAATCCTGAGAACCCTGGTTCGATTCCCACAGGCGACAAACAATTTTTATAATTTTAAAAACTACCACTGTGGCTCCCCCATAACTTACATCTATGGGAGCCGTGATTTGTCGGCTGGTAACCGCACTTCACGCGAAAATATATCACTTACTGAGATCTGCTTCGGCAGAGTGCCATACGCAGAAATGGGTAGAAGGCGTAATGATATATTTATTTATTTATTTACAATCAAAATACCGGGTGTATCACGAAAAGCAGGTCATAAGCGTTTAACGTGGGAAAGCAGTTTTTTCGTGCGCATTGCTTCATAACTTATATTAGACAAAAATTCTTTAAATAAAAGTTGAAGAGCTTCAATTTCTGTACCTAAATCGATATACTAAATAGGGTGGGTAGCTCAGTGGTATGAAGTCGGTCTGTGGATCCTGAGAACCCTGGTTCGATTCCCACAGGCGATAAACAATTTTCATAATTTCCAAAATTTCCAAAACTACCCCTGTGGCTCCTCCACCACTAACATCTTTGGGGGCCGTGATTTGACGACTGGTAACCGCACTTCACGGGCAAAATATATCACTTACTGAGATCTGCTTCGGCAGAGTGCCACACCCAGTAATGGGTAGAAGGCGTGTTGATATATTTATTTATTTATTTATTTATTTATTGTCTGTGTTTTCTAACGGTATAAATTAAATATGGAAATTTACAAAATTACAATTAATAGTGTTAAAACAAAATAACAAACAAAACCGCGACTTAATTTTGTCAATTATTTGAACACATTGAAATTTAGCATTGTTTAAAAGTAAATTTATAATCTGTTGATAAATTTTACAAGATTTTTACAAATTTATTAAAAATGAAAATTATTTATATGAAGAAAAATGACTAATAATTAAATGACATTATTCAGGAGAAAGTTTTGATAGAAAAACTTAATGCATTTGTTTGTTATTTTGTTTTAACTTCGCGGTTAACACTAATTAAATTGTGATTGTGTAAATTTTCATATTTTATTTCTGCCATTACAAAACACTGAAAATAAATTAAGTTTATTGATTTAGATGCAGAATTTTAAACTCTACAATTTTTATTTAAAGCATTTTTCTCTAAATCAATTTGGGAAGGAATGAGCACAAAAATGTTAAACACATATTGCCCGAAGTCTCGAATATCCGTAAAATTCACAACCCTACCCTGCAGGGAAAAAATGTATCACTTTCTTCACTTAACAGACAAATAAATATTGATAGATAATTAATCAGTTGTCCAACATTACGATGGTGTGATTAGCGTTACGGTATTCAAACCCGACGAATCTCAATTCGAATCCCACTCGAAGTAAAAATATATGAAATACCACACCACGACTCAGTGAATCTTGCTCCTGTACAGTAATTTGGATTAAGCTCTTGTTATACAGATTAGCATAAGTGAAATAAAAACAATGAAATAAAAGTGTAAACAACAAAGAGTCACGCACCAGGAACAAGTTTTTTAAACATCAACGAATTGTTTGCACTTTATAATATCATAAAAAGTAAATCTCCATGCGCACAGCGCAAGTAAGTACTTAAGTAGGCAGTTAAGTAGTCAGTTTAATTACGTGAAGATGTAAGTAAAACAGGGAAAAGAAACGAGAGTCAGTGTCAGTGACGCTGATTGTTCAGAACATGATTTGGGAAGCGGAAGCGTCGCGGGCGCAGTCGTAAGCGGTAGCACTCAACAGATGACACGCTGTGTTATGTTTGTATGTTTGTAGGTACGAACAAATGGTATTGGCATTCGGTGTCGCTTTCACTCACCTGCGAGTCTCATACCAGTGATATTTCAACTTTATTAGATTTTTAACATTTGCACCTGTTCAAGAAAACATCTTATTAAATGTCAAATGCCTTGACATTGAGGTCGGCAACCTCAAATCAATATTTTTATTTATTTATGCTACTTTGTATAACAGGAACTTAATCCCAATTATAGTATATAGTCCGAGCCGCAGTATGGTAGTTCTTGTTATTATACTTTTTGCTTAAGAATAATTCGAATGCCATCTTACACCATCGTACGAATTGCAGTGTTTTAATTTGTAACAGACCGGTCCTCGCGGGAGAGTATGACCAAACCCCCCCGAAGTACCCTGAAAGTATGAACTCTAATTGGAGAAGACAGAATGGGGGAGGCCTTCGCTCTAACAGGGTTGGAGTAGATTCTGTATATGTAAACTTAAAAAATGTTATGCAATCTATGAACTAAATATAATGTAACACGTATTTAACTGAACTGTTTAATGTAACAAGGATTTACCGAAATAAAGGCTATTATTATTATTATAATTTCTAACAGGTAGATTCATAAATAATTATTTGTATTTCTAGGCCAAAACCTGTACTTTTACGGATGCGAGCATATTTTAACAGGCCGAGTCGAAGTACTCGCAAAACAGTTTCTGGACGTGTGATACACAAGATTTTTTGCTTCGATTTAAATGAAATTAGTGATTTATTAATACGGGAGGAAAAAAGTTACTTTCCTCCCTACGGAGAAAATAGTTACTTTCTTTCCTAGGACGGGAATATCCAACTTTCGACCCGCATATAAAGGAAGAAAAATTTACTTTATCCATTTGAATATGACAGTATTATTCAACTTTTTCAATAGTAAAAGAATGCTATTTTAGAAATGTTTGCGTTACTATAGATATGTCAATAATTTTACTACATAATTTTGTCAATTTGTTTAATTTCAATTTGCATAAATCTGCGAAATAAGTGAATAAAGAAAACTTATAAGTTGAACCAAAAATACTATTAAATAAATAAATAAATATATCATCACGCGTTTTACCCACTACTGATATATTTATGCGCGTGAAGTGCGGTTACCAGTCGTCAAATCACGGCGAGAAATTAACAACTACAGTATTAAGCACGGGCTGAAGTCTGTCTCCTACATATGTCATAGTAATTTAATCTTACTTTTTAAATAATAAACAAAACTTTACATTTTGTTGTTGTCTTAATTTGCAATCATAGAAAAAGTAAAGTATGTAACTTGTTTCATACATTCGCTTCGCTTCGTTTATAAAACTTATAAATAATATACTATTATGCATCTGTCTGTAACAACCGCTATTACACCATTTTTAATAACTAATTATTTGCTATAAATATTAAGGAAAACAAAAATACAAACTAAGATAACGTATAAAGCACTAAGCAACGATAATTTCAAATTTATGAAAAAATTTTTCAATTTTGATAAGAATTTCTAATACAAAATGAAAATGGCGATAACAAATTTCAAACTAAATCATCTTGCGACATAAAAAAAGCTTTGATACATATGTTGTAGTGAACCTAATTAATACATTTCATGTACAAAATTAGCGATTATGATGCGTCATTAAAGTTTGAGGGTCACTGGCATAGGTCACGCACTTTGTCTTTGACTCTCTCCAAGATCTCTCTCAACGGCTGCTGGCGCTTCATACAAGCATATGATCTCAAAAAAGAATTTGTCAACACAATCATTCTTTGCACCTAACCTCACTTTCCTTTTGAATATTTGACAGATTAAATTAGCAACCTATTATAATAATACTATTCTTATTCTATCTATTGCAAATTTAAATTAATAGAAATTTAGAAACACATATATGCAGAGTCATAATAAGGTTACAATGTCACTGTTACTATCGTTTAATAAGCCTTTTATGTGACCGTTTATTTCTTAGATATCATTTTTTCAGAATCGATTAATCTTCAAATACACATAGTTACATTCCGCCGACTTAATAAATAGATATCATCGAAAATACACAAATTGTAGTTTATAACAGTGCATAGTAAGATTACCATCCATTTATATGAAAATAATTTTACGAATGACAATTTCACGACCGCAAAATTACAAAAATGCATTTTCATGTATGGCGAATTTTCGGCATAACCATTTTTTCGAATGACCATTTTCCAACATGCTAATTTACAGAATGCAATTTCCCGAATGCCAATTTCCAAAACAACCTTTTTCTTAAATAATTAGAATGCGAATTTCTTAAATGATCATTTAACAAAATAACAATTTTGCCGCTTGTTAATATCACATATGCAATTTTCGCGAATGTAAAATTTCAAAAAATAAAAACAATTTCCCGTATAATAATTTCATGAACGCGAATTATAAAAATGTATTTTCACGGTTGGCAAATTTCCAGAATAACTACTTTCTCGAATGACCATTGTTCAGAATGTTAATTCCGCGAATTTCCCGAATGCAAATTTCCAAAAGAACGTTTTTCCCGAATAACTAGAATGCTAATTTCCTAAATTAAGTATAACAATTTTGCCGCATACTAAATACAAGTATGCAATTTTCCCGAATAAGAATTTACAGAATAATCATTAATTCAAATAAAAATTTAAACTGAAGCTATTTTCTAGTATGTAAATTTAACAAATTTTAAAATACTTGTTTCTCAACTTTGAAGGCCCATATCTCGAAAACTAAAAGAGATATTGAAATGCGGTTTGAACGAGTGTATTTCTCGTAGTCCAATTAACTTATACCGAAATTTAGAAAATTTTGAAAATTTTGAAATTTTTTTCGAAATTTTTATTTTGCAATATTTAAAAAATTGAAAAGATATTGGAAGTCTGTGAATACCAATGAATTCCTCTCGTAAAAGTACATAGGTATGCAAAATTTCAGGAGAAAATTCGCACAGATAAAGTTTTTATTACAAAAAAACGAAAAATCACTGTTTTTTAATTATTTTTGAAGGGGTACCCCTTAAGATTTTGACGAATTTTGGCCATTTTTAGGTTTTTTGCTCTAAAAATTGTATCCGTGGAGCAAACAACCTGAAACATACATATGTACTTTTGCGAGAGAAATTCACTGGTTTTTACAGATTTTCATTATCTCGTCAAGTTTTTGGAATATGGGCAAAATAAAATTTTGAAAAAATTGTAAAATTTTCAAAATTTTCAAAATTTCATTATAAGTTAATTGGAGCACGAGAAATACACTCGTTCAAACCGCATTTCAATATCTCTTTTAGTTTTCGAGATATGGGCCTTCAAATTTGAGATTTTAAAAACGTCAAAAATCGCTGTATCTCTAGAACTAAAAAAGATATGAAGATGTGCTTAACAGCATTCGATTTATCGTAGTGTGAATGATATAGAACCATATTTTAAATATTTTTGCTAACAAAACAATAATTTAGAAGTTGTAACTAGCAACAGTAAATAGTTCTGTACTGTTTATATTTACAATAAAACTTTAATTTAGCATATTGTTGAATAAAGAATGTTTTGTTCCAGATATTCTTGGTGATAGTCGCATCAATATTAACATGCCAAGCAGAAGAAAATAATCAAACGAAAGATACAAACACTCCCGAGTCACTAAATGTAGCTAAAAATTTTCGAAAAGCTTTACTTCAAGCATTAGAACAACTAGAAAAAGATGAAAGTAAAATCACCAACTCAACAAATGTTTTTGATAAGGACGACTTGGATGCCTCTGATTACGACGAAGACGACCGACGTAAATTCGGTCATAAAATTCGAGATAACATATCAAAACAAGAAGCAGTCGTGACATCATTCACCGATGCCGACAAATCAAGCGTATTTGTTCACTCGTTTTCCGCAGATCCACAAAGTAATCAAATATCAAAAGAAAGGAAAAGATCCGAAGAACCTACTACAGTAAAATATCGAACGAAAGAACCATCAGATAATGTTATTTCAGCTAGTGTTACATCAACTATCGCTGGAACCAATAATCAGTTAATTTCAAATAATAATAAAAAGGTATCTACTGCACCAATTACACAAAAAACACCATTATCATCACCAAGTCCAACTGTATCAACTCCTGCAGAAGAAGAAGACGAAACAAAAGCTAAAGTAGAAGATGTCCAGTTTATTCACGCACCTCTAGTTGCTGCCTTCACCGTTGAACAAGATGGCAAAGGTTTACCTCATAAAGTCATACCAATCTTTGGAAATAAGCAAGTTGTACAAAACGCAAACCAATTTTTAAATCAAAATACAAGACCCAACATACAAACTTCATTAGAAGAGAAACAAAGACAACTAGAAGAACAAATTAGAGTGCTCCAAGAACAAAAAAGACAGCAAGAGTACTTACTACAACAACAAATACTGCAAACACAAAAACATGTTTTCGAAGAACCCCAACATCGGTTTAAAATTCAAAATGATATTAATTCCTTCAGTCAAACTCTTCAAGAACAAAATCGTTTGAATAATCCATTGCAAACATTACAAAATGAACAAACAGATACCAAGTTATCAGGTCAAATATTACCAGAACAACAAAACAGATTTACCTTCTCTATTCCAGCCCAAAACAATGTCAATACATTTCCTTCTCGGCCAACTAAAGAATTATCAGGCACTGTTATTTCGTTTCAACCAAGTATATCATTTCAACCGAATGGATTCACTCCAATCAACCAAAATGCTCAACCCCAACAACAATCATTCAACCAGTTACAATTTAGTCCACAACAAGCGCTACCAGTAAAAGCAGCAATCAATTTCCAAAAAGCAATAAGTGTATCTGTTAATCAACCAGACACTCAATTAACTCAACAACAATTACCAAATCAATTCAAAGATAACATTTTCAACTTTAATAATGATAATTATTTACAAGATTTCTTTTATAGACAGAGGACTTTAGTACCACCTCCTCCGAGAGGGAATAGAATTTTTAGACAAGAAACTCAAGTAGGGAATTTTGGTTTAAATGATTTTTCTCTAAACAATTTTCAACAACAACAAAAGCAGCAGCAAAAACTACAACAGCAACAACAGCAGCAACAACAACAGCAGCAGCAGCAGCAGCTACAGCAACAACAGCAGCAGCAACAGCAACAGCAACAGCAACAGCAACAGCAGCAGCAACAACAACAACAACAAGAACAACAACAAAGATTTAGTCAGCCAATAAATTATAATTTTAATAACGACAATCAAAATTTTAGGTATAATCAGTATAATGGAATACGAAATAATTTTAATACTCAAAATAGACATATCCAAAATCAGTTTTTTCACCAGCAAAATGTTCAACAACAAAGCCATGTTGATAATAGAATAAAGAATTTATTGTATCAATCTGGTTTAGGTCAGGGCCGGTCTCAGGAAGATTTGAATATAGTTACTAAGGTCTTAGCTTTAGACCATACAGGGAATTATCAACAAAATTTTCTTTTTGGTGAGTCCAATGTATCGGAAAAAAGAATTCCTTTTAATCATGTAAACAGACCGTTAAAGACATAATATTTCTTATCTTGTTTCTTGGAAATTTTAAATTAAATAACAGAAATAACCAGTACTGAAAGACATTTTATATTGTCTTAACACATGTTATTTGTTGCCAATTGTTTTATCTATTTAAATGCATCACAAATGAAATATTATACCAAAATATAGTCAGTAAATATTTCACAGATAATGTTATTACTAATATTATTATAATTATTATAATAACAAACATATATACACTTTTATTCTTAAAATGAACAAATACGAACTTTCAATTCGTACTTTAGATCTAAGTTAAAGTAGATTTAGATTACTATTTATTATTTAACGTATTTTTTTTTGTTATAAATAATACAGTACTGTTTTTAAAATAATTTGCCTTTAAGTATTATTAAAAGCCAGGGACCTGGAACTAAATCCAAACTTGAACCGGTATGAAAAAGAAACAGTTTTAACATAAATAATAGTTATTTATTATACAAGTGTTTTATATACCAATAAAACACAAGTGTAATACAAAATTTTATCCAGAACCCATAATTATAAATATTGAAGAAGAGTAACGTTTATCGTTGATTCAGTTATATGTAAATAAAAATAAATATATCACGTCTTCTACCCATTACTGGGTGTGGCACTCTGCCGAAGCAGATCTCGGTAAGTGATATATTTATGCGCGTAAAGTGCGGTTACCAGCCGACAAATCACGACCCCCAAAGATGTTAGTGGAGGGGGAGCCACAGGAGTATTATTAATGTGGTGAACATGTTTTGTCGGTAGTGGGAATCGAACCAGGGTTCTCAGGATCCACAGGCCGACACGATAACCACTGTGCCACCTACTCCATATATAATTATGTATAATTTCTCAAAATACGGTAGATCATGAAGTGGTTGCTAAGTAACATGTTGTTTACAGTGTTTTATGGAATATAAAACACTAGTGTTTTATGAGCCATATAATAAATCAGCAATCAGTATAATTATGTCTTTATAATATATGAGTTGTGGATGATTTTTTACTAAAGTCTGAATTAATAATAAGTAAGATATAATTTAACCTAAAAAAAGGAGTAGGACGCTGAATGGTATCGAATCGGTTTGTGGACTTGAGAACCCGGGTTCGACTCTCACAGCCAACACAATTATTACCACAATAAAATTACCCCTGTGGCTACCCCTTCACTAGCAGTATTAAAGGCCGTGATTTGACGACTGGTAACCATACTTCACGCGCAAAATCTGCTACAGCAGAGTGCCACACCCAGTGATAGGTAGACGGCGTGATATTCATTCGTTTTTTTTTTCAATTACCTTCATGAACTCTGAATATTGAATTAGTTAAATAAATTTAGTTTCTGGTTCCTGTTAAAATTCTTTTTAACTATATATTAAGTTGTATTACTGAAATAGGTTTTTATGTCACATTGTTTAACATATATATTTGTTTAAATATTTTGTATATAAAATTATTGTTTTAAATCTAAGAATTATTACTGTAATAAACATTTTAAATTTTTGTATAAAATAATATTTTTATTATTATTATTATGTAATTCATTTGTCACTATTATTGAATCTCGATTCCTGTACTAATATTATTCTACATACCAGTGTATGTTATGTTCAACTTTCCATAGTAGTTTATGATGTTGTTATGGTTACTTTCATAAGTGGTCGTCTGAAAAAATAATAATATCATTGCTTACTTTGAGCAGAAATCAGCCACTGGCCACATCCCAGGTTCACCCAATCTATTCCACTTCATTGTCACTTATATTTGAATGTTTTTATTATGCACGACACTCGAAATATGCACAATATCACACAATTTAAGTAATTTTACATATTAAAATATTCACTAAAATGCTCATAAAAGATTTAAAACACTGCATTCACGATAAAGATCCGCGCTGTACTAAAACAGCCCAGTTCAGCCTCAACTAATATTTTTGACGATGCAGACTAATTGGTTAGCTATGTTTTAACTTGTTTGATAGCGTTAGAAATCATTTTAATCTTTAGCTGTCGGTTAATTGCAGACAATATACGAATGAACCCGATTTGCGTAGAATTGGAATGGGATGGCTAGCACAGTGGTATGAAGTCGGCCTGTGGATCCTGAGAACCCTGGTTCGATTCCCACAGGCGACAAATTTTCATAATTTGAAAAAGCTATCCCTGTGGCTCCTCCACCACTAACATGTTTGGGGGCCGTGATTTGAGGACTGGTAACCGCACTTCACGCGCAAAAATATATCACTTACCGAGATCTGCTTTAGCAGAGTGCCACACCCAGCAATGGGTAGAAGGCGTGATGATATATTTATTTATTTATTGGAATGAGATTGTACATTATGAACAAAATAATGCAGTGCAATTGTGGAATATTTTATGTTGTCGTATATAATTCAGATAGACAAAAAGAAAGATAAATAGATAAAATTTATTTCTTATAAATAAATAAATATAAATATATCACCACGCCTTTACCCATTGCTGAGTGTGGCACTCTGCCGAAGCTGATCTCGATAAGTGATGTATTTATGCGCGTGAATCACGATTACCAGCCGTAAAATCACGGCTCCCAAAAATGTTAATAGTGGGGGAGCCACAGAGGTAATTTTGAATGTGGTGAAAATGTTTGTCGGCTGTGGGAATCGAACCAGGGTTCACAGGATCCAAAAGCCAACTCGATGCCACTGAGTCACCTACAAAATTTAAAATATTTAAATTACAAAAAAAAATATAAATAAATATATCATCATGTTTTTTATGGGGCGGCTAGCTCAGCGGTATAAAGTCGGTCTGTGGATCTTGAGAACCCTGGTCGATTCCCACAGGCGACAAACAATTTTCATAATTTCAAAAACAACCCCTGTGGCTCCCCCACCGCTAACATCTTTGGGGGTCGTGATTTGACGACTGGTAACCGCACTTCACGCGCAAAATATATCACCTACCAAGATCTGCTTCGGCAAAGTGTCATACCCAGTAATGGGTAGAAGGCATGATGATATATTTATTTTATTTATATCATGTTTTTTACTCATTCCGAGTGTGGCACTCTGCCGTAGCAGATCTCGGTAATTGATATATTTATACGCGTGAAGTGCGATTATCAACCGACTAATCGCGGTCCCGAAAGATGTTAGTGGAAGGAGAGCTGCAGAGATAGTTTTAATATGGTGAAAATTGTTTGTCGGCTGTACACAATAAATTAGTAAATCTGTGTTTCATTAAAGTTTATATTCGATTGCCATAGATTGGGGATTCTTTAGAGAGAAAAATTATAATAAAATCATTTCTGAATTACAGGGCGACCGAAGATAAGTTTAAAGCATATGACCGGAGTTCATAGGTCCCAGGTTCAAATCCTAACGATATCGCAGTTTTCCCATTAATAATTCGAATTGAATTAATTGAATTTATTGTTTGTATTTCCATACTTTACGGATTTTTATAAAACAAATGATTTAATTATTTTACAATAATAAAAAAGATAAGAAAAAGCATTTAATTCGCAATCGCATCATTATATCTGTAATTTTGTCTTTATAATTTTTTAATAATCTATAATTATATGTGATAGGAAAAAAACATATCTGCGCATATCGTTGCTTTTAATACGCAAATAAAATTTTAAAAATAACAATCTTCTTAATAAAATAATGAACTTTGATATCTAATATATACGTAATAAAATTGTGCTAATTAACTTGTCACATAATGGCTACATATGTATACATACACCTTACAATGTATAATTTATATTTCTTAGTACACAAACCCTGTATTTACGTTAAGCGCAACATGTATTGTAATGTCTTATTATAAAATAAGAAAAGGTATAACAAAATTATACAAATGTTAAACAGTAGCGTAGTATATTTAATTATTTCATACATACATCCATACATTTAAGAATGTATAGGATGCGGGCACTCACGTGACACTGTGACGTTTTGTGACGTAAAAACAGCTGTTCGGGCAAAGATCACTGCGCCACCTACAAAATGAACTTTTTTTTTTTGGGACGAGATTTGAAAAGAACGGTTCTTTTCAAATCTCGCCACAAAAAAATAGTTCATTTTGTAGGTGGCGCAGTGATCGCAGCCCAACAAGATTTGAAAAGAACCGTTCGTTTCAAATCTCGTCCCAAAAAAATAGTTCATGTTGTAGGTGGCGCAGTGATCTTTGCCCGAACAGCTGTTTTTACGCCACAGTGTCACGTGAGTGCCCGTATACTATTAATGGTATCATAAGAATATATTTCCGTGATTGTGATTGGCCTGAATAAACTTCAAAACGAAAACAAGATTAAACGATAAAATTAATAAGATATTTAAAATTTGTATCTGTTTTTTGCCTGTGTTATCAGTGTCAAAATACAAAATGCGTAAGACAAGTTTAAAAAAAAAAGAGTAGGTGAAATTTGGACAGGGTTACAGAAAATATTGTTGAGAGTTTTGTTATGAAAGTAGGAGAGTAATTTCATGTGAAATTGTTGTCTGACATGTGACCTTTTTCTCAACAACAATCTTACGTTGTTATTTTCATTAATTGTCAAAAATTTATTTAATTTTTCTACGTTAAAATGGACTACGAATGATTGTAGAATTATCAGAAATAAACCGTATTCTTCTTGTAATCGAATTCTACATATTTACATATCTTTAAATTTTATTTAAAATTTTTGCGATATGGCATTTCGTAACCAGCAACAAAATAAATTCCGAAAATTGATATCTAACTTTAACTAATTACATATTTCAAGGTTAAAAGTTAAATTTTAATATGTAATTGCATCAGATAATCACTCTTACATATGTAAGATAAAATGCAATTATTTACAAAAATAAATCCTGCTATATCACAAATGAAAATAAAAAATGTAACTTCGTGTCATTGCTTATCAATATTAAATGACCCATGTTGATGGTGATTCAAATAACTGACAATCAACGGAATATATTCAACGAACGAAAGTAAGTTTTTCTTCCCTCATATGCAAGTCGAAAATTAGCTATTCTCTCCCTAGGAAGAAAGTAACTATTTTCGTCCCTAGGAAAAAAAGTAACTGTTTTCCTCCCTTATTTATGGTTGGTTTCATAGCAACTGTCAACACAATCTTAGATATTTATTTATTTATATCGTATGTATCAGTTATTTATTTATTTATTTATTCTACAGAGTGATCAAAAGGAATTGTTACAGTTGGCAATACAATTCCGGAGATCTTTATATTCCACAGTTGGCACAACACCAGGTAAAGGCGGAAATGTTATTTGACATTTCTAATAAATACAAATAGGTTATGTCAAGAGTGTGACAGCTAATATAATTTTTGATTTTTTAAATAATACAAATACTTTAAAAATAAATGTACTAATAAATGTACTCAAATTTAAATTTAAATTTTCAAATGTCACTGTCATCAACTGGAAATGAATTTATGTATCAGGCTTACCAATTTCAAGTAGTTTTTTTTATTGACAACTGTAACAATTCCTTTTGATCACTCTGTATTTTGTACAACAGGAACTTAATTCCATTTACAGTACAGGGTCCGACCGCACCGAGCCGCAGTGTTGTAGTTTATATATATATATATATATATATTGAGTTTGAGTGCAATTCGAACTCCGGATCTCCGGATTCAAATGCTGTAATGTTATCCACACCACCGTACTGCCGGATTAATTAATTATTTTTAATTTATTATTTTTAACTCAAATGCGTATTATTTTCCTTATCATATTTTTACTGAAGTTTATTTTTGCATATTGTTCATGACAGTCGCCATTTTTTAACTAGAAATCATGTAGAAAGTGACACATTTTTCAACTATTTCAAAATCGTGAAAAAAATTAAAATGATAAAACTAGTATTCTACATATCAAGTTCGATCCCCACAGCCGGTAAAACATTTTCACCAATTTAAAATTACCCCTGTGGTTCCTCCACCACTAACATCTTTGGGGGGCCGTTATTTGACGGCTAGTAACCGCACTACACGCGCATAAATATATCACTGACCAAGATCTGCTTCGGCAGACTGCCACATCCAATAATGAGTAAAAGACGTGATGATATATTTATTTATTTTATTATATTCAAATAAAAATTAAATAAAAAATTCAAAACAGAATTTAATTAGAAAAATCCTCTCCTCACCCCAAAATATCATCCTGGATCTGCTCATCACTATAATTAGCGGTCATCGACTCTCTTTCAAATGTTATCTAAAAGATAACATTAAATAGCCAAATAATTTGTATTCTTATATTTATTTAGAACAAATCAGTAGAACATACATCCACAATTACATATCAGATTCGGGTTTCCCCTACTCCGAACTCAGAGCCAAGTTTCAACGTACCAATAAGTAAGATAATCGTGAAAGTATGATTGAAGAGCTTGAGTAACCAGATTGACTTAAACATGTGGTTGTCGCCGGTTTTGTTCCTCGTTATTGTGGTTTTATTGTGTGTTAAGTTTTATCGATATGCAACTTATAAACCGGAAAATTTTCCACCAGGTAAGAATATCTAGTTGTTTATATTTTCATCTTTATTATTTATTTCATTAGTATCAATAAAATATATTTAGGCAGGCGAAGTAGAACTAAATTATTAATTATCTCGTTCATTTGTAAATTAAATAGGTTACTTATTGCTCATAAAATCATCCGTATTTCCCCATTCTCTACTTGGAAGATCGTATATGTATAGCAAAATTATGAAATATTGATTTTGTGTAATTTAAAGTTTAAATTGTTAAATGTAAAATAAATCATATAAATAAACATAAAAAATCATGTGTTTGCTGTACTTAATACACCACATATGTTAAAAAAAATTATTATCATCGCAGAATTTTAAGTAGGCTAAATCAATTAAGAACAAAAACTCTCTAAATCACCAACAAAATATAGTCCCACTAAAGTATAAAAGTTGACGTTTAAATTATTATATGGTTTTGGTCAGAGATGGGCAGTAGCTAGCTACTTGTGTAGCTTAGCTATTAGCTTAGCTATTAGCTTAGCTACATTTACCATAGCTGTAGCTGTAGCTTAGCTAAATGTGAAAAAATATAGCTGTAGCTTGTAGCGAGCTATGTTTTCTTTCTATTAGCTTAAAAATATTGTTATAACAACTCAAGCTACTTTTAAAGCTACTTTTTGTAGCTTAAAGCTGCTTTTTGTAGCCCAAAGCTACTTTTTGTAGCTTAAAGCTACCACTGTTCATTAAGAAATACCTATTAATTTTTGTTTTGTACCTCCTTTATTGTTTTCTATAACTGTAGTTATTATATAGTGTAAAATCTATTAACATATTTAATTTTTCACTTGTTCTTAACCTATCCTATTTGTGTATTAAATATTAGATTGACTGTTTAGGAGTCTTCTGTTAATGTGACTGTTAATTTATTAGGATATAAATAAGAATTATAGCATAACAAATTAACAGTACATTTGTCCATTTGCGATTTTTATATTTATTAACAGTCATTATAACAAAACTGATCATATGACAATGGCAAATTTAATAATTCACAATAATTGAAAAAAGTAGCTTTAAAATTTAACAGCTACTTTAATGAAAGCTTTATACTTATATTTTACAAAATGTAGCTTATAGCTGTAGCTCAGCTACTTTTTTAAAGACTAGCTGTAGCTGTAGCTCAGCTACTTTTTTAAAGAATAGCTGTAGCAGTAGCTTAGCTACTTTTTTTAAGTAGCTTGCCCAGCTCTGATTGTGGTTTCTTTTCATAGATACAAAGAGTCTGTTTCCAAGTAATTAGTTAAATGTTTCATTGGAAAATTCCAGAAAAACATTAGCATGTCTGGCTTAAAATAGATGATTCACTCAAGTACAGTTTTAATCTCCGAATAACAACAAAGGATGTATTTAAAATATTCATACCGTAAAGCACCTACTTAGTAATAATCAATAATGTCTTGGAACTGCTATCAAATATTATGCGTATTCCATTTGCCATTTGAATCAGATCTAACTTACATCTACTGAACCAGATCATTTATTTATTTCGCTGGCTTACATCGCTGACTTTATTTCCAGTACTAGAATTACTGATTCTAATTTACTTTGAAGTAATTCACTCCAATCAGTTTACTTAATTCAGGTCATTTAGTAATACTAACATCTTTGGGGACCGCGATTTGACGACTGGTAACCGCACTTCACGCGCAAAATATATCACTTACCGATATCTGCTTCGGCAGAGTGCCACACCCAGTAATGGGTAGAAGGCGTGATGATATATTTATTTATTTATATTTAGTCATACTGTCTAATTTATCTGAACTGATGTAAATGAACCAAGTGGCAAATGGAATACAGCTATAATATGAAAGCTAAACTACTGAAATATGATTATCATAACCTAAGTTTTCGTCAAAATGTATATTTGTTTATTTTTCGTAAAATATTTAAATGATATGAGTAAGGAAGTTACTCAAATTACGAGTATAATAAATTTAAACTCGGACGATTCTGGTAGTGATGATTCTGAATAGATGTGTCTATTGTATTACATACGATTTAAATATGTAAAATATTCTGTCACAACAATTTTATTAAAATTTAAAAAACACCCCTGTATTGTTATTTGGATATTTTTCAGGTACAGGCATTACTTATATAGGTACTTAGGGTTTCTTACAAGTCTAGTCTTCATAGCAAAATACATAAAGATCATATTTGTTTCAAACATTTTTCATACGCAAAACCGTGAAAAGAAACCACAACCGTATAATGATTTAAACGTCAACTTTTATACTCTAGTAGGATTATAGCAAGTAAATAAGTAATCAATTCGCGGCCTAATTTTTTCACACATATAATAAAAGATGCATTTGTTTTATATTGATCAAGAAACTCTTTTTTTTAACAAAAAATTGTAAGTAAAAGTAAAAAAATAGTGAAAAAAGTAAATATACTGAAAACATTATAAACATGCACTGACGTCATTTAAAATACAACTAAATGAATGACATAGGGTGCTGCTACGTTTACATAGTATATATATATATATATATATATATATATATATATATATATATATATATATATATATATATATATATATATATATAACGGACTTTAAATTATATTGCGCATTACTTCTTTGAAGATTTTATTTTGCTTTGACTTCGCAGATATTGTAGAAACCGTGGATGTACTAACTTTTAGCGCGTCCGGTACTTTCTAATAAATTTTAAATCAATGTCATATATACTAATTTATCTCTCGTAAAGTCCTGAAGGATAAAAGCACTCCATTATTTGCAAATTCTTATTCAAAATAAATTATTAAATGCACAATCAGAAATACAAATTATTATATAGCCATTAAAAACTTAAGTAGGTCAAAGTCAAAGTCCTTAAACAGTTTTTTTGACGTTTGAAACAATTGATCTTGAATTTGACAGATCAATGACAACTCGATATAGACTGAAATGATGTGTCATGTGAACGTGCAAAATATAATATAATTATTAGAAATGAAAACTATTACATATTTTTAATAAAATTTAATAAAATGATAATTTTTGTTTATTGTGAATACTTGATTCTGCAAAATGTCATTTTGACATATAACCTATGCACATATTTTAATCTTTTTAATATATAATTAAATGTTATTTTGTTGTGCATAAAATCATGTATGTACCACGGGTGAAATTAGTGTTCCTGACCCTGAGCATGTTATTAGCACAAGGCGCAATAATCATGCCACGGACAAGAAACACCTGTTTTCACCCTTGGTACATAAATAACTGTTATCACACTAACATTTCAGTTCATTTTATTAAAGAAGAAGAAAAACAAATCTTTATGAAACAATATGAATAAATATAAGACGCATTATTACAATTTAAACCATTGGCAACATAAAAATAAATTATTAATGATGTAAATGAATTAAAATAGCTTGCGTAAATAATATATCGGATGGAAATAACAAGCAATATTTATTTACCGACAATATACTAAGTGATTTCAAGGCCAATGACATACATCGCAGATAAAAATGAAAACTGCGTTTTATTATAGTATCACTTTATATTACGTCTCATTAAATATAAGGTATTTTAAAATTAACTTAAATATTACTTTAGCAGTAATTTCCTTGTTTTCCATCAATCTACGGGCTTTCGTGACTATTGCCTGGCAACAAGTTTTCGAAAGATCTGTCAAATTATTTTCAATTTATTATCACTCTCTTCTTATATTATTGCGATAATTTTCTTTATAAAAAAATTGACATTTTTACTCTAATTTTTTTTTAGTTACCTAGCAACTACGTTGTCTGACGTACAATGAACAAATGAATATATTATTATAACAAGCTGTATTCCATTTTCCACTTATAAAATAAATAAATATAAATATATCATTACGCCTTTTACCCATTATTAGGTGTGGCACTTTGCCAAAGCAGATCTCGGTAAGTGATATATTTATGCGCATGAAGTGCGGTTACCAGCCGTCAAAATACGGCCCCCAAAGATGTTAGTGGAGGGGGAGCGACAGGGGTTATTTTAAATTGGTGAAAATGTTTTATCGGCTTTGGGGTTCGAACCAGGGTTCTTAGTATCCACAGGTCGACTTGATACCACTGAGCCATTACCACATTTGCCACTTGGTTCATTTGAATCAGTTCAGATAAATTAGACATGATTAAATGAACCGAATGAAGCATTCTGATTCACTTAATAGTTTGAATTACTTCAAAGTTCATTAGAATCAATAATTCTAGTACAAGAATTAAATTTAGCAAAGTCTGGTTCAATAAATGTAAGATCTGATCGAAATGACAAATGGAATAAACTTATAATAATAATTTTGTAAAATTTTTTATTGTTTTCGTGAGGCTATATTTTTGCCGAATATAAAAAATGCATTGAATATTCCCAGAATATTTTTCTCGTGAGCTCAAAAAAATTATAAGTAATATTCAATGGACTAGTTATATTATATAAAAAAATGTAACATATTTAATTGTTATAAATTAACATTTCAGGTCCACCAAGACTTCCTTTTTGGGGAAGCTACAGCTTATCTCTGATGCAGGATTGGAATTTTCCCCATTTTCCTTTTCAAAAATGGGCTAAGAAGTATGGCAACATCTTCGGCTTATATTTAGGAGATTTCTTATGCGTTGTGACATGTGACTACGACACTTGCAAAGAAGTTTTGAACCGAACGGAATTCGATGGAAAAGCGGACATTATTGCTGCTCGCTTTCGCAATGTTAACCAGAAGCAGCTTGGTAAATTTATCATAAATAATTATAAAATTACGCACTTTCTTTCAATATCTAAATATTGAAAAATCCCTCAAAATACAAACATATGAGCAAAGTTTGTCAAATAATAATTTGTATTTCAAACATACTTTTTCTACGGTCGTGTTGAAAAGTTACTATTATGTTTCTGTTTTAATTACCTGCCTCTTAAATGTAGGAGAATACATACAGAGTGATCAAAAGGAATTGTTACAGTTGGCAATAAAAAAAACTACTTGAAATTGGTAAGCCTGATACATAAATTAATTTTCTGTTGTTGACAGTGACATTTAAAATTTGAATTTGAGTACATTTATTATTACATTTATTTCTAAAGTATTTCTATTACTTAAAAAGTCAAAATTCTATTAGCTGTCAGACTCCTGACATAACCTACTTGTATTTATTAGAAATGTCAAATAGCATTTCCGCCTTTATCTGACGTTGTGCCAACTGTGGAATAAAAAGATCTCTGGAATTGCATTGCCAACTATAACAATTCCTTTTGATCACCCTGTAGAATTTATATTGCCATTAGTTAACATTTACTTAACAATCAATTGATAAATTGAGCATTAGTGCACCAAGAAATGACAACCATTTTGGACCAATCTTTTGAAAATGACATTTCCCTCAATCTATTTACTTGTGAGAGAAATGGTTACTATCATAATTAAATTATTATATTAAAAACTTAGTTGATTCAAACTTGCTGTAAATTTTGTGGGATTTGTGACAAGTGACGTAAAATTTTTTTTTTGCTATTTTTCTTATTTAAATAGTTTCTACTTGTATCTTTAAAGTAGTTAACATCCAGAGCTGGGCAGTAGCTAGCTACTTTTGTAGCTTAGCTACTAGCTTAGCTAGATTTACCTTAGTTGTAGCTGTAGCTTAGCTAACTGTGAAAAAATATAGCTGTAGCTTGTAGCTAGCTATTTTTTTTTCTATTAGCTTAAAAATAATAACTGAAGCTACTTTTGAAGCTACTTTTTATAGCTTAAAGCTGCTTTTTAAGCAGAAGGTCAACAAAGTACGCATGCGTACAAGCTAAACCCACACAAAATAATTATTTGTTTCCGGTTCTAACTGGCTCTAATACGCAAAAATACACAGTAGGTGCCAGATGGTATTTGCTATTTTTGATATTTATGTACATAATAGTAAATTAACAGTCATTATAACAAAAGACTGATCATATGACAATGGCAAATTTAATTATTTCACATTAATTTTAATAAGTAGCTTTAAAATTTAACAGCTACTTTAACGAAAGCTTTTAGCTGTAGCTTAGCTATATTTTACAAAATATAGCTTATAGCTGTAGCTTAGCTACTTTTTTAAAGAATAGCTGTATACCTTAGCTACTTTTTTTAAGTAGCTCGCCCAGCTCTGTTAACATGCATCAATTATCTTTTATGTTTCAAGATCCTTATTTATCATAAAGTTATTTTAATATTTTATGTACTATTACTTCATTTATAATCACTTATCTTGTTACATTAAAATTAATGCATATATTATCTGTAATTTTAAAGTTCAAAGATTTTGGTATCGGCTTTCCATTTTCAAATATACTAAGAATATAAATAAATTGTGTCAATTCTAGCAAAAATAATAATATGCATTAATGTAGTAGACATCTCTTTTATTAAAATTCAAGTTACGTCAAAGTGAAATATTGTAATACGAACAATAATGTCTTTGTAGGTATATTCTTCACTGACGGACCTTTCTGGCATGAACAAAGACGATTTTCTTTAAGACATATGAGAGATTATGGATTCGGAAGACGTTTCGACAAACTGGAAGATCTAATGAATGACCAAATACATCACTTAATTGAATTCATGAAGTATCCTAAACAGTCACCTGCAGACAAAGTAGGTATTCAACTGTAAAATCCTTCAATTATCTTCCGATATACAAAGGTCTAGGTTGAAACAATGTTTAATAATGACTTTCAATTTGGAAATTTAGGTCAATAACAATAAATGTGTATTTTATTTCTAAGATCATACAAGGCTATTTCCAGTACAGAAACAACTAAACATCAAAAATATATACAGAATGGTCACCATGACTTTTGAGCATAGGACTTTGACATGTAAAATCATAATTTTGTAATTTCTTTCTTCCCTAATTATTTTAAGCAAAAGAGCTTCGCATAAAAGTTTTAGGACATAAAATTCTGCATATATAGCAATATAGAAAATTACATACATACATACATATCGTCACGCTATATCCCATCAAATGAGGTAGCACGAATCGTAAAATCATTAATAAAATATTCACTCATTACATTCATCAAATAATCAGTTCTCGTCAAACATTCTCATCCAAACATACCACCCTCGCTTGAACCACATTCATAGATCACTCCATATAAACTCATTTATTTATTACACTCGAAATCATCTATCACACAACAAACCTTCAATCACATCTATCCAATCACTCCTATTCTCTTATCATTCATTTTCTTTCTTCGACATACATAACATATGTGTAAAACATCTCAAATTACTCACGCTTACTCCTAACAACGAATCTAATAACGAATCTAACAACGAATCTACAAAGATTAGAAAAGATGAAAGCGACAGCCTGCACTTGTATATGAAAGAAAAGTTCACACAATGCTGTACTTGAAAATGAAACAAAAAGATGGGAAAGAAAGGGAGAGTTGCCCTGCGCTTGTTTACAAAATTAATTTTTCATAATTTATAACGCCACAAATTAGATATAAAAATAATGAAAATTACCTCAAAACTATCGGCAGCCATGGAATTAAAACAAAATTAAACAAATGTTTGATGTTTTATCTTTCAAAACTGTCAAAATAAATAAAGATAAAAATATAAAGAAATTATTTATATCATCATGCCATTTACTCATTACTGGGTGTGGTACTCTGTCGAAGCAGATCTCGGTAAGTGATATATTTATGCGCGTGAACTGCGGTTACCAGCCATCAAATCACGGCCCCCAAAGATGTTAGTGGTGGAGGAGTCACAAGGAAAATTTTAAATTGGTGAAAATGTTTGTCGACTGTGGGAATCGAACCAGGGTTCTCAGGTTTCACAGGCCGACACGATACCACTGTACACCTACTCAATTTATTTTCTGTATCTTTACAATTTTGGGCGTAATGAAATATTTCCAACAACAAATTTTTTTGACTTATTTCAAATATCTTTGACCTACTTCTAGTATAAATTCTATATGACATTGTTCTATAATACTTTTATAATGAATATTGAATTCACTAGGATATTCTGAGATCAGACAACGCATTCTTGTTTCCTGATATAATGTACCCAGTACAAATGAATGCAATAATGAGTATTTTCGGCATGGAACCAGCTCTACATAACACTGCTAAATACCGTGAATTCCGTGAAGTTGGCCGCTCTGTACTTCAACTACAACATGGCTTCTTCCCCATCATGACGATGAACATGACTCCGTGGATTATAAACATCGCCCCCAAAGTCACAGGATATTATAATTTGACGGAGAGCAACAAAGTTCTATTTCCATTTTTCAAGGTAAGCATATTTAAAGTTTATAGTTTATTATATTTTATTCTCTTAGCCTTTTGGCCTAAAATCTATATTTATACAAAATGTTTTTATACTTCGGGAAGAAAAATTAAGGTTAATACGAGGGTGTATTTTTATGTTGTCTATGCAAAACATATAACATTAAAAATAGTTATTTTTGTGTTATTTGCGCGAAATGCGTGTTTTTTGTTTCGCGTGAGAATGTCACTTTTGGTCGAGGCCGTCAGGTCGAGACAAAAAAGTCATTCAAACGCGCCAAAAAACATGAATTTCACCCACGAAATACAAACAAAATTTTTTCTATAAGTGTCAAAAACTAATAACACAATAATTATTGATTTATTTAAGTAAATTGAAAGGAAAAAATCAAAAATAATATAAATTTAATTGTTGTAACCAAGGAAACGTGAAAATGTTTCAAAAATATTTTTTTTTAAATGTCAAAGATTATGAAATTTTATATTTCAATGAAAATAGACATTTTTTCACGTGTGAAAAAAAATTATTTTTTTTTCATACGTGAGAAAACACAAATGTCGCGTTTCCATAGCGATGTTAAAATATCATGTTTTCTTGACAGTCGTAGAAAAGAAATATTTTCCCCGTAAAATTCTTCAATACTTATAAACGTATGCATATCTTTGCTAATTCTCCTATACCGTCACACAAAAAAAAATCCTTGGCCAACTATGCAAAAATTATGTTGGGAAATGTAAGTGACGCACCAATAGGATGCGGGCACTCACGTGATTTTGTGACGTAAGAACAGCTGTTTCGGGAAAGTTCATTTTGTAGGTGGCGCAGTGATTTTTCCCGAAACAGCTGTTCTTACGTCACAGAATCATGTGAGTGCCCGCATCCTATTCTAGCTGAATGTTGGTTTACAAAAAAGCCACTTGGTGGCAGCACTATGCAGAAGGCGTTGAAGTGTACAATAAAGAAAACAAATTAACAATTACTGAATGTTTGGTTTTAGTATAATTTAACACATCAAAATAAACCATTTTATTTTCATAAACACAATTACATAATTCTCTTTCGTTGCAACTCAAAAAAATTTAACAAATTGTTCAACAGCTTATTTTAGTACTTCATTAGGAGAAAATCGCATTGGCCTGGGACATTTTTTTTACTTTTTATAACTATAAATCCACTCATTGATTAGTTGATGAACTTTATTTGCTTTATGAACCCGAGAATAATCGGGATTCATTTTATCAACAAATTTTGCAAATTTAAAAAAGAATAGTATACTCGTAATACTTAAGTCAAGATGTTTTACTTAAAATGTTTAAATTTCTTGATATGAATTGTATTGACAGCAGACTATGTACCCAAGATTACAACAAAAAAACAACAGTCAGGTAAAATCTTTACCAGACTGTTTTGTACTTTACCAGACTGTTATTTTTATTGTAGCCTTGGATACGTACATATTTTACTTGACTGTTTCTGTAAAAATCTACTTTCCTGACCAATTTTAGAATAGCTGTATTCCATTTGCCATTTGGTTCACTGAAATCAGTTCAGATAAATTCGACACATGACTAAATGAACTGAATTAAGCAAACTAATGCACTTATTGGGGTGAATTACTTCAAAGTAAATTAGAATCTATAATTCTAGTACTAAAAATAAGGTCAGCGAAGTAATCCAGTTAAATAAATAAGTGATCCGGATCAGTAAATGTAAGTTAGATCTGATCCAAATGGCAAATGGAATGCGCCTTATGAAAACTAGGTTTTGAAACCTTCCATTAATGTTTTGTTTTTTATGTAGCAAATTATTGAAGACATTAAAAAAACTAAAGTAGATGATGAGGAAGTTCGATGCTTCTACGACAGATACTTCAACAGAATGAAAGAAACCGAAGAAAATGGAGAAGAAAGTACTTTTTCAAGTAAGCATTCTGTTATCCTGATATTCGGATATTTAGTAATTAGTCAATTTTAATCCGCATCTTATTATTATTAATTTTAGTGGATCAGCTAATAATGGTAACTATCGATTACATGTTTCCGGCTGTAAGTGCAATACCTGAAACATTTGTTCAATTACTGTACACTCTATTATGGCATCCTGAATGTCAAGAAAAAATGCAAGCAGAAATTGATCATGTTGTCGGTCGTGGAAGATTGCCCACTCTAGATGATCGCAAAGAGTAAGTTTTTTTATTTTATAATAATTTCTTTAAGCCTGATTTATAGATTGCATAGAATAAAATGGAATACAGCTATTATAATTTTACATAAATATAAATAAAATAAATATATCATCACGCCTTCTACCCAATGCTGGGTGTGGCACTCTGCTAAAGCAGATCTCGGTAAGTGATATATTTTTGCGCGTGAAGTGCGGTTACCAGTCGTCAAATCACGGCCCCCAAACATGTTAGTGGTGGAGGAGCCACAGGGATAGCTTTTTCAAATTATGAAAATCAATATGTTCACCTCGCCCTTACGTAGCACTACCCGGTATATTACACGTCAGTGAAATATCATTATATGCTCGTGAGAATAATCGTACTCTCATATAATGACTTATTTCATGTAATTGTAATATAATGTAGTATTTAGCTCCAACATTGAATTAATGGGGTGGCTAGCTCAGTGGTATGAAGTCGGCCTGTGGATCCTGAGAATCCTGGTACCCTAGATTCGATTCCCACAGGCGACAAACAATTTTCATAATTTCAAAAACTACCCCTGTGGCTCCTCCACCACTAACATCTTTGAGGGCCGTGATTTGACGGCTGGTAACCGCAATTCACGCGCAAAAATATATCACTTACCGAGATCTGCTTCGGCAGAGTGCCACACCCAGTAATGGGTAGAAGGCGTGATGATATATTTATATTTTTATTTATTTATTTATTGAATTAATATTGTTTCCATTCTTGTTATTAGCATGCCATACACAGAAGCCGTTTTAAGAGAAGTTATGCGAAAAGAAACTTTAGTACCATTGGGCGTTTTCCATCGAGTCACTGAAGATACAACATTGAGAGGATATTCCATACCAAAGGTTTGTTAACAATAGTTACTTATTTGAGATAGGAAAAATATAAATAAAAAACAATTGATTAACACAAACATAAAAATGTAAGTTTCTCATTTCACTATCTCTCGTATTAGTTTTATAATGAAACCCTTTCCTCACTAGTATTACAATATACTATTAATACATGGTAAAGAAGAGTCGGTTTATGTTATCACAGACAAAATATTTACAGAAGTCTAATTAAATGTCGATATTTAAATGGCAGCATTTTTATTAATGATACTTGTAGTTTTGAAATGGAAGGGAACAAAAGAGAAAGAGATATCTCGCATTAGTGAGAGAGCTAGCTGACAGACCACGATCAACTAGAGCATATTTTTAACGTGCCATTTAATCTGCATCGTATGTTAAGGTAGTACTAGTGTGACGGTGGCGCCATCGGTTGTCGAGTGGCGAGACTGATGCTCATAAAAATATAAAAATTTAATAAAATAACTGTTTTATACCTATTATGATTTGAAAATCATGAATTGTTAACAGATTGTTGGTCTAGTGAATTTTCAAATACCATACCACCGTGTGGTGTTGCCATTATAAATTGGGATTCTTAATTTTTCTTTAAAAACAAGGCTTTGCATGACTATATATCCATTACTAAACGATAAAAAACTTTCTCCTTCTGATATGGATACATGGATAGTTCTAGAACATCATACTAGTTTTTCAAATGAAACTACAAAATTTTAGAGGTACACAAACCAAATATGTGCGATTCTGAGTGATGATCGCCATAAGCCCCGTGTATCAGAACTCAACTTTATAAGCGAATATATTTGTTCACAGACGATGAATGTGTTTCATATTTTAACAGGATGCGTATGACTATCCAAAGTTTACGTGCGCCAAATTTCATTCAGATCTGCAAAAAAAATTTTCACGCTAGTACTATTTTAAAAGTATGCTCCGGTTAGTCGTGATCTGCCAATTAACTCTTTCACTAGTGCAAGATGTCTCTTTCTTTTGCTATCATTTGAATGCTTGTACTTAGACGTCTATATACATTTTGTCTATGGTGATAGCTAAGCGCGACAGGAAATTCTTATAGTTTTTTTATTTGTTTTTAGTTTGTCATAAATTAATACATAATGTTTTAGGATACCTTCTTATTAACTTCGTTGTATGGTGCACATAATGACAAAAAAGTGTGGGGAGATCCAGAAAATTTCCGACCAGAAAGATTCATTGATGCAAGCGGAAAACGAATGAACAAGGATTATTCGATACCATTTGGAGCTGGTAATATACTTACTCTAATATAATATCCAAGAATACTTGATAGACTGTTGAATACTTTATAGGTAAAAGGTTGTGCGCGGGAGAAACATTTGCTAGGAATGCCCTGTTTTTACATGTGGCAAGTATGTTCCAAAACTTTACATTCAAATTACCTGCTGGAGTCAAAATGCCAACTTTGGCAAATAAGATAGGAGGGTTAATAAACACGCAAAAGGAAAAATGTTGGATTCATGCAATTCCAAGAGATTAATTTATGATTTAATTATTTTTCATTAATTACAAAATGTATTGAGTACGTAGAATAAATATTTGCTTTAGAAATAAAACATTTGCTTATTAGAAATTATTATTAGTTGTATGATAAATAAGGGTATTAGAATAAGAAAAAAATAGCAAATAAAAATAATATGATATTCATATTTTTTAAATGTATTATCTGAATTATAATGTAATGAAATACTATAGAAATAAATTTTGATTTAAAAAGAAAACATGTCCTATGAATATTTTATAAATAATAATAATAATAATAATCATTTCATTTAGCAAAAGTTCAGCCGAGGCTGTTCTTACACTTAACTTTTCCAATAAAAATAACAAAGTAGAATATAATAATTTAAATAACATACAAACAGTAACATAAATACATATCGGATAGTAATTAAAGGACTTAGGCTTAAGTTGTAGTTAATTTTATTTAAATATAGTTGACAACGTTTCGGTTACGGATGTAACCATCTTCAGGTCAAAACAGTTGGTAAAAATAGCAACACAAGAAATAAATATTTTATAAAAACTTTACGTCGAAGTTCGGAATCAGCAAAGTGCAAAATAAAAAAAAAATTGTTAAGAATTTAAACGAAGCAAAAACAAGATTCTAAGATACAGTGCTGAATCCGAAGAGTCGAGGTGACCATAAATACATATCGTATACGAGTAGAAGTAAAACAAGAAATAATAGATAAGGGAACTTAGCATAAATATCAGATAAATAATTCATATAAAATATATAATCTATGCAACAACAGATAATACTAGTAATTATAATAATAATAACAATATGACAATATTAATTATTATTTATTATTATTATCCTGAGGACCCTGGTTCGATCCCCACAACCGACATTTCATTTTCACCAAATTACCCCTGTGGCTCCCCCTCCACTAACATCTTTAGTGACCGTGATTTGAAGGCTGGTAACCACACTTCACGCGCATAAATATATCACTTACCGAGATCTGCTTCGGCAGAGTGCTACGCCCAGTAATGGATAAAAAGCGTGATGATATATTTATTTATATTTATTTTTTAATTATTATTTTCAATAATATAACACTCTCATACACCGAGTGTATCACGAATATATTTATTTTTATTTTATTATTATATGATTATTATTATTATTATTATGTATTTATGGGGTAGGTGGTTCAGTGGTATCGAGTCGGACTGTGGAATTGAGAACCTAGGTTCGATTCCCACAGCCGACAAACAATTTTCACCACATTAAAATTATCCCTGTGGCTCTTCCTCCGCTAACATCTTTGGGGGGTCGTGGTTTGATGGCTGGTAACCGCACTTCACGCGTATATCATTTACCAAGATCTGCTTCGGCGGAGTGCCACACCCAGTAATGGATAAGACGCGTGATGATATATTTAATTTTTGATATCTATGTATGTTTTTGAGATATTATTATTTAATTATTAGTTTATTTTTTTTAAATAAAGCTTTACTTAGTTTATGACAACTAAATTGCTGGTAAATAAAACTTTGATGTAAACAAGAAATAAATGTTAAAACATACATGATATTTCTCATTAGTTACATAAATTGTCCTAACAATATATAATTTTCTTATCAGAAAAATATTAATTGATAATTAAATGTCGTCGTTAACATTACTCTAATTAGTATCTATAATACATACATGCAAAGCCTTGAACTAATACATGTAATTATGAACCTCTTATCGAAGTGCAGCGTTTGTTATAAATAGAGAAACACTGTAACATATTTTTAATGTGATTTTGTAGAAATAGAAAAATGTGGCTCTCTCCGATTTTGTATTTAGTGGTGCTGTTTTTATTGTGTGCGTGGGCTTACAAATATGCTACATACAGACCTAAGAATTTCCCTCCAGGTATGGAAATATATAATTTTTATTTATAGAAATCTACATATAATATCTAATCAGTGATTTACCAAGGGTGAAAACGGGCGTTTCTAGCCCTTGGCTAATAAGATGCTCAGGATCAGAAACGCTAATTTCACCCGTGGTACATACAATATTTTATGCATAACAAAATCACATTTAATTATATGTTCAAAAGATTAAAATATGTAAATAAGTTTTATGTCAAAATGACATTTTACAAAATCAAGTAATCACAATAAAAAATTGGCATTTTATTTATATATCCATAGGAATTGTTTCTTTTTGGCCCATGGGCCAAAAAAAGTGTTTTTCGGCCCGGTTGTGCATAAAATACATGATCGTCTCCTCATGAACATCCAATTGGAAGTATTTTAGTAGCGTTGCTAAGAATATTTTACTTTCGTTGCTAAGGGAAGAAAACATTAATCAATCTTAAATCGTTCATTTATTTATTTAAAATTTAAATATTATTCAAAAAATAACAATTCATTTCAAATATGAACGTGAACTAAGCAATTTTTCCCCGGTTTCGCCTCATGCTTGAATTTTACATCTCGGAAACAAAACACGCATTTCTCTCTCTACAAATAAATATGCGATATTGAATTTTAGGGCCACCCAGGTTGCCCATCTGGGGTTCCTACCTCATTTTATTGATGAAGAATTGGAATTTTCCACATTTTACCTTCCAGGATTGGGGAAAAAAGTACGGAAATGTGTTTGGTTTCTATTTTGGTGAAATTCCTTGTGTTGTGACTTGTGATAATGAAACCTCGAAGGAAGTGTTAAATCGACCAGAGTTTGACGGCAAACCGGATCTAGTAGCGGCACGTTTCAGAAATATTAACCAGAAGCAATTAGGTATTTATGCAGAGTTTAATTCTCGAAACCGACAAACTTTGCACCACATTAAAATTACGCCTATGGCGCCTCCTTCACTAACATCTTTGGGATCTGTGATTTGAAGGCCAGTAACAACAGTTCACACGCATAAATATATTATTTATCAAAATCTGCTTCGCTACACTCAGTGATTGGTAAAAGGCGTGATGATATATTTATTTTTTTTTTAATCTGTATCTATGTTTACATAATGCGAATACTATAATAAAAATATTTAGGATCCAAAATTATAAGTATAAATAAAATAAGGCTTCAGAGATCCAATAAATTATTAATATATTTTTTTTAAATTGGATGTTTCAAGTTTCAACGAAACTCGTATCAGCTAAAAAAATAAATATATCATCACCCATTACCCATTAATGACTGTAGTACTCTGCCGGAGCAGATCTCGGTAAGTGATATATTTATGCGCGTGAAGTACGGATACCAGCCGTCAAATCACGGCCCTCAAAGATGTTAGTGGAGGGGGAGCCACACAATATGGTAAAAATTGTTTATCGGTTGTGGGAATAGAACCAAGATTCTCAGGATATATATATAAAATTGTACAAAACAATTTAGTTACAATTAACAGTGAAGTTTAACAAAAAATATATTATATCATTTAGGTTAAAATTTAGTTTACATGATGAAATGTTATAAAGTTTGTAAACAGTCAAAATTGAATTAACATAATAAAAAACATTTGAAGGTGAACCCTCACTAATTTGTAAATATATATCCAAGTCAGACGCTTTCTATACAACTAGAGACATCTAGTGTAAAAAAACAACAACAACGACAAGTTTTAAATTACTTAAATTATAAAAACCTTGAAACGTATATTGAATATAGGTATATTTTTCGTGGACGGACAATATTGGCATGAACAACGAAGATTTACATTAAGACATTTGCGAGACTACGGATTTGGCAGAAGATTTGAAACATTAGAAAGATTGTTTGCTGAACAAATAGAAGGCATCGTTGATTTTATCAAGTATACAAAATCTACCCCAAAAGATAGTGTAAGTAACAAAATAGTATATTACATAATTAGTCAGGTGAGTGATATTTTACTTACTTTTAAGTAAAAACACTTTCCTGACGTATTATGTACACTATTTTTTTCTGAAAACGTTTATTTAATCAATAATTAATCATAAATATCTCAAAATGTTTAAATTTCTTGATATGAATTGTATTTACTGCAAACTATGTATTTAAAGTAACAACAAAAAAAAACAGTCAGGTAAAATACAAAATAGTCAGGTAAAATCTTTACCAGACTGTTTTGTACTTTACTAGACTGTTATTTTTGTTGTAGTATTGGATACGTATTTTACTTGACTGTTTTTGTAAAAATCTACCTTCCTTACTTAAATTGGTTAGGAAAGTAAGCAGTTTCTTGTCGGTTTCAGAAAATAGTTATTTGTGTACCTAGAGCAGAAAGTAGTCTAAATCTGAATCAATAAATCTAGTACTAGAAATAAAGTGAGCGAAGTAACCTAGTGAAATAAATAAGTGATTTGGTTTAGTAAGTGTAAGTTAGATTTAATCAAAATGACAAGTGGAATACGTCTCATTACTGAACCAGATCAGTTATTTATTTCGCTGACTTTATTTCCAGTACTAGAATTACTGATTCTAATTTACTTTAAAGTAATTCACCCCCAATAAGTACACCAGTTTGATTAATTTAGTTAATTTGTCATGTTGTCTAATTTATCTGAACTGATTTAAGTGAGCCAAGTGGCAAATGGAATACAGTTAAGGCCAGTTTTGCAATCATCGATTAATATTAATCACGATTATATAATATTAGAAATTATGGTTTCCATGATTATTTAGTCATAATTAACATTAATCGAGAGTAGACCGGTGATTGAAAAACTGGTCCTTTTACTTTACCGCTCAGGAAGCAGCAAACGTGAACTTTCTGCTTTCAAATATTTTCTGCTCGGTCGTAGAAAGAAAATATTTAGGACAAAACTACATTAAATTTGTAATGTAACCAGGATGTATTGCGAAGCGATGGTGCAGTTCTTCTCCCCAACTTATTCTACCCAACCATGATGAACGGTATCATGAGTATCTTCGGTATGGAACCAGCGTTACCCGGTACCGATCGATACCGGCATTTCCGCACCGTTGGAAAATCAGTGTTACAATTGCAGCATGGTATGTTTGGTATCGGTGCAATCAATATCTACCCTTGGCTCAGGTGGATCATACCAAAAACCACAGGCTACCATGATCTCATTGAAACCAACAAAGTGCTGTTCCCATTCTTTAAGGTTGGTTACAAAATGTACCGGTTTTTATAGAACTATAGAAAAAAATGTGGAATACCTTTCATGTAATCTGTATCGTCTGAATAAATACTCAAAGTTTAATTTTTAATATAGAAACGAGTAGATGTCCATCACAATATATTGTTCAGGAATTTTTAAACTTTTAATCTACCTGAATGTATAAATTCACTTTTAAGTTTACATAGCATAGCTTAGCATAATATAACATAACATAAAAGATTTATAAGGTTTTATAGTTCTAAATTTTGTTATGCTCGTAATACACACATTTTTTTTTCTTATTTATTTTTTTATGGGGTGGCTAGCTCAGTGGTATGAAGTCGGCCTGTGGATCCTGAAAACCCTGGTTCGATTCCCACAGGCGACAAACAATTTTCATAATTTCAAAAAAAGCTACTCCAGTAACTCCTCCACCACTAACATCTTTGAGGGCCGTGATTTGACGACTTCACGTGCAAAATATATTACTTACCGAGATCTGCTTCGGCAGAGTGCTACACCCAGTAATGGGTAGAAGGCGTGATGATATATATATATATATATTTTTTTTTTTAAGAGCGCTAAAAATATATTCTTTCTGTCAACTATTGAAGCTAGCGCGTTGCCTTGGGAAACACGCGGAAACATAACTTTGTTGCCAGATTCCAAGGGCAACGTGCGACAAAGTTGTGTTTCTATTGTTCAACAGAAAACGTCAGATTTATGATGACAAATGAGATCGTAAATGTAAACTTTTCATAGCAACCGTAGAAAAAAGAGTTTTTGCTAATCCTGAATTTTGGATGAGTCAAGTTAAGCTAAACCATATTTCTCAAAAAAAATTAAATAAACTCTAATATAATCTTATTACCATTTGGATTTCAGAAATAGATTTAGATTTACTTAATTGTTAATCTATATTACAGAGTATAATTGAAGAAATTAGACAGACAAAAGTAGATCACGATGAAGTGAGAAACTTTTATGACAGATATTACAAGAAAATAAAAGAAACTGAAAATGAGGAATTAAATTCATTTACAGGTAAGTCAATAATAATGATTATTTATTGCCATAAATCCAAAATGGTTTTGAAATGCTTCAACAGAAACTAAGAAGGCAAAATGTTCATTTAGTGATAGTTTCTTTCGTATTAATTTTAGAACAAAGATGAAGTTAAAAAATATATTCAGAATATGTATATATTTCAAACACAATTATGTTTTAAAACAAAAGACAAAATGTCTATTGCGATGTGGAATTGAGTCTTAATAAATAAGAAAAAATAGGAAAAAACTAATTTTCCATCACTTGTCTCATAATTCCACAAAGGTTTTACAGCACGTTTGCATCAACTATCAGGTCATCAATTTATCCAACTAGACCAACTCGGGAATAGTGGATTGTGATATCACAATCCACTATTCCCGAGTTGGTCTAGTTGGATAAATGATCGCACCATACTGATGAGTCTGTAAGGACGAAACGCGTCTATGGTTAAAGCTGAACTGACCAGCCGTTTGTTGATGACCTGATAGTTGATGCAAACGTGCTGTAAAACCTTTGTGGAATTATGAGACAAGTGATGGAAAATTAGTTTTTTCCTATTTTTTCTTATTTATAATTATGATTCATGATATGATTTTTTAATACTTTTTCTGATTTTATAGTACTAATTTGTAGCTCAAAGTATTTATATTTTTATATAATAAACCAAAATATAAATAAAAAATAAATAGTGTATAATGTAATAAATAAATCCTTTTGACACGAATAGATTAAAAATGTTTTTATCATCAAGCAAATAAAGAACCAAAAAATCTGACAGTACAATGACCCCCGGTTATTTAAAGAACGTCCCTAGATGAGTAATTCCCTAATGCTCAGCAACACAATGTTATTAAACCAACCCCTAAAGTAGTGGGGTGATTGGATGGCCCACTTAGCTATGTTTACCCTTTTTTAATAGTTGTGTTGTGATTATGGGGTAAGTGGCTCAGTGGTATTGAATCGGCCTGTGGATTTGAGAGCTCGGGTTCGATTCCCACAGTCGACAAACAATTTTCACCATATAAAAACTAATATCTTTGGAGGCCGTCATTTGATGTCTGGTAACCGCACTTAACACGCAAACTATATCACTTATCGTGATCTGCTACGGCAGAGTACCACACCCAGTAATGGGTAGAAGACGTGATATTTTATTTATTTATTTTATAGTGTTGTGATACAATATAATTAATACAGTGTTTTAATGTCGTATTTTTCAATATATTACGATAAATGTTAGAAAATATGAATACATATTTTTATATTTATTTATTTATTTGTTACACTGCACAACAGGAACTTAAGGTAGTACTAGGTGACGGTGGCGCCATCGGTTGTCGAGGAGCGAAACTGACGCTCAAAAAAATATAAAAATTGAATAAAATAAGTGTTTTATACCTTTTATGAATTTAATATCATGAATTGTTAACAGGTTGTTGATCTAGTGAATTTTCAAATACCATACCACCGTGTGGTGTTGCCATTATAAATTGGGATTCTTAATTTTTCGTTAAAAACAAGGCTTTGTATGGCTATATATTCATTACTAAACGATAAAAAACTTCCTCTTTTTGATACAATATACATGGATTGTTCTGGAACATCATACTAGTTTTTCAAATGAAACTGCAAAATTTTAGAGGTAAACAAACCAAATATGTTCGATTCTGAGTGACGATCGCCATAAGCCCCGTGTATAAGAACTCAACTTTACAAGTAAATATATTTGTTCACAGACGATGAATGTGTTTCATATTTTAACAGGATCCGTATGACTATCCAATGTTTACGTGCGCCAAATTTCACTCGGATATGCGAATTTTTTTCTCTCGCTAGTACTACCTTAATTCCAATTACAGTACAGGGGACCTACAGCTTATAGTGGAATCAGAACCACTCAGACACAATCGTATTTTAAATATTAATACTTTATAATATTACTTGCGACAGGGTCGTAAAAACATATTTTATTCTTCCAACTATGGAGGGAGTTTACATCTTTTGTTTAGTGTCTATAAAAGTTTAAATCCAGCCCTGATAATATTATTAAATAAACATTTTTCAGATGACCAATTATTGATGGTGACAATAGACTACATGTTCCCTGCAGTGAGTGCCGTACCAGTGGTCTTTGTTCAAGTTCTATTTTGTTTACTTCATCATCCGCAAGTTATGAGAAAAATGCAAACAGAAATTGATGAAGTTGTTGGACGTGGTCGTCTTCCAACATTAGACGACAGAAAAGAGTTAGTTAAAAATAAAATATTACTCCTAGAGGATCTATACAAAATGCATATTTTTTGTTTTTAGTTTACCGTACACTGACGCAGTTATAAGGGAAACTATGCGAAGAGAGACTTTGGTACCAATTGGGATTCTCCATCGAGTTATGAAAGATACTACATTACGGGGTTACTCCATTCCAAAGGTAATATACCTGAATAGATTCCTACATCTATTTAACAAAATTAAATTATGAAACGATCAGTGAAAACGCACGTTGAAAATTCTTTACATTACAAGAGAAATGATTTTTTGAAGTTTTGTAAGCAGATCTCCAGCCTCCAAAGATGTTAGTGGTAAAAATTATAATTATTATTTTAATAATTCTGATGAAGTAAATTTAAATACTTGATGCAATTTTATTTGCTCATTACGCATATCAAACAACAAATTTATAAATATTTGCATTAAATAATAATATGTGGGGTAGGTAGCTCAGTGGTATTGAGTCGGCCTGTGAATCCGCGGTTCGATTCCCGCAGCCGACAAACAAGTTTCACCACATTAAAAAATTACTCCTGTGGTTCCCCCACCACTAACATCTTTAGGGGTCGTGATTTTACGGGCGATAACCGCACTTCACGCGCATAAATATATCACTTACCGAGATCTACTTCGGCTGAGTGCTACACTCAGTAATGGGAAAAGGCGTAATGATATATTGATTTTATTTATTTAAATAATAATATTTTGTTTTAATGTTGTTATAAACATATTAAACACATAAAAATAATAAAAAGATAATCTTTACTGAAGTTCACTGCCAACTTGATAAAATAGTGGCCTTTATAATTACAATATATTTATCATAATTTCTTACCACACGTATTAATTTCATTTTTAGGATTCATTACTATTTACTTCATTATATGGAGCTCACATGGATGAAAAAATATGGGGAGATCCAGAAAATTTTAGACCAGAACGCTTTATTGATTCTGCAGGACATATGGTTAAAAAAGATCATTCAATTCCATTTGGAGCAGGTACTACTAATTTATATCCTAACCAGTGACGAAAGTACCAATTATTTTTTGCAGGAAAACGACTTTGTGCCGGAGAAACATTTGCAAGAAACTCTCTATTCCTTCTCGTGTCTGGCTTATTCCAGAACTTCACTTTTGAATTACCTCCTGGCCAGAAGCTGCCAAAATTAGATAATAAACTTCCTGGTGTTATTAATTCGCAAAAAGATATATGTTGGGTGAAAGCAATTTCTCGTGATTAATATAAATCGAGATATACATTAGTAGATGATATATTATTTAAAATATTATAATGGTACACTTTGTTCAATTTTACTTGGCACTCGAGATCCAGATTATATATAAATTTACTTATATTGCTAAAATATAAATTAGACGTATTTAACTCTTTGTTGAAAATATTTTATTAAGGGATATTTATGTGCCTGTAGTTTTGGTTTAATAAATTAACATATTGCATTATGTTTAGTTAATTAAACAAATTAATTTTTACCTAACATTATAACTTCAAACCCAAATAGGCGAACTCAACATACTTTAGCATTTTTTAGGGTGTGTCGGTTTTTAAAAACCTGCTTTAAAAAGCCGATTTGTTAGATTGGGTTCTATAATTTGCAAACCGGTTTTAGATACTATAATTCATATGTGACAAATAATTAATTATCTAATAAAAACATTAACATTTTAATTTCAAATTTTACAATTCACATTTTGTATGGATTTTAGTTATTTTTATTTAGTTTTGTTGTATATTTTATTTTGTTATATTTTTGTAATCATGTAAATATGAAATAAATTAAAAAATTGTACAGATTTTTAAGAATATTAGTTATTTAATTTTTAATTTTTATAGAGTATATTTTATTATATTTTTGTAGTTGAATAATATTAAAATAAGGATAAATATTTTTTACCGTTTTAATTATATTATGGGATGGCTAGCTCAGTGGTATGAAGTCGGCCTGTGGATCCTGAGAACCCTGGTTCGATTCCCACAGGCGACAAACAATTTTCATAATTTCAAAAGCTACCCCTGTGGCTCCTCCACCACTAACATCTTTAGGGGTCGTGATTTGACGACTGGTAACCGCACTTCAAGCGAAAAATATATCACTTATCGAAATCTGCTTCGGCAGAGTGCCACACCCAGTAATGGGTAGAAGGCGTGATGATATATTTATTTATTTATTTAAAATTGCCCCTGTGCCTTCCCCACCATTAACATCTTTGAGGCCGTGAAGACGTGATGATATATTTATTTTATTTTATTTTTGCAATTTGAAAAATGGTTACACGATTTTTTGGAAAAACTGGAATTCGTAAAACAGTTTCTTTACATACATACATGTCATGCTATATTTCGTCAAATAGGGTAGCACGAACCCTAAAATCATTTATAAAACATTCACTCAGTAAATTCATCAAATAATCAATCCTCGTCAAACATTCTCATCCAAACACACCACCCTCACTTCAACCACATTAATAGATCACTCCATATAAACTCATTCATTTATTACACTAAAAATCGTTTATCACACAACAAACCTTCAATCACATCTATTCAATCACTCTTATTCACTTATCAATCATCTCTATTTAGTTCCTTTATTTTGTATAGCCTATTTAGCACTTACAGTTCAAATGAGTGAAATCAATAAAAAGTTAACAATATGTTTGAAGGCAGATAAATAAATAATATATTAAAAACAATGAAGATATTTAATAACATATATTTGTCCTTCATCAATCATTATAAATATTCCGTTTTAATTTTAATTTTAGTATTAGTTGCATCTTCCATAAAAACTGATTAAAAAATTATGATATGTTAAACATACAAATCACACAGCAAATACAAGAAACTAAATAATAAAATGAAATGATGCATTTACATGTCATAAACATTTGCACAAGGAAATTTATTACTCATTTAAAATAAAATTCGTAAAATAGTTTATTTACTTGATTATATGCTCAAATTATGAAGATTTGTGCACTATTTATTGTATTTACATTAACACTAACAGTCAGATAAAACTGTTTGTGAAAACTGTTTGCTAAATTGCTGTAGAAAATTAGATGTTATCTTTCTTTCGAACATTACTACTCCGCAACGAACATCATGGAAGACAATAATACGAGAGCAGGTAACATAATAAATAGATTGATTAAAAAAATTGAAAATCTTTAAGGTTATTAATCTGATAAATTATATCTATCTGTAATATTAATCCAAACATTTTTTTCTAGATAGATATTGTGTCCTATATGTAATAATACTAGTATAATAAATATTCTTAAAATTGAAAATAATATTTTAAATAAGTCACTCATTTTATAGATTTTAGAAGCTACAGAAACAGTTAATGATTTTTTTTGTAACTGCACTTTCTTAACATCTTTATACAGTCGGTACCCAAATTATAATTTAATATTTTATTACTTCATTTGTTATGGTAAAATAATAATATTTTTTTTTTATAGAAAAAGGCAATGTAGTTGAATTCGAAGATGCAGTATCATTAACAGGTAAGAACTATTTAATTAACTCTTAAGCGATTTATGATAGAAAAATAGATTGCAATAATTTTCGGCGCGGCAAAACAGAAAAAAATATATCACGCCTTCTACCCATTACTGAGTGTGGCACTCTGCCGAAGCAGATCTCGGTAAGTGATATATCTTGCGCGCGAAGTTCGGTTACCAGTCATCAAATCACGGCCCCCAAAGATGTTAGTGGTGGAGGAGCCACAGGGGTAGTTTTGAAATTATGAAAATTGTTTGTCACCTGTGGGAATCGAATCTAGGGTACCAGGGTTCTCAGGATCCACAGGCCGACTTCATACCACTGAGCTAACCACCCCATAAAAAAAATATGCACATTACATTTTAGAACGCGACGTTGCGAGTTATAAACAAAAATAACATCGTTTAAAAATGAAATGCCTTATTAAAATTACGCGAAAACTACTATCACACTAAATAAAAAACGTTAAAATTGCTTTGTCAAATTAAAAGGTATAATAGACGATTTGATTTATCTTAAAGGCTATATTTGAGTGCCAGGTGCATTTACGATTTTGCTTATAGAAAGCAGGAATACAAACAAATTATCTAAAAAGCCAAAGATTGCTAAAAATAATGGGTTAAACTCCAGTATACCCTCTTGTCGAGTGACAGTAGTTTGATGCAAGAGCTATAGTTCTCAGGTGGATTGTTGTCGTTATTACGATCGGGTGGTTAGGTTAGATTCGATTGGGGGTTAACGCGAGCTAATCTAAAATCAGAATAATAAACCGCCCGAAAGGTAATGCTAAATAATTGTTTTAATATGTACAGCACTATCATTTGTCAAAATGTCAAAATAAGACAAGAGCATATACTGGAGTTTTACCAAATAATGATATCATTGCTTACTTTGAGCAGGAACCAGCTTCCGGCCACGTTTCAGAAGGTTCACACAGTTCATTCCACTTCATTATCACTTATATTTTAATGTTTCTATAAAACACGACACACACAACACAATATCACACAATTTAAGTAATTTTACACATCAAAATATTTACTAAAATGCTCATAAAATGTCGGAAACGCTGCACTCACTGTAATGATCTGCACTGTACTAAACTAGACCAGCTTATGAACAAACATTGTTTGACGAAGAAAAGTAATTGGTGAACTAGGTTGAAACTTGTTCAGAATCATTTAAAATATATCAAATGCACTGTGTATGGATGTCTTAACTATCTGTTAATTTCAAATAATAAACGAATGAGTCTGATTTACGAATGACTGTTTTTACTGTTTCATACACAAAAATTCGTAGGTAGTATTTTTGTGCCCCAATATTTGATGCCATAATTATAACTTATTAATATGTATTAGAAATGGAATTAAAATTGGAACTAAAATGGTATTAGTGGCTAATTTATTTTATGAATGTATCTGATAGTGTTTATACATACATACATATCTTCACGCTATATCCCAACAAATGGGGTAGCACGAACCTTAAAATCACTCATAAAATATTCACTAATTTCATTCATTAAATAATCAACCCTCGTCAAACATTATCATCCGAACACATCACCCTCACTTCAACCACATTCATAGATCACTCCATATAAACTCAATCATTTATTATTTATTTATTTAGAGTTTATATGTGATAAAAATATTATTTTAGGTTATTATTTATTTATCGTATGACTAACATATTATTTTAGATTATGGAATATATAATTTATCTCTATTGCTCGTGTGCGGTGGTTTGCTGATGGCGGTTATTATGGAAACAATGAGTATGAGTTATATTTTACCCGCTGCTCAATGTGATCTGGATTTAACATTATCTGATAAGTCAATTTTGTCAGCTGTCAGTTTTCTTGGTAAGTTCAATTCAAGTTTGAATATTTTATTATACAGAATGATCAAAAGTAAATGTTTGAGTTGGCAATGCAATTCTGGGGACCTTTTTATTTCATAGTTGGCACAACGCCAAGAAAAGGCGGGAATACTATTTGACATGTCATTTTTATAATAAATACAAATAGGTTGAGTAATAGAAATACTTTAGATTATTGCTTTTCTGAGTAATGTTAAGAATTAAAAAAATGTGAATAAGGGAAACAACGATTTTTATTAATTTAAATTTTCAACAACAGGAAATAAATGTATGCATCAGTCTTGCCAATTTCAAGTAGTTACTTTTTTTTATTACCAACTGAAACAGTTACTTCTGATCACTGTGTATTCTAAATTATGGGTACTAATGATTAAAAAGAAACATTCGATTTCGATTCGCGATTCATTGTACTTCGTCGATTCAGTTTTTGTTCCGGTTTAAATGAATTAAATTTTAAAAGATCGGTTCTGTTCGACTTTTCTGTTCAGCTGTTTTTAATTAATTTTTTTATAGAAACATATGATGTTTTGACCCTTGATACATAAATAACTATCATATTGCGATCAAAACATTCTTATTCAGTACACATGTGTAATTTTACCGATTCGCGTGTTAGGTTTGGTTTAATTTACCGATTCTACGTAAATGGTTCGATTCGAATTTTGTTTGCGGTCCTGTTTTAAATATATAAATGTTACAGGTGTAGTACTAAGCTCTCTTTTGTGGGGATTTATTGGCGATACAATTGGAAGAAGAAATGTAGTTATAATAACTACATACATAAGTTTTATCATGACTGTTTTATCAGCTTTCTCACCATATACCTGGTCGTTTATTCTGCTGCGATTTTTAAATGGTTTTTTGTAAGTACATCACTTATACTACAGACAAAATATATACTCTATCCCACTTAAGAATGTAGTAATTGTTGTACAAAGTATAACTGTTTATTTTAAAATAGATTTCTCGCATTAAACTTCAAGATAACATGTAGTTTGGGAGATTTATTAAACATTCGCTACCTAAAAAATCACTTACAGTTCAAGATTAGTATGAGATTTTTTACAATACCTGCACAAATAGAAGGAAAGAAAAATAGAATTCAAAATTGTCGAGAATTTCAGTTGAAAGGACTCAAAATTTTCATTTTTCTTTTAATATGGTTTTATATAATTTAAGCTACGAAAAATCAAATGCCGTTGAGCGCATCTTCATATCTTTTCTAGTTCTAGAGTTACAACGAATTTCATGTTTTTCAAATCGTAACTTTGAAATGCTGTATCTCAAAAACTAAAAGAGATATCGAAATGCGGTTTGAACCAATGTATTTCTTGTGCTTTACTTAATATAATAGCTTTTTTTTTACACGAAAAATGTATAAAATCATGCTTCCTTTTATCACTCCACAAAACTTTCAGTTCTTACACTTAAAGTGCTACAAATACAAAACAATAACGCCCACTTTGTTCTTCAGCATCGGCGGTCCATCAGCCGTAACTTATGCCTACCTCGGCGAATTCCACAATAACTTACACCGAGCCCGCGTGCTGTCCTGGGCCGCTGCATTCATCGCCGTGGCTATGATCACGTTGCCTGCAGTTGCGTGGCTCATTCTGCCCATGCAATGGGCTCTGGAACTGCCAGGAGTGCATTTCGAACTGCGTCCTTGGCGTTTACTCGTTATCCTGTACGGATTACCAGGAGTGTTGTCCGCTACTTGTCTGCTACGGTATCCTGAAAGCCCGAAGTTCTTGTGGGTGCAAGGAAAGACGGATCAGACCCTAGAGATACTTAGACGGATGTATGCGAGTAATACGAGGAATCCCAAGTCGATGTATCCGGTATGGTTGCATTTTATTATGTTTTGTTTTATGACATTTACTTATTTTTATTAAATATTTATTTGTATATTAAGGGTTGAAAGTAATTGTTTGTTAGTCGAGGTCTGTAGACTTTCAACCAGAGATGTATACATTTTTTCTTCGAGCGAAAATTATGATTAATTAATCATCTCAAATTACTCACGCTTACTTCAAAAATGAATCTAACAGCAAATCTACAAACATTAGAAAAAAAGAGAGCGACAGCATGCGCTTGTATTTGCGCTTACATTTGTCAGCAATAATTATTTTTGTATGGCAAAAAGGAAGCTTTTCTGCATTTATTTAATGTATGGAAAGTAGACATTTACCGCATACTTGTGTAGAAAATATTATTGTCCGTACATGTGCAGAAAGCAAATTATCGTATCTATGGATACAAGAAAACCGTTAACATTTTAATCGAATTTGAAACCAGAAAAAAAACTTTAAAAAATTATTTATAAATTCTTTTCCAAGCGTTTCCAAATAATCGTACAAAAATACTGTGTGTACCTCAAGCAGAAAGTGTCTTTGCCGCTCTTGCATGGTTGCTGCTCTCGGCTGCTCCTCGATCTACAATCTCCATGCTTGAACAGCCATAGACTACTTTCTGCTCTAGATACATAAATAACTATTCTTTCCTAGAGACGAAAAGTATCTCTTTAATATCTCAATTGAAGAAAGAAAATTTTATTTTCTATTAAGATCATAGGAAAAAATCTTTGAAGACCGTTGCTATTAGCAACAGACTGTTGCCAACAGTCTACAAAGATTTTGCCTTGGTTTACAATTATTCACATCCTATCGTTACGTTCGAAAAGCCTACTTTTTTACTGATAGAAAAAAATGCCTTATATATGCCGAATGAAAAATACAATAATTAAATTTTTAATTCATTCTTATTAAGGAATATATCACCTTTTCTACAAATTACACAATACACTATTTATGATTCTTCAATTTATGTAAGTATATGATTTTAAATAACTTTTTAATTACTTAGGTGACAAGAATAGCCGAACAGACAGAAAGAAATCCAGATGAATTTATAAACACGTGTCTAAAACCAACTAAAAAAGCAATGGCATTATTGAAATCCATGTGGGAACAAACTGCACCACTGTTCCGAATTCCTCTTATCTTGAAAACCTTCATGACTTGCATGTTACAATTTGGTGTATTTGCATCGTATGTTTACACAACATAAAACAACAATATTTCTGTTTATTTTAACATGTTATTGTTTCAGCTCAAGTGGATTTTTAATGTGGACACCAGATATATTAAACAAAGTTTCATTTTTTATTGAGGAAAACCCAACAAAGCCAGTTGCTGTTTGCGATGCGCTAGATTATGGCAAAAACAATTCTGATTTTGAATTGGAGGTTCGCTTTAAACAATTAATATTCAAAAATAATTTATAGGAAACTAGTGGGAAAAATGACACTTTATTGCACGAGTGGGAAGCTTGCAGCTCAAACCCTAGTCAAGAGTTGCTTACACTATTTTTTGTACAATTTTAACTAATTATACTAAAAATAATATCATTACAACTTCTACCCATTACTGGGTGTAGCACTCTGCCGAAGCAGATCTCGGTGATATATTTATGCACGCGAAGATGTTAGTAGTGGGGGAGCCACAGGGATAATTTTAATTTGGTAAAAATGTTTGTCGGCTGTGGGAATCAAACCAGGGTTCTCATGATCCACAGGCCGACTCGATACCACTGAGCAACTACCCCATAAATAAATATATTAAAAATAAATAAATATATCATCACGCCTTCTATCCATTACTGGGTGTGGCACTCTGCCGAAGCAGATCTCGGTAAGTGATATATTTATGCACGGGAAGTGCAGTTACCAGCAGTCAAATCACGGCCCCTAAAGATGTTAGTAGTGGGGGAGCCACAAGGATAATTTTAAATTGCTGAAAATGTTTGTCGGTTGTGGGGATCGAACCAGGGTTCTCAGGATTCACAGGCTGACTCGATACCATTGAGCCATTACCCCATAAATAAATATATGAAAAATAAATAAATATATCATCACGCCTTCTACCCATTACTGGGTTTGGCACTCTGCCGAAGCAGATCTCGGTAAATGATATATTTTGGGCGTGAAGTGCGGTTACCAACCGTCAAATTAGGCCCGCTCAAGTATGTTAGTGGAGGAGGAGCTACATGACTAAGTTTTAATGTGGTGAAAATTGTTTGTCGGTTGTGGGAATCGAACCCGGATTCTCAAACCCACAGGCCGACTTGATACCACTGAGCTAGCTACCCCATAACTAATTATACCGATTTTATTAATTACATTTCAAACGTCGAAGACATTTATATTAATCTTAGATTATATAGGTATTCAACTAAACGTTTTATCACACACTGTGCAATAAACAATCACTTTTCGCACTAAAACGAATGAATCATTTTTCGCACGTTTGTATACAAAAATAATTTTCTTTTAGTATGAAACAACCGAAAATTGTTCCGATTTTGTGAATGAAGAAGTTTTCAAAATATCTCTAATCCTGGGCACTGTTTTTGCACTTGGGTACATTATCATAGGAATTATTATTAATATAACTGGTAAAAAATTGCTGTTAGGTAATATACTAAAACTAAATTTTATTGCTTTTTACTAAAATTTAAATGAATTTTCAGTGATATTATTAACCGTATCAGGAGTTTCCGGTTTGTCTTTAAGCTTTGTTGAATCGTATGTAATAATAGTGATAGTAATGAGTTTGTTCTTGTCGGCTGGTTGTTGCGTGGGCATCATCAACACAGTGGTGGTGGATTTGTACTCTACTCAGTACCGAGCAATGGCTATGGCAATATCTTTGATGATGGGACGATTCGGCGCTGTTCTAGGCAGCAATGTTGTTGGGAAATTATTGGAATACAACTGTCATATGACTATTTACATATTTGCAGGAGAATATTTAGGTAAGTTTTTGTTAAAAGTAACTTTTCAGACGACCACTTATGAAAATACCAGTAACAACATCTTCAATTACTGCGAAAAGTTGAAAATAATACAGACTTGTATGTTATTATAACACACACTTATAACATAGCAGTTCGATTTTCAATAGTTGATAATAGATGATGCTGTTCTCTTATAATTTGTTTTATGCACATCCAGATCGAAATTAATGTGTTTTCACCTTGAAAAGCGGTCGTAAACACTTATTTTTGGCCCTAGGACCATAATAAAATAATTTTCTATGATAACCCCATACCAGCAAAGTAAAAAATAAATAAATATATCATTACGCCTTTTACCCATTACTGAGTGTGGCACTCTGCCTAGCAGATCTCGGTAAGTGATATATTTATGCACGTGAAGTGCGGTTACCAGCCGTCAAATTATAGCCCTCACAGATGTTAGTGATGGGGGAACCACAAGGGTAATTTTAATTTGGTGACAATATTTGTCGGCTGTGGGAATCGAACCATGGTTCTCATGATTCACAGGTCTACTCGATACTACTGAGCCACCTTCTCCATAATAATAATATTGTATGTCACGGGTGAAATTACCGTTTCTGATCCTAAGAATGTTTTTAGTGCTCGGCGCTTTGCGCCTCGTGCTAATAATCATGCCACTGGCCAGAAACGCCTGAATACAACCTTGATTCATAAATATTATAAATATTTTGTGGTCGTCTCAAAAATAGTATACATTAATTAAAATTAGTTTATTTATTTTCAGGTCTTGTACTTCTTTCATTATTATTACCAATACCATTAATAATAAAATCGAAACCAACATGAATGTCTTATGTATATATTTGTAAATAGCTCCAATAAATACAAATGCAAATAACTTATTTAAATAATTTAAACTTTTTCACAAATCCTTGTACATCCTGCTTAGGATACGGCTTAAATACTAAACAAGTCGGTATATTTTCTGGTTGTTCAATCCAAAGCTTATGTTTTATGTTATTTTCTTGTAGTTTCGTTTCTAACTGTTTTAAACTATCCTCATTTGGTGCCTATGGAAAAATAAAGTAGTTTAATACTCAATTTTATCATTTAATGGTAGTAAGTACTACCTCCAGTACAACTTTATGCATATTATCTAAATCTGCTAGATATTGTTTTGTGTGTTCGTCATCCTGGAATATATGTGTTACTGCACAACAAGCATGGCATGCTTGTGCTATAATAGCTCCAGTTGGCCAATTCAATGAGCGAAGTAAATCGCCGCGAACTATTACATACTGGACAATTGAACTTGCCATCTGCAACAAAAACATTCAAAACATAATACTTCGTTAATAATCATCGAAATATGCATTAACTACTGACTAATACAGGATCTATACCTTCTTCCATATAAGAATGCAGCAGAGAGGTATTTGTGACGGTGTCTTATCACTAATCATGGTGAGAGAAACCCAATTTAAATTTACAAAATAATTTAATAGATATTTGGTATAATTTTAATGTTTTGATAGCGAATTAAAATAGACAATTTGTGCGTATATATTCAATAATACATTTCAAATGACTGCATAATTATGTGGAATAGAGTTTAGTAATCGTGCCGCCAAAATTTAAATGTAGTATTAATGCGCATGCGCACAACGAAAGTAGAGCAAGCAAACTAGATTATTTGTAAGAAAATAGTATTATACTATTTCTGACTTAAATTACACTTATGAATTGTATGAGAATATTACCGTAAATATATATTACGTTGCTGACTATTTAGTGTGTAAAATTAAGTAAATTTACAAATCCCAACAAACGTCAACGTCAACGCCTCGGTGTTGGAATCTACTGTCCGCTCATCTGTCAAAAAGTAGGATTGACACGTAGTGTGTAACATAAAATTAAGTGTAATATTAAACAAAAAGGTAATTTTAAGTGTAATTTAATAAATATAGTTTAATTAAATAATGCAGCTTTACTTCTAACTTAAAACATTTAAGTTATATGTATAAATATGTCATTGCGATGACATCTAACCTGTTTAAATATTTATTATTTAAGTAATATATTACAAAATACATAATTTTTAGCGCAATCATGGCATTGGTAGAACAGCCGTGCTACACATTAATAAATGCCCCATCAGATACTGAACCTTACAATGAAATGCAATTAAAAATGGATTTAGGTAAAAATTGCATCACTCAAACACAGCGGTATGATATCAAGTTATGTATTTTTTTTAGAAAAGGGTGATACAAAATTAAAAATCGAAGCTTTGAAGAAAACTATACAAATGATACTCAATGGAGAACGAGTACCCGGTCTTTTGATGACAATCATTCGATTTGTTTTGCCTCTCCAAGATCATACAATAAAAAAGCTCTTGTTAATATTTTGGGAAATCGTTCCTAAAACTACTTCTGATGGCAAACTTCTCCAAGAAATGATTTTAGTTTGTGATGCATATCGTAAAGTAAGTAATAATTATTGTTAACATATTACTTGTATTCTAAAAGACATTCATTTTAGGATTTACAACATCCAAATGAATTTCTTCGTGGATCAACTCTTCGATTTCTATGTAAGCTAAAAGAGCCTGAATTGTTGGAACCTCTGATGCCAGCCATTCGTGCTTGCTTAGAACACAGACATTCCTATGTCCGGCGAAATGCTGTTCTTGCAATATTCACTATTTACAAGTATTTAAAACAGAAACACATCTTTTAAATCTTGTTATTAAATGTGTTTTTTTTCTAGAAACTTTGAATTTCTGATACCGGATGCGCCAGAGCTAGTAGCAAACTTTTTAGATGGTGAGCAAGACATGTCTTGCAAACGAAATGCTTTCTTGATGCTTCTTCATGCTGACCAAGAACGAGCTCTTTCTTATCTTGCTTCTTGTATCGATCAAGTCACTTCGTTTGGCGATATATTGCAATTAGTCATTGTTGAACTTATTTACAAAGTAAGCAATATTTAAAAGTAATGATTATTAAATATTAAAGTTGTTTTCTTTGTGTAGGTTTGTCATGCAAATCCTGCAGAACGTTCAAGATTTATTCGTTGTATTTACAATTTGCTGAATTCTAACAGCCCAGCTGTTCGGTATGAAGCTGCTGGGACTCTCGTAACTCTATCAAGTGCACCCACAGCAATTAAGGTAAAATAAATAAATATATCATCACGCCTTCTACCCATTACTGGGTGTGGCACTCTGCCGAAGCAGATCTCGGTAAGTGATATATTTTGCGCGTGAAGTGCGGTTATCAGTCGTCAAATCACAGCCCCCAAAGATGTTAGTGGTAGAGGAGCCACAGGGGTAGCTTCTGAAATTATGAAAATTGTTTGTCTTCTGTGGGGATCGAACCAGGGTTCTCAGGATCCACAGGTCGACTTCATACCACTGAGCTAGCCACCCCATAAATTGAGGTAATGACTAATATTATGTAATGGGGTGACTAGCTCAGTGGTATGAATTCGGCCTGTGGATCCTGAGAACCCTAGTTCGATTCCCACAGGCGACAAACAATTTTCATAATTTCAAAAGCTACCCCTGTGGCTCCTCCACCACTAATATCTTTGGGGCCCGTGATTTGACGACTGGTAACCGCTTGTCACGCGCAAAAAATATCACTTACCGAGATCTGCTTCGGCAGAGTGCCACACCCAGTAATGGGTAGAAGGCGTGATGATATATTTATATTTATTAATTTTATTTTTGTTTTCTGAATATTGTTATTATTTATGTTTAGGCTGCTGCTAGTTGTTATATCGAACTGATAGTAAAAGAAAGCGATAATAACGTCAAACTGATTGTTCTTGATCGCTTGATTGCATTGAGAGATCATCCTGCTCATGAACGAGTGCTACAAGATTTAGTAATGGATATACTGAGAGTTCTGGCTAGTCCTGATTTAGAAGTCCGTAAAAAAGCTTTGAATTTGGGTAACACTCTGAAATAATAATAATAAAAACTTATTTTAATCGTTTGTTTTTTAGCTATGGATTTGGTTTCATCTCGAAATATTGAAGAAATGGTTCTTGTTTTGAAGAAAGAAGTTTCGAAGACGCATAATGTTGAACATGAAGATACTGGAAAATATCGTCAATTACTTGTTCGAACTCTTCATGCTTGTTGTATTAAAGTATAATAATTTTATAATAAAACAAATTTCTTGTTTACGATTGAGCAGAAAATAGACATTTCCAACTATCAGTTGAAAGCAGAAAGTCGATATTTTCCGCTTATCGGACGGCAATAAGATTTTTCCGCTCGCAGAAAAAATAGAAAAACTGTTAAATTCTTTTCCGGCGTTTCTAAATAGTCATAAAATAGTTATTTGTGTACTTAGAGCAGAAAGTAGCCCAAGCTGCAAATGTCAACTGACAGTTGGAAATGTCTTTTTTCTGCTCGGTCGTAGATTAAAATATTGTGTGCACCTCGAGCAGAAAGTGTTCTTGCCGCTCTTGCATGGTTGTTGCTCTCAACACTCTCGATACGCGAGCGATAATAGACTACTTTCTGCCCTAGGTACACAAATAGCTATTGTAATAATTGATCATTTTCTAGTTCCCTGATGTAGCTGCAACAGTAATTCCAGTATTAATCGAGTTTCTTTCTGACACGAATGAATTGGCTGCTTCTGACGTCCTGGTATTTGTGAGAGAAGCTATTCAAAAATTCGAAAACCTGCGTCCATTAATAATTGAAAAACTTCTGGAATCTTTTGGAGACATCAAGTCGGTGAAGGTACATAGAGCAGCTTTATGGATCTTAGGAGAATACAGCAACTCTATCGACGACATTGAAGCAGTTATGAAACAAGTGCATCAAACTTTAGGAGAAATTCCATTGATTGAAGCAGAAATGAAAATAGTTGCTGGCGAAAAAACTGATGAAGAACCTGCTGCACATATAACTAATACAAATTCAAAACTGGTGACTTCAGATGGGACCTACGCAAGTCAGTCTGCATTCAACACTACTCAGTAAGTGAATTACTACCTACATCAGATAAAAGAGGAAAATGATTTTAACATTATTTTCAATTTGAAAATTCAGTGTGTGTAATATTACCAGACTCCGCTGCGCGTCGTTCGGTAATTTTTATTACTCGACCCGAAGACTTGTATTTTTAATCCTAATGATACAAATAACTATTTTTCTTTCTGATCACTTTTAAGACTGAAAAGTCCGTCTGATCAGTTTATTTATTTTGCTCAAATACTTTACATTCATTTATCAAATAATGTCATTGATGGTCTCAAAAAATATTGTGCATAACACATCCTGAAATGTTTATTCATCCAGTAAAGTATCAATTTCAAATCTTATTACATACAGTGGCGTACCTAGAACTTTTGCCGCCCAGGGCGATCTCCAATTTGCCGCCCTGTCTAAGTCAATCAAATGATGGTTTTTATAAATTAAAAAATAAATATAAAATAATATGTCACCACGACTTTTACCCATTACTGGGTGTAGCACTCTGCCGAAGCAGATCTCGGTAAGTGATAAATTTATGTACGTGAACTGTGGTTACCAGTCGTCAAATCACGGCCTCAAAGCTGTTAATGGTGGGGAAGGCACAGGGGTAATTTTACATAAATATATCATCGCCTTCTACCCATTACTGGGTGTGGCACTCTGCTGAAGCAGATCTCGGTAAGTGATATATTTTGCGCGTGAAGTGCGGTTACCAGTCGTCAAATCACGGCCCCCAAACGTGTTAGTGGTGGAGGAGCCACAGGGATAGCTTTTTCAAATTATGAAAATTTGTCGCCTGTGGGAATCGAACCAGGGACCTCAGGATCCACAGGCCGACTTCATACCACTGAGCTAGCCATTCCATAGGGGTGGGGTGGGGTAATTTTGATTTGGTGAAAATTGTTTGTCGGCTGTGGGAATCGAACCGGGGTCCTCAGGAACCACAGGCCAACTCGAAACCACTGAGCCATTACCCCATTAAATTAATAAACATAAATAAATAATTGTAATTGAAACAAACTATAGGTGGGGAACTTTTTTACCATTGGATGGCATATTTAAATTAGGGAGTAATAAAGGATATTTTCAACCCTACATTAACTTGACAATGAAGAAAAATATTCGAAATCATATAGTAATCCATAATTCGTAGAAATCGAATAGTAAACTTACGAAGTTGTTTTTTACAACTAAAACTAAATATAAAAAATTCCGCCCGGTGCGGACCGCACCCACCGCCCCCCGAGGTACGCTACTGATTACATAAATAACTATTATTCTAGAACTGTAAAGAAGACAGAAACTCGTCCACCTCTACGTCAATACCTAATGGATGGCGACTTTTTCATCGGAGCAGCATTAGGAACAACCCTGACAAAACTTTGTTTACGTTACATAGATCTTGTAAAAGATATAAAGAAACACAATCGATTCTGTACAGAAGCCATGTTAATCATGGCATCGATCCTCCACCTTGGAAAATCCGGCCTACCAACAAAAGCCATCACAAACGACGACGCGGACCATCTGCTGTTATGTCTTCGCGTGTTATCTGAACGCTCTCCATCCATAGTCAACATTTTCAACGAGCGTTGTCGCTTGGCCTTGAGCCTCATGCTTGCCGCTAAATCCGACGAAGAGGAGTCTACTCAAAAGGCGAAGGAGAAGCCTGGCTCGCTGGTTCAACCTGATGACCCAATCTCCTTTATTCAACTGACTGCAGGAAGAGGTGGTGATCTAGGAGGAGAGAATGTTTTCGAAATGTCGTTGTCTCAAGCGGTGGCTGGAGGCAGACAGGGAGGACTTGGTAGTGAAGTTGCTTCGTCGGTGAATAAACTCAATAAGGTCACTCAGCTTACTGGTTTTTCCGATCCTGTTTATGCTGAAGCATATGTTCACGTCAACCAGTATGATATTGTATTGGATGTTCTTATTGTCAATCAAACTAGTAAGTATCAATCTTCATTTATTTACATCATAAATATATACAGGGTGTAAAATAAGTAAGCAATATTGGTATTATCACCGGAAATAATCATTTAATCTAAATAATTAAAAAAACGTTTCGCGAATTTATGATTGCGAATATTTTGACAGGATCGGATATTTTTTATCGTTTTTTTTTCACAGTGAAAGGAACGACATTTTTTTTTTTAATGACATGCTACCATTTTTTTTTCTATTCGAAGGAATATTTTTTCCTCTATAATAAACATCAAATTAATAATAATACATTATTTGAAAAATATTGAGAAAAACACAATTTTACTGATTTTGATCGGAATTGGATTTCAGTTGCTATAGATACAAATAAATATATCATCACGCCTTCTATCCATTACTGGGTGTGGCAGATCTTAGTAAGTGATATATTTATGCGCGTCACCAACCGTCAAATCACGGCTTCCAAAGATGTTATTGGTCGGGTAGCCAGAGGGATAATTTTAATGTCATGAAAATTTAAAGTAAATAAAAAGTATTTAGAGTAATTAAAATATCGTAAAATATAATAAATAAATATATCATCACGCCTTCTACTGGGTGTGGTACTCTACCGTAGTAGATCTTGGTAAGTGATATATTTATGCGGATGAAGTGCGGATACCAGTCGTCAAATGACGATCACCTAAGACCGAATCGAACTTCACGCACATAAATATATCACTTACCGAGATCGGTTACGGCAGAGTGCCACACCCAGTAATGGATACAAGACGTGATGATATATTTATTTATTTATAATTTTATTTGCAGATGATACTCTCCAGAACTGTACACTGGAACTGGCAACATTAGGTGATTTGAAATTAGTAGAAAAGCCACAACCAGTCGTATTAGCCCCTCATGATTTTTGCAACATTAAAGCAAACGTTAAAGTTGCATCTACAGAAAATGGAATTATCTTTGGAAATATCGGTAATAAAACAAATAAATTTACAAACTAGTATACATGTTTACAAATATATTTTATGACTCTAGTTTACGATGTAACGGGAGCAGCATCAGACCGCAATGTAGTGGTCTTAAACGACATTCACATCGACATCATGGACTACATCGTACCCGCATCTTGCAACGACACTGAATTTAGGCAAATGTGGGCCGAATTTGAGTGGGAAAATAAAGTCTCTGTTAACACCACCATTACAGATCTTTCAGATTATCTGAAACATCTGTTAAGAAGCACTAACATGAAATGTCTCACACCAGAGAAGGTAACTTTTATTTTTATTATTTTTCTGTGACAATTAATTTTTTTTTTTTTTCAGGCTTTGTCTGGACAATGTGGCTTCATGGCAGCAAATATGTACGCTCGATCCATCTTTGGTGAAGATGCTTTGGCAAATTTAAGTATTGAGAAGCCTTTTAATAAACCGGAAGCTCCGGTTTCTGGACATATTCGAATTAGAGCAAAAAGTCAAGTAAGTTAAAAGATTTCTTTTACATATTTAGATTTGATATAAATAAAATAAAATAAAATCACTCCTTTTACCCATGCCTGGGTGTGCCATTCTGCCGTAGCAGATTACGTTACGAGATATATTTTGCGCGTGAAATGCGGTTACCAGTCGTAGAATAACGCCCCCTAACGATATTAATAGAGGGGGAGCCACTTACCACACATTATATTTCTATAAAATGAACAACAGTTAGTTGTAAATAAAATAATAAATTTATCCTCACGTCTTTGACCTAGTATTGGGTATGGCACTCTGCCGTAGCAGATTTCGGTAAGTGCGGTTACCAGCCGTCAAATCACGACTCCCAAATAGTGGTGATGGAGCAACAGAGATTATTTTAAAATAAATATATCATCACGGTTTTTACCCGTTACTGGGTGTGGCACTCTGCCGAAGCTAAGCAGATCTCGGTAAGTGATATATTTATGCGCGTGAAGTGCGGTTACCAGCCGTCAAATCACGGCCCCCAAAGATGTTAGTGTTGGAGGAGCCACAGGGGTAATTTTAAATTGGTGAAAATGTTTTGTCAGCTTTGGGATCGAACCAGGGTTCTTAGGATCCACAGGCCGACTCGGGTTCTCAGATCCTCACAAAATATTAAAAAGTGAACATTTGATTCATGTGATCGTACAAGCAGTTGTGGCTTTGCAATTAGCGCTCTCGCGGATAGAAATATTGGTAAATATAATTCCGTCTGATTGATTATTGTTATAGGGAATGGCGCTGAGTTTAGGCGACAAAATCAACATGACCCAAAAAGGAACACACCATAAAATAGTAGCTGGTTAAGTCCACAAGTATGTATTATTATATTTACTTATTTACTTGATAAGATCCAATTACATTATATATAACATATATGATATATTATTTGAGAAATAAATAAAATTCCAAGTAATGAAAGTGCCTTTTCTATCATTTTTATTACTTCTAGGGTAATGAAAAATGTGGAAACAAAATTCTAATTTGTTTTCTTTAATATTATTCAGACATTATTACTTACATAACTTTATTATAATTACAAATGGTATCAATAAATAATTAACAGTAATTATAGTTTGTGCATATGTTTATTAATTACTGGAAATATAATTATAACAAACATCTTGTGCTGGTAGGTAGAACAGCATTTTTTCATAATATACATTCAGCAGCACCTCATTAGCCACTGCTGACATTGGATATGATGTTTTCCTTTGGTTATTATCTGAAATTTAAAATATTACATTATTTTAATTTTTAATTACTTTATTTAAATCAAATAATATTATTTGACGAATCTACATTCTGTTATTATCTGAAATTATCAAATAGCTAAGATACCTATACACGTAATATATTTGTAATTAGTATATTACGAACCATGAAGTGTAAGTGACAGTTTTTAGATCAAGAATGTAGTTTCCTAAACATTCGCGATCTAAAAAAAATCACTTACAGTTCGAGGTTAGTAAGCTATTTTTTACAATACTTGCACAAATAGAAGGAAAAGAAGAACAGCTGTCAAATTGTTGTAAAAATAAACAGGATCTTGATATATATGTAATATTTACTTAATGTTCACGGTGAACAGTAAGTAAATACAAAAGTCCTGATATAACAGTGGGAAGCACTGTGCAATAAAAGTTGCACTTACTGTGTTTAAATTTTGTCATTAAGTTAACTTATAGTACAAGTATAGTAAAAATGATTTTTTCGCGCTAAGAAACAAGTTATAACCTAACTCAACAATTACATTGCATCGTCGAAAAACGTTAGTTCGCGCGAACTGGGCTAATCGAGTACAGTGATAGTAGTGATTCCATCATTTTAGTGAATATTTTAATGTGTAAAATGACTTAAATTGTGTGATATGTATATTTGAGTGTGGTGTATAAGAGAAACATTAAAATATAAGTGATAATGAAGTGGAATAGACTGTGAACCTGGGACGTAGCCGGTAGCTGGTTCCTGCTCAAAGTAAGCAATAATATTATTTTATTTGTTTGTATTCGTGCTTGCTATAAGTAAAATCGTAAACGCATATTGTCAATATAAAATTCAAAAGTGTCAGTATTAGATGCAATGTTTCTCAGCAATATTCTTTGTCAGTATTTAATGTCAGTAAAATAACCTTTTTATCAGTACTCATAAAAAAATAACCAGTAAAATTACTTTTATTTACAACCGGACCGAAAAGCATATGTCCTAAAAAGCGGGCTTAAACACTTCTTTTTGGCCCATGGACCATAATTCCTATGGATACAAAAATAAAATGCCAATTTTTGTTTATTGTGAATACTTGATTTTGCAAAATGTCGACATATAACCTATTTACATATTTTAATCTTTTGAACATATAATTAAATGTTATTCTGTTGTGCATAAAATCTTGTATGTACCACGAATGAAATTAGCGTTTTTGACTCTCGGCGCTTTGCGCCTGTTACTAATAATCATGCCACAGGCCAGAAACGCCTGTTTTCACCCTTGGTACATAAATAACTATTTTGTCAATATTTTCTTTGAAATGTATTTATTTCAAAATGTAGGTAAAAATATTTTTTTGTCAGTAAATATGATTTCAACTCACATTAAATGAAAGCTGAATTATATATGTTACTGTAAATGCCCGAAAATGGGTGAATCCTTGGATTTACCAATTTTTATGTAATAAATCTACGAACAATTTATTGTTACATACAACATTTTTTTTTAATATTAATCATGTTCTTGGCAAGGTTCGCTTCGCTCATGTTACAAAAAACATTCTAATAAGGCATTTCATTTTGAAACTTATTTTTATATCTAACTCGCAAAGTCGCATTTATGATGTGCATATTATTGCTAATGTAGATTGTAATACAGTATATAAAAAATTCACATAGATGCAGCTATAATAAAAATTCTACATATCTGAATGTCTATTACCTTATAATAAATAATTTATTCTTCTTCCTCCTCCTCCTCTTCCTCTTCTTCTTCCTCCTCCTCTTCTTCCTCAACTTCCTCCTCCTCAACCTCTTCCTCTGGCTCGGGTTCAAAGGTTGGCTCTTCAATATCATCATCAATAGCCTGTTTGCCTTCTTCCTCGCCCTCGGGGCTCTCGGGGTCTCCAGCCTTCTTGCCGGGTCTCTCACCGAACCACTTGGGCAGTTTGGCTATAAAACATTAACCATAGCTTATTGAAAATTACTACTAATTTGTTATACCGCTGGATTTGTTCCAATAATATTAATTTTATTTATATCTTTTTAAATTTCTTTTAAAAAAAATAAAAAATTGTCTATTTTATGATTTGTTCAATTTATATTCAGTTTAATCGGAAAACAAATCTAGCATAAAATAATGCAAAATATTTACTGAGTTAAAATGAGTGGGTTTCAGTTACATTAAAATATTATTGGGTAGGTACTAAAAAAGCGACAAAAATGAACATTCACAATTCACAGAAAATAGACAGACATGTGAATGTGGTAAACTGTTTTCTTCTAAGGTGCAATAATCGACTGCAAAGTTGTGCTGAATGTTGTATTTTTTCGTTGAGTATACTCACACTTCTGGCGAGAATCCCATTGGCCGAACCTGTCCTTCCAGATTTTCTCTACATTTTCTTTGGTCTGATCTTCAAGACCCTGTCAGATAAACGATAACAAACATAGTGTAAAGAACAAAGACAGGACAAAAGCAATTAGTAGACTGGGGCACATGAACTGCAGAAATCCGCTGAATCTGATTAAAATTTATTATAAGTTAATATGGTTGGTTACTGCTGATCAACTTTAACACAACGGGGCATCCACTTATTCAACAAAGTATAATTTGAAAATATAATAAGTATATTTATGATGTAAATGACCCGTCGATCACTTAAAAAAGATCATCATGAGACATTTAACGGAAACAGATAGTGTTGCGACTGTGTAGACGATACACAAACAACCTGGACGTGCAGGCAAAACGTCTGCCCAAACTTACATTTATTCCGACCCATAAATACAGCCATTTTCGATTTCCATACTTTTTCATTTGATTCCATTAGTAATGTATCATATCCCTGTATATAATCATTATGGAAATTATTTAATACAAAATTGGAGGGCTTTGGGGAAGAATAGTTATGGATTAATTAAAGACAATACTTACACCCTCGAAAAGTTTCTTCTTGTCATCATACGATCTGGTGTCTACACGACGTTCGTATTTGGAGGCAACTTGGATTTTAGGCTACAATAAATCATACAAAAATTAGTTCTAAGTCGTATAAAATAGTGATTGCGTTGAAAATGGTACTTACAGGGTATTTGCCAGTCAGGGCTTCGGGGTCAAGACCCTTCTTCAAGGCTTTGTGTCTCAGCTGTTGCTTCTGTCTTTCCTTCAGTTCTTTCAACTATATTACAAAAAATAGAATGATATAAATGAATGTCATTCAAGAAATTTTTTATACGACCGAAGTAGTCTTTTTGTATTTACTTTTAGTGTTTCCGAAAATGAACACGGTTACTGTGGTAAAATTTTCAATTCACAGCTATCTTTTTTGTTCATTTTGGAGAAATATAATATGGCTTAGTGGTATCGAATCGGTCTGTGGATTTGAGAACCCGAGTTCGATATCTACAGCCGACAAACAATTTTCACTTTTTAAAAATACCTCTTAAGGGCACAGTGATATCGTGTGGGCTTGTGGATCCTAAGAACCCTGGTTCGATCCCCACAGCCGACAAACATTTTCACCAATTAAAAAAATTAACCCTGTGGCTCCTTCACCATTAACATCTTTGGGGGCCTTGATTTGACGCCTAGTAACCGCACTTCACGCGCATAAATATATCACTTACCGAGATCTGCTACGGCAGAGTGCCATACCCAGTAATAGGTAGAAGGCGTGATGATATATTTATTTTATTTATAACGGTTCTTTTATACAATTTATGTCACAATTGTTGGGTCCAGAATTTCGGATCGAATCGGATCGAATATTAAAATTGTCAAAATGTGTTCTCTTTCAAGTACTACTTTCCACACAGGTGCGGCAATTGAGTTTTTCTGATCAAATTATATTTATGAATGCACGAAACACAAAACAAAACTATACAAAATTATTTACTACTTTCTGCTTTAGGTACCCATTGTGTTAAAACTTACGTCATAGTCTTGTCTTTTCTGACGTTCTTCCAAGTCATATTTCTCAGTTTCCAGCTTGACGATGCAGTCCCAAAGTTCGCGAGCTTTGTCACGAAGCTTGTCTACATTGAGTCCGTCAATGGAAAGAGGCTTGATACGGATGGACAGGGAGATTCTCTTCTCTTCTTCGAGCTGTTCCTTGGTCTTGTTCCTCTCGAGCTGAGCAGAGCTGAGGTTACCCTACACAGATAAAAAATGATTAACAGATGCTGATGGATATGCAGTAAGAGTGTCTTACGCTGAGGTTGTCCTTCTTGGTGATGGTGAAGTTGGGGCCCTTCTTGTTCTGGGCAGCGAGGGATTGCATCATAGCTTGACGCTTCTTCTCGGCTTCTTCGAGACGGCGACGCTTCTCTTCAATGTCACGCTGTTTCTTCTCTTCAATCTCGCGGACACGACGCTCTTCTTCTTGCTTCTTGCGTTCAGCCATTTTCTTCTCTTCCTCAGCACGAGTTACCTTGCGCTTGGCTTGCTTATCTTTGAGCCGCTTGAGGTCATCCTCTTCCTTGGCGCGCTGTTTACGCCATTCTGCAATGTATTCCTTCAGCTGCTCATCTAAATCGGATCTTTTCTGATCTTGACGCTGTAGAGAACAAGTATTTATTGATTAGAGGTCGCTTATTTGATGAAAATGATTTATTCACCTTGATGAATTCGGGATCTCCCTGTGGTACTTCACCCCTAAGCAATACAAATATTTATTTTACATACATTCTGCTAGTAATGTTCTGTAATATGATTATTACTTTTAATCTTGATAATTACAGTAATAAATAAAGAAATTAATACTTTATCTATTTAAGCACGAATGATGTACATATACACGAGTATTATTATTTTATTTAATGGAAGAGCAAAAATCAAAAACACGTTTTAAACACTCAAAAGCACATCATATCACAGCCCAAAAATAACAAAATTATTGACAAATTTGTTTCTTTTATTAGCAATTATATTACGATACAAATATATGGATATTATGCTAGTAAAGACGGACACATTGCACATTTAAACATTGACTTTGGGGTTGGAATTATTTGTACAGAACAAAAACAGAAGTTAACGGGAGTATCGGTCATTAAACGTAGAGCACTCTTGGTATTTGCAAGTGTTTAGAAAGCTCATTTTCATTATGTGCACATTAAAATCACATCGTTCTTAATTTATTCTGCATCATTTCAATTTAAATATTGCTTTATACCATTTTTAATACAATATTAATTACAGTTCATTCATTATTGTAGTAAATAAACATACACTGTTCAAAAAAAAAACCGGTAACACAAAAAATCCCAAAAAAACGTCACTTTTCAAATTCTTGTCAGTTTGTCAGTTTTGAAACAAATTGGATGCAATTTTTGTCCGAAGTCTAGTCTTTGAAAAGCTGTGAATTGATTTTGACTAACCTCCCATTACCTCCCCCCCCAAACGAGAACCACTTTTTTCCTGAAAAAAAGGTGATTTTTCAAGCTTTCTATGGGAATCATCAGCCGTCAATTGACAAATCTGTTTACAGATAATGAAAATATGGACATTTTTGTTACTCAAACGCAAAACTACATCAAAATCGGATAATTTTTAAAAAGTTATGATTTTTTTCAGTCAAAATCAATTCACAGCTTTTCAAAGACTAGACTTTGGGCGACTTCGGACAAAAAATTGCATCCAATTTGTTTCAAAACTGACAAACTGACAGGGGTTTGAAAAGTGACGTTTTTTTGGGATTTTTTGTGTTACCGGTTTTTTTTTTGAACAGTGTATATTGAAGGTAACTCAGAAGAATTAATATTTAGTGCTGGTCTGAAATATAAATAGATTTATAAACAAACAAGAAAAACAAATTGACTTTGGTGTAGCGCACGCTACAGCAACACTGCATTTGAAACACATTTGTTAGAGACAGTTCTGAATATGAGCTTTCGTTAGATCACTGCACACAAGTAAAGAACAACTTACGTTAGAGTCGCTCTTCTACTCCTATAAACAAAAACAAAATAGTACAAAATCAACTCTACATTGAAGTACTTAAAATAAATTTTGCCGTGTTATGTGTGTTTATTAAACCTGTTTGGCCCAACTTCTATATACGTTACAATACAGCGATGTTTAATCGGAATTAGCTACAACTGGAGCAGATGCGCTTGCTGCAATTTTAATCACAGTAAATACGTTGAAATATTCGTTACCACGAACACAAATATACAACGATCTCATAAAACAAATTCAGACATCACACCATCATATTTAATACCATTCAAATTCATTAATTTATATACAAATACTGTAGATTATAAAACAATCATTTCAAATTTGCAAACAAAATATAGTCGAAGTAATTTTGTCAAATTTTAGGTACTGTATTTTATTTAGACTGTTCCACGAAAACTGTAATAGTTATTTACGAAATAAGTAGGATAAAGGCATCATTAAAATACGCGTGTGAAGTTTGTACAACGAGGCGATGGCCGAGTCGGGTAATCACACAAGTATCTTAATAATGCATTATCACATGTATATCGTACAAGATTTTATCTACAACCACGAAATTAATTGAATTAAAACAAAAATAATGTTGAATTTAAAGTTCTCATAATTATTTGACATTTAAATAAATTTAAGTGACACCATGGTAACTATCATTTTGAGTGCGATAAGTACTTATTTATTTATTTATTTATTTGTTACTCTGCACAACAGGAAGTAAATCCCAATTACAGTACAGGGAATCTACAGCTTATACTGGAATCCGAACCACTCAGTTACAATCGTATTTTTTTGGTATAAGTAGAAGTCAGTGAGATTTGAACGCACGACCTCTTGCTTGCTAATTAAGAAACGTAAGTTTTACCTCGCTTTTATCCACTGAGCTACGATTGTCTGTAGCACTAGTGCGGTAATATTTCCAAAAACGCACTAGTGTATTAATAATGTACTTATTTCACTCAAAATGAATACGATAAGTGTCATTTATTGCACGGTCGTAGATAAATAAGTTTTCCACTACCATTGCTCCCCTGATTACGTTACAGGAAAATGTTGCAAATTATTTTAATCCACTGAGTCAAGTAAAAACACTTTCTTGACGTATTATGTATCCTATTTTTTCTGAAACTATTGAATTTGATCAATATTTTATCATAAATAATTCAATTTGATATGAATTGTACTGACAGTAGATTATGTATCCAAGGTTACAACAAAAATAAAAGTCAGGTAAAATCTTTACCAGACTGTATTAAGCGTATTCCATTTGCCATTTGGATCAGATCTAACTTACATTTACTGAACCAGATCACTTATTTATTTCGCTGGATTACTTCACTGACTTTATTTTCAGTACTATAATTACTGATTCTAATTTACTTTGAAGCAATTCACACCAATAAGTGCATCAGTTTGCTTTATTCAGTTAATTTTGTCATGTATCGAATTTAAGTGAACCAAGTGGCAAATGGAATACAGCTATTGTACTTTACCAGACTGTTATTTTTGTTGTAACCTTGGATACGTACTTGATTGGTTTTGTAAAAACCTACTTTTCATACTAAAATTGGTCAGGAAAGTAGGCTTTCTTGCCGGTTTCCGAAAAAAGAATTTTAAATATTGTCAACAATGTTTATTATCTACTTAGATACTCATGAAGCTGGAACAAATGTAAACAATTATATAGCGTTTAATTGTTACATACATATTTCAAACTTATATTTAACAGTAACTAAATAAATAAATAATGTAATATCCAGATTGATTTAGAGGCAGAATTTAATATTCTAAACATTCATTTGAATATTTTCCTTGTAAGTACTTAAGCAGGGAATCAATTGGAACAAAAATCTTATACATAGTTTTCGTGAGACAGCCTGTATTTGAAAAGCCTGTTTAGTATTAAAATTTTAATTATGTTCTACGTTATTAATATAATACATTCTAGTCTAATAGTTGAAATTATAATCCATTGATTTAAAAGTTATTAAATATGATTAGTGAAGCATTGAATTTATTTTACCATATACAGGTGTTTTGCAAAAATCCGATGGTGGGTAAAAAGCGAGAGATACGAAGGAAATTGACGAACACAAAAATATAAAAAAAAGAAATAAACATTGAGGCGGTGATCTGCACGGATTGAGTTAAGCCAGACATAGAATGAACAAATACAAGCGATGTTGTGCACATGTAAACCCCTTCCTGCCGGGACCGGGGGCAAGCTGCGACAACGACAGCGGCAGCGCGCACTTACTCGATTTTCCTTTCAGTAACCCTACGAATGGACAAACGGCAATCGCCATCACAATCATCGCCAGGGAGGAAAGAGAAAAAAAACAAAACTTCATCAGTAAATATTCTAACTACTTGTGAAAATGAAAATATATTCTAGGCAAATATACCGATTTGTAGATACCGCCAATTTCTTTTAACTGTCATGATTTTGATTTTTAGAATACAATGAAATTGGTGACTGATTTTTGTCGAATGTTGTGGTGTAATATATTATATATTTTGGTATGGTTGGGTGAGTGAAGGAACTGCGACTTACTTTCTGCAAAAGAAAAGAAAAAGGATATTAGTATCATTTTATAATACAGAATACAATGAAAGATCAAGAACCGAATTCAATATTCGTCTTTATCTTTAACAGCCTAGTTCTCAAAAGAGTTTTAGCTAATCCTGAATTTTGCATTAGTCAAATTATTAAGCTAAACCATATTCTCAAAAACGTTTAAATAAACACTAATATAATCTTGTGCCTATTTAGTTCTCGGAAAGAAATTTGGTTTAACTTTTTAACAAAAAAAATATTACCTAATCAGAATTAGCTAAACCTGTTTTAAGAATCGGGCTGTATATTTTTATTACTCCAGAATCACTCTAAATTTAGAGTACTTTTTATAGTTAGAGAAGAAGACTGCGTTCAGTTCATGATTTTAAAATAAATAAATAATTTGAATATTAATAGAGATTCTGATTTAACACGTTCACTACATTAAATTTTTTTTTTTAATTTTCTGTTATGCCTTTAATCTTAAAGGTTATTTTATTTTCAAACGACCACTTAAGAAAGTAGCTAATGTCATAAATTACCGCGGAAAGTTAAAAATAACACACACTTATAACATAGCAATTCGAGGTGGTACCCCGATAAAAATGAATAAAAAAAATAAAACTAATTTGTATTGCTATAATAAATCTAAGTTTTGAGATATTTTACGAGCTATTAGTTCATATAAATCTTCATTTAAACATATTTACTCATATGGGGTAATGGCTCAGTGGTATTAAGTTGGCCTGTGAATCCTAAGAACCCTAGTTCGATCCCCACAGCCGACCAAATTAAAAAATTACCCCTGTGGTTCTTCCGCCACTAACATCTTTGGGGGCTGTGATTTAACGGCTGGTAACCGCACTTCACGTTCATAAATATATCAGTTACCGAGATCTGCTTCGGCAGAGTTCCACGCCCAGTAATGGATAAAAGGCGTGATGATATATTTATATTTATTTACTTTATATTTACTCATATTTCATGAAATAAAATCTTTATAATATGCATACATATTAGGGACATTTTGTCCTTCGCAAAATTAATTAAATAATAACCGTTTACGTAGCCATCTTAAATCACACATATTGATAATAATTACAAAGTTATAAAAATTAGCTACACTACAAGAAGAAAGATTCCTCCACGCAATGAACGTGTTAATTTTACTTTATTTTTAAAAATATATTAGGAAATAAAATAGTATAAAAATCAACTTACGTTTCAACGTGTTCTTCGACTTCCTCCTCCTCCTCTTCGCTGTAATTTGAAAAAGAAAAACAAATAAGACGAGGAACAAAAGATAAACATTTTAAAGCAAGCAGTCCTGTAACTTAGCCACAAAGCTTACAAAGAGGTAACATTGACATGCTGCATGTAACCTGTAAGTATTGAATCATTATGCACAAGCACCTGGCGATGTCAGTAGCAGCAGTTCATGAGCTGATGGTACTTACGAGTAAACTTCTTCATCATCGGACATGGTGGTGTGGGGTATTTAAACTGAAAAACAATACTTTATTAGCACTTTGAAAATAATTATTACACAGCAGAAGAAAAGTTTCTTCAAGTCAATTTTAAATAAAAAACTAATTTTCATATGATTCTACATTATTACTGCTTTTACTTGAAGTAATAGTTTTTCTGTCCGGTATTATAAACGACAAATAAATTTACTTTCAAAGTAAATACAGTTTATTCATTCAAATACCAGTAGAACTTTTGACAGTAATAAAATAAATAAATTTGATTCAAATTTGTTGATTAAATTAAATTTACTATAGGACTAATTTTATTCTGTTCTTTATAATGCTGGGCAAAAATATTTTAGAAACCTTTAACGGTGAACATCAAATAGTCAAGATATTCGGAAAAAGCTGCATATAAATTTAGATTTTTTTTTTCTAAAAATTACATATTTTCTTCGTTATTTATATTTGATATATTTTTTTAAATATAATATTATTGGAGAATTTATATAAAAACATCCTGTTTTTTATACTTCAGGAAAAAGTAAGAACATATGTGACACAGATAATAGACCAAAAAGATTTTTTTTAATTCGCAAAACTTACAAACATGCCCCCGGATCGCGCCATAGAGAATTCTATTTCGAACAATAGAATCGCTGTCATCTGTCAGGTAAAAATTAAGATTTTCGCTAATTTAGCATAAAATAATCGGTGCTTTTTTTAACAGATAGCTCACAAATGATGTAAATTATATTTCTACTGCAAAATTATTTATTTAGAATGACTAATTTGCCGATTTGAAAATTATCGCCTGAATTCTATTATAGAATTATATCTGGCGCGATCCCACTAATGGTTCTTGAAGTGTACATTTTTAGTGGCACTGGCCGACATTATCTAGATGTTGTATATTATAGTATTTTTAATTATAATTTAATTATTAATGTATTAGAAATAACTATCAAGCGAGTGGTACTAAAAAAAAAGTTTACTTAAGATAAAGTACTCTTAATTGCCATATAATAATTACTCTTATTTTTTTTTTCCGAAATATACAAACACCCAGTAGACTCTATGAATGCAGTTAGTTAGCTATCGAAACGTTAAAGTATTTATAAAATTATTTTGTAAATTTAAATTGGATTTCTCTCACAGTGATTAGTGGTAACACAAATACATCTCTGCTGCATTCATATTTGGAATAGAGTGTACCTATTTTATTAATTATTATAATATTGTTAATAGACACGCTTCTAATATTTCAGTTAGGTATTTGGCAATAATTTTGTAATAGCATTTTTTGAAAAGATAGAAAAAGTATAATTAGAATACTAGGCGTTAGTCCAAGAATTTTTATATTAGATAAATGTGTTTTATACTGTTAATCTATTTTTAAGCGCCGAGCAAAAAATACAATGGGTACCACACATTGGTAAATATTTACTAATTTGGGCATTCTTCCCAATGTTATGTAATTATCTGCGTTTTAGAAGCATCTAAAATTGTCGACTTTAATTTTAAACAACACAGCGCAACACCTGTTTGTGCCACATTATTTTTATCTGGTTCAACAATACTAATTGCGCTATATTAAATTTAATATTATCTTGTGATTATATTTGATATTTAACTTATTTTTAACATTTACGTGTGTATTAAAATTAAATAAATAAATATATCATCACATCTTCTACTCATTATTGGGAGTCGGCTGTGGGAATCGAACCCTAATTCTCAAATCTCTCGTCAAATTCACGGGCCTACTAGATACCACTGAACCCACCTACCTCATAACAAATATATCATCACACCTTTTACCCATTACTGGGTGTGGCATTCTGCCGTAGAAAATCTCGGTAAATGATATATTTTGAGCTTGAAGTGCGACTACCAGCTGTCAAATTACGACCCTCAAAAATGTTATAGGCGGAAGAGCCACAGGGGTAGTTTTAATGTGGTGTAAATTGTTTGTCAGCTGTGGGAATCGAACCACAGGTCGATTCGATACTACCCCATTAAAATTAATATATTTAATTAATATGGCATAGATAATTTCCCATAGGAAAATGGCTCAGTGGTATGAAGTCGGCCTATGGATCCTGAGAACCCCGGTTCGATTCCCACAGCCCACAAATAATTTTCACCAAATTAAAATTACCCCTGTGGCTCCCCCATCACTAACATCTTTGGGGGCCGTGACTTAACGGCTGGTAACCGCATTTCACGTGCATAAATATATCACTTACCGAGATCTGTTTCGGTAGTGTGCCACACCCAATAATGGGTAAAAGGCGTGATGATATTTTTATATTTATTTTTATAATTTCCTCAGTAGTTCCACCAATACTAACATCTTTGGAGGTCGTGATTTGACGGATGGTAACACTGCTATGGCAGATTGCCACACTCAGTATTAGGTAAAAGGCATGATATTTATTTATTTTATTTAAAGTACCAGAATCTGCTATAGCAGAGTGCCACACCCAGAGTTGGATAAAATGGCGTTACACATTTATTTTTTATTATAATCTTAAAATTTTGAAACAAAAATACTAAAAGATGTGCATATAAATTGAGGGACATTTTAATTTTGCCAAAAATTCATCAGATTAAGACAAAATCGGTTGTTTTATAAAAACATTATTTTGTAGGTTATTGAAACTTTACAAAAACATGTTGTAGACAGAAAAGTATAAGTAAGACAAATGATAAAAAATAATTTTATCCTAAATACAGCAGAGTATAAAATGAAAGAAGTAATAATACATGAAGCAATACTGTATTTGGTGCGGCATATCATATTCGGCGTTCGCCAGCTATTCTTAGCAGCGCTTCGGATGTTGGCTGCGCAAGTCAATGCGCGGTAGCTGTTTAAAATTAGATCTAAGCGCTTACAAAAACAGTCCGAAATATTTATCTGTTTCAAAATTGCGATTTATTTTTATAATACCTCTTTTACTAGGTCATTTTTTTCGCAAGCTTTTAATTCTATTATCAATACTTGTAGATGGTGAATAAACTTTTCTAAGTAGTGGTTTAATATTTTTACAGATTATTAGTTTTATATGGGGTAGATGGTTCAGTGGTATTAAGTCGGCCGGTGGATTTGAGAACATCGGTTCGATTCCCACAGCCACAAACAATTTTCACCACATTAAAACTACCCCTATTGAAGCCGTGATTTGAAGGCTAGTAGCCGCACATCACGCGCAAAATATATCACCGGGATCTGCTATGGCAGAGTGCTACACCCAGTAATGGGTAGAAGGCGTGATGATATATATTTATGTTAGCAAATCTTTAAAAATAAATTTAGTATAGCAGCAGGGAAGTGTTTCTCAAATACCATTTAAATAGTTTAAAGTTACTAATAAGTTGCATTTATGTTTGAAGAATGTATGTAACACAAAATCTTGATTAATCCATTTTTAGTTTTGCTGGTAAATTGAAAAACACTTTCCACATCACATCACTTTCATCAAGAGCACACTGTATGTAAGAGATTTGTACCTGAATCCACGAAGAACTGAAGTGTGAAGTTGTCAAGTGAGATGTTAGTGTAAAAGTGGAATGAGAATAAGTTGAAGTCACACTTACATGTTACGAGGTTAAGACAGAGCACGAGGTACTCCAGGAGGCACTCAATTCACCGAGTCAGCAGCGACTGGGCTCGTTGCTCTTGTTGCCGCGTGAAAAGCGGAGACGCAAGTACTGGTTCCTGCGCACGCACCCCCCGACCAATTTAGAAACCTGCGCTATTACACTAACCATTTCAACTCGGATTACTTTATTAATAAACTCTGAAAAATTATCACTTTCCACTCGGTGCTTATTGCTGTAGGTCTCCACGGATATTACAAGACATGTCTTGGATGAAATTATGTTTGTTTTGTTTATAGATATCCGGAAGTTTAGTTCTTGCTACCTACTTCACTTTTTTCTATAACTGTTATTTGAAATCTTAGTAAAAATTAACAGTTAAACAAATGCAATTATGTTTCAGATTTTGCTCAAAGAATCAAGGTATTATACATACTATTGTCTTTACTTTGTCGCATTCCATTTGCGATTTGGATCAGATCTAACTTACATTTACTGAACCAGATAAATAAATAAAAATAAATATATCATCACGCCTTATACCCATTACTGCGTGTGGCACTCTGTCGAAGCAGATCTCGGTAAGTGATATATTTTGCGCGTGAAATGCGGTTACCAGTCGTCAAATCACGACCTCCAAAGATGTTAGTGGTGGAGGAGCCACAGGGGTAGCTTTTGAAATTATGAAAATAGTTTGTCGCCTGGATTACTTCGCAGACATTATTTCCAGTACTAGAATTACTGATTCTAATTTATTTTGAAATAATTCACCCCAATAAGTGCATTAGTTTGCTTAAATCAGTTCATTTACTCATGTTATCTAATTTAGCTGAACTGATTTAAATGAACCAAGTGGCAAATGGAATAAAGCTAGTATTTGCTTGCGGATAAAATATTTATCGCATTTTTTTAAATGATTAATTGATAGATATTGATTTTATCATGTTTAAATTTTGGTAAAAACTTATTGAAGAATAAAAAACGCTGAAAATTTGTTTACAAGTCAATTGAAGCACGAGAAATCCAATGCCGTTGAGCGCATCTTCATATCTTGTTTAGTTTTTGAGATATAGCCTCGGAAATATGGAAAATATGATGAGTTAAATTTTCGGAAAATTGAAGTGTTCCGGAGGCTATATCTTAAAAACTAAACAAGATATGAAAATACGCTCAACGGCATTGAATTCCTCGTGTCCGAATTGGCTTATAAGCAAATTTTTAGCGATTTTCATTTTTTTAAATTTTTTGAAGGGGTACCCCTTAGATTTTTTCGATTTTACGCCATTTTTGGACTGTTTGCTCTAAAATTCTTCCTCGTACGAATATTGTAACGAAAATTTACATACATATGTATTTTGACCCGCTGAATTCAGTGGTAAAATACCCAAGTGCATATGTCGTCTAGTTTTTGAGATATTGTTCAAAAACTGATCGATGACAAAATTTTGGTGAAAACTTTTTGAAAAATAAAAAACGTTGAAAATTTGTTTACAAGTCAATTGAAGCATGAAAAATCCAATGCCGTTGAGCGCATCTTCATATCTTGTTTAGTTTTTGAGATATGGCCTCGGAAATATGGAAAATATGATGAGTAAAATTTTTGGAAAATTGATGTTTTCCAGAGGTTATATCTTAAAAACTAAAAAAGATGAAAATGCGCTCAACGTGTCCGAATTGACGTATTAGTAAACTTTTAGCGCAGTCAGAACTATTCGTTTGTTATTATTATTTGAATATCCTGTTAAAATATATTTATGTAAAACCAAAACAGAAATTTAACTCCGAGTGAATCGAGAAGTTCACATATATTTGATGTGACGTTAATCATTGCAATTTTGACATTCATCAAGGAAATGCAACAATTTACTTACGCCGTACGTCGTAGCTATTTTCTCATTTATATACCTGCGTATATTTAACTGATGACCAGAGATAAGCGGACAGGTGTTTAAAGTACTAACCACAGACGAATTCAGAGACGAGCAGTTAAAGAATTGATACAATGATGATAACTAAAACATGTTGCATTCGTTTCTGCTCCATTTATTGTCATTTTTTCTTGCCAACAAATTATTTAATTACTAAGGCGTTAGTAACGTGGGTGCAGAAACTCGATCCGTAACTGAAAACCGCACCGATATTTACCTTTTCAACAACTCGTAACTGAAAATCAAAACCCATATGTTTATCTGGAAATACGAAAACTGAAAACCGATACGAAAATTAAATTGATTCTGTAACCGAAAACTTAACCGAATCGATATTCTAAAACCGTGAATTTAAACCGGTAGAAATAACGTACTTATTAAATCGAAAATAGGAAGAAGTAAAATAAATAAATATATCATCACGCATTCTACCTATTACTGGGTGTGGCACTCTGCCGTAACAAATCTCGGTAAGTGATATATTTTGCGCGTGAAGTGCGGTTACCAGCCGTCAAATTACGGCCTCCAAGAATATTAGTTGAGGGCGAGCAATAGAGGTAGTTCTAATGTGGTGAAAATTGTTTGTCGGCTGGGCGAATCGAACAAATCCACAGACCAAGAATAATATAATATAATATAATCACTACCAAAGTGACATAAATTTTACTAGTTTTTATATTCTTATAAAGTTGTTTATTTTGAACTGAAACCGTGAAAAAACTGTAACCGCAAAAGACCGAAATTTATAATTTTAAATAACCAAAATCATAACCGAAACCCAAATTTTTTCAGTTCGAATCCCTGCGAGGGTGGCATAGATCAACCTCCAGCATTAGATAAAATAAAATTAGTGATATTTGGGTAAGCTTACCTTCAGAAAAAATTATAATAATTAAATTAAAATAAATGAAAAGGCTTAAGGAATCCAATTTAAATTTTTTTAATATTTATTTGGACGTTTCGAGCTCAAAATTAGCTCATCAGCATTCTTAATAAACGTAACGTATTATTTATGTATATATAAAATATATATTATACATATATTTTTGGTGGGGTGGCTAGCTCAGTGGTATGAAGTCGGCCTGTGGATCCTGAGAATTTGTACCCTAGATTCGATTCCCACAGGCGACAAACAATTTTCATAATTTCAAAAACTATCCCTGTGGCTTCTCCACCACTAACATCTTTGGGGGCCGCGATTTGACGACTGGTAACCGCACTTCACGCGCAATATGTATCACTTACCGAGATCTGTTTCGGCAGAGTGCCACACCCAGTAATGGGTAGAAGGCGTGATGACATATTTATTTATTTATTTATTTAATAAAGTTTATTAAGAATGTTGATGAGCTAATTTTTAGCTCGAAAAGTCCAAATAAATATTTTTAATAATTAAAATTGGATTCGCATTTTCATTTATTTTATTTTAACAATTGTTTTGGATCCACCTTAAATATTTATAAATAATGAAAATAGTCAATAACACAAATAACTTGCAAGCTTTATCTTTTATTATTATGTTTATTACTTATATCCATTTCAGCGGTACAATAATAGTTATTACATAATTTTCTGTTAATTCAGTGGAAAGTAGTAAAATACTGCAATGTTCTGAAAAATTTGGTGGCCTCTGCTACATCCACACATAAGAATAGCATAGTGTAGGTACAGTAGGTTACATTATTGAAATCGTAACACACCCACACGTAGTTAATTTTGTACATTCTTGTGCTGCAAAGTTTCAAATGTGTTCTGCTGTAGGCAGATCCATAAACTTTTACAGTGCATTGTACTTACGCCAAAAAATATTATAAAATTTTATTTTAATACTTCAACTTTATTACAAGTATTTTAGTATTAGAAATTACAGAAAATTACCTAATACTTAATTACCTAAAATGTATTTATTATTAAAAAATGTTTAAACGCTCTAATAACATAATTATTTCAATAAATAATAATTGCTTTTCTGTTGAGAAAGCCAAATTTCGTAAAAATAAAATAAATAAAATAAAATAATAAAACCATTTTTGTTTAATTGTTACCCATTACTGGGTGTGGAACTTTGTCGAAACAGATCTTGGTAACTGATATATTTATGCACGTAAAGTACTGTTACCAGCCGTCAAATCACGGCCCCCGAAGATGTTAGTGGAGGGGTAATTTTAATGTGGTGAAAATTGTTTGTCGGCTGTGGGAATCAAACCAGGGTTTTCAGGATTAACTTGTTTAAAGTTCTGTAAAATCATTTTAATTATTTAAATATGAGCTTTTTCAATAATTATTTTATTTAATCAAATGAGGTGGCTAGCTCAGTGGTATGAAGTCGGCCTGTGGATCCTGAGAATCCTGGTTCAATTCCCACAGGCGAAACAATTTTCATAATTTCAAAAGCTACCCTGTGGCTCCTCCACCACTAACATCTTTGGGGGCCGTGATTTGACGACTGGTAACCGCACTTCACGCGCAAAATATATCACTTACCGAGATCTGCTTCGGCAGAGTGCCACACCCAGCAATGGGTAGAAGGCGTGATGATATATTTATTTGTTTTTTTTAATAGTTATTTTTACATCTAATAATGGATTTAACGTTTGATACACGACTGCGAAACCGTAGTGTTTCAATCAAATGAGTGAAAAATCATGCTTTCATTACAAGTACGTAATTTTTTTGCACATTGATATTAGAGGGATTTTGCGAAGATTACAATCAAAAATTATTTTGACAGATGTCAAAATTTCTATATCATATTGTTAAGTTTTCAATGATCCCAGGAGATTAATAAATAAAAATAGCGAACAAAAGAAAAATTAAAATAATGAGAATGTAATATTTACGTTTTTCACTATTTTTCCTTGTTTTTTCACGATTTTTAAAATCTTGAAAATGTATTACTTTCTACACAATTTTTCGTTCAAAAGACGACTTTCATGCAAAAAAGTAATTCAAAATAAATATATATTTATATATACACATAATTTTTTTTGCAATATCAATCTGTCAAAATTAATCCATTTGGGATTTACGTGTTTAACAAATAATTTGTGATTCATATCAAATTAAGATAATCTAATTATTAATAATCATAAATATTTCTATTTTTTTTTTTTGCAAAGACTAGATAACATTAATTTATTATTTTCTTTTGAACAAAAGTAGTATTCTCACTGAAATAATAAATTTTTTAAATGCGAATATATCGCTAATTAGAAATAAACTTTTAATAAGTAGTAATTCGCTATTTTCTTAAACTACATTTAAAAAATAAATATGATTTATAATGCTGTCCGTTACTCAATTAGACTGCGCTAAATATTTGCTTATATATTTTTAAATATACCTACGTATATTTAGGTAATCTTAACTGTATCTAAAAAATAAATATAAATATATCATTACTCCTTTTACCCATTACCGGGTGTAGCACTCTGCCGTAGCAGATCTCGGTAAGTGATATATTTTTTACGTGGTAACATGCGGTTACTAGCTGTCAAGAAACGATCTTTAAAAATGTTAGTGAAAAGGGAGACATATATTTAAATGTGTACTTAATATATTTTATAATTCAAATATAATTTAAAATAGAACAAAGTAATTGATTTAAATATTTTTCTGATTAATATAAATATTGTAGTAATGTGGTAGAATAAAAAATCATAAATTTTTCTCTCTTGTTCATGTCTGCATGATAATGAAAACCTCGTGAAAATGTTGAACTAATTACTTAAAACGGGAAATCTGTGAGATATGAACGTATTTTGTGGAAATATTTTGGGAGAAGAAGCATCCAGGATTTTTGGCGGACAGAGGGGGGGGCGGACGATCCTTATTTGGCCGGGGCTGGCATAAACTACGAGCTTGCGCGATGCCCGTCGAAAATAGTTCACGCCGACTATATAAAGGTTCCAAACATATTCTCACGCTAACTCCGTTAACACACACTGATCTTTACTATGAATGATATTAATACTACTTTGAACCTACTCGTTCACTGATTTACCTCAAATTATTACTAGCTAGGTTATCCTGAATTTTATTGAGTTCATATTACATTCTGTTATACCATATTTCTTTAAGAATACTTGTTTTTTAATACTGATATTTTCTGTTGTCATATAAATCATGATACAATATCATATCGCAGATTATAGTTTTTAAATTTGATAATTTACAGACTACTGCTATTAGAAAAGGTACATGAACGATATGACAAGAAAATTATCGTCAAATCACTTTTTATATTTAGGATTATTAGCTGCATTTTGATTGGTTGTTTATTCAATTTTTTTTGTGCGCAGTTTCGGAATGATTTCTTTTGTTTTCACATACCTTCCTAGAATCGTGCTTGGGCTATCTTTCCTAATTCCAGATAAGTCAAATGAACGAATTAAATATAATTTATTTTTATTAGTGCATCTGTACTTGACCCAAAACATACTGAATTAAAATCCTTTTAAGTATTTTTGAAATTTAAGCGAATTCTGTATTAATCACAAACTTTTATGTCTATACTCTGCTGTTATATAGTAACTCTACTCAAATGTCTTTAATATCAGTATAGTAGAGACACCTAGTGCGAATTGTACTTATTAAATTTGACGTTTAAGCTGTCAATCTCATGTAGAGATGGCAAAAAATAATAATTAATCGATTAATTGATCATTTGATTAATCAAAATGTTATAATCGATTTTCGATTAAATTGGTAGAAAATAATCGATTAATCGATTAATTAATATTATTAGAAAAATAAAAAATAAATATATCATCACGCTTTCTACCCATTACTGGGTGTGGCACTCTGCCGAAGCAAATCTCGGTAAGTGATAAATTTTACGCGTGAAGTGTGATTACCTGTCGTCAAATCACGGCCTCCAAAGATGTTAGTGGTGGAGGAGCCACAGGGGTAGCTTTTGAAATTATGAAAATTGATTGTCGCCTGTGGGAATCAAACCAGGGTTCTCAGGATCCACAGGCCAACTTCATACCACTATTATTTTTACATCAAACTAGATCTAATAATCCATTAGGATTAAATAATAATATTGACAAAATTCCATTGCATCCCTTTTTTCTTATAAGGATATTATAGGATCGATTAATTATTAATTAATTGAAACAAAAAATATCAAATGATTAATCGATTAATTGAAACGAAATAGTTGATTATTTCAATCATTCGATTAATCGTTGCCATCTCTAATCTCATGCACCAAAAGTCTCGATTGATAATTGATAAGATGAGGACGTATCGGTGTCACAAATTAATTATAATTTATTAAAATTGTGGGCTGATGTCTACAGGACTACAACTATTAGAAATAATCTCGATATCACGACATGAAGGCTGATGAACAACTTATTTAAATTAAATCTTTTAATACTGATATCTTTCTGCGTGCAAGATAGAAATGCAAATTCAGATATACTTATCAGGTTATATTTTTTTATAATAAGGTATATATTATCCCATTTCTTAAATTACTGATACAAACACGTGTCTTATCAGATTATATTATTTAACAAAAAACATCTTAATCTATAAGTCATAAACCTTTGTCTTAACATCCGCACACTCAAACTTACAAAACCGTGATTATTCATGGATCTCCCCTTTCTAATCTGATAACTATTAGTATTTAAGCAATGATAATTTTGTAAGAAATATTTAAAAATGTCTCATATTCCGCGAGTGGTAATTATCGGCTCCGGCGCTGCAGGTTATTCTGCAGCGTGCAAACTTCTAGAAAATGGTTACTCAAATATTACCATACTGGAAGCAGAAAACCGATCTGGAGGAAGAATCAACAGCGTTCCATTTAGTAATGGAATGATTGATTTGGGGGCTCAATGGTGCCATGGAGAAAAAGATAATATAGTATACAACATGGTTAAGGATTTAAATTTGGTAGATCATTCGGGATGTACCTCTCAAGACTTTAAATTTATTGACTCAAAAGGCAATTATGCTGATATAAATAAAGCAGGTCCATTCTTAAGTGCACTATTTGAGCTATCTGATGATACAGAACAGTTGAAAGCATTTAATGGATCACTTGGGGAATATATAACAACAAAGTAAGTTTTAAACAATTTATTATTACTATTATACAAAACTTATATTTTTACGAGTATTTAATATTATAGCATAATTACTCTTTATTTAAATCGGGTGTAACCAGGAAAATCGTTCAAAAATTTGTTTTTGCGTTGAATAACAGGATATTCACTAACGAAGAATTTACTTATTCGAGTTCTCGTTTCATCGTTGAGTGTACATGCGCAGCCGTACAGATAAAATATTTTAGCGCGAATAATGCGTTATTTTTTTAGATATGAAGAAAAGTTAAATTCCGCTTCTCCAGAAATGGATCGTGTATTGGCCAAACAGTTTTTGGACTGGTATCATGAGCTTCAGAATAATTTAAATGCGTCTTCAAACTGGTTCGAAGTGTCAGCAAAAGGAATTACAAATCATCGTGAATGTGAAGGAGATCAATCTTTAAATTGGAAAGACAAAGGATATAAAACGATATTCTCTGTTTTGAAGGTAATATATTAACCGATTAAATAAATTCTTTATGTAATATAAAAGTTATCTTAATCTTCAGAAAGAAATACCAGATCCATCAAAAAAACTACCGATTGATGAAAAAATTTTACTTAATAAGGAAGTGACGAAAATTATTTGGGACCATCCTAATAAACAACAAAATAAAAAACTTGTAGTAGAATGTGCAGATGGATCGCATTATAAAGCTGATCATGTGATTGTAACCGTATCTCTTGGAGTTTTGAAACATTTACACAATACTTTATTTGTACCAGAACTTCCTCTTTACAAGAAAAATGCTATTCAAGGATTATCATTTGGCTGTGTGAATAAAGTTCTTTTGAAATTTCCCACACGATGGTGGGCACCAGAGGACAACTGCGGATTTGATTTCTTGTGGATTGATGAGGATAGAGATAAACTTATAACCGAGTTTCCAGAAGGCCCAAGTAAAGTAAAAAATAGTTATTTATGAAACTAGAGAGAAAAGCGATTTTTTTTCCATTCGAGTTTGAAGTTTGCCTCACGAGGGTGAGAAAGCCGCTTTCCTATCTTGTTAGACACTTTTTTTTACGACATGCATCTGAAAATATTTATTGGAACTTTAAATACATCAAAGAAAAAAAACTACTAGTTTTAATAAAGGTAATAATTTATTTATTTGATTCAAAATGGTTTCTATGCATGTACGTAGATTGTTTGTGTTGCTATATTGTTTATTTACGAGCATAAAAGAAATTAATTTGTTGTCAAATAAAAATGGAAGATAACAATAACTATTCCAAAAAAATATCGGATGAATGTAAATCTGCACAGGGAAAATTAGTACCACAGAAGTCAAAATAGTTTTATGAAAAACAATACGAATTTATTGTGTTGTCTGACATTTATCAATAAATCGCAATTTTTATTTGTTTGAATAGCTGTTTCTTGGCAACTTTATACGCTCTAGGGCTATAATTGCCAAATTACACCCGCTTTGGAGGGCCAATAAACAAGTTTATGATGCCAAAATAAAATAATGAATTTATTTATAAAAATAAGTATTTTTAATAGCATTCATGTAACACTGCTATTTTTCCTTTCTGGAGAAGGAAAGCTAATTTTTTTCACTATTTCGCTAGAAGAAAGTTGAGTTTCCAGTGCGTGCACGTCGTGAAAAATATAATAAATGTTAACTTTTGAGTTGTCTACAATTTATTTTCATTTAGGATGGAAAATCTTGGCTGACTGCATTTTTCGGTTTTCATCCAATTACTAGTAACTCGAATATTTTCTTGGGTTTTGTTAATGATGAATTTTGTGCACAAATTGAGACCCTTTCTGATGATCTTGTAATAAGAGGATGCATGTTTTTGTTGAGAAAATTTTCCGGAAAACACCATGAAATTCCAATGCCTGACAGCATTATACGGTTTGTAAAATACTCAGAAAATGTTAATATTTTATTAAATTTATTAAAATTTTGTGTACAGGTCATCGTGGGCTACAAATAATCACGTTCGTGGTTCGTACACATTTTATAGTATGGAAACTGACCGTTTGAATACCAGCACTTCCGAACTAGCAAAGCCGTTAGGAGACAACGCGCTGTTATTCGCTGGAGAAGCCACCCATTCGCATTATTATTCAACAGTTCACGGAGCGATTGAAACTGGTTTTCGTGAAGCCGAGAGAATTATTTCTCATTACAAGTGAGTTGAAGGTTCACTTGATAATACATTGTATAGTTATTGTTTGTCCAATTATTACTCTTTTAATCACAGATGTTTAGAGTTCCTGGTCCACTTTAATAGTAATAACAATAATATATTAATCTGTTATTTTTTTACAGGTCTCAAACAAATGTCAAAACACAACTATGAGTCGCTTTACAGCGGAAGAATATTTGTATTTTAAATAATATGATATTATTGTTATATTTTCATATTTTATATAATATTACTGCAAACTAAAAATAATAATAAATAATAAATGGTTGCATTATTTAAATTTAAATACTATGATAGGAAATTTTAGGAATGTTTAATATATGTTCCACAAAACTGACAATGTTGTAGCCTAAAGCAACAAATAGATACGATATTTTAATAACATAATCTGACATATTATTCCCAATTATTTATGTTTGTATTTAAAGACCTGGCATGATAAAGGATATAAGTACCAAAATGAATATTTTGTAGGAAATATAAAAAACTTAATTGTTTAAATATAAGTTTGAATAAATAGCAACATAATAAAATGTATATTCAAATTAAAAATATATATATATTATTGTTTATCATAATCATTTATTTTATTATGAAGAGTATTTTTTTTTAAATTAAAGTGTTTATAGTTCGTAATATCTTTCCTTTTAAAAATATTTCCCCTCTGTTCTAAATCATTCTAAGTGCCTCGCCCTTAAGTCAAAGTTTCATTTCGGCTTTGAATACGCTCCACAATAATAAATTTTTGGGTTGTTTCACTCATTTTGGCATCAGAATTATGTTTGTACAAGTTAAATTTCGATACACACTTAAAACATTCATCAAATAATCAATCTTCGTCAAACATTATAATCCTGACACACCACCCTCGCTTCAACCACATTCACAATTACAGAATCAAAACGATACGAAAGGAATGTTGAAAGCTGTGGAACTACATAAACTTTATATTTAGTAATTTGTAACTTTAAACGGAAGGATTACTTATATCTTTTACCATGTCATTATCTTAGAATAGCTATTTGTGTACCTAGAGAGATTGTTGATCGAGGTGTAGCCGAGAGCAACAACCATACAAGAGTGGCAAGGACTTTGTTTTAAAATTCTTTTGAAAATGTTGACAGTTTTCATGTATCCATGGATACACTCTTACTTTACCGCTCGGCGAATGGTAAACGTCAACTTTCTGCATTCAACTGACAGTTGGAAATGTTTACTTTCTAAATATATATCGGATTTGAAAAGTAAAATTTATTATTAAATTGTTTGTTTCAATGAAACGAAACGTTCCTAAAATATTTTATTATATTACTGCTTCACCCCGACGACTTATTCACCATTTATTTAAGTATTTTTGAAATTTAAGCGATCTCTGTATTAATCACAAACTTTTATGTCTATACTCTGCTGTTATATAGTAACTCTACTCAAATGTCTTTAATATCAGTATAGTAGAGACACCTAGTGCGAATTGTACTTATTAAATTTGACGTTTAAGCTGTCAATCTCATGCACCAAAAGTCTCGATTGATAATTGATAAGATGAGGACGTATCGGTGTCAAAAATTAATTATAATTTATTAAAATTGTGGGCTGATGTCTACAGGACTACAACTATTAGAAATAATCTCGATATCACGACATGAAGGCTGATGAACAACTTATTTAAATTAAATCTTTTAATACTGATATCTTGCTACGTGCAAGATAGAAATGCAAATTCAGAGATACTTATCAGATTATATTTTTTGACAATAAGGTATATATTATTTCATTATTTAAATTACTGATACAAACACGTGTCTTACCAGATTATATTATTTAACAATAAACATCTTAATCTATATATGTCATAAACCTTTGTCTTAGTAAACAGATAAATTTAACCACATACGACATATTTAAAACAAATAACATCCGCGCACTCAAACCTACAAAAACGTAATTATTTATGGACCGCCCCGTTCTTACTGATATCTATTAGTATTTAAGCACGGATAATTTTGTAGGAAATATATAAAAATGCCTCATACTCCACAAGTGGTAATTATCGGCTCCGGCGCTGCGGGATATTCTGCAGCGTGCAAACTTCTAGAAAATGGTTACTCAAATATTACCATACTGGAAGCACAAAACCGTTATGGTGGAAGAATCAACAGCGTTCCATTTGGTAATGGAATGATTGATTTGGGAGCTCAATGGTGCCATGGAGAAAAAGATAATATAGTATACAACATGGTTAAGGATTTAAATTTGGTAGATCATTCGGAATGTTCCTATGAAGACTTTAAATTTATTGACTCAAAAGGCAACTATGCTGATGTAAATAAAGCAGGTACATTGTTAACTGCACTAACTGCGCTATCTCATGATACGGAACAGTTGAAAGCGTTTAATGGATCATTTGGGGAATATATGACAACAAAGTAAGTTTTAAACTATTTAATATTTTATTATTATATAATATTAAATATATCATCACGCCTTCTACTCATTACTGGGTGTGGCATTCTGCCGAAGCAGATCTCGGTAAGTGATATATATTGCGCGTGAAGTGCGGTTACCAGTCGTCAAATCACGGCCCCCAAAGATATTAGGGGTGGAGGAGCCACAGGGGTAGCTTTTGAAATTATGAAAATTGTTTGTCGCCTGTGGGAATCGAACCAGGGTTCTCAGGATCCACAGGCTGGCTTCATACCACTGAGCTAGCCACCCCAGAGTGATCAAAAGGAATTGTTACAGTTGGCAATAAAGAAAACTACTTGAAGTTGGTAAGCCTGATACATAAATTCATTCCTGTTATTGACAGTGACATTTAAATTTGAGTACATTATTACATTTATTTCTAAAGTATTTCTATTACTTAAAAAGTGAAAGTTCTATTAGCTGTCAGACTCCTCACATAACCTATTTGTAATTATTAGAAATGTCAAATAGCATTTCCGCCTTTATCTGACGTTGTGCCAACTGTGGAATAAAAAGATCTCTGGAATTGTATTGCCAACTATAACAATTCCTTTTGATCACCCCTATTATTATTATACAAAACTTATATTTTATTTGATAAAATTTTATGCGCCAAACCATCGATTTCACTCAACTGTACCCATGTCCGAAAAATTGGATTTTTAAAAAAGAAATGTTTGCGTACTTTTGAGAAATATTCATCGGGAATAATACACCTTATTTTTTTTGTTTCTGCAGCCCTCGTCTACATAATCACCTGTCATTAAATCATAAATATATTTCATATAACAACTGTCCACATTATCGATCGCAGTATTATATGTTTCCTTTTGTGATACGCATTTTAAATATTCAGTTGATACTATTGGTATAATATAATCAGCTCGTGCGAAAAATTTAACAACAATCTTCTCTCTGTCGGCATACACTTTATCAGTATGGTCTTCCAACAAGATAACCCCGATTCTTTGACCTTTGCGTTCTTTTCTGAATTCATTAGCAATTTTTTGAGCTATTATTGAATCCTGCGAACTATATGTTAACATTACAATTTTATAGCAGTTATTTTTATTATTTTTGGTCACTGGTGCTAATTTACATTTGATTTCATCAATTTTGTCTAGTTTTTCATTATAGTCCATTTTTTCTAAATTTTGAAATATGAGGTATTCGCATCGGTTTTAGTATTTTTGTTTGATTAGACATATCATATTTGTTACACATTGCATTATAAAATTCGTCAACATAGCTTTGAGTTTGAAATACAACATCATATCTTTCTATATCATAAAGTCCTCGATATACTTTGCCAACTGTTGCGTCGTCCATTTGTGTGTAAGGAACAAACATTGTAAAAACTGGATCTTGATTCATTATATTACAATTTTCTAAACATTTTGGTAGTAGAGGGTCTAATCCTAGCTTTATACCTAGTTCTTTCCATCCAGAATATGTTAAAGAATTTTTTGTTGCGCATAAGCATAAAGATATTTTTTGTAGCAATCGTTTTCCGATTCCAGCAAATAAAAATGCAATATGTATATTGTTTGTTTTTTGCAATATTTCCTCCAAAATTTCTTTTATATCTGGTGGATCCGGAATTTCATTTCTTAATTTCTCATTTGCGGGATTCATGATCCTGAAAATTATTGATTAATTAGTACACGATTATTTAATATTATAGCATAATTACTTTTTATTTAAATCGGGTGTAACCAGGAAAATCGTTCAAAAATTAGTTTCTGCGTCAGCTGTTCAAGGTTGAATAACAGGATATTCACGAAGAATTTACTTATTCGAGTTCGCGTTTCATCGTTGAGTGTATATGCGCAGCCGTAAAGATAAAATATTTTAGCGCGAATAATGCGTAATTTTTTTTTAGATATGAAGAAAAGTTAAATTCCACTTATCCAGAAATGGATCGTGTATTTGCCAAACAGTTATTGGACTGGTATCATAAGTTGCAGAATAATTTAAATGCGTTTTCGAACTGGTTCGAAGTGTCAGCAAAAGGATTTACAAATTATCTTGATTGTGAAGGAGATCAAACTTTAAATTGGAAAGACAAAGGATATAAAACGATATTCTCTGTTTTGAAGGTAATATATTAACCGATTAAATCAATTCTTTATGTAATATAAAAGTTATCTTAATCTTCAGAAAGAAATACCAGATCCATCAAAAAAACTACCGATTGATGAAAACATTTTACTTAATAAAGAAGTGACGAAAATTATTTGGGACCATCCTAATAAACAAGAAAATAAAAAACTTGTAGTAGAATGTGCTGATGGATCGCAGTATAAAGCTGATCATGTTATTGTAACCGTATCTCTTGGAGTTTTGAAACATTTACACAATACTTTATTTGTACCAGAACTTCCTCTTTACAAGAAAAATGCTATTCAAGGATTATCATTTGGCTGTGTGAATAAAGTTATTTTGAAATTTCCCACACGATGGTGGGCACCAGAGGACAACTGCGGATTTGATTTCTTGTGGATTGATGAGGATAGAGATAAACTTATAACCGAGTTTCCAGAAGGCCCAAGTAAAGTAAGAAATAGTTATTTATCAAACTAAAGAGAAAAGCGATTTTTTTTCCATTCGAGTTCAAAGTTTGCCTCACGAGAGTGGGAAAGGCGCTTTCCTATCTTGTTAGACACTTTTTTTTCACGACATGCATCTGAAAATATTTATTCGAACTTTAAATACATCCAAGAAAAAAGAAACTACTAGTTTTAATAAAGGTAATAATTTATTTATTTGATTCAAAATTGTAAGATAATTTATAGATATTACTATTGAATGAAAATTTTCAATAATAGTTACTTATGTATTAAGGGCATAATCAAAAGATTATAGAACTGAGGGAATGTTTAAATTTCCAACAACATTTTGTTTCATTTTGGTCCTCGAAATTAAAAGTCAGTAGAATCATTTTGCTGGCATTGTTAATTTTAGGTATGATGTAGTTGATTGTTGGTGTTGCTATATTGTTTATTTACGAGCATAAAAGAAATTAATTTATTGTCAAATAAAAATGGAAGATATCAATAACTATTCCAAAGAAATATTGGATGAACACTGGGAAAATTAGTACCACAGAAGTCAAAATAGCTTTATAATAAACAATACGAATGTATTGTGTTGTCTGACATTTATCCATAAATCGCGATTTTTATTTGTTTGAATAGCTGTTGCTTGGCAAGAGCGTATAGCTCTAGGGCTATAATTGCCAAATTACACCCGCTTTTGAGGGCCAATAAACAAGTTTATGATGCCAAAATAAAATAATTATTTATAATAATAAGTATTTTTAATAGCATCCATGTAACACTGCTATTTTTCCTTTCTGGAGAAGGAAAGCTATTTTTTTTCACTATTTAGCGAGAAGAAAGTTGAGGTTCCAGTGCGTGCACGTCGTGAAAAATATAATAAATGTTAACTTTTGAGTTGTCTACAATTTATTTTCATTTAGGATGGAAAATCTTGGCTGACTGCATTTTTCGGTTTTCATACAATTAATTGTAACCCGAATGTTTTATTTGGTTTTGTTGATGGTGAATTTTGTGCACAAATTGAGACCCTTTCTGATGATCTTGTAATAAGAGGATGCATGTTTTTGTTGAGAAAATTTTCCGGAAAACACCATGAAATTCCAATGCCTGACAGCATTATACGGTTTGTAAAATACTCAGAAAATGTTAATATTTTATTAAATTTATTAAAATTTTGTGTACAGGTCATCGTGGGCTACAAATAATCACGTTCGTGGTTCGTACTCATTTCATAGTATGGAAACTGACCGTTTGAATACTTCCGAACTAGCAAAGCCGTTGGGAGATAACGCGCTGTTATTCGCTGGAGAAGCCACCCATTCACATTACTATTCAACAGTTCATGGAGCGATTGAAACTGGTTTTCGTGAAGCAGAGAGAATTATTTCTCATTACAAGTAAGTTGAAGGTTCACTTGATAGTACATTGTATAGTTATTGTTTGTCCAATTATTACTCTTTTAATCACAGATGTTTAGAGCTCCTGGTCCACTTTAATAGTAATAACAATAATAATATTAATCTATTTATTTTTTACAGGTCTCAAACAAATGTCAAAGCACAACTATGAGACGCTTTACAGCAGGAGAATATTTTTATTTTAAATAATATGGTGTTATATTTTCATATTTTATATAATATATTACTGCGAACTAAAAATAATAATAAATAATAAATGGTTGCATTATTTAAATTTAAATACTAACTATGATAGGAAATTTTAAGAATGTTTAATATATGTTCCACAAAACTGACAATGTTGTAGCCTAGAGCAACAAATTTCAATATAGATATATTTTAATAATATAATCTGACATATTATTCACAATTATTTATGTTTGTATTTAATGACCTGGCATGATAAAAGGATATAAGTACCAAAATGAATATTTTGTAGGAAATATAAAAAACTTAATTGTTTAAATATAAGTTTGAATAAATAGCAACATAATAAAATGTATATTCAAATTAAAAATATATATATGGGATGGCTAGCTCAGTGGTATGAAGTCGGCCTGTGGATCCTGAGGTCCCTGGTTCGATTCCCACAGGTGACAAATTTTCATAATTTGAAAAAGCTATCCCTGTGGCTCCTCCACCACTAACATGTTTGGGGGCCGTGATTTGACGACTGGTAACCGCACTTCACGCGCAAAATATATCACTTACCGAGATCTGCTTTAGCAGAGTGCCACACCCAGTAATGGGTAGAAGGCGTGATGATATATTTATTTATTTTATATTATTGTTTATCATAATCATTTATTTTATTATGAAGAGTAATTTTTTTAAAATTAAAGTTATAGTTCGTAATATCTTTCCTTTTAAAAATATTTCCCCTCTGTTCTAAATCATTCTAAGTGCCTCGCCCTTAAGTCAAAGTTACATTTCGGCTCTGAATACGCTCCACAATAATAAATTTTTGGGTTGTTTCACTCATTTTGGCATCAGAATTATGTTTGTACAAGTTAGATTACGATACACACTTAAAAGATTCATCAAATAATCAATATCAATCTTCGTCAAACATTACAATCCTGACACACCACCCTCGCTTCAACCACATTCACAATTACAGAATCAAAACGATACGAAAGGAATGTTGAAAGCATATTTAGTAATTTGTAACTTGAAACGGAAGGATTGCTTATATCTTTTACCATGTCATTATCTTAGAATAGCTATTTGTGTATCTAGAGAGATTGTTGATCGAGGCGTAGCCGAGAGGAACAACCATACAAGAGTGGCAAGGACTTTGTTTTAAAATTCTTTTGAAAATGTTGACAGTTTTCATGTATCCATGGATACACTCTTAAGCCCCTGGCACATATAGCGTCAAAACTCCGAGTCTGCTACAAACTGCTGAAAAACTGAGAGTCACGCCCAAAACGGGTGACACATATACAGTCGGTGTTTCTGACAGTCAGAAATAAATATTTGTTAATTTTAACGTGTTATTTGTTAATTTGTATTATTTAAAATATTTATCGATTATTAAGAAATATAAAAACTATAAACTACGAAATATAAAACAAAAAATTAAATTAAAAAAAAATTACATGAACTATAAATGAAATATAAAAACTTAAATGTATTATTTAAAATGTTTGTCGATTATTAAGAAATATAAAAACTATAAACTAGGATATATAAAACAAAAAAATAAATAAAAAAAAATGACTTGAATTATAAATGAAATATGAAAACTTAAAAGTTTCGAATTATGTATAAAGTAAATGAATTTAACTATAAAAATGTACAAAAATCAAACAAGAACATAAACAATAATAATTCATACGTCAAACAACAAAGGAAGATAGCGAAAAAACCAGCATCATAATGAAGTTGGTTTTCGGCAGTCGTGACTGCTGAAAATAGAGGCGTTTCTATTTTTGGCAGTCAAATGGTAGACTCGGAGTCTTGACGCTATATGTGCCAGGGGCTTTACTTTACCGCTCGGCGAATGGCAAACGTCAACTTTCTGCATTCAACTGACAGTTGGAAATGTTTACTTTCTAAATATATATCGCATTTCATGTGAAAAGTAAAATTTATTATTAAATTGTTTGTTTCAATGAAACGAAACATTCCTAAAATATTTTATTATATTACTGCTTCATCCCGACGACTTATTTACCATTTATTTAAGTATTTTTTAAATTTAAGCGATCTCTGTATTAATCACAAACTTTTATGTCTATACTCTGCTGTTATATAGTAACTCTACTCAAATGTCTTTAATATCAGTATAGTAGAGACACCTAGTGCGAATTGTACTTATTAAATTTGACGTTTAAGCTGTCAATCTCATGCACCAAAAGTCTCGATTGATAATTGATAAGATGAGGACGTATCGGTGTCAAAAATTAATTATGATTTATTAAAATTGTGGGCTGATGTCTACAGGACTACAACTATTAGAAATAATCTCGATATCACGACATGAAGGCTGATGAACAACTTATTTAAATTAAATCTTTTAATACTGATATCTTGCTACGTGCAAGATAGAAATGCAAATTCAGAGATACTTATCAGATTATATTTTTTGACAATAAGGTATATATTATCTCATTATTTAAATTACTGATACAAACACGTGTCTTACCAGATTATATTATTTAACAATAAACATCTTAATCTATATATGTCATAAACCTTTGTCTTAGTAAACAGATAGATTTAACCACATACGACATATTTGAAAAAAATAACAAATAACATCCGCGCACTCAAACCTACAAAAACGTAATTATTCATGGACCTCCCCTTTCTTACTGATAACTATTAGTATTTAAGCACGGATAATTTTGTAGGAAATATTTAAAAATGCCTCATACTCCACGAGTGGTAATTATCGGCTCCGGCGCTGCGGGATATTCTGCAGCGTGCAAACTTCTAGAAAATGGTTACTCAAATATTACCATACTGGAAGCACAAAACCGTTATGGTGGAAGAATCAACAGCGTTCCATTTGGTAATGGAATGATTGATTTGGGAGCTCAATGGTGCCATGGAGAAAAAGATAATATAGTATACAACATGGTTAAGGATTTAAATTTGGTAGATCATTCGGAATGTTCCTATGAAGACTTTAAATTTATTGACTCAAAAGGCAACTATGCTGATGCAAATAAAGCAGGTACATTGTTAACTGCACTAACTGCGCTATCTGATGATACGGAACAGTTGAAAGCGTTTAATGGATCATTTGGGGAATATATGACAACAAAGTAAGTTTTAAACTATTTAATATTTTATTATTATTATTATTATAAATATATAATATTAAATATATCATCACGCCTTCTACTCATTACTTGGTGTGGCATTCTGCCGAAGCAGATCTCGGTAAGTGATATATATTGCGCGTGAAGTGCGGTTACCAGTCGTCAAATCACGGCCCCCAAAGATATTAGGGGTGGAGGAGCCACAGGGGTAGCTTTTGAAATTATGAAAATTGTTTGTCGCCTGTGGGAATCGAACCAGGGTTCTCAGGATCCACAGGCTGGCTTCATACCACTGAGCTAGCCACCCCAGAGTGATCAAAAGGAATTGTTACAGTTGGCAATAAAGAAAACTACTTGAAGTTGGTAAGCCTGATACATAAATTCATTCCTGTTATTGACAGTGACATTTAAATTTGAGTACATTATTACATTTATTTCTAAAGTATTTCTATTACTTAAAAAGTGAAAGTTCTATTAGCTGGCAGACTCCTCACATAATCTATTTGTAATTATTAGAAATGTCAAATAGCATTTCCGCCTTTATCTGACGTTGTGCCAACTGTGGAATAAAAAGATCTCTGGAATTGTATTGCCAACTATAACAATTCCTTTTGGTCACCCCTATTATTATTATACAAAACTTATATTTTATTTGATAAAATTTTATGCGCCAAACCATCGATTTCACTCAACTGTACCCATGTCCGAAAAATTGGATTTTTAAAAAAGTAATGTTTGCGTACTTTTGAGAAATATTCATCGGGAATAATACACCTTATTTTTTTGTTTCTGCAGCCCTCGTCTACATAATCACCTGTCATTAAATCATAAATATATTTCATATAACAACTGTCCACATTATCGATCGCAGTATTATATGTTTCCTTTTGTGATACGCATTTTAAATATTCAGTTGATACTATTGGTATAATATAATCAGCTCGTGCGAAAAATTTAACAACAATCTTCTCTCTGTCGGCATACACTTTATCAGTATGGTCTTCCAACAAGATAACCCCGATTCTTTGACCTTTGCGTTCTTTTCTGAATTCATTAGCAATTTTTTGAGCTATTATTGAATCCTGCGAACTATATGTTAACATTACAATTTTATAGCAGTTATTTTTATTATTTTTGGTCACTGGTGCTAATTTACATTTGATTTCATCAATTTTGTCTAGTTTTTCATTATAGTCCATTTTTTCTAAATTTTGAAATATGACTGGTGGTACAGGTATTCGCATCGGTTTTAGTATTTTTGTTTGATTAGACATATCATATTTGTTACACATTGCATTATAAAATTCGTCAACATAGCTTTGAGTTTGAAATACAACATCATATCTTTCTATATCATAAAGTCCTCGATATACTTTGCCAACTGTTGCTTCGTCCATTTGTGTGTAAGGAACAAACATTGTAAAAACTGGATCTTGATTCATTATATTACAATTTTCTAAACATTTTGGTAGTAGAGGATCTAATCCTAGCTTTATACCTAGTTCTTTCCATCCAGAATATGTTAAAGAATTTTTTGTTGCGCATAAGCATAAAGATATTTTTTGTAGCAATCGTTTTCCGATTCCAGCAAATAAAAATGCAATATGTATATTGTTTGTTTTTTGCAATATTTCCTCCAAAATTTCTTTTATATCTGGTGGATCCGGAATTTCATTTCTTAATTTCTCATTTGCGGGATTCATGATCCTAAAAATGATTAATTAATTAGTACACGATTATTTAATATTATAGCATAATTACTTTTTATTTAAATCGGGTGTAACCAGGAAAATCGTTCAAAAATTAGTTTCTGCGTCAGCTGTTCAAGGTTGAATAACAGGATATTCAACGAAGAATTTACTTATTCGAGTTCGCGTTTCATCGTTGAGTGTATATGCGCAGCCGTAAAGATAAAAATATTTTAGCGCGAATAATGCGTAATTTTTTTTAGATATGAAGAAAAGTTAAATTCCACTTATCCAGAAATGGATCGTGTATTTGCCAAACAGTTATTGGACTGGTATCATAAGTTGCAGAATAATTTAAATGCGTCTTCGAACTGGTTCGAAGTGTCAGCAAAAGGATTTACAAATTATCTTGATTGTGAAGGAGATCAAACTTTAAATTGGAAAGACAAAGGATATAAAACGATATTCTCTGTTTTGAAGGTAATATATTAACCAATTATATCAATTCTTTATGTAATATAAAAGTTATCTTAATCTTCAGAAAGAAATACCAGATCCATCAAAAAAACTACCGATTGATGAAAAAATTTTACTTAATAAAGAAGTGACGAAAATTATTTGGGATCATCCTAATAAACAAGGAAATAAAAAACTTGTAGTAGAATGTGCTGATGGATCGCATTATAAAGCTGATCATGTGATTGTAACCGTATCTCTTGGAGTTTTGAAACATTTACACAATACTTTATTTGTACCAGAACTTCCTCTTTACAAGAAAAATGCTATTCAAGGATTATCATTTGGCTGTATGAATAAAGTTATTTTGAAATTTCCCACACGATGGTGGGCACCAGAGGACAACTGTGGATTTGATTTCTTGTGGATTGATGAGGATAGAAATAAACTTATAACCGAGTTTCCAGAAGGCCCAAGTAAAGTAAGAAATAGTTATTTATCAAACTAGAGAGAAAAGCGATTTTTTTCCATTCGAGTTCGAAGTTTGCCTCACGAGAGTGGGAAAGGCGCTTTCCTATCTTGTTAGACACTTTTTTTTTCACGACATGCATCTGAAAATATTTATTCGAACTTTAAATACATCCAAGAAAAAAGAAACTACTAGTTTTAATAAAGGTAATAATTTATTTATTTGATTCAAAATTGTAAGATAATTTATAGATATTACTATGGAATAAAAATTTTCAATAATAGTTACTTATGTATTAAGGGCATAATCAAAAGATTATAGAACTGAGGGAATGTTTAAATTTCCAACAACATTTTGTTTCATTTTGGTCCTCGAAATTAAAAGTCAGTAGAATCATTTTGCTGGCGTTGTTAATTTTAGGTATGATGTAGTTGATTGTTGGTGTTGCTATATTGTTTATTTACGAGCATAAAAGAAATTAATTTATTGTCAAATAAAAATGGAAGATATCAATATCTATTCCAAAGAAATATTGGATGAACACTGGGAAAATTAGTACCACAGAAGTCAAAATAGTTTTATAATAAACAATACGAATTTATTGTGTTGACTGACATTTATCCATAAATCGCGATTTTTATTTGTTTGAATAGCTGTTGCTTGGCAACTTTATACGCTCTAGGGCTATAATTACCAAATTACACCCGCTTTTGAGGGCCAATAAACAAGTTTATGATGCCAAAATAAAATAAGTATTTTTAATAGCATCCCTATAACACTGCTATTTTTCCTTTCTGGAGAAAGAAAGCTATTTTTTTTCACTATTTAGCGAGAAGAAAGTTGAGATTCCAGTGCGTGCACGTCGTGAAAAATATAATAAATGTTAACTTTTGAGTTGTCTACAATTTATTTTCATTTAGGATGGAAAATCTTGGCTGACTGCATTTTTCGGTTTTCATACAATTAATTGTAACCCGAATGTTTTATTTGGTTTTGTTAATGGTGAATTTTGTGCACAAATTGAGACCCTTTCTGATGATCTTGTAATAAGAGGATGCATGTTTTTGTTGAGAAAATTTTCCGGAAAACACCATGAAATTCCAATGCCTGACAGCATTATACGGTTTGTAAAATACTCAGAAAATGTTAATATTTTATTAAATTTATTAAAAATTTGTGTACAGGTCATCGTGGGCTACAAATAATCACGTTCGTGGTTCGTACACATTTTATAGTATGGAAACTGACCGTTTGAATACCAGCACTTCCGAACTAGCAAAGCCGTTGGGAGATAACGCGCTGTTATTCGCTGGAGAAGCCACCCATTCGCATTATTATTCAACAGTTCATGGAGCGATTGAAACTGGTTTTCGTGAAGCAGAGAGAATTATTTCTCATTACAAGTGAGTTGAAGGTTCACTTGATAATACATTGTATAGTTATTGTTTGTCCAATTATTACTCTTTTAATCACAGATGTTTAGAGCTCCTGGTCCACTTTAATAGTAATAACAATAATAATATTAATCTATTTATTTTTTACAGGTCTCAAACAAATGTCAAAGCACAACTATGAGTCGCTTTACAGCAGGAGAATATTTTTATTTTAAATAATATGATATTGTTATATTTTCATATTTTATATAATATTACTGCAAACTAAAAATAATAATAAATAATAAATGATTGCATTATTTAAATTTAAATACTAACTATGATAGGAAATTTTAAGAATGTAATATATTTTATTGAAAGATAAAAATAAACCATCGTGGATTCGTGTCCAGGTGCATACACCGTCACACCGGGCCGGATGTTCCACAAAGCTGAAAATGTTGTAGCCTAGAGCGACAAATTTCAATTGATACGACATTTTAATAACATAATCTGACATATTATTCACAATTATTTATGTTTGTATTTAAAGACCTGGCATGATAAAGGATATAAGTACCAAAATGAATATTTTGTAGGAAATATAAAAAACATAATTGTTTAAATATAAGTTTGAATAAATAGCAGCATAATAAAATGTATATTCAAATTAAAAATATATATATATTGTTTATCATAATCATTTATCGATTCCTACAGGCGACAAACAATTTTCATAATTTGAAAAGCTACCCCTGTGGCTCCTCCACCACTAACATCTTTGGGGGCCGTAATTTGACGACTGGTAACCGCACTTCGCGCGCAAAATGTATCACTTACCGAGATCTGCTTCGGCAGAGTGCCACATCCTTTTAAAAATATTTCCTCTCTGCTCTAAATCATTCTAAGTGCCTTGCTCTAAAGTCGAAGTTTCATTTCGGCTCTGAATACGCTCCACAATAATAAATTTTGGGGTTGTTTCACTCATTTTGGCATCAGAATTATGTTTGTACAAGCTAGATTTTGATACACACTTGAAACATTCATCAAATAATCTTCATCAAACATTATAATCCGGACACACCACCCTCGCTTCAACCACATTCACAATTATAGAATCAAAACGATATGAAAGGAATGTTGAAAGCTGTCTACATAAACTTTCTATTTAGTAATTTGTAACTTTAACCGGAACAATTACTTATATCTTTTACCATGTCATTGTCTGAGAATAGTTATTTGTGTACCTAGAGCAAGAAGTAATCTACTGCCGCTCGCGCATGGAGATTGTTGATCAAGGCGTAGCCGAGAGCAACAACCATACAAGAGTGGCAAGGACTTTGTTTTAAAAATCTTTTGAAAATGTTGACAGTTTTCATGTATCCATGGATACATTCTTACTTTATTGCTCGGCGAGTGGCAAACGTTAACTTTCTGCATGCAACTGAAGTTAGAAATGTCTACTTTTTGCTCGGTCGTAGAAAAATATATTACATTTCATGCAAAAAGTAAAATTTATTATTAAATTGTTCGCTCTAAATTAGACTAAACATTCCTAAAATATTTTATTATATAACTGCTTTATCCCGACGACTTATTCGTCATTTCAGTATGAATTCATCATCGCAAGTTCTGAAATGCAACATAGCTATCGTGGGTGCTGGCATCGCAGGTCTCGCAGCAGCTGTAACTCTAGCCGAGGCGGGTTGTACTGACATCTTGCTTCTGGAAGCGCAAGATAAGCCTGGAGGTAGAATCTGCTCAATAAAAGTAGCAGATGGTTTTGTCGACTTGGGTGCTCAATGGCTACATGGGGATCAAAACACCTTATGGAAAATATCCCATGACAATGATCTCATCTCCAGCAGAACTGTCTACGAAGGACGCGGTGTTTTTCTAAGAGAAGATGGATACAAGTTTAATGATTTTCTTGTGGAGAAAGTTAATTTCGTAATTGGTCGCATTTTAGAAGACTGTGAAGAGTTTGTTGATTCTACAGATGTACCAGAATCTGTAGGAAAGTATTTGGAAGAGAAATTCGGGGAATATCTGAAGACAAATTCTATGTCTAAAGAAGAAATTCGATTGTATTTAGAATTATATGATTGGAATGTTCGTTTTCAAGTTATCGATAATTGTTGTGATAATTTGTATAATGTTTCTGCTAAATTTTGGGGTAGATATTTTTGTCCAACATCTGGAGGTCAAGCCCATATTAATTATTCTGAAGGTCATTCTTCTGTTATCGATGTTTTAACGGAAAAGTTACCTAAAAATATTTTACGAACTAATTATCCAGTTACAAATATTGACTGGAGTACCAATGTTGTGAAACTGGCGTGCCAAAATGCAACTATTATTGAAACTGATGCAGTAATAGTTACTTCTTCCCTTGGCGTTCTCAAAAAAAGAGCTTCCAAATTATTTACTCCGTCTTTACCATTAGATATGACTGAAATTATTAATGCCATGGGATTCGCTAGTATTGGAAAAATATTTTTGCTCTTTGAAGAAAAATGGTGGAATGAAGAAGAAGGTTTTCAACTTGTGTGGAGTTTTGATCACCGGTACGGCGATGATTGGTGCAGATATTTATCAGGATTTGATCCAGTTCTCGATCAGCCATGTATGCTTTTGGGATGGATCGGCGGACGAGGAGCAGAATTAGTAGAATCAGTTGACGAGGATGAAATTGGTCGAAAATGTACTGAAATTTTACGAAAATTTACTGGAAATGAAAATATATCAAACCCTGTTCAAGTGATTAGGTAATTTTTAATAATATGTCTTCTTATTTATGCATGATGCTGTTATGGAATTTCAACAGAATTTCTCATTTCTTGTGTGCCGTACAGATTTAATAGTAAACCATTTTACAATTTAATTTGCATGTATTAAACATTATGGACACTCAAAACACAACGTAAGTATTTACAACTAACTTATATAATATTTGGTAAGTATATTTATACAGAGTGTTTAAAAAGGCTACAATATTTTAGAGGTGTGTAGTACATAAAAAATATTGCATCTTTTTTAAACATCCTGTACGCAGTCATTTTGTAAATAGTATTATTACATTTTAGAAGTACATGGTCTTCAAACCCCTGGATTCTTGGAGGATACAGTCACACAACCCCCAAATGTGACAACCGCGTTCTATTACCAGAAGTGCTGCAACAGCCGCTGAGAGACCAGCAGAAAATCGCGCGAGTTTTGTTAGCCGGTGAACATACACATGCAAAGCACTTCTCTACCACGCATGGCGCGTATGAATCAGGAATGCGACAAGCACAAATATTAATTGACGAAGGTGTAGCACTTTTATCGTCAAAAATTAATACTACATCTACTAGATAACTCTTTTTGATAAATATTTTATTGTATATATTATTGTAATTCATCTATTTGCAATTTTACAACTTTATATGATCCATTGTGTACAATAATTATTTATTATTAGCAATTCTACAAAAATTGCTATGTGTAATTACTGATGATAATATAAAAGATTTTTCTTGTGCCAAATAAATTTATAACAATTTAATCAAATATAGACTTCTATTTAATAAACCAGAGCTACAAGTTCCGGCATTTTCAAACATTTTAATATCCGATCCGAGATACGATCTGAAATCTGACTGAATATTCGAAAGAAAAATAACCTTTATAGATGAAACTAATTTAATAATTTAGTTGTGAAAAATTAGAGAGACAAATTCTGTCGCAATATTAATTAATTACTTATACATAAGTTCTTATAAATTTTATGTAGCATTATCAATTTTAAAGAGAGGAATTGGAATATATGTTTTTACTTACTTAATGGCATAATGGTTCAGTGGTATTCGAGTCGGCCTGTAGATCTTTAAGAACCCTGGTTCAATCCCCACAGGCCACAAAACATTTTCACCAATTTAAAATTACCCCTGTGGTTCCTCCACCACTATCATATTTGGGGACCATGATTTAACGGCTGATAACCGCACTTCATGCGCATAAATATATCACTTACCGAGATCTGCTTCGTCAGAGTGCCACACCCAGTAATGGGTAGAAGGCCTGATGATATATTTATATATTTATTTACTTAAGAGTTATATTTGAAAATTTCGGACAGGATATTTCATCTGAGTTTCGGATCAGAAATTTTATCCTAACTGCGGATCGGATATTTCATCCAAACTTAAGTATGTTTTATTCGAATTTCCGATCGGATGTTTAATTCGAATTTCGAATCGAATATTTTATTCGAACTTTGAATTGTATCTGATCCGATCCGAGAGATTTCTAATCTGATTTCGGATCGAACTGGATCAGTTTCGGATATCGGATATTTTTGCCGACCTCTAATTTTCCCTTAAAGACGAACCAAGGGCACAAATCCACGATATCTAAAATCAAAACTTGACAAATAAATATTTATACCCATAATCAAATTTTCATAATTTGAAAAAGCTATCCCTGTGGCTCCTCCACCACTAACATGTTTGGGGGCCGTGATTTGACGACTGGTAACCGCACTTCACGCGCAAAATATATCACTTACTGAGATCTGCTTTAGCAGAGTGCCACATCCAGTAATGGGTAGAAGGCGTGATGATATATTTATTTTTTTTTTTTTATAATCAAATTTTGTATCAGTTTACTTTATCATGTCATATATTTTTCAACAATAAGATATGTAAAACTATTATCTCATTATGTAACAAATATTTTGAAAGTCAACAGATAAATTTAATCATACGCACAACAAACTCGAATAAACAACATGATTATCTAACGCACCTCCCTTATTTTACAGATAAATATTAGTATTTAAAGACAGGCAACTTCTAAGAAAATTTAAAAATGGCTCATCAACCACGAGTGGTAATCATCGGCTCCGGTGCTGCAGGGTATTCAGCAGCATGCAAATTACTAGAAAATGGTTACTCAAATGTTACCATACTGGAAGCAGAAAACCGATTTGGAGGAAGAATCAACAGCGTTCCATTTGGTAATGGAATGATTGATTTGGGAGCTCAATGGTGCCATGGAGAGAAAAATAATATAGTATACAGCATGGTTAAGGATTTGAATTTGTTAGATCATTCGGATTGTGACTATCAAAACTTTAAATTTCTTGATTCACAAGGCAATTATGCTGATACAAATGTAACAACTACATTGTTAAATGTACTATTTGCGTTGAGTGAAGATAACGAACAGATGAAAATATTTAATGGATCATTCGGGGACTACATGATACAAAAGTGAGTTTTTATTAATAATAATAAATATTTACTAAATATTATAACTTAAATATAATACGTTCATTTTTCCACGACCATTAAATAAAACATTCATTATATGTACATTTTTAGATAAGATTAGAATTATGATTAAAAAAGTGTTGAATAATATACTATTTTTCAACATTACTTGTGAAAATGAAAATAGTACGAAAGTTGGAGCACAAATGATAGCGATTGTACTAAAACTCTTTCCTAGTTAGTATTACAATATAATATTATTCAACACTTTTTTAAAAATCAATCAGATTATTATAAACTTCATCCAAATAAATAATCGCTATAACACGTTCATTGTACAATATACTATTACTTAACCCAGGTATGGGGTAGATGGCTTTGAGTCGGCCTATGGATTTGAGAACCTGGGTTCGATTCCCACAGCCGACAAACAAGTTTCACCATATTATTGACTTCCACTGTAGTTCCTCCTACATTAACATCGGTGATGGCTGTAATTTGACGGCTAGTAACTATACTTCACGCGCAAAATATATCACTTACCGAGATCTGCTACGGCAGAGTGCCATACCCAGTTATGAGTAGAAGGCATGATGATATATTTATTTGTTTATTTTAGGTATGAAGAAAAGTTAAATTCTGAGCATCCAGGGGTGAATCGTGTACTCTCTAAGCAGATACTGGATTGGTTTCACAAACTGGACAATAATAATAATGCTTCTGCAAATTGGTTTGAATTATCAGCAAAAGGAACTGCAAATTATTTAGAATGCGAAGGAGATCATGGCTTAAGTTGGAAGGGTAAAGGATATAAAACCATATTCTCTGTTTTGAAGGTATTAACAGAATTTGTAACAATCATACCTAACTATCTAATAAAAAAATAATCTTGCTTTTCAGAAAGAAATACCAGATCCATCAAAAAAAATACCAGTGGATGAAAAAATTTTATTAAACAAAGTAGTCACGAAAATTATTTGGGAGAATCCTAATAAACAAGAAAATAAAGAACTTGTAGTAGAATGTGCTGATGGATCGCAATATAAAGCTGATCATGTGATTGTAACCGTATCTCTTGGAGTTTTGAAACATTTACATAACACTTTATTTGTACCAGAAATTCCTGCTTACAAGAAAAATGCTATTCAAGGATTATCATTTGGCTGTATAAATAAAGTTATTTTAAAATTTCCCACACAATGGTGGGCAGCAGATAACACTTGTGGATTTGATTTCTTGTGGATTGACGAGGATAGAGATAAAATTATTACAGAGTTTCCAGAAGGCCCAAATAAAGTAAGAGGAGACATTCTGAATATTGCTAAGTATCCGAGTCGAATTCAACACTTTTCTGTAACTAGAGAAGCTTTTCTAAAAATTATAATATAAAGAAATATATATGCAACGATAAATTGATAAGAAAAAGATGCAAAATATTTTCATGGTTACTAGAGATGATCTCTAAGCTAAAGACGAGTGCTGAATTCTGCTAATTATTCCTAAGTTGTTTACAACTTATTTTTTCTACCACCGAGCAGAAAATAGACTATTTCAATTGTCAATTGAAAGCAGAAAGTTGACATTTGCCGCTTGCGGAGCAAATACTGTGAAAAATGATTTTAAATTCTTCTTTAATCGTTTCTAAATGGTCGTAGAAAAAATATGTGCGTCTGAGGCGTAGCCTCGGTCAACATCCTCCATGCGCGAGCGGCAATAGACTACTTTCTGCTCTAGGTACACAAATAACTATTGTTTTAGGATGGAAAATCTTGACTGACTGCATTCTTCGGTTTCCATCCAATTGATTCCAATATTTTATTAGGATTTGTAAATGGTGAATTTTGTGGACAAATTGAGTCTCTTTCCGATGATGTTGTAATACGGGGATGCATGTATTTGTTGAGAAAATTTGTCGGAAAACATCACGAAATTCCGATGCCTGACAGCGTTATACGGTTTGTAAAATATTCGAAAAATGTTACAGTATTTAATTAAATTATATGTACAGGTCATCATGGACTACTAATAAAAATTTCCGTGGTTCGTACTCATTCCATGGTATGGAAGCTGATCGCTTGAATACCAGCTCATCAGAATTAGCAAAACCATTAGGAGATAACGCATTGTTATTTGCTGGAGAAGCCAGCCATCCAAATCTTTATGCAAGTGTTCATGGAGCTATTGAAACTGGTTTTCGTGAAGCACAGAGAATTATCTCCCACTACAAGTGAGTTGAAATTGAATATAAATATTTTTATAGAGAATTAAATCCTACTTTGTGTTTTTTTTTTATATATTTATTTTCTACAGATCACAAACAAATATCAAAGCACATGAATGATCCACTTAATATGGACGATTTTTCTGACCATCGATATGGACCAAATATGTTATTCTAATGTTTTATATATTACTGAAAATTAAAATGCTATGTATGGCAACAAAAAAAAAAATTATTTTTATATTTAAATATTTTAATTTCATCTCATTGTAATAAAATAAATATTGATTTACTATAAAACAGACAGTTGAACTTGAAAACTTATTACCATTATTATTACATTAACATACATCAAATTAATTTAAATAAATGTATGTTAGAGAACTTAATCAATAATTTAATTAAATCTGTACTTCCTTTTATTTACACTGCCATGGAGAAAAAGATAATATAGTATACAACATGATTAAGGATTTAAATTTGGTAGATCATTCGGAATGTTCCTATCAAGACTTTAAATTTATTGAGTCAAAAGGCAATTATGCTGATGCAAATAAAGCAGGTACATTGTTAAGTGCACTATCTGTGCTAGCTGATGATACGGAACAGTTGAAAGCATTTAATGGATCATTTGGGGAATATATGACAACAAAGTAAGTTTCAAACAATTTATGATTATTATTAGATTCGTTGTTAGGAGTAAATGTGAGTAATTTGAGATGTTTTATGAATATGTTATGTACGAATGAATGATAAGTGAATAGGAAAGAAGTGATTGAAGGTTTGTTGTGTGTTAATGATTTCGAGTGTAATAAATGAATGAGTTTATATGGAGTGATCTATGAATGTGGTTGATGTGAGGGTGGTTTGTTTGGATGAGGGCTGATTGTTTGATGAGTATGATGAGTGATTTTAGGGTTCGTGCTACCTAGGGTTGTTCATATTTTACCCACTCAAAAAACGCACCTGGTTTTTTTTTATTAAACCCACCTAAAAAAACCCAAATAAACCCACTAAAAAACCCACTTGGTTGAATGGTTGAAAATTCACCCAGGGTGAATTTTAAGATAGAGTCAAATCTCGGAACATAAACATCTTTTATATATTTTACAGTGTAATAATACATAATCTCTTTACAACATTTGATTTATATTATCATTTATTACATCATATCGTAGTATCACATTGCATTACTTTGACAAATGTCGATATCAAACTAGTTTAACACCAAATATTATTTGTCTTATATTAATTAGTGTTACAAAAACTCATTGATTTCCATTCTTTTTACCAGCAAATTTGAAATATAATTTTAAATTAAATAAGTATGACAAGAACATGATAGAGCATATTATGTTTTTAATTCACAATAAAATAAATATATATTTTTTGCAATTATTACATAATAGTACATAAATTTTGTTTTAATGTTTAGTAGTACACAATATACATTTTAAACATTATATACAAAATTAATCTAGAATTAAATAACTTAAATTAAAAAATATATTTGTCAATATAAAAAACCCAATAATGCCCAAAAAAACCCAATGGGTCGTGTTTTTTTAAAAAAACCCGGGTTTTTTTCAGCCCTGGCTGCTACCCCATTTGTTGGGATATAGCGTGAAGATATGTATGTATGTATTATTATTATACAAAACTTATATTTTATTTGATAAAATTTTATGCGCCAAACTATGAATTTCACTCAACTGTACCCATGTCCGAAAAATTGGATTTTTAAAAAAGTAATGTTTGCGTACTTTGGAGAAATATTCATCGGGAATAATACACCTTATTTTTTTGTTCCTGCAGCCCTTGTCTACATAATCACCTGTCATTAAATTATAAATATATTTCATATAACAACTGTCCACATTATCGATCGCAGTATTATATGTTTCCTTTTCTGCTACGCATTTTAAATATTCAGTTGATACTATCGGTATAATATAATCAGCTCGTGCGAAAAATTTCACAACAAGCTTCTCTCTGTCGGAATACACTTTATCAGTATGTTCTTCCAACAAGATAACGCCGATTCTTTGTCCTTTGCGTTCTTTTCTGAATTCATTAGCAATTTTTTGAGCTGTTATTGAATCTTGCGAACTATATGTTAACATTACAATTTTATAGCAGTTATTTTTATTATTTTTGGTCACTGGTGCTAATTTACATTTGATTTCATCAATTTTGTCTAGTTTTTCATTATAGTCCATTTTTTCTAAATTTTGAAATATGAGGTATTCGCATCGGTTTTAGTATTTTTGTTTGATTAGACATATCATATTTGTTACACATTGCATTATAAAATTCGTCAACATAGCTTTGTGTTTGAAATACAACATCATATCTTTCTATATCATAAAGTCCTCGATATACTTTGCCAACTGTTGCTTCGTCCATTTGTGTGTAAGGAACAAACATTGTAAAAACTGAATCTTGATTCATTATATTACAATTTTCTAAACATTTTGGTAGTAGAGGGTCTAATCCTAGCTTTATACCTAGTTCTTTCCATCCAGAATATGTTAAAGAATTTTTTGTTGCGCATAAGCATAAAGATATTTTTTGTAGCAATCGTTTTCCGATTCCAGCAAATAAAAATGCAATATGTATATTGTTTGTTTTTTGCAATATTTCCTCCAAAATTTCTTTTATATCTGGTGGATTCGGAATTTCATTTCTTAATTTCTCATTTGCGGGATTCATGATCCTGAAAAGTATTAATTATTAATTAATTAGTACACGATTATTTAATATTATAGCATAATTACTTTTCATTTAAATTGGGTGTAACCAGGAAAATCGATCAAAAATTTGTTTCTGCGTCTGATGTTCAAAGTTGAATAACAGGATACTCAACGATGAATTTACTTCGCGTTTCATCGTTGAGTGTATATGCGCAGCCGTAAAAATAAAATATTTTAGCGCGAATAATGCGTATTTTTTTTAGATATGAAGAAAAGTTAAATTCCGCTTATACTGAAATGGATGGTGTATTGGCCAAACAGTTGTTGGACTGGTATCATAAGTTTAAGAATAATTTAAATGCGTCTTCAAACTGGTTCGAAGTGTCAGTAAAAGGATTTACAAATTATCTTGATTGTGAAGGAGATCAAACTTTAAATTGGAAAGACAAAGGATATAAAACGATATTCTCTGTTTTGAATGTAATATATTAACCGATTATATCAATTCTTAAATAAAATAAATAAATATATCATCCCGCCTTCTACCCATTACTGTTAAGTGCTCTATCTGCGCATACGGAACAGTTGAAAGCATTTAATGGATTATTTGGGGAATATATGACAATAAATAAAATTTTAAACAATTTATTATTATTATTATTATACAAAACTTATATTTTATTTGATAAAATTTTATGCGCCAAACCATCAATTTCACTCAACTGTACCCATGTCCGAAAAATTGGATTTTTAAAAAGTAATGTTTGCGTACTTTGGAGAAATATTCATCGGGAATAATACACCTTATTTTTTTGTTTCTGCAGCCCTCATCTACATAATCACCTGTCATTAAATTATACATATATTTCATATAACAACTGTCCACATTGTCGATCGCAGTATTATATAATTAATTGAGTAAGCTGTTGGCACTTGTTGAAACATGTTTTTATTTACTATTTTTTTATTATATGTTTCCTTTTCTGATACGCATTTTAAATATTCAGTTGATACTATTGGTATAATATAATGAGCTCGTGCGAAAAATTTACTTTATCAGTATGTTTTTCCAACAAGATAACCCCGATTCTTTGACCTTTGCGTTCATTTCTGAATTCATTAGCAATTTTTTGAGCTGTTATTGAATCTTGCGAACTATATGTTAACATTACAATTTTACATGAATTATTTTTATTATTTTTGGTCACTGGTGCTGATTTAATCAATTTTTTCTGTTTTTTTCATTATACTCCATTTTCTTCTAAATTTTGAAATATGACTGGTGGTGTAGGTATTCGCATCGGTTTTAGTATTTCTGTTTGATTAGACATATCATATTTGTTACACATTGCATTATAAAATTCGTCAACATAGCTTTGTGTTTGAAATACAACATCATATCTTTCTATGTCATAAAGTCCTTGATATACTTTGCCAACTGTTGCTTCGTCCATTTGAGTGTAAAAAACTAGCATTGTAAAAACTGGATCTTGATTCATTATATTACAATTTTCTAAACATTTTGGTAGTAGAGGATCTAATTCTAGCTTTATACCTAGTTCTTTCCATCCAGAAGATGTTAAAGAATTTTTTGTTGGACATAAGCATAAAGTTAATTTTTGTAGCAATCGTTTTCCGATTCCAGCAAATAAAAATGCAATATGTATTTTGTTTGTTTTTTGCAATATTTCCTCCAAAATTTCTTTTATATCTGCGGGATTCATGATCCTGAAAATTATTAATTAATAAGTGCACGATTATTTAATATTATAGCATACTTTTTATTTAAACCGGGTGTAACCAGGAAAATTGTTCAAAAATTTGTTTCTGCGTCAGATGTTCAAAGTTGAATAACAGGATACTCAACGATGAATTTACTTATTCGAGTTCGCGTTTCATCGTTGAGTGTATATGCGCAGCTGTAAAGATAAAATATTTTAGCGCGAATAATGCGTATTTTTTTTAGATATGAAGAAAAGTTAAATTCCGCTTATCCAGAAATGGATCGTGTATTGGCCAAACAGTTGTTGGACTGTATCATAAGTTTCAGAATAATTTAAATGCATCTTCAAACTGGTTCGAAGTGCTTCAATAAAACAGACAGTTGAATTGAAAACTTATTACCATTATTATTACATTAACATACATAAAATTAATTTAAATAAATGTATGTTAGAGAACTTAATCAATAATTTAATTAAATATGTACTTCCATTTATTTACACTGAATCATTCATATAAAAACCATTTAATTTCATTTCCTGTTCACTAGTATTGAATAAATTATTACATATTGACGGTGTCTATTGTTATATAAGTCTCAAAATTATTAAATACAAATTATATTGTTAGTATTTTTCCGAGATAAATACTTTACTGAATTTTGCTCTCTAAATAATACAAATTATATTATAAAGTGTATGATTTAAAAATGAATATTTCAAAAGAAAACTCCAATTTAGATTTATATCAGATGGTGAAATATGAAACCTTACAGTTTTGTTCAAATACATCTTTACATGGTTATAAATACATTGCTCATAAAAATTCGTCTGTTTGTGCAAAGTATTTGTGCAGTATTTATTAAAAACTGCATATATAACGTTATCATTATTTTCAGAATCACATGGACATTTTCAATATTTTTGTCAATTATTGTTAGTATTTATTTGGTATTTTCAAGCTGGCAGTACAATGCTCAGAACCCTATTGAAACTGTGGCAGATTCCGTACACAATCCGATTTGGAATTATCCGTTTCCTGCTATTACTATATGTAATATAAATAAAGTTTCCTTAAAAAAAGTAAACAGTTTCGTAGAAAACATGTAATAGAGCAAAATCGTCTACATTTAATCAAAAGAGTTTTAGCTAATCTTGCATTTTGGATTAGTTAAATTAAGCTAAACTATATTCTCAAAAAAGTATAAATAAACTCTAATATAATCTTGTTACCACTTGGTGTTTGGAAAGTTATTTGCTTTACCATTTTAAAATCAAACTAGAAAATTAGCTAATCCAAAACTCAAATTAGCTAAAAAAAATTTAGAATCGGGCTAATAATTAATAGAATGGTAAAGATATTTATTTTTTCAGAAAAGATCCTATTAATTTTGATAAAGATTATATCATAATACTTATCAGTTATCTTGTAAAGATATTGCATCTACAATTTAACTCTACATTTGACAAATATTATAAAGATCTACAAAATCTTATGGATGCAAATAACTTTACTGTCCAAGAGATAATGATGTCGATTCGACCAAATTGCGTGGATCTGTTACGCAGCTGCACTTTAAAAAGTCGAATCTGGAGATGTGATAGTTTATTTGAAGAAACGACGAGTCCTGAAGGACTTTGTTGCTCTTCTAATTATTATGGACTAAAGGATCGTTCATTCTCTGGGTAATACATCAATTAAATAAATATTTTATAAAAAATTATCGAATATTTTGTAGGTATTTATCTGAGAGATATAAAAAAAAACCTAGACGAATGAGTGCTTGTGGGTATCAGAGCGGCTACCAAATATTAATAAATAATTATCCAGATGATTATCTTTTGGCTGATATACCAGGAATTGGAGTTAAAGTATGTTATCAGTTTAAATTAAAATCAAAAAGGGTACTAAATAACTGTATATGCAGTAAAAATTCGTTCCTGATAGTTTCATCTCTCTACTGCGAGTAAAATTATCAGAAATGGAATTTTCACTGCCGGTGAAATTAGCTCGAGTTAAATTATCGAAAAATATATCTTATGAGTTACGTATTATAAGTAATAGAATATTTAACACTTGCACAGATTTTAATTCACGATTCTTATGATTATCCTGGCATGAGTGCGTCGAAAGAAATTGTGGGAATGCAAGAAGCAGCTTTTATAAGTGTAAAACCGGAGTTGACATATGCAACAAATGATTTCAAATCAAAGCAAATTTCCGATCGGCATTGTTTGTTTTCTTGGGAAAAATCTTTAATTTATTTTAAAAATTATTCGCACGTAAACTGTTTAACGGAATGTAGAATAAATTTAATTAAAGATAAATGTGGTTGCGTGCCAATATATTTCTGGAACTTTAATATAATAAGTATGTATTAAATTTTATATGAACTAGAATTATTTTATTACATTTATTACTTTCTAGATTTTAATCAGTCCAAAGTTTATGCATGTAATATTACAACCGCTCCATGCGTTTCTTCATTAAGAGGTTTTAAATAATAAATTATTAATAATTGTATTAAGTTTATAGATCATTTTTTTTAGATTTACTTGTAAGTTTTTTACCAGGTTTCAAATATAAAGGCACAAAAAAATTTAATTACAATTTAGCTGATAATCAAAGTTTATGTAAGTGCCTTCCTAGCTGTGAAAATAAAATATACAACATAGAAACATCAAAGACTTTTTTTTCTCGAAGACATGGAGTAAATCATTTTCAGTTTTTGTAAGCAACATCATTTATGAAATATTTATTATGTACTAATTTTTTTAATTAATTTTAGTAATCGAAATGAAATTGAAAACTATAGTATTGTCAGTATTTATTTTAAAGATTTAATATCTATACGGTACCGAAAAGATATTAATATAAACTGGTACTCCGAATTAGGTATGTTTATATAAAATTAAAAGTTAAAATTTTGCAAATTATATTACATTTTTTAATTTTAAAGCATGGTTTGGCGGTCTATTGGGTCTTTGTCTAGGATTCAGTTTCACTTCAGGATTTGAAATATTATATTATCTTACTGTTCGTTTGTTCATAAATTATTATTATAGAAGAAAAATACATAAACAAGAAAAAAATAAGACAAAAGTATTTCCAGTTTATCATATCGACCATCGTTATTTGAGGCAAACTGTCCCTTCATTAAAAGAACTACATACATTAAAGAAAACTAATAATTATTGGTATATGGATTAAGATTGATACAGAAGTAAAATCGTAAATGTTTTAGCAGTAAAGTATATGATCATATTCTTGTCACCAGGCACTTAATCCCAATTACAGTACAGGATGCGGACTTGCCGAGCCGCAGTGTGCTAGTTCATGTAATTTTTAGCTTGAATAAGATTCGAATTCGGGATCTTCGGATGCCGTAACACCCACATCACCGTACTGCCGGACAGCATATTAAATGTCTGTGTTCAACCCCGCATCATCATTCATTTATTTAAAGTCTTGTGAAAGAAAAACAACATATGTATTTGTTATAATTTATTTTATTGTGAAATATATGTAAGCAATTTCAATAAATATTTATTAATATTCAAACAAATAATAATTTAATGTAAAAAAGCACATATAGAAATAATGTTAAAATAATATAAAATTTGATCACACAGATTAATTTTTCTTCTTCAGTATTGGCACTCTTACGCCCATCAATTCACAGAGAGTATTTCTTACTGGTCGAATTTCTTCCACAGTTTTTTCCCAGTTCGTATCACTGATTAATGTCATTACTTCATCCAAATTCTCCTCGGCTATAGTGCTGTTCTCCCCATATAATAATAATGCCTCGTACAACCGTGTTGATGTTGCTTTACGTACGTAAGTATGACGGTGGCATAACAAAATCGATAACTGAACCAAAGCTGTCCCACAAACTGCACGCGGAACCTAAAACAGTTTACATTATTTTATTATTTGGATTTGAGAACCCGAGTTCGATTCCCACAACCGATAAACAATTTTCACTATATTAAAAACAATCCCTGTGGCTTTTCCACCACTAACATCCTTTGGGGCGTAATTTGACAGCTGTTAACTGCATTTCACGCGCAAATAATATTATTTACAGATATCTGCTACAGCAGAGTGCCACACCCTCTAATGGGTAGAAGGTGTGATGATATATTTATTTTAATTATTAGAAGATTATACAAAACACTAATTATATAAATTCTACTTACTTGTATAAATTGACATAAAGCACCAATACCGTCAATTAATTTATAAATATCACGACATCCCGAAATCTCAAGTTGAATCAATTTCAACATTTGTGGAATAAATTTAGAATTGGTGTCATCGATGATGCATTGAATACATCCAGAACTCATCAACTTTTCGAAAAATCTAAATATGGATACTGTAATTCTGTCAACCTTTTGATACTTAGTAAAAATATCTATTACGACGTCACATATTCGTGCGATTTCCTTTTCATTTTTATCATCTTTTAAACTATTTAAATAAGCAAAGAACGATGCACTAGATGTTTTCACCTAAAAATATATATCTCGATAATAACATAATTTCAGTAATATTAAATAAATTCATACCAGAGTTTCTGTAAGGCCTCCTATACTAACTAAAAGTCCTAATAGCAAATTATACGTGTAATCTTCGAACGGAAATAATCGGACAAATTTTGGAAAAGTAATTGCTTCTGAATTCCAATTTAACATATCGCAGTCAACTGGTGGAAATATAAGTTGTAATTCACTATGGTACGGAATATTCGGAACTATAGGATCACTGCAATAAAAGAATATTAAACTTAAAGATCCTATTTGAAAAAAAAACGTTAACATACTTGTGAATTAAACTACAAAATATTTTTCCCGCTAGAGCTCTGGTGCGGTCTATTTTCTCCACGGCTTGTTGCGCTACCCCTGCCATAACTCTGCTGACTAGATCTCTATCCAAAATAGCAGGATTGGATTTAGCGAGCAAAACTGTCAGGGCTTGGATCCCTGACATAGCTGCTTCTCGAACCCATGCGCCTATGTCACCGCGGTTGTCTTGAGTATATTCGGTAAAACCGTGAAGAAAAGTGTTGTATATTTTTCGCACGGTTTCTGGATCTATAAGACCGACACAAAAATGTTTCAGAAATTGTACAATAGTTGTTTATATATCAAGGAAAAAAAGAATTGAAGGAAGAAAATGTTACTTTCTGATAGGTTCGTGAAAAAATGCATTGAATATAATTTTAAAACAAAAGTAAAAAATAAAAATCTAAGTTCTCGAAATACGTATTTAGATTTATCTTTATATTTATTAAGGTTTAGAGGTTTAATTTATTCTTAGTTAATTTTAAAACATTTAAAATACTTACTTATGTCTCTTTCTGAACCAACAGTCAAAGATATTTGAGTTAATGCTTTTAATGCATCTCTTCGACTTTCCGCCCATTTCAGTGTAGTTTCAGTTATTTCTGTAGTTCTTATAACTGAATCTATTATAATATCTACTTTTTCCGTTAACATAAACAAAGGCAGCGATCCTAATAACGATAATATAACATAAAATACAATTATAACATTAAAACTAAAACAGAAATGATCATTATATTGAATTTTGAAAAGTCACCCTTACCAAGAGCTAAAACGTGCCCCATCCGAGCAATTTTATTATTTTCTTTAAGTTGATCAATGTAATATTGTACTATAACATCATGATTTCTTTCCTGCGTATCATTCTTGTAATATTCATTGAAAAAAGCAGGTAATGCATCTATTGCAGCCACACGTATAGTTGGAACTTCGTACGATAAACATTCATTTAATAAATTTAACCAATCATCTAAAAATCAGAAGCAAAATTAAACTGTAAAGAACTGAAAATTAATAGTTTTACTTAAGACAGAAGTGTTGTGGTACGGCATGTGTGCTAAGGAGCATTTTTTGATGAAATTTGAACAAGCTTGTTTCATGAGTTCTCCGCCTAAACCTCGAAACAACAATCGTTGTCTGAAACCAGGGATCAAATCACGCACTTGTTGAATAGTATTTTCTTTCAATATACTCGAGATTTCAATATTTCTTTCAGCAGCAACCAGTGATAGAGCATGAAGAATTTCACCGATGGCTAGTATAGCACCGTGTCGTGCATTTAAATCTATGTTTAATGTTTTTTCGAATAATTTATCTAGCACTGTTTCTGCTAAATATTCTGGAGCCTACAGAGTTAAAAAACAATTTTAATCAAGTAGGAAAGTGCGTTATTTGTGTGCCGTACTTTAGCTGTTAAATTGTGCAACGTTTTTGCAGTTAATTCTCTAATAGTTAAATCCCAGTGATCGACTTTTCTATCAACGAGATGATCAATAAGTGCATTAGTGTATTCTTCAAACTGAGCTATGTACACGCTGATATTCAAATAAGCAGTTGTACGAATTCCAACGGCAAAGAAATCAGCAACAGTTAAAATATCGATGCCATGTGGAAATGTTCCTTGACGACCAACATTTTCTTGGAATGCTGCAGATGCAGCACGTCTACAGTTCACCTAAATCATTGAAATCAATATAAAATCTGGCACTCTGCTGTAGCAGATCTCGGTAAGTGATATGCCTATGAAATACGATTACAAGCCGTCAAATCCCAGCCCCCAAAGATATTAATAGAAGGGGAGATACAGTGATGTTCTCAAATCCACAATAATATTATTTGTACTACGACTTTCGCTTCATTCACATTCATAATTAATACAAGCTCATTTATTCCTCCCACTTGCAATTTTTCGTTTAATTAACGAACTTGTAATTATATTCATTCTTTTATTAAATAAGATCGATTTGCAATTTCAGATATTAATTTATGAGGTACGTGGCTCAGTGATATCGTGTCGGATTCAAGAATCCGGGTTCAATTCCCACAACTAACAAACAATATTCACCACATTAAAAACTACCCCTGTGGCTCTCCCTCAACTAGCATCCTTGGGGGCCGTGAGTGGACGGCCGGAAACTGAATTTCACGCGCAAAATATATCACTTATCGAGGTCTGTTACAGCAGTAATGGGTAGAAGCCGTGATAATATATTTTTTATTTTTTTAGTAAAATTACCCCTGTGGATTTCCATCCGTTATCAACTTTGGGAGCCGTAATTTGATGGCTGGTAACCGCATAAAATATATCACTTACCAAGATCTACTACGACAGAGTGCCACACCCAGTAATAGGTAAAAGGCTTGATGGTATATTTATTTTATTTATAATTCATAAAAATTTAAATGAGTTTAAGATGTTTTTACGGTAACAAACTTACCTCTCGATCAAAAACGGCTACAATTAGTAAGGCACGAGCGATATCATCGACATACGGCTGCAAGTCATGCACTTCATAAGCTCGAGCGAAAGCCCAGCATACGTAGCAAGCTGCGTCTCGAATATGTGCTCCAACAGATGCGTAGCCTCGTAACTCATCGTACATCAAGGCTTTTACAACAACTGGAACCACTTCGGGTAAACGTTGAGGTAAGAGCAGACCTCTTCTTCCTTAAAGTACAAAAATTTCGATAGTATGAACTTTTATTTTTAAAATTATGTAAATATACCAAGTTCTGCCAGAGTAAGGCATCCGCCATGCCAAGCTCCGTCCCCTTCTCTCGGATTGAACAGTTCTAGAATAGATCCCAGTACATCATCAGCCATATCTTTCGGTAGTCTTCCTGTAACTCGCCCAATGCCTTTCGCAGCTGACCATCGCACAACTCCGTCAGAGCTTCTCAGTCCTTGCATTAATTCATCAATCACATCTTCTATCTCATCTGGAACTTCGATTTCTTCCTCTTGCTCTTCTTTTACTGTTGCTTTGGATGAATCTTGTTTCGAACCATCTCCGGCACTTAAATTCGCTTTGAGGATTCTGTTGCCTCTTTGGTAACGCCACGGGGCTAAATGTGGACGCATGTATACCAATCCTATTCTTTGAACGATTTTAAATCCTAATTTAGGTATGTGGGTACCAGGAGTGTCTTTGTAATCCGTATTTATTATCCATCGTAGAAGTTTGTCGGCGTGAGGTAACAGATCCTCTCGTTTACCGTGCTTTAATATCATAGCTACTGTAGCTAAAGCACCTTGTTTTACAAAAGTATTGCTATCTGCAGCATTTACTGTATTGCAAGACCAATCGAAAAATTGAGGTAGATATTCTTCTTTTATATCGATCCTATTTAATTAAAAGATCTTATTTAATGAAACAACTATAGGGGTGGCTAGCTCAATGGTATGAAGTCGGCCTGTGGCTCCTGAGAATCCTGGTTCGATTCTCACAAGCGACAAACAATTTTCATAATTTCAGAAACTACCCCTGTGGCTCCTACACCACTAACATCTTTGGGCGCCGTAATTTCACGACTGGTAACCGCACTTCACGCGCAAAATATATCACTTATCGAAATTTGCTTCGGCAGAGTGCCACACCCAGTAATGGGTAAAAGGCCTGATGATAAATTTATTATGAGGTATGTAGCTCCAGTGGCGTACCTAGAACTTTTGCCGCCCAGGGCGGTCTCCAATTTGCCGCCCTTTCTAAGTCAATCAAATGGTAGTTTTTATAAATTAAAAAATAAATATATCATCACGCCTTTTACCCATTACTGGGTGTGGCACTCTGCCAAAGCAGATCTCGGTAAGTGATATATTTATGCGCGTGAAGTGCGGTTACCAGTCGTCAAATCACGGCCCCCAAAGATGTTAGTAGTGGAGGAGCCACAGAGGTAATTTTAAATTGGTGAAAATGTTTTGTCGGCTGTGGGGATCGAACCAGGGTTCTTAGGATCCACAGGCCGATTCGAATACCACTGAGCCATTACCATGGGGTAACTATATGTAAAATAAAAATATACACCTTGTCAAAAACTGGGAAGCTAAATACGCAGCAGCATCTCTACACTTATCTCCAACAACAGTGTAAGTTTTGCAAATGTCAAACATTCTGGACATGACTGTCTTACAAGATTTGTCATCAGCATCATCTAATCGAGACATATGGAATGGTATTTTGACAATAATAGACAGCCAAAGTAATAAAACATATCTTGTTGTCCAAGTCTCTGTTGAATTGGGATTCTGCTCTTCCAAACATTGCAAAACTGGTCCAAAATCTGCAATCTGATGTCAATTGGTAAAAATTATTTAAAATTAATGTTAAAAATTAGTACCTCGTGAGGTAAATGTCGTACAACGGTTTTATAACCTCTAACTTTTATAACAACATACATGTATTTAAATGCTTCATGTTTGAGATCTGTAGGACTTTCATTGTTCCTTACGATATTAATTAACCTTTCTAATAATTGATCTATATGAGAATCTAACAAATGTGGTTGTTCGTGGTACTGATCTAATATATAAAGGTATCGTTCATATGCTCTTTCAACAACGGATAACTGGGCATTGTACACATTTTTCAAATTATCTATCATTGACAACACTTCTGTAATTTCAGAAAAATGTTCTAGGGCACATCCCAATCCCACATTTTCTATATTTTCGTCTTCTTTTTGGGTTTTATCAAAATCATCACACGTTTCAACCATTGTTGACTTCGCTGACATTTTTAACTGTTTTATGTATGACAGCTAGTTTTATTTAGTACGCATGCGCATGAAAAATATATATATTTTTTTGTTGCTATGGTTACCGACGTTACCATTGACAGGCGTTTCATTTTCATTTCTGTTGTCATTCGAGAAAATTAAACGATTCTAGTGAAAAGAATTAAAGAAATAATTATATTTTTACTTAACATTATTGGAAGCATTGATACAGTAATATTTAATAACAATATTTTTGTGATAACCAATATTCTTACAAAATGGTAAAATAATTTAAAATTATAAATTAAACTGTTTATTTTGATGTTATTTTCTAGCAATTCGCAAATGTTGATAATACTGCTGAAGAAATAAAAAGAAATGCACATACCGATGTAATAGAAATTGAGCGGCACAATTTGTGTCAGCGAGGAGATAAACGAAAATTAACTAGAAATATTCAACATCACAGAGTCGAACGTGATCTTTATTTAAATGATATAAAAGTAATTATATATTTCAAGTTAATCTATTTATTTTATACCGATGATTTTTGATCCTAGGCCGTTTTATATTCAATTAAACGCTTAAAATATGTTTTAGAATAAAAGTACTTACAATCATGTACAGACGAATATGGAACAAGAAGAAAAGCTTGCAAAAGAAATACAAAAACATAAAAGAGAAGAAATTACAGACATAAAAATAAGGTATGCTACGTGGTTCTATATCTTGTTCTGAACAATCATGTAACAGAATTAATGTTTATTTTAGACAACAGTTACGAGAAACAAGTTTGGAATTGAGGGAATTAGAATCAAAATTACGAGCTGCATATGTAACAAAGGAATTAAGTGCGCAACTAGCAGAGAAAGAATATCTTAAGTTAAAGAAAAAGGTTTAATTTTCTTTTCAAATTCCGAACCTTTTTGGCTAATTTGAAATTTTTAGATGGAAGAAAAAGAAGCGAATGAAATATTAAAAGCAGCGTTAAGAAGTAATGCAGAAGCAGAAAAAGTAGAAGCACAAGAAGATATAAACAGAAAAATGGAATATAGAAAAGATTTACAAGATCAAATGATAATGAAATATCAAGAAAAACAATTCCTTTATGAAGAATTTTTGAAAGAAAAGAAATTGCTCGATGAAGTTATCCAAAGAATTCACGATGAAGACGAAAGGTAATTAGAGCCAGCATTACAAATAAATAAATAAATATATCATTTCGCCTTCTACCCATTACTGGGTGTGGCATTCTGCCGAAACAGATCTCGGAAAGTGATATATTTTGCGCGTGAAGTGCGGTTACCAGCCAACAAATCACGGCCCCCAAAGATGTTAGTGGTGGAGGAGCCACAGGGATAGCTTTTCAAAAATAAATAAATAAATATATTATCACGCCTTCTACCCATTACTGGGTGTGGCACTCTGCCGAAGCAGATCTCGGTAAGTGATATATTTTGCGCGTGAAGTGCGGTTACCAGTCGTCAAATCACAGTCCCCAAAGATGTTAGTGGAGGAGGAGCTTTTGAAATTCGAACCAGGGTTCTGAGGATCCATAGGCCGACTTCATGCCACTGAGCTAGCCACCATTACAATCAACAAGTAATCAAATTATATATTTTTTAATAGGGAAATTGAAGATAAAATGTGTAAAATGAAGAAAACTAAATTAGAAATTGAAGCATTTAAGGAAACACAAAAAATATGGCGTAAAAAAGAAATGATGGAGATTGAAGATGAAAACAAACGAATTGTGGAATTTTTGAAAAATAAAGAAATAGAAGAACGTAGAAAGTATGTATAATACGTAGTTACTAAAATGCCGTAATTATTTGTGTCCATGTAAATTTTCAGAGCTCTGCAAAAGCAGCAAGAACAAGAAGCTAAAGACCAAGCAATGGAAGAACTAACAAAAAAGATGTTCACTGAACAAGTAATATTTTGCTTTTATTATATTTATTTTTTCCTTATAGTTTCCACAAAAGTGTGCTTAAAAGCGTATACGGCAAGACGACTTGGTAATACTGTACCAAAAGCTTCTAGAAATCCCGGTGTATGTAGTACAGTTTGGCGATAATCTTCAAAAGATATTTTACCATCTCTGTCGAAATCCATTCTTTTTGTAATCATATCAACCATGTCCTAAAATCATCGACAAAGTAAAAAATAAATAAATATATCATCACGCCTTCTATCCATTACTGGGTGTGGCACTCTGTCGTAGCAGATCTCGGTTACCAGCCGTTAAATCACGGCCCCTATGAATAGCTGTATTCTATTTGCCACTTGGTTCACTTAAATCAGTTCAGATAAATTAAACAACTTGCCTAAATGAACTGAATCAAGCAAACTGATGCACTTATTGGGATGAATTACTTCAAAGTAAATTAGAATATGTAATTCTAGTACTGGAAATAAAGTCAGTGAAGTAATCCAGCGAAATAAATAAGTGATCTGGTTCAGAAAATGTAAGTTAGATCTGATCCAAATGGCAAATGGAATACACCTATTGTTAGTGGAGAGAGAGCCACAGGGGTAGTTTTAACGTAGCGAAAATTGTTTGTTGATTGTGGGAATCGAACCCCGATTCCCAAATCTCTCGTTAAATCCACAGTCCGACTCGATACAACAAAGCTACATACCCCGTAACAAATATATCATCACGCCTTTTACTCATTACTAAATGTGGTACTCTGCCGTAGCAGATGATATATTTTGCACATGAATTGCGGTTATCAGCCGTCAAATAACTTCCGCCCAGGATGTCAGTGAAGAGGGAGCCACAGAGGTAGTTTTAATGTGATGAAAATTGTTTGTCGGCTGTGGGAATCGAACCTGGGTTCTCACCAGCAAAATGTTAGCGGTAAATAGTTATTTGCCAAATGATTTTTTCTTTCGAGTCGGCCTGTGGATCCTAAGAACCTTGGTTCGATCCCTACAGCCGACAAAACATTTTCACCAATTTAAAATGATCTCTGTGGCTCCTCCACCACTAACCGTGATTTGACGGCTAGTAACCACACTTCACGCGCATAAATATATCACTTATGGAATGGCTAGCTCAGTGGTATGAAGTCGGCCTGTGGATCCTGAGAATCCTGGTTCGATTCCCACAGGCGACAAACAATTTTCATAATTTCAAAAACTACCCCTGTAGCTCTTCCACCACTAGCATCTTTGGCGGCCGTGATTTTACGACTGGTAACCGCACTTCACGAGCATAAATATATCTCTTATCGAGATCTGTTTCGGCAGAGTGCCACACCCAGTAATGGGTACAAGGCGTGATGATATATTTATTTATTTTATTTTAAATATATCACTTACCGAGATCTGCTTCGGCAGAGTGCCACACCCAGTAATGGGTAAAAGGCGTGATGATATATTTATTTTATTTATATTTATTTATTTTTTTCACGCGAGTTTGAAGTTTTTTTGCCGGAAAACGTATTTTTCTCACTGTTTATTATATAAGTAACTCACTTTTACTGCCTCTTCATCATCTTCATTATTATCCTTAATTAAACTGTGTCTCAATAAATGAATTATATTATTTCGAAGTAACTTTTCAGAAAGGCCCATACTTCTATAAACCTTATAAACAGCAGCACATAATTAAGATAACTATTAAAAATATAAATTCAATATAATTTTACCGTATAGCAATAAGTAATTTTTTCTTCGAGAGTTCCTCTTAAATATAGAGACATCATTTTAATCCAATTTTCCAGTGACATGTACGGAGTTAAAGTTCTATCGTGAAAGGATAAAATGTACGGCATTAAGTCATATTCTGTCATATCCATTCCATTATGCAATACGTCTTTTACTAGTGTTCTTCGAACGGGGGTATGTTTACCGTCGCCTATTTTTTGTAATTTATGATAGATAATAGCAATATGTTCTATTTCACGGTATGATAGGTGCAGCTGCGTAGAGAGTGTTTCCATTAGCCTTTTATGTTTTTGTTTAAAACGTATTTCTTCTCCGCTGTTCAAAGATGAATCTAAACTTTGGCCTAAAGACATGATGGTGTTGTTTCATGAATTACGTTAAATTTACTACTTTTGTTTTACATTTTAAAACTTGTTTACTTGATTTTTTTGCACGATCGACTTTTTTTAATATTTGCCGAGAAGTAAGCGATGTTTACAAATAAAATAATCAAAGTATAGTTATTTGTGTATCTAGAGCAGAAAGTAGTCATTTGCCGCTCGCGCATTGAGATTGTTTTTCGGGGCATAGCTGAGAGCAACAACCATGCAAGAGCAGCAAGGACACATTCTGCTCTAGGTGCACACTATTTTTTTTTCTACGGCCGAACAGAAAGTAGACCTTTTCAACTGTTAGTTGAAAGCAGAAAGTTGAAATTTGCCGCTTGCCGAACGGCAATGTAAATAAAAATTAAATATTCCTCTGTGGTAACATAGCAACTTTCAAAAGATATTTAAAAAATGAAAATTCTGACAACTAAAATGCCAAAATAAGTATCAAATATTTCTAAACTTCATTAGGCGTATTCCATTTGCCATTTGGATTAGATCTAACTTACATTTATCGAAGCAGTTCATTTATTTATTTCGCTGGATTACGTCGTTTCCAGTTCTAAAATTACTGATTCTAATTTACTTTGAAGTAATTCATCCTAATAAGTGCATCAGTTTAGTTTCATTTAGTCATGTTGTCTAATTTATCTGAACTGATTTAAGTGGCAAATGGAATACAGCTATTGTTGAGTCGATCGTGCAAAAAACGTAATAAGCATTGTGGTCAATAAATATCCTTAATACTTGAATAATTATGTAGTTGAAACGAAAAGAACGGGACGAAATCTTGCAAGATTTAATATATGAAGAAATTAAAGAAAAAGAACAAGAAAAAATCAAAAAAGATTTGAAACGACAGATTCAACAACGAATTGAAATGCAAAATGTTCTTGATAGGCAATTGGAGGAACGAAGAGAAAAACTGAAACAAGAGGAATTAGAAGATGCTCAATACAAACAACAGGTCAAATACTATTATATAAAATAAGTATGTTTAAATTATAATTTATTGTATTATTAGTTATATGCAAAAATATTGGAAGACGACAGATTAGAACAACTGTCTGCTGACAAACGAAGACGAAAAATGTTAGAGTTGAGGCGTGAAGTAGAAGAAAATATGAGGGAACGTCGAGCACAGCGAGCCGAAGAAATGAGAACTATATTACATTTACAGGAACAAGAAAAAATGGAAGAAGAGAAAAAGTAAAATTACTTACATTAAATTATTATTTTTATTAACAATTACTTGTTTTTGTAGGAAGAAAATTATTGAGGACGAACGGTTAAGATTATTAAAAGAACATGCTTCAAATCTTATTGGATATTTGCCACCTGGAGTTTTGCGAGCCGATGATTTACCTCATTTAGGATCAGAATTTGTCAAATATTATTCCAGCAAGTAACAAACACATCAAATTGTACACAATATGTGAAATTAAATTTTAGTAAATGAACAAAGGTAAAAAAATAATATTTACAGTTCATATTAAGTGGTACACTATTTCGATCAAATTAGCAAACAATTTATATTTTATAAGACTACTTTAATGAGCGAAACAAGAATTTTTTTAGACTAATGAATCCCAAAATATGGGATGCAACTTTCTTATTTTAAATAAGGACCTATTTTCATTTGCTTATTCGATTTAGTATTACGAATATAAAGTTCAAAACATTACAAAATTTTTGAGACAAATGTATATAAACTGATATTAATTTAAGAAACAAATAAATATCTAAATATATTAAATAACATACATACATATCTTCACGCTATATGCCAACAAATGAGGTAGCACGAAACCTAAAATCACTCATAAAACATTAACTCATCACACAATCAGCCCTCGTCAAACATTTTCATCCAAACAAACCACCCTCACTTCAACCACATTCATAGATCACTCCATATAAACTCATTCATTTATCACACTCGAAATCATCACACAACAAACCTTTAATCACATAATTCCTATTTACGTATCATTCATTTTCTTTCTTCAACGTACATAACATATGCATAAAACATCTCAAATTACTCACGCTTACTCCTAACAACGAATCTACAAGATTAGAAAAGATGAAAACGATAGCCTGCACTTGTATATGAAAGAAAAGTCCGCACAATGCAATAACTGAAAATGAAACAAAAAGATAAGAAATGGAGGGAGCGTTGCCCTGCGCTTGTTTTTGAAAATGAATTTCACACAATTGCAGTTAAACACTTTTATATTAAATAAATTCTTCACAAAATAGTCTGATGTTGGGTTGCAAGAAAAAAATAGAGTTCTTTAGTTAAAGAATCTATCTAGCAACAGTATCAATAGCGATTTTCTGAAACTAATTAAACCGTTTGTTGCTAATGAAACGATCAAACTTTAATGCAACCTAACATTATTGACATTTAATATTTAATCAAAGAAAAATATGATTTGTTCGTAGCTGTTATACTTCTCGATAGAAATAATGTACCACATAAAATGAATACCTTGTATTTTTTTATTTGTATAGCAAACCCTTGAGTACTTTATCACTCTACCTTTTTCCTTCCTCTCGCACTAATTTTAAATTGAAATTATTTTAAGAAAATCGTTAATTTTCACTTGAACCTTGTAATAAAATTAGTCTCAAATATCAATAATAGTTATATTTTGTTTTGTTGAAGTTAAATTGAGTAAAATACGGTAATAAAGCTTTTATTTTATATTTACTTACACAAAATTGAACAATAAGTAGAAATGGGAAATACAATATAAATAAAACACTGAACGTATGGTGTATACCAAGATTTTAATTGCGGTTCTTTGTAACAAATCACATATAAATATTCGGTACAAGCCACGGAGATTAATTTACAAACGACGACCACGTCGACCTCCCTTCCTGCGCGTTGAGTCGGATGGAATTGGTGTAACATCTTCAATGCGACCAATCTTCATCGAAGAACGAGCCAAAGCTCTCAGGGCACTTTGAGCACCGGGTCCAGGCGTCTTGGTCTTGTTGCCACCAGTTGCACGAAGCTTGATGTGCAATGCAGTAATACCTAACGATTTGCATTTTTCAGCTACATCCTAAACACAACAAATTATCCATTATAACTTATTTACAAACAAAAAACAAATGATTAAATACCTGAGCAGCCAACATAGCGGCGTACGGAGAAGCTTCGTCTCTGTCGGCTTTTACTTTCATGCCTCCTGTGACTCGAGAAATTGTTTCACGGCCAGATAAGTCAGTTACATGAACAAATGTATCATTGAAACTGGCAAAAATGTGGGCTACTCCGTAAACATTTTCCCCTTCACGTACTTGAGGACCAAGAGATACCTGGACCTCATCTTTCTGTACTTTATTTTTTCTTGGTGCCATTATAACCTAAAAGCAAAAATATATTTCATTAAATTAGATATGCAAACCATAAAATATGATATCGTAGTTACAACTGAACACTTATTTAGTAAACATCACACAAAGTTTATAACAAGTGAGAAAAACATGCGAAACTTATTGCTGTCAAATATATATTCTAACATCATCACTTTAGAAATAAGACAATTACTGCGTTTATAGTTCTCGGCACACTTACTAGTATCAATAATTGTAATATCTATTGATATTTTTCATATATTATTAGTAAATTTCAATAATTTTAAGAAAATACAAACCTTCTGCTGCACTGACACACAACACGAACTCAAAAAGAACTGTCGGTAAAGAAGTTTACATTCGATTTCACGCAATGTTACCAATATATTTAGTGTCACGAAATGTCATTCCATAAAAATTAAAATTAATTATTACTGAAAATATACAATTAGCTTTAAAATTAAAAAGCAAATTACTTATTATTCTTATAAAATATAATAAATATTTTTGTTCTGCAAAAAATATGAATCAAAGTAGCATTGATTGGTGCTGCTTTAGGTATCAAAGCGGACTGAAAATGAACTAACAAATGTCAAATTAGTAGCAGTTTCAGAGACAGCGATATCATAGGTGGCTTGTAGTCGTCGTTCGCCATATTTGTTGTTGTCGTTGATGGGGGAGGCCGAGCCATAAAGCTCTTGGGTGAAAAGTGGTGTCTTTTAGTAGGAAAATTGAATGTAACGTAGGGTTTTGTGTCCGGTTTGATATTACTAGGAAGAATGTCATCACATTAACGATTGGCATACTTAATGAAAGGGTGCATTAGTACAAGTGTAGAGTGCTGTAAGAAGAATTAAAGTACCCCGTTTGATATTATTATTTTGAATGATCCTAGTTTTGTGGGTCAAGGCAGGGTGAGTGTTAGTGTTGGAAATCTTCTTTTGTTTTACATTACGTTTGTCAAGTGAGCTGTGTAAAGATTACAAGAAGTGAAACTGTGGTTTCGTTGCTGCATTGGTTTTGCGACCGCGAGTGACCCCAGTTCTGTGGGTCAAGGCAGGGTCGGTTAAACGAACTGAATCCTGTCTTTGTTTTGAAAGTGGCGGCGTCTGGTGACCTTTCGGGGGGCGGAGGGGGTGGCGACGATGAGGGTGCAATGCGGGACTGGGAAGAAGGCGGTCGTTTCAGTTTTGAAGACTCGGACAGGTTTGAAGAAGACTCTTTGTGCAGCTGGAGCTCGGAACCAGAGAGTCTTTGCAACAACTGGAGGGGGTGGAAGAAACCTGTCATTAGTTCCGGATCCTTCAGCTTTGGATCTGGAAAAAGATCTTCTGATGGTAAGTTTACACACTTACATCTTTTTATACCAGTAGGAACCCGATTTTTTATTCGTCAAACAAGTACTATCTAGTTTTATATTCAATAAAAAAATAACACTCTGAAGAATGGTTAACAAATACATGAAAGTATAATAATTGAATTATTCATTGTCATTTGCATTATTGTAGAAATAATGATTATTTATGAAGTTGTTCGTTCCGTAGCATAAAAATGAGTCAAGATAATTGCGCTAGTTCTTTGTTTCGATAAATCCCTTTGTTCATGACGGTCATGTACTCCCAGCAGATGATATTTAAATTAGTTCCACAGTGTACTAGGTACTATTATAATGCCCTGACTTAAATTCAATGAACAATGATCACGCTCATTTGTACTATTTGAAGCGATGCAACCAGTGAGATGTTTTAGCAATTTGTATAACGGACTGTACAAGATTAGTAAATACGGTACATCGTACGTTGACACCGAGTGTCTATTGGCATCGGTACGGAATCTGTTTTCATTGCATCGTTGACGAATATTTGTGACGAAAACAAGACGAACATAATATCGACGACTTGATGTGATCACTTTCCAAGATGTAGCGAATGAGAAACAGGCTGATAAGAGAAGGAAGGGACGAGTGGAAAGTAGAACAGATGGAAAGAGAAAGTAGTTGAGCCGGGATCTGTCAGCGGAGCTAGCTGGTCAAGGATGATGCGATACAAGATGTGCTCTTGGTTGGCTTTGTCGCGCTCGCGATGTGTTATTGTTCTTTAGCGCTGGAAGGGCATTAGCCTCGCCTGGGGGTATGTCTGACCGTCGAGGACGCCTCTACGTATAAACAGATGCGTGCGCATGCGCCATCGCACATCTGTTGTGAATCGTGACCCACGACTCTCCCTTTATTTTCTTTCTTTTTATTATTATAATATAAATAATTCACTTTCATACAAATATAACATAAATATATCATCACGTCTTTTATCCATTACTGGATGTGGCACTCTGCCGAAGCAGATCTCGATAAGTGATATATTTTTACGCGTGAAGTGCAGTTACCAGCCGTCAAATCACAGCCCCCAAAGATGTTAGTGGAGGGGGAGCCACAGGGGTAATTTTAATGTGTTGAAAATATTTGTCGGCCGTGGGAATCGAACCAGGGTTCTCAGAATTCACAGGCCGACTCGATACCACTGAGCAAGCAACCCCAAAATTCATTTTCATCATAAAAAAATTACATTATATTCGATATAATAATCCAAATTTTTATTTAAGTATAAATTAGTTTTGAAATTATAATTGTAACAATGCAAGTTACAAGGACAAAATAGTATAATAATAATTAGGTATTTTTATTTAATCTAATTATAACGCTTGTATTGAGAAATAAATATATCTTTGTTTTATGTAAGGTCCTATTTCTGCCTGATAAATTTATTAATAAAGTAGGTAATAATAAAAAATTATCGTTATCAAAACACATATCAACATCATGTAAAAATTGACTAATTAAAATCGAATATGATAAAATGATTGATTATTCTATTCTAGTAGCAGAATCATTGTCAACAAGGTCCAATAATATGTTTTATTCAAAAAATGTTATTTTTTTCACGATTTTCTCGGATTCATCCAATATCCGACTATGATTACACTAATAAAATTGTAAAATGAGAGAGAAAAAATTAAGTACTATTTATATAATAGTATATTATACATCGACGCTATAATGGATGCTATTATTCACAACGATGAAGTTTACAACATGAGCGAGCAATGTGAACTAGAGATGTAGTCGTCGGAGGGAATAATAGCCATTACAGCGAGTTGTATACTATACTTTATTTAAGACTGAGATTCCTGGTTCGATTCCCACAGGCGACAAACAATTTTCACCATATAAAAAAAAAACTACTCCTGTGGCTCCCCCACCAATAACATCTTTAGGGGCCTTGATATGACGGTTGGTAACCGCATTTCACGCGCAAAATATATCACTTACATAGATCTGCTTCGGCAGAGTGCCACATTCAGTAATTGGGTAAAAGGCGTGATGATATATTTATATTTATAAAATTGCATTATTTTATGATGTAACTTTAGTGATAGAAAAATGTCAAATTTTTTGCATATTTATTTTTGTTTATTTGGTTTTTCATAGTTACCTATCAGTCTTTTTAAATTTTAGTTTGCACAGAGAAATTAATTCAAGCAAAATAATTTTCTGATTGATGCAGAAGAAGGAACTATTACTGCCTTATTATTTCCAGTGGAATTTATATATGGCATTGTATAGCAAAAATCACATATTTAATATACATATAATACATTAGTCGAACATAAATGAAGTTTGTATTTATTATAAACAAAACTGTATTAATAAAGGTAGTGGGTAAACATTTTTTTTTAAATTTGTGTCGCAAAATCATGAATATTAATTATGTGACCTGCATCGTCAATATTGAGTAAAGCGTAGTTATTAATAAACATCAGTTTGTTGTTGCTATTATCAACATTTACATACATATAGATAAAGTGATTTCTTAGTCATTAATACCATTTTTTAAATTAACTTTTAACTGTCTTCCAATTAACGCAACAATTGATCTTATAGGAATCTTAATAACTTCCATTATTTTTAATTAATTAACTCATCATTCTTTATAAATCAATTTGTAAAATTATATTTTATATTCCAACATTAATTTCGTTGAATTGCAACTTATTGAACGTGTGAACGTGTTTCCAAGAATTTTGTATTGATTTGTTTCAAATTTAAATTTGTTTTATGTAAAATAAAATAAATAAATATATCATCACGCCTTCTACCCATTACTGGGTGTGACACTCTGCCGAAGCAGATCTCTGTAAGTGATATATTTTGCGCGTGAAGTGCGGTTACCAGTCGTCAAATCACGGACTCCAAAGATGTGAGTGGTGGAGGAGCCACAGGGGTAGCTTCTGAAATTATGAAAATTGTTTGTCGCCTGTGGGAATCGAACCAGGGTTCTCAGGATCCACAGGCCGACTTCATACCACTGAGCTAGCCACCCCCGTATGTGAGCAACTTATTTGATATTAAATCTATTAACAGTAACCAGTTAGGTAACCGATTAAAAAAGAAAAACATGATGTTTTCAATATTTTTTATTTTATCAAATCAACTGCTTCGGTTGCTCCTTGTTGGTGGTGTGACAACGACACTTGGTGTTTTCGGAGACTTTTGACTGATTTTGCATGTTTAAACTACAATTTTTGTATATCTCTATTTACTTTAAACACACGTTATATCATATAATAGTTATTTGTTTTATTAGGACCAAAAATACAAGTTTTCGAATCGAATATTAAAAGTTGCCGGACGCGTAACAAAGTCTGGAAATATTACGAGATTTGAAATATTATTTTCAATCCAATTGAAACATACAATTTATTATCTACTTATTTAGAAAATTTTGTAGATTTATTCAAATTGAGAAAATTATTTTTATCGCCATGACATGACAAATAAATAAATAAATATATCATCACGCCTTCTACCCATTACTGGGCGTGACACTCTGCTGAAGCAGATCTCGGTAAGTGATATATTTTGCGCGTGAAGTGCGGTTACCAGTCGTCAAATCACGGCCTCCAAAGATGTTAGTGGTGGAGGAGCCACAGGGTTAGCTTTTGAAATGATGAAAATTGTTTGTCGCCTGTGGAAATCGAACCAGGGTTCTCAGGATCCACAGGCCGACTTCATACCACTGAGCTAGCCACCCCATGACATGACAACTGTAGTAAAAATGCTCTTTTTGATCCTAGGACCAAAAACGACGTATCCATTGTAACGTTAACATTCCTGAAATTGTGTTCTTTTACTATTGAAAATGTTCAAATAATAGTGTCTTATTCAAGTGGATAAAAAAATATAATACCTGTTTCAATGACCAGTTGCACCAATATAATTAAATTTTTAAGATGGCTTAAATAAATTAATCTAAAAGTTTGTAATTATTTATTTTATTCAGAATAGTCAATTTTACTTAAAAATTTAATTTTGATACAACTGGGTGTTAGTACTAATTCCGAAGAGAATTTTTGTTTGTTTACTGTTGCACTTCAATCCTATAACATTTTCCAGGCAAGGGAACCATTTGTGGAATCCTACTCCGAATGTGCTATATAAAAAAAGTATGTATGTCATAATTGTAATTAATTATAAAATAAATTTCAGTGGACGGGTGGCCTCATAGTCACACCAACGGACGGGTGAGGCCTGACAGGCCCAGTTATCAAAGAGGTATAAAAAACAACTTTAGAATAAGTTTATTAAATATTTGTTTTTATTTTTCAGAAATGTGCTGTCATTTTTATCGGTGCATTTTGGTTGCACAATTTAAAAGGATCATACATATACTTTGTTATTGTTTTCAGGAAACATTTACAGTCCATTAAAAACTGACATTTTTTGTTGCGAAACAGGCCTCACCCGTCCGCTCTAGAATATAAAATTGTCGGACACCTTTGTTAAATTTATAAATCAATAGTTATTTGCCGACCTTGCCGGAAAGTTAAATTTTCTGTAGTCAGTTGAGAGAATACAGCGATATTTTTCGTCCCTAGGGAAGAATAGTTATTTGTGTACCTATAGCAGAAAGTAATCTATTGCCACTAATGTTTGTACACTGCTGATCCAGTCATTGCTGAGAGCAACAATTATGTACGAGCGGTAAAGATTTTTTCTGCTCGTAAAGCACACATTATTTGTTATAAGACCATTTAAAAACGCTTGAAAAAGAATTAAAAATAGTATATTACACTTCGACATAGTAGCCATTATAGCGAGTTGTATTCTATGCTTTATCTACGACAAATATAAATATTACATAAGTTTATAATTTCGTTTCATAATAATCCCAAATTAAATAAAATTATGTTAACATTGCAATAATTTGTGATGTAACTATGGTGATGGAGAAATGTCATTTTGAAATGTTTTTGTTTATTTGATTTTTCATAGTTACATACCAGTCTTTATGCTTTTTTCATTTGCACAGAGAAATTGATTCAGGCATAATAATTTTAATCCAACTCCAAAAACCCAGTCAAAAACCTAAATAAATTTCTCACTTGACGGGCAAGTGCTATATATTCTGTTGTCTAGGAAATAATAACTATTATTCTCTTGTTATTATTTCCTGCGGGATTTATACATGGTGTTATGTAATAAAAATCACACATTTAATATACATACAATACATTAGTCGTAGATAAATTATTTTATGCATCCATGAATAATTTACACAATCAGAAAACTCACTTTCCGCACGTATGCAGAATGTAGTACACATGGACGGAAAGTATTACTTTCTATAAGTGCGCGAAATATAGTATTTTCTACATGTGAGCGGAAAAAATTACTTTCTACACGTATGTGTAAAGTAGTATTTTCTACATTTGTGCGAAAGGTATTATTTTATTACACGAATAGGCGGCAAAAATCAACTTTCCTTACATGAAATAAAGCAGAAACACTACTTTGCCATGCTCATAAAAACTTCTCTCCCTAGAGAAGAAAAGTAAAGCCAAATCTATGATAACTAAAAAACAATGGTATATAATTTGATATTAGCGACGTCCAGATGATATATGTCAAGAGTATATATAACTTATATAAATTTCCAATGTATTTTGAAAATTTAACTTTCTAATAGGATTGTAAATAAATTTTATTTTCTCAAAAAAATGTAAATGTACATACAGCAAACACCTAATACAGATAAGAACTACAGTGGCCGGTCTAAACATATGAAAAGAGACACTTGATCTTAAAATTTAATTATTGTTTTTTATTCTTTATGTGTAGCAAATTTATTGTTTATAATGCAAGTACTAGATAAAAACACAAATTTTAAATACACCGGCCTTACAATAGGTTCGGTGGACACTATAATAGGGATTCATCTCCATAAGATATTTCATTTAATATCTTACCCAATAAGTATTTGATATATCGTATCATCCAGAATTAAATAAAACCTTTGTTAATTTTTCTATAGCTAGAGGAATAGAAATAAGCTTGAATAGTTGTGCAGTCAAAAATATGTGAACTGCTCTAAATATAATCGTGCCCTAATTTGTGTGGAAGCAGTGTCGTACTAGTAATTATTCAATATTTTTGCAGATATATAAAATAAAAATCAAGTTTATATATTATTAGTCTTTTATATCAAAAATCTTCCGAGTTTCTATAATTAAATATTTGCTTCACTAGCACTTGATCATTTTTCACCTAATATATTTTTTACCCTTCTATCGAATGTTTATTAATTAATTTTCAAAATAATTTTACAGGACCCTTTTATCTATACAAACATATCAAAAAATAGTAATACTTTATTTGAGGAAAATAATGTTGAATAAGTACAATTTTACTGATTTTTTATGATTTTTTTTTGTTCCTTTTCTCGAAAATGACAGCCGTTAATATGGTTTTTGTTTATTTTCTCACTAGTATTTTTTCCGGTAAAAATCAGTAAAATTGCATTTATTCAAACGATTTTTTTCAATTAAAGTATTATTATTTTTTATGTTTGTATAGACTCTTTTGAATGGAATCAAAAAATTATAGAATCCCATTTTTAAAAAATGCCGTCCTCTTCACTGTCAGGAAATAATATCAATATTCCTTACTTATTTTACACCTTGTATATACCGATAATTATTATGTAAATTTGCTAACGAAAAATGTAAGAGTGTAATAGGTGAAGGAAGAAGTTAATTAAAAAATAAAAATTTAATCATACGGGTACCAGCAGAACTGTTTATTGCATTATTTTTGTTTCACTTTTTAATGTTACCCATAATTTTCAATATTTTTATATAGCTAATATATAATTTAATTAATATACACGATAGCGGACAAACTCTTAAATTCAAAATTAGTTGTAAATAATTATTTAAATATTGCTTTTACAAAATGATGGAAACTGTAAACAAAAAACAAATATCTTATTTTTTACTATTGAAGCGAACATCTGGCGTTTTTTTTTCGAATAGTAGATACTATTTATAAATATGTGTTGCAGTATTTTCACCTATGTCAAGGGGAGAAAAACATAATGAAGTATTTGTTTTCATGTTTAACTTTGTTTTGATAATTATTATTTGTTTGTTTTTACTTTAGAATTGTTTTTTATTTTTCAATGTTTTTATATAAATAACAAAAGCTAGTAGCGTTTAGCGTGAATACATGAGTAATAAAGATTAATTAGCCTTGGTTTTATGGTACATTTACTTTAATGAATATATTACAGGGTGTCTTATTATTTTTAAATTGTTTTATATTTTCACACTTTCACTCGTATCTAATGACTGATACATTTCCTTGAAAAAACAAAAAACTGTAACAACTCTTGTTTATTGAACTGAAATCGTATCTCTTGTAGTTTCCGAGATTCCAATGAAGACACAGGACAGGAGACTGGACCACTAGGTGCTCTGGAATGCAAATATTTTAAATTTAAGCGATGCTATGTTTTCATGTGTTTTTGGTAGAGTGTTGATGTTCGTTTGTTGTTATAGAGCTAGCGACCGTGCTGCCGCTGACGGAGCTAGCGGCGAAATGCGTAGCATCACACATCCCCTTCGAGCTAGTGGAGCACGTGTACCCGCCGGTACCGGAACAACTACAGCTGCGTATCGCTTTCTGGAGCTTCCCTGACAATGAGGAGGACATCCGGCTGTACTCGTGCTTGGCCAATGGCTCGGCTGATGAATTCCAACGGGGTGAACATATTTTTAAAAACAGAGGTGTTAAGGATCCTTTACAAATTGGTAAGTACTCTCAATTAATAATTCTAATATATTTATATCGACTTGGAAATCCTGTGAAAAGCCTGGAATTGAAAAACCTGTCTTGAAATCCTTTAAAATCCTTGAGGTAGTTTATATTATCTGGAAAACATTATTTGCAGTCAAAAAATAATTGTTTAATATAATTTCAGTGGAATTCTTGATAAATTTTTTTTTGTTTATCAACAAATATTGATGTGATTTTATTCATTATTTACGGGTCTATAAACTTACAGATTTATCACAGAATTCCACCATATATCGTTTATCAATTTTAGTTACTGTGATTTATCTTAGTATGATCCAGAACGTTGGAGTCGATAAAAAATATTCCACTCTAACTCTGACTAGCTCCGGCTCCGACAAAATTAAATACTATAGTTATTTGTGCAGTAAAGAAAGAAAAGTAACATTTTTCCTACGAGTTGCACATAAGATTTTTTCTACTACCGTTTAAAATTTCTAAAAAAATAATTTTTGACAATTTGTTCTTGTCCATTTTCTTGTACCCGAGTTCGGTGTCGGATTTCCTCTCTTTGAGTTGAATTTTTATTCATTCCTTCCATTTATTCCTGTTCTTTGTTATCTTTTTAATTTCTTCTATATTTTTACTCTCTTTTCCTATTTAGCTGTTCTTACTTTCCATATTTTTCTCGGTTTCTCTCTTTTTCTTCTTTTATCGATACTTCCGCATTCTATCATTTTCTTAACTAGATTGTTTTAATCCATCCTCATTGTAGATTCGTACCATCACAGTTACTTTTGCTCTATATTTTTAACTATACCTATTTCTTGATTTATCATTCTTATGCTGGGTTGCAAGAAAAAAAATAAAGAGCTCTTTAGTTAAAGAATGGGGGATTCAAGTGGTAGAGCTTTTTAATATATATTTATTAAAATAAATTCTTGATCGTACATCATATTTAATACAATATAAAATCATACCATAAATGATATCTTTATTGCTGAAATATGAAAGTTAAAGTTGAATAATTATAACGTTCGCAGTGCCATATTGCAATGACGTAGTTGCATTAAGCCAATCACAGAGCTTTGTCTGAAACGTTTGTCGGTGCTCAAGAAGACGAAGAAGAAATAAGCATTCAGCATTCTACGATTCTACCAATGACGTATAATACTAGACGAATTATGCCGTATTCAAGTCAATGCAGTGTTGTGAAGCAGAGAGGAATGGAATAACTTGCGGGTCCACTTTGATGTTATGCAAGTTGCTCCTTTCCGCGCACCCGCCTCACCAACCAGTTATTCTATCCCTTTCTGACTCACAACAAACGCCGATGTTATCCGTCTAGTTATGTTTTGTCTGAGGATTCTACTGACAACGACAAGTTACGTGTTATTTATCTCTGTCTTATCTGTCTCTCTTTAAGCTAAGATGCAACTACGTCATATTCATTTGTTTCGAAAGTTTAAATATTTTTATCATGCTTAATACAAGTTTTGTTTAAAAATAAAAAATTTGGGTATAATTATTTTATTACGTAGATTAATATATAAAAAACTCAAAAAAGTCTTGAAAGGCCCATTGTTTATCTAGAAAGAGAATCGATAAGGATTTTCTAAAATTTATTGAACTGTTAGTTGCTAATGAATCGATAAAACTTTCATACAACCCAGCATTATATTTTCATTTCTTTCCCTGTCCTACTTTGTTTTTCCTGTAATTTTTCTTAGGTAGTTTATTTCTGTAGCGATTATCTTTCTCTCATGTTATGCTTGCTGTCTGGAGGGCTACTGCATTATATACCTTTCGTTTTGTTGTTTTATCTATTTCCTCTTTACCTAATATCGTGTTTTTTTATACTGTAATACATGTTTACTTTTTTCACCCTGTTTGCTATTTCTAGATCTATTTTTCCGTTGAAATTTGTTCAAAACTGTTAAAAGCTTTCGTGTAATTATGAATACGAGGACATACACTATTATAAATACAATTGATTTACATTTCCATACTAGTTTGGAAAATGCAACTTTTTCTAACTCATAAATATTGAAATCAAAGACTAAAGACAAAGAATAAAAAAGTGAAAAAGATATATACTCAAAGATATGAGTAAAAGTTTTAGTCAAAATTTGTGCTTTACTAAAAGCAGAAACAGATTAGCTCGCAATTTTTTATTTCTATAAAATTCCACTGACGGAATGAAATTAGGAAAAGCTTGATTTAAAAATATTATTTTTATGAAGATATGTATAATAATGCATGTTTTAGTGAAATGAATAATCGGAAAAGTATTATACTGAATTTATGAAATATGTATTCATCGTAACACAAAATTAATAAAGGTAAATTATACTTAAAAATTACTGATTTGTTTGGTATCATTAATACCAACAAATATAATATTTGAATGTTTGTTGTTAGGTTTTCACTTATCAGCAACAGTGGTGCAGTCCATGGGCAGCAGAGCCACCCAGAATGTAGCAGTAACATTCGACCGTCGCAGAATATCATCATGCAACTGCACTTGTTCATCAACAGCGTACTGGTGTTCGCACGTGGTCGCCGTGTGCTTGCACCGTATCCACATGCCACACCAGGTGTGTCTCCGCGCACCGGTATCCGAGTCATTGTCCCGTCTGCATCGCGAGCAGCTGCAGAAGTTCGCGCAGTACTTGATCAGCGAACTACCGCAGCAGATTTTGCCCACCGCTCAACGCCTGCTCGACGAACTGCTCGGCTCGCAGCCGTCCGCCATCAACACGGTGTGCGGAGCGCCCGATCCCACCGCTGGGGCTTCCGCCAACGATCAGACCAGCTGGTACCTGGATGAGAAAGCGCTCCATGATAACATCAAGAAAATACTTATCAAGTTTTGTGTTCCTGCACCTATAGTATTCAGGTATATTATCATTCTTTATTTGTTGTATTTTGTAAGTTTGATTCGAGTGACTTTTTTTCTGACAATTTTAAAATCTTTTTTTTGTATGAATATCGATTCCAAAACTAGAACATGAAAAATATAATATCCGGATATTTTGCTGATGTAATTTTTGTTTTAATTTTGACGTTCATGATTTGTGTGATTTGCCTGAGTTTTGGAATCGTTACGTATATTTATTTTTAAAGTTATTCTGTTATATCTACATTTCAAGTTTATTAAACTATTTATAAACTAAATTGTTGTATTTTTAAATAGTGAAATACCATGCAATTTTATTGTAGAAAGTACAAAAAAATTAAATTATAAACAGAATATAATGTTTAGGGGTAAATAAAAATATATTACACCTACTGCCAATGCTATTTTACTATTTTTCTTCTTTTAGCAACAAGAGTAGAATACTCTTAGCAACGCGACTAAGATACTTTACTCTCGTCGATATTGCTAAAGATACATTTTAGAACCGACGCTATTAGCAACAGCACAAATTAGACATTCCATTTGCCATTTTTATCAGATTTAACTTATACTTATTGAACCAGATCACTTATTTATTTGGTTGGATTTCTTCGCTCTTTCTTTTCAGTACTAGATTTACTTATTACAATTCATTTTAAAGTACTCCACCTCAATAAGTGCATAAGTTTGCTTAGTTCATTTCAGTTAGACATGTTATCTAACAGCTATGATTAAGTTGTATTATTTCTGTGTGTCACGATTTCGATGTCATAGAAATCGACTTTTACTTCCGGTCGTAGAAAAGTAGTTTCAGTGACATCAAAATCTTAACAAAAATAATACATTTTAACCCGCAATGCCGTTGTTAAGAATGACGGAACTAAAATGTAATTGTACTCTCGTTGTCAATAACGACGGAAGGAAAAGTGTATTTTAGTTTCGTTACTAAAGAAAGAAATAGAAAAAATAATTTAGTACTCTTTATGTAATAACTAGATCATAGTGTAATGGATTTTCTGTTCTTTAGTGACGTGAACTACTTGAGTACCACGGCACCTCCTGCTGCGGCAGAATGGACATCGTTACTTCGTCCTCTTCGTGGTCGCGAACCCGAAGGCATGTGGAACCTGCTGAGCATCGTACGAGAGATGTTCAAACGCAATGACCGTAACGCAGTTCCGCTACTAGAGATCATCACCGAGGAGTGTATGGCTTGTGAGCAGATCTTAGTTTGGTGGTTTAACACAAAGGTAGCGCTGCTGAATGGCAGTTCCGGCCACGGCGGCGGTGGCGGCGGTAAACACAGCAACGTCAACAGCAACAGTCACGCGTCTCAACATGCATGCTCCTCCCTGTGTGATGAAATTGTCATTTTGTGGAGATTAGCTGCGCTTAATCCAGGCCTTGCGCCTCAAGAACGAGATATGCTCCATAATCAGTTCACGAGCTGGCATTTGAAAATCATGGAAAAAGTAACTAAGAGCAGATTGGGATCCGTAGTGAGTGCTAGTCATCAAAACGGTAATAAAGCCGCAGGTCATAGAATGGATTTGGAAGTATTTACTGGTTTCAAACCTGCAATTGAAGCTTGCTATTTAGATTGGGATGACTACCCAATGCCAGGAATAACATACACACATGATATCAATCCAATGTACCATTGTCCATTCACTTGCTTCAGGCATTCCGGCGAATCTCGATCAGAAACTGTCACACAGGTGAACTCGAGTCAAGCTGTGTTGAACTGCGAGCATCCTGGTACTCATCATCACACACATCATCATCATCACTACCATCATCATCACGGTTCTTCAACTAATCGAATTCACTTTGCAGAGTTTGTTCGAATGAATATGCAAGGTGGTTTTCCAGCAAATGAACCTTTACGTGTTGTCCGCGATGGAAATCGATCTAGTGTGAGCAGTGAAGGTTTCTGTGAGAGTGATGACGATTCGAATATATTAGCGGCTGGTGTTGCGCGAATTAATGTTGCTATCAATAGATCAGTGGACTCTGATTCTCAAGAAGGTGGTGGTAGCGATTCTTCCAGCAGTAGTAGCACTAGCAGTAGCAATAGAATAGTTGAAGAAATTCGTCTGGTTGTTCTACCTGAACAACAGTCCACTCCAAAACCGCTACTTGATGAGGAATCTCCATGTGTCGGTGTGAAGAAAATCTCCAGGAGGCCGTCCAAAGATGACTCCTTGTCATCATCAAACTCTGATTCGCCACAATCGGGAGACGAATATAACTTGTATTTTTACGATTCCAAAGCCGCAGCGACGTTAGAACAGCCAGATGCTAAAGACACTAAAATGCAGCAAGATCCTAATAGCAAGAAACCAGTCTTTGCTAATTTAAAACGTACTGAAGATCCATGGGACGTATTATTTGCAAGAGCAGAAGGTTTACATGCACATGGACATGGACGCGAAGCGTGCATGTTGGGAGTTAAGCTAGCTGAAGAATTACTAGCTAATCCACCAGACTTAATGATCGACATCCCACCTGTTCCTCGAAGGAAAGGAAAGAAACAACAATTGAATCCTGCCTCACATCAGCTCAGTTGTTTGGCATCTGCAACGCTCGCAAAATGCGCATTCTTATGTACAGTCTTGGCAGAAAATCCAGAACATTCACATTTAGCTTTTAGAGTGGGAATGTTTGGTTTAGAAATGGCTCGACCACCGGCTAGCACTAAACCACTCGAAGTCAAATTAGCCAATCAGGAAACTGATCTCGTCACATTGTTGAAACGAATTCCATTAGGTCCACAAGAAATAAAAATATTGAGAGAAAAAGCGGAACAACTCAAAGAAGGCACATTAAAATCACGTGGAGAAGCATTGTTACCGATCATGTTGGCGAATTTCATTTTTGATGCTCTAGTTATGCCGAATGTTGTTGGAAGAGATTTAAGGAGTAAAATGTTGAACATGCCTTTCAGAACACCGTCCGATGAAGCTCTAGCTTTTGAGGCTGCTGTGGCTGCACTGGGCTTAAAAGCAAATGTGTCCGAAGCAGATCATCCACTATTATGTGAAGGCACTAGAAGACAACGAGGAGATCTAGCCATAGTCTTGTTAGTATTCTATAAAGACGATTCGTGGAAAATGGCTCGAATCATGGACCGATTATTGGATCGAGAAGTGCATCAATTACTTAAATCACCCATACTTAATTCATATTACACAAGCAATCCTCCTGTCAAGAGTCAGTTGAACAACATTCGCAGAGAAGAATGTCCAGAACAAGTAGTTTCTCCATTATCATCTCTTGTACCACCAGCAGACATTTTAGTTAATGACATTAGTAAGTGTATGTCTCAGTTACAAGTTTCCAATTGTTCTAGATTTAATATGTTTTCATCTTCAGATGGTGGCAGTCGTCCTCATAGTTGTACAAGCGCGGAAGTTGAACAAAGTTTGAATGGAATGTCGATGGGAGCTAGTGGAAGCGGCGTCTCATCACAAACTCCTACAGTCCAAGTAACAACACGGACGAAAGAGTCGAGGTATAAAGGCAAACGAGCATATCCATCCATCCCTAACCAACCGTCAGAAGCTGGGGCACACTTTATGTTTGAGTTGGCGAAGACGGTTCTTATCAAAGCTGGTGGCAACAGCAGCACTTCGCTTTTTACGCAAGCTTCTACGAGTCAGAATCACCATGGTCCACATAGAGCATTACATATGTGTGCGTTTCAACTAGGTTTATATGCTCTAGGGTTGCATAATTGTGTCAGCCCGAACTGGTTGAGTCGTACTTATTCATCACATGTTTCATGGATCACAGGTATGATATGATTTATATTTACAATAAACTTTTTTTTCCTGAAATCGTCAAGAAAGTACCAGCTTTTCTAGTCAATTTTAGTATGGAAAGTAGATTTTCACTTGACTTAAATAAATAAATATAAAATTAAATTTTCTATGACCGCGCAGAAAATAGCTTTTAAAACTGTAAGTTGAAGTTGACAAAATGTATTTTTACCAATCGATGCTGAGCAACTCGTAACTAATGAATTCTTATTAAATAGTCGTTTTACAAACTTAAATAGTCAATTAAGTCAATTTTACACACGGCTGTAAATAAAATAAAATAGTCACAAAATTAACATTCAATCCACAAAAAAAAAATATGTGTTTAATACCGAAAAAAACTATAGACGCGATAGTAAATTTACTATTTTTTGCCTAGTTAAATAAATAACTAGGTATATTACTATTATTATATGTATTTGTAGGTCAAGCTATGGAAATTGGCGCATCAGCTATATCGTTCTTGATCGATACATGGGAAGGACATCTAACACCACCCGAAGCTGCTAGTATAGCGGACCGCGCATCGCGAGGCTGCGATCCAAACATGGTGCGTGCAGCTGCCGAATTAGCCTTGTCGTGTCTCCCACATGCTCACGCACTCAACCCTAATGAAATCACGCGAGCTATACTGCAGTGCAAGGAGCAGAGCGATATGATGCTGGAGCATTCTTGCCTCACAGTGGAAAACGCGGCGAAAGGAGGTGGAGTGTATCCTGAAGTATTATTCCAAGTAGCCAAATACTGGTACGAGTTATATGTGCGTCATGCACCGCCTGGCGAGCTTATGATGGATAATGAGTGTCAACACGAAGGCCTTGTGGATCCACACGGTGCACTCATCGCTCTAATCGAGCCTGAACCACAGCAAGTTCCAGTGCCTCAAACAAGCGCTCCGCCACCCGTTGTAGTGACAACAGCGCCACCACAACCCTACCAACATCCCGCTGTGACAACGTTGGCACCGCTTGGCATGTCGATGCCTTATGCGGTGACACCGTACAGCTTCGCCGTGCCCAACATGCATCCGCATCCTCATCCACATATGAGTTACGGGGGCCCCATACACCCCCACCCCCATGCGCACGCGCACGCCGTTCAATTACCTCCGCCGCCGCACGTTCAGATGTATCTGCCGCAGTTCCAGTACTCTTCGCACGGCAACATGCCGCCACCAGCAGCGCCACATGTGCAGCAACATCCCGTGCAGTATCCACCAGGTCCACCCATGCAGCCTAACATCCAGTACTACAGTTTGGCTCCTGCACCTGCCCGACCCATGTTTCCTAATGCGATGCCTCCGCCACCTAGTGTACGGCCGCCGCCTCCGGCACATCGGCAGCCGCAGCCATTCAGTCAAGCGCAACTGCGATACCTGTTAGCTGCCTATCGTGTCGGTATGCTGGCACTTGAGACTCTCGCCCGCCGTGTACATGACGATCGTCCACAAGCCAAGTACGCGCGGAACCCACCCTATGGCGAAGATGTCAAATGGCTCTTGCGAATTTCTAAACATCTCGGTACGTTCCAGTACAGAATCTTTCACGAATATGGGACACTTGATTATTTTTTTTATTGGAAATACGAGGGCGTATTTTTGTGTTATCTACCTAGCTTAGAAAAAAAAATATTTATCGTTAACAAAATAATATTTTTGTGTTAAGCGCGCGTGAGAATGTCACTTTTTCGTAGAGACCGCTAGATAGAGACAAAAAATCATTTAAACGCGCTAAAAAACACGAAATCATGAATAATCGGGGTATCCCATATCCATGAAACACGCTGCATAAATCATTATTGAAATAATTACGATTGTTTTGTTTAGGTACGCAATACCTTCACCAGTTTTGTGTATGTGCGGTAAACTCAATAGTGAGTCCGTTCGTATTGCACGATGTAGCAATCGAGGCTGCGCAACATTTGTCACGTAACAACCCTGGGCTGTTAATGCAGCACCTGCGTACAGCACTTACTCCACTTGTACAGAAATGCCAGCAGATGTACATTCAGTGCATGCACCAAAAGCTGTATCATCTTACTACTGCAGATTATGAAGACTTTGTTAGCATTGTCTGTGCGGCTAGAGCTGCATTCCAAATCACACCCGAAGGAAATACACAATTCAAGGAGTGGTTGCAGTCTATCAGACGGTATGTTTGCTTTTTACATATTTTAAAAATCATTTGACTCGTACTACAATATTATGATGCAACAATTTTTGGATATTCTGGAAATTTTTCATTCGTGAAAATGCATTTATGTAATATGCGTTCGTGAAGCGTCATTCGGGAAATTGTATTTGTGTAAATGGACGATAATCCAATACTGTTTCTATTATGTAAATCAGGAAAGTAAAAAAAAAAGAACAAAAGATAACATTTTGCAAAATAAAAAGAGTAAATAAGATATCGGTTAAAAAAGAAAACATGTTTTCTTTGATTAATTTCCCAAATAATTGTTGTATCCTAAGCTGTTTTTAATCGAGATATGTTCTGTTGTGAATAAAATGATGATTGAAGAAATAACTAGTAGAGTGATGTTGTGTTTTATAGATCAAAATCGTGTAAAAAGGATCTTTGGACTCAAATCAATGCTGCACTGCAAGCAAATAGTAAATGACAAAGGACGGAATTAGGGTCTCCTCAGTGTAGTGTTAGTTACTTCCGAGTCCCGTGCGACGATCGGAACCTTCAGGGAGTGTACCACGTGCCACACTTCGTCAACGCAGGTCTTCCAGAGGAGCACTGCGCCGGCGCCGTCCCAGTTCCCGTTCCCAAGTTGCATCTGTTTGTCAACGTGTGTATGGAGCCTCGGCCTCGGCCCCGCATCAACGAACAACAACACGAACTTGACGATGATTTCCTGGGAGCTGCGGCTCCAGACGATCTGGACTCTAGTGAGTGACTCAGTGCGTGGTGAACATGAACTCGTTGTTTAATTTTAGGTGAATAGCGCTAGGCTAGGAAAATGGGCCACCGTTTTGGCTTGGTAAGTAAATCAACTTTTTATTGAATAAAAATTCAGACCCTCAGGTGTCAACCATCTCTGCCTTCAAACCCTATCAAGGATCATCCACGACTTCATTTCTGTAGCTACCGATACATCACTTCATCAGCGAGAAATCTAGTTAGGCAAAGCTCATCCATATTATTTATACCCATCACTTTAATTTACTAGATCTTAAACTATAACAGTTCACCTCTATTTGCTCATATATTTCTTCATCGCCCAACTATATGTCAAATATCATCAATTTTAACATTTATTTATTAAGTTTTAATCAATTATTATAAAATGCAATAACAAATTATTCAAATAATATATCAATTTGGTAATTCCATTTTTATTTTGTGACTACATAGGCACTAAAAAAAATCGTTTACATATCTGCTTCATTCATATTTACATATACATATGAGGAAAAACAGGAATAATCTTTTTATTTTCTTATTAACATAATGGTGAAATTTTGTGTTCATTCTAATACTAAAGAGTAAAAAATATTTTTATGCCGAAATTATTCAAATTTGTCCATTATTTATAGACTTTCCATAAATAATTAACAAAACATTGGATATAAAAGTATTATATAAGTGGAAATGATAAAATAATATTAAAGAATCTTAAGAAAAATATATTTTTGTGATCTTTTTAAATTTATAATTTTTGTGCTAAAAAAAAAAAAATAAGATATTATAAAACGAGAATATATATTTTACATGATATAATTTACTTCAAAAATATTAATCAAGTATTTCTTTTCATTATTAAATAATTATTGTTAATGTTGGAATTTTTTACAATACACTTATTAATAATTAAAACAATTTTTTGTTTAAACTCTGTAAATTTTATTTACATTTTTATTAATTGTGGATTATTTTGTAAAATAGATACCAATTCCTATTTGGAATAAAAAAAAAACTAAATATAAAAAATGTAGTGATGGGCAACGATAATTAATCGTAATGATAAAATAAATATATCTTCACACCTTTTACCCATTACTGAGTGTGGCACTCTGCCGGAACAGATCTCGATATGTGATATATTTATGTGCGTGAAGTGCGATTACCAGCCGTCAAATCACGGCCCCCAAAGATGTTAGTGGTGGGGGAGCCACAGGGATAATTTTTTAAATTGGTGAAAATGTTTTGTCGGCTGTGGGAATCGAACATAATTGACGTTAATTAATCAGGTTCATTTTGGTATTATAATTAAGTTTGGACTTAACAAAAAAGAAATAATGAAAAATATTTCGGTATTTTGTTTTTTATTTTTTGTGCGGAAGAAAGTTTTGTATTAAATTCATAGATTAAAAACAAAATCATTCAAGTTTAATTTCTTTGAAATGACAAATTTTTATTATTGGTAAATATAAAAATAAATATATCATAACGCCTTCTACCCATTACTGGGTGTGGCACTCTACATAGCAGATCTCGGTATATATTTTTGCGCGTGATTTGATTAAGATCTTCGCGAATCTAATAAAAAATGCATAAATAACAATGGTAAATTATGAATTTAATTTTACTGGTTTATTATCATAATTATAATTAACTGGTAAATGCCCATCACTAAAAAAATGTAATATATTAATATTATTTTCTTTTACAATTATATAAATCGTAGTAACGTACTTGAATATTTTATTTATTATGATGTGCAGATAAAAACAATCCATGCTCATATAAAAAGTTATAGTTTACGATCTACTGATTGAAATATTTGAAAATATCATTATTATTCATAGCACCATATTGAAATTTTCATCGAGGTAATGATTTAAAAAAATATATATATTCGAGCCGTTTTTATTTTAATTATACGTTTCAAATATCTAGTGTATATTTTGGTACTCAGTGCTAACATTATTGCTTTTAAATGAAGATGCTATAAGCATTAAAAATATGTAGGTATGTGTTCAGATTGTTATTAGCAAACATTTTCACGAAAAATATTCTGAAAATTATTTGTAAACATTTAATATATAAAATTTTGTTTATTAAGCACAACCTATTTTGAAAATGATTAGTCGAAATTTGGTTCATTTTTAGAAATATATTAAATGTCTACTAAATATTATATAAAATCTATATTTGATTAAAGCAATTTAAACGTTCTTATAATTACTGTATATAGTCTTCTTATAATCGAACAAAATTTATGTTTGCATCATTTTTACGATTTGAATTGTTCATTGTTCGCAAACGTTTTTCATATATGATCTCGTAATAGTGGTACTCAAATCGTTAACATGCGTCATTATTAACGTGCGGTAAAATCATAAAACTATGCTTGTTGTATGGTGGAAATAATGGTTTTGCTAAATATCGAATTTAAACAGACATGGTTCTTTCTTTCTTCACTTGTGCCTTGTAAGTACAATTTCTTCCAAATGTGCAAGAACGTAAGCAATGTTTGTGACGGAAATAACTACGTTATATTCATATAACAAGCATAGTTTTACAACTAAAATTGTGGCGGACTAGGTAATTCTAATGAAATCATAATTTTAAATGATTATTATTTTATATTAATGAAGCTAGATAAATTATTAATTGATCAAATAAGATAAATTAAAAAGAAGTCGTTATTGTGCAAGTTATTGTTTAATATCTACAATTTATTTTTATAGTCCCAAAGTATAATTTTGTAGTTACAATTATATGCATTCGTTAAAAATTATCAAAACATTAACTTGCAGAAAAAACTTCAAATACAATTGGATGAATTCATATTTTTAAGTGTTCAATAAAAAAAATATATTATCACGCCTTTTACCCATTACTGGGTGTGGCATTTTGTCGTAGCAGATCTCGGTAAATGATATATTTTGCATTTGAAGTGCGGTTATCAGTCGTCAAATCACGGCTCCCAAAGCTGTTAGGGATGAGGGAGTTAGAGGGGTGATTTAATGTTAAATATTTCAGTTAAAGAAAATTTTTAAAACGCTAAATAGCATTAAAAAAATTAAATATTCGCTATTTTACTAATTTTTTAGTATAACACTCTGCTCTAGCAGATCTTGGTAAATAATATACACGAAAACTATGCCATAGGCGAACTTGGGAACATTGCTTCCCGAATTACTTTTATAGTTTACCCTATATATTTTCGTGGAAATGCAATTACCAGCCGTCAAATAATTATAATGATAAAATTATAAAGAGAAAAATTGGGATACCACAACGATTTGAACCTGGAACCTATGAACTCTGGTCATATGCTTTATCCAACTAAGCTACGGTGGCCCTGAGATTCAAATCTGATTTAATTCCAATTTTTCTGTTTTCTTATGTTCAAAATGATGTTGATTTGAATAGTTTTTTATTTTATAGTAAAACAAAAATCATCAGCGTTGGATGGTTTTATATTACAAATAAAATGCATTTCTGTTCCACGTAATTAGCGTATAAGCTATTATTAATACAAAAAATGCGTCTGTATGTTATGAATATTTCTTCTAGCTTCATTGTAATTAAAAATAATCTTTTAAAAACTGGATTCTTTTCAGAATTACATCAGCAAGAATAATATCCTAATTACTAAGGCCAAAATCTCATAATTTGCTTAGCAAGAAAATATTTTTTTCTTCTAAATTTTGTTATAATTTAAATACACAATGTTAGTAATCAATTAATGTTAATGATTTGTACCATTTTATTGGTCTCTTTATTTTAGCTTAACATTGGATGCTAGTCTTACATTTGATTAAGAAAATTGTAGCTTTTTCGCTAGAATTTTCTTAAACTTTTTGTTGGATTTCTTGATAAAACAAAAGACTCAAACTGTATTTCAAACACTTTATTTCACACAAAAGAATCTATTTAGCCAAAACACCAAGATGACCTTTTATTAAACCAAATAAAACACTGATACAAATTACAATCGTGTATCTATGCATTAAATTATAACAACTTTTTTCCAAATCTAAAACAAAAACTGTCAACACACACTTTCTTTTATTACCAACCTTAAGGTAAATCATACATTTATTTTTCAATTTTCAAAATTATTGGCGGGAGATTCAAATAACTGTCAAACATCCAACATCCTCCCACCAAGTTAATTTTACAACAAAGAAATTAACTTATCTAACATTATCTATTTAACGAGATTTACATTTTGTATCTTGCGGGTAAAGTTATTTTTCGTCCTTTTTTAGTATAAATGGTGGCTATCTCGGTATTTTTTCTCGCTCGATCTTTTTTACAGTTCTCATCACTAGACAGCCCATTGGTTTGCACTTCACTAGACAGTCCATTGTTTTTCACTTCACTAGACAGTCCATTGTTTTTCACATCACTAGACAGTCCATCGTTCTTCACTTCACTATCGTTGTGTGAGTACAACTCCAGCGGGTATATACGTTGTACCGGCCGAACTAGTTCTCCATGACTCGTTTTTAATCTCACCACTCGAATTTCATCATCGCGTCCCGGCATCAGTTCTACTACCTTTGCCAACGGCCAGTCCAATCGTTTCGGACTATCGTTTTCAATCATCACGACTTCACCTAACTCTATCTTTCGCGAACATTTTTTACTAGACTCCTGTCGTAGTAGTCCCAAGTATTCACTACGAAACCGTTTACGTAAATCTTCGCGCAATTTCTGTCGATACACTACGCGTTGTCTCACATCTCGAGATTCAATCTCATCACAATCTTCTACACTAAACTGTCTAATATCTTGAATGAACATTGATGGCGTTAATGGTTGTAAGTCTTTATTGTCTTCTGATACATATGTTATTGGTCGTGAATTGATTATTGACTCACAATCGCATAACACAGTACTCAATTCTTCATAATTTAGTATTGATCTTCCAAGTACTTTTTTCAAGAGTTTTTTGATTATTCCGATTAACCTCTCCCACCAACCACCCCACCAGGCTGCAGTAGGTGGATTAAATTTCCACTCCATTCGGGCTATGGTAGTATACTTCCTTATCTCTTCCCAGTTTAATTGCTCAAAGCTATTCTCGGCACCGTGAAAATTAGTCCCGTTGTCGCTGTATACGATAGATGGGCGTCCTCTCCTGGCCACGAATCTACGTAATGCCATCAGGAATGCTTCCGTTGATAACGAGCTGACTAATTCAAGGTGTACCGCTCGATAACTCGCACATGTAAATATACAGATCCATACCTTTTTTTCTTTCTTTAAGTAGAGAGGTCCAGCTAAATCTGTACCTGTTACTTCGAACGCAGCTGCGTCTTTTACTCGGTCGACAGGTAGAGGCACGGGTATTGTTTCGAAGTGTTTTTTAGCGTATCTCTGACATATTACACACTTATTTATCACCGAACGTATTGCTTTACGTCCACGCAGAATCCAATAACGTTCTCTGAGTATACTCAGTAATGTTTGAGTTCCTACATGACATTGTTTGACATGCTCGTCGTAAATCATTCTTCGCACAACGACATGATCTCCTGTTAGCAAAATTGGATATCGAAAATTCCTTGTATCATTTCTATACGCAATTTTCGTTCTGATTCGCAGAATTCCATTTTCATCCATGAAAGGTGACAAGAATGTTATCTTCTTATAATTCTCAACCATGAATACTTCTTCTTGTATTAATTTTATTACTTTCTGTTCTGCAATTTCAAATTCTACCGACGTAATCGGTTCGTTTTTCTGTTTAGATTTTCGCCAACGTAGTATACGCGCTATCATGTATACTATCTTGGTGTACCGACTAAAATATCTGTAATACCAACCGTCGTTCCGGTTTTCAGCGATTAACATAGAAGAAACTATAGCTTTTTTCTTCTCTTCTCGTATTTCGTTTTCATTGTATGAAAAGTCTGTTACTGGCCAATGCTGCTCAGGCTCATATAACCATTCAGGGCCCTCCCACCATTTTGATTCATATAAGATTTTCGCACTGCATCCTCGGGAGGGTAAATCGGCAGGATTCTCACTTCCCGGTACATGTCTCCAATCCGGTTCAGTGGTCAACCTCTTAATTTCTTCAACTCTGTTGCGAACAAAAGTTCCCCAGTTCTCTTCCCTTCTAATCCACGCCAGTACTGTGGTGGAATCACTCCAAAAGGTTGTTTTTATTGCTATTCCTTGCCTTTTGAATTCTTCCACTATTGTCGCACATAATCTAGCACCTATTGTAGCTGCTAATAACTCTAAACGTGGTATAGTTATTTTTTTTAAAGGGGCCACTCTTGTTCTCGCTTGTAACAGTTCTACTTTCACATTATTAGCTGCTTCTGAACGTAGATAAATCACGGTTGCGTATGCCAGTTGGCTCGCGTCACAAAAAACGTGCAAACTCCATTGCCTCTGTTCTTCAGTGTTGGGAAACCATCTTGGTAATTTTATTTTCTCTAAATATGGTAGATCCTGAAGCCAGTGTATAAATTTCTTTTTCATTTCTTGATCTACTTCTTCGTCCCAGCTAGTTTTCATTTTCCATGTCTCTTGTAATAATAGTTTCGGACACAATGACACTGGACAAGTGTATCCGATTGGATCGAAAACTTTATTCGCTGTCGCCAGTATAATTCTTTTCGTAATTTGATCTGATTCGCTTATTCTTATTTGTGCTAAGTTTATTTGTAAAGTATCCTCTTGTCGGTCCCATTGTAACCCAAGAACATTTGAACAAACTTCATGACCTGGAGATATTACCTGGTTCGTGAATTCCCAGCCTCGTAAGTCGAATTTCGCATTCCGCATTATACTGGTGGCTTTCTCCTTAAACTTGTACAATTCTTCTTCATTATTTACGCTTGTCACGCAATTGTCAACATAAAAACTATCTTTTAAGAGTTCAATAACGTTTCTTTCCATTCCAGGACTTTCCAGCGCATTGTTTAAGTGGAATTGTATTACAGCTCCCAACAAAAAAGGACTGCAGGATACTCCAAATACTACACGACAATGTTTGTATACTTTTAATATCCCATCACTTCCTTTCCATAAAAATTTCAAGTAATTTCTATCATTTTCAATCAGACCAATTTGTAGAAAAGCCTTTTTTATGTCAGCTATCACTCCTATTCTTTTTAATCGGAATCTTAACAGAATAATAGGTATTTGCTCGATCAAATTAATACCAGTATCCAAACACTCATTCAATGATGGTTTTCCTTTCTGTTTAGCTGATGCATCGAATACCGGCCTTACTTTGGTTGTGCTGTTGAGTTTTACAACATGTCTATGTGGTAAGTAATGTCCACCATGTGGCTCTAAATCAGTACACTCCTGTATTATCTCCTCTTTTAACCAATCGTTAAATGTGTTCTGATACTCTTCAACAAGATTGTCTGCTTTCAATTTCTTTATTGTATTGTCAAGACGTTTCATCGCTAGTTCATAGTTATCCGGTAGTGATGGATGATCTTGAATCCATGGCAAACAAACTTCATACCTTCCATCGCTTCTCACAGTCACCGTATCGTGAAAGTGTTTATTCGTTGCTTCATGAATCTCTGCCTGTGACTTCGTTTCTGCGGGATCCTTAATGCCTATGGCTTCTAACTGCCATAGATCTGCTATACTATATTCTTGTACAAGCATTGAAGTGACAGTCATTGCCAACTGATGATTCTTACCACTATCTTGGATTTTTCCCATTACTGTCCAGCCTAACAGAGTTTCAATAGCTACTAATCCGGAGGATAGTTTCTTCTGATTGCCTGTAAATAACTTGCCAGCTACATCCGCTCCGATTAGTATCTCTATTGGACTGCTTCCATCTTCGACATCGGAAATATAAATTTGGGATCCTTGTAGTTCTTCCAACCACGGTCCGCTTTTGATATTATTTATTTCATTGCATATGGTTGTTTGCTCTAAAACTTCAAAATTACAGTTGTAATCCCTTTGTAAACTACTTAAACGGATTCGATAAACATTATGGTTCAATTCTCCTGTTTTTTGACCTCCGAAAAGCGTATGTATAATTTTCTCTTTTCTTATAGGTTCGTATTTCATCTCCAGTGCGCTTTTGCTTAAAATATACGAACGTTGTGATCCTGTATCTATGATCGCTCTCGCACGCCGTTGTGTTCCTTGACCTATTAAATGAACAATAATAATTTGTAAAAATACTTGCGGATTATTGCTGATGCTAGCTAAATTGTTTTCTGTAGTATTCGTTGCGTCAGCTGATTTATCTTTCGGCTCTTTATTTTGCGATAGGTCAGGACACATCAACGGTTGATGATTCCTGCTACAGATCAAACATTTGATACGTAATTTACATACTTTTGCTGAATGTCCCTGTCTGAAACAGTTATAACAACATTTCTTGTCATATAAAATTTGTTTCTTCTCTGCAAATGTTAGTTTTTGTGCCTTGAAACAGTCAGTAGTCTTATGATTATTATTGCAGAACATGCAACTACTTACTCTTGCTTCCGGTTTTGAATTAGTAGCAAGCAGTCCAGCAGCTGTTGATGTCTCACCTGTACTTTCCTTTATATTGATTTTCTTTTTGCTGTAGCGCGAAGTGCTTATACCAAATCCCGACATAGCTAATGATATCTTTTCTTCATTTTCAACTTCGGAACGCATAAAGTTCATTAACTGCTTCAGTTTATTTCTAGCACTATCGCCTTCCTGTTCTTCTAGTTGACTACTACTGCCAATGTTCATTGCACCGTTCGTTCGCTGCCATGCTCTTAATAATTCTTCAGGTAAACATGACTCCACGAGAGGAAATAGCATGGACGCGCATTTTTGCGTTGTTACTCCTAGACTTTCCAACGCGCGAAGATGACACTCCAGTTTATCGTATAATGAAGCCAATGTCAGTACTGTCGTTTTCATTGTATTTTGCATTACTAGAGCTAGCAGTTCACGTACATATACTTCAACTAACAATTCTTCTCGACCAAATCGAGCTCGTAAACTATCCAATGCTTTTGGATAGTTTTCAGCAGTCGGAGGATAGCTTTCTACGATCTCTCTAGCTCTCGTACCTGGGATTGTTGACTGTACTAAATACTGGAACTTGTCACTGTCGTCTATTGCTACATCTTCGTCTAGCCGTTTGAATTGGGCCCAGAATAGTAACCAATCTTTTACATTACCTCCAAACTTTTTTAATTCCAGCTGTGGAAGCTTGAACTTTCTCTGGGTTACCTGCGATGCTGCAACCGAAACTTCAGTATTAGAATTATCAGCACTAAACTTTTCATTGACAGCTTTATCCTCGCTTTCGATTCGTCTTCTTACTCTATTGAATTCTTGTTCATACTTATCTCGTGATTCGATTTCTAAATCTAAATCTGCTTCAGAACAATTGGCTTCGAGCAAACCCGTAAACATTTGTTCGTCTAATTTCTTTAGTTCCAGATATTTGTTCTCGAACGTGTCAAATGTCGCTTTTACTTCTACCATGTCGATTTTCGATTGTCCTAACAAATCCTTGATATTAGTAACCATTCTTGAATAACTACTTCTAACCGCAGTTCTTGTCTTTTTTATCTTATCCATATTGATTGATCTTTTAATGACTTTATACTGAAAGATCAATTCGTCCTGTCACGGTCGCCAGATGTTGGATTTCTTGATAAAACAAAAGACTCAAACTGTATTTCAAACACTTTATTTCACACAAAAGAATCTATTTAGCCAAAACACCAAGATGACCTTTTATTAAACCAAATAAAACACTGATACAAATTACAATCGTGTATCTATGCATTAAATTATAACAACTTTTTTCCAAATCTAAAACAAAAACTGTCAACACACACTTTCTTTTATTACCAACCTTAAGGTAAATCATACATTTATTTTTCAATTTTCAAAATTATTGGCGGGAGATTCAAATAACTGTCAAACATCCAACACTTTTTTCAAATTGTTTTTGTACTGGCATCCTAAATGCTATAATCAGTTATATTGCAAATCTTTTTTAAAGGTTAATTGTAATTTTTGTAACTAATTATATGTAATTATTTCTGTTTTATCAATAGAGAAAATAGAACTAATTCCAGATAATTGTATTTGCAGTATAAATGGTTGTATTAACGGTATCGTAAATAATACTGTTTTATATTTAGCGATTTATTTAAATATATACACATTTTTATTCTAGGAATGAATTGATTTGAATGCTTGACGTAAAATTTAATTTCAGTATTTAAGATATCAGTTTACAATAGTTTAATAGATTGAAATTTGAGTTCTATGATTTTATTGTCATTTTTATTTTATTTTTTATGAGAGAAAAAAGGGCTGATTTATAATATATTATTATGCTAAGAATACTTATTTTATTGTATTCAGTAGTATGATATTAAGAAAGCATTTTAATATAAACACCCCGGGACTTGCAGTTTTTCATGATTTTTTCTCCAACAACTTGTTTATGTTCATTATTTTTATTTTTATTATGTAAGTCTGACAGTTTTATATCAAAATGCATGAAATATTCATAGGAATAGGAACAGTGCCTGAAATAACTTTTAAATGGATTTTTTAGTTTATTAGAACAGAAAAACAATTAATTTTGTGTAAATGGTTTCAACATTCATTTTATATTTCATATTATGTGTACTAAACGTACAACTCATGGTTGTGTATAGAATTACCAAATTTAGGTGTGCCCTAACTAAAATTTTATTATATTATTTTATTGGCTCAAAGCAGGGACTCCAATAAAATCAGATGGATTGATTTTAAATCAAAGTTGCATACTTTTCAAAACTTTCAATTATAGAAAAAAATCTAGAAAATGTTAAGAACTATGAGTCTCTGAAAAAATCTATTTTTTTTCTCGCTTGCGTATTATTTGAATGTTTGTTGTTTGAAAAGCACATTTCATTGCGGTTCACCGTAAAAATAAACATAGTAAAAGTTTAATTTTAATTTCGCAGTTCGATTGTACAGCGTTTTGGATGACTTATAATTTGAAATCTGTGCATTCAGGTATTTTAATATTAATGTATATGTATGTTCTCAATATAAAACGTAAAAATATATTATATATTATATATATATATTGCATATTGATATAGTATATTAGGTGTAGTTGCAATTTTTAAAATTCATACCACATCTATCATTTACTTACATTACGTGATAAGTATCCGTAGTTCTTACTAAATGGTATATTTATCTGTATATTTACCGAGTATATTGCTGTGTATTTTCATTAATTAAATCATATTTTTACACTTCTAGGAAAATTGTGAATAAAATATACAAAAAATATATAAAAATATATCATGGAAATAAAGTTCCACTTTTAAATATTATGAATAAAAAAAACTGACAGAGATTGTAACAAATGATGATAATACACTGAAATATAACTCGCTCATATTTTCCACTCTGTAAATTAGAAATAAACAGAGCTCGAAGACAGAGAGGAATTAGTAAGCTGCATGCCGGCCCGACGCAGAAACCAGATGGAATTGCATCTTGCAACAATTCAATATTCCATTTCGTCCTATTGTTATTGACTTGTCTTGTTTTCTTATTAGACGACATAGAATGCTGAATTGTAGTAAGATTAACTGGAGTAATGCCCAGTAGTCAGTGTTTTACTGATCTTGAACCACAAGTAAACGAAAAAGTATGGTGATTTGCAATGGTACAAAGTAATTTAATCATTTTATCGACAATTTCTAATAAAACAGAAAAGAAAAGAAAAAAATAATAATAGATACGGCTGTTGGTTCAACTTCTATAAAATACAAAACATAATTTCGTTTTGTTGTAGACTGTAGCTCAGACAATGTGCTCAAGTACTTGTAAGAGATGTCATTCATGTCCATTTGCTCATTGTATCCCAACAGTTGTTGTAAGCATTAGGCTGGTATGCAGACTGAATTAAGTGAGGATAATATTATTTTAATTATGCAGAATTAATTTCGTTCTACAATGTCTATGGAGTGGATAAATATTAATTCCATAGAAAATGTCGTTTTTTAGATTGATCTCTTATTAATAATAATTTTAATTCAATTTAAACTAGAATAGCGCTCTTTGAAACATGTTTTTGATTGATGTTTTTTTTTAAATATAAGTATATATTAATTTTACATTTACATCATTTTGATGCTGTATGATTGTATGGAGAGATTGGTAAGAGACAACATTATAAAGGTTTCATGTACGATTAAGTTACTCAATGTAACCTATTATTCGTGCGAGTGATTTTAATAAAATTCATTGAAAACTGTCCATATGTTCTTTTTTCTGCGATCTTAATCGAAAGTAAGCATTTCTTCCCTCATATACGGGATAAAAGTTGACTATTTGTGGTTGGTTTCATAGCAACCGTTAGCACAGTCGTATAAAAGATAGAATAAATTTATTTCCACAGTAAATTTACTCTAATCAACAAATTCTAATCGATTTTATTTATTTCATGGCTTTACATAACATTGCTATCTTATGTTCATTAGAATAAATAAATTTTATTTACTTTAGAAGTCAATTTATTTGTCGTTTATAATAGATATTTATTTATACATCCGTCCGGTAGTACGTGGTGTGGGTAGCGTTACAGTATTTGAATCCGAAGATCCTGAGTTTGAATCTCACTCAAGCTAAAAATATAAGAAGTACCACACTGCGATTCGGTAAGTCCGGACTTGGTACTGTTATTGGGATTAATTCCTGTTGTACAGAATAGTGTAAAAAATAAATATTCTAACTATTTTTAAATAACATCAACGAATGGCTGTAGAAAAAAATCATATATACCTCTGGAGTAAAGTGTAATTTCCTCCCTTGTGTTATTATTGCCCTCAACTACGCTTTAACGTCATCCGCGGGGGAAATAATCCTTACCTCGCATGTTACACAAATGAAAATTATTATATTTAATTTAAATATACCGCGAACGCCTCCTGTCACTTTAGTTCATCCCAGACAGGTGTGGTGCGCTAGTGTCGGCAGTGTTTCTCTTTTTGACATCTCTATGTTATTCCCCTTTGATACAGTTATTAATTTTGATTTAATAAAATTCAAATTAATATAAATACGTAACAACATCGTTCTATTGCGTCTCGGATGTAAAAATAATTATATAATAGTTCTTTATTTTACCAAGTGAAGAGAGTGAGACATTTGTTCCGAATGTGCCGGTTCATTTTTTAGTTTATATAATTTATTTCACAAAATAAAAATATATACAGACGTATTATCCATGAACTTAATGCTGAGTGATCTGCAATCTCAGACAACCGATTCTATAGTGGGTAAAGAAGTATACAGGCTCGCATTTAGACTAAATGTAGTGAAACAGAAATTCAAGAGGTGCAAAAAAAAATATAAACTTGCTATAAAATTTCCAATTATTAAAAATTATAACAGTCGTTAAAAATTAAGAGTTAAATACTGTGTACGCCATTATATTCTACATCAAAAGTGAACAACATGAGAATACAATAAGTATAGACAAGCCTTTCAAACTAGTTAGAACAGGTTACCAATTAATTTGCGTCGTTGAAAAAGGTTCGCACTGTGCAGTACTGAGTGCGGGTGTTGACAGTGATTCCACCATTTTGTGAGCATTTTAGTGAAATATTCACACGTAAAATTATTTAAATTGCGGGATATTGTGTGTATCAGTGTTTTGAGTATTGTGTATCGAAGAAATGATAACGAAGTGGACGTCGTACCTATGCCAGGGTTTCAAGATTCGTTTATGTCAACAGAGCAATGTGGAACGCAGCCGGTGGATAATTCCTGCTCAAAGTAAGCAATAATATTATTAAAAATAACAAACATTCCGTACAGATCTGAATTCATGCTTGCTACAAAATAAAACGGAAAGGCATATTAATAATAAGGTTTTGTTTGCCGGTTCATTCTCAGTAATATCCGATCATAAGCAAAACATTTCATCCAACTCTTCCTCACTACAGCCTTTCCTCTTAGTTTCTCTCACACACAAATCATCTACATTGCACACAGAAGTGGGAACTACTTGAAATAAAAATACTGGAAGTAAAATTTTCATACTGGGAACATGAAAGTTTTATCGGTTCATTAGCAATTAACGGTTTAATAAGAAAATCGGTATTGATACTGTTGTTAGATAAACAATTCTTTAACTAAGAGCTCTTTATTTTTTCCTGCAAGCTTATTGTGAATATATAAAAAATAGAAAATAAAAACACTTAGTTGTGTCAAACAAAATCAGTATGAAGTGTAAAAATAAATATTTTTTTCTGAAACAATTAAGTGTTTTTATTTTCTATTTTTTTTTAAATTATCAAACATGTTTCAACAAGCGCCAATAGCTTACTCAATTCATTATATTTATTGTGAATACTTGAATAAAATAAATAAATCATCAGGCCTTTTACCCATTACTGGGTGTGGCACTCTGCCGTAGCAGAGCTCGATAACATATATTTATGCACGTGAAGTGCGATTACTAGCCGTCAAATCACGGCCCTCAAATATGATAATAGAGGGGGAACCACAGGGGTAATTTTAATGTGGTAAAAATTATTTGTCGCCTATAGGAATCGAACCAAGGTTCACAAATTCATAGGCCGACCCGATACCACTAAGCCACCTATTCTATAAAATAGAGTAATAATAAAATAGTAATAGAGTAGAGTTATGGTACCTTCCTAGGCTTAACGAAAATTAAAATAAATTACATCATTGATACAAACAGTTCCGTCTTTACTATAAGGGCACATGGGGCACAAACCCAAGGCCCCCTGCTTAATTGGGCCTCAAAATATCGAGATCGTCGTTTATACGGAAAATAGAGAATTGCCGTTAATTTTTTTAAATTTAAATATAAATCGAAGACCAGATAAGATTTCTAATTTTTTTAAATAGTGAACAAAATTTTACTAAATCTAGAAAAAATTCAAAAAAATATATAACGTAAACTTTCTTAATTAATCCTAAAAAATGTATACAAATATCGAAATAACTTTACAACATTTAAAAGAACTTTGAGAACATTATAGAAGATTTTACACAACAGAAATCCCGGAAGAAACTACGAGTATCATCATTCCATCAAGTCCAATTCTCAAATTTCGAATAGTAATAACATCACTTATATTTGATTTGTATAAAGCTAACCAAAATAAATAACAAAGTTACTAAATATATGTACGTATTGATGTTTTCATTTACTTTTTTTTTACTTTTTAAAAGGGCGTCAAACTCTATGTGTCCAAGAGCCCCTGCATGGTCTAAGACGGCCCTGCACACAAACCTATCAAATGTATTGCTTTCATTACTAGTACAAAAAACTAATTTATTATTAATTTTTGTCATTTATCACAATATCATAAAATATTCAAAATCGATGACACCCGATTATTATTTACGCACAATAATCAGTAGAAATTAAAAAGCAGTCAATTAGCTTTGCTTGTCAAAAATACCTACTAATTTCTAAATAAAATAATAAGTACTATTCTTAAATTTTTATAAAAACAAAATTATAAGTTCAAATTATTATCATTACTATGTATTTAAGCCTTAGGAACGATCCACGAATCTTTATTTACCAAACGAATTTGTATTAAGAATTAAAAGTTTATTATGCAGTGCCTCAAAATATTTCTGTTTTTACTTTTAAATTTAAAATGGTGTCATTCAACAATTAATTTTCCTATCAATAGTAATCATCCAATATTGCAATGTATAAATAAAATAAATAAGAATTATTATTCTGACCACACAATCATAATTTTTCCAGCAACATTACAAGAACATATCACAAAATTCAATTTTGATGGAACTACAACTTTGTTTTCCAGTAACAAAATAATTATTCCAGACAAATTTTGGAAATTTAAAAACTTTATATTTCTTCTTAATAATTCTTCCGATGTAAAAATACTTTTAGAAACATTATATAAAACCAAAGCATGGAATTCAAGAGGCAATTATATAATTGGATATTTTGGTAACGAAGATATCGGAGAAATATTTAATATTTCTTGGCAATATTTCGTATTCAACATTGACATTATATCTGTAAATGAAATAAATGCAACTAATATTTATACATATTATCCATACAAAAATAATCGTTGTGGCATCTACATAGATTATGATGTTATTGGTTCATGCACCGAAGAAAATATTACCAATATATTCCCTGTAAAAATTCCGTTAAATTTAAATAGTTGTTCGATAAGATTGATGGCTTATCCAATGATTCCTTATGTAATAAATATCAACGCCCATCGAGAAAACGCAGCAAAGGCAGGATTGGAAATATCAATCATTCATGTTTTAAGTCAACGGATGCAGTTTACCGAGAAATACATACCACATAATCATTCTTTTTGGGGATATAAAGACTTAAGCGGAGTGTACCAATTTATGTTTGGATCTTTATATAGAAATGAATGCGATGTAATCCTTGGCATGCAGTTTGGAAATGCATCACATGTTGTTGATTTCGATGGTGGTTTTATTCATTTAATAGATAGTAGTTTATGCTGGGTACCTGTAGCTTTACCCATAGCACAGTGGAAAAACTTGACAACTATCTTTAACAAATATGTTTGGCTAACAATAATAATAGTAATTTTAGTGAATGGTTTAACTTGGTGGCTAATTGGACGAAACAAGGAATCTGCTCCTGATTATAATGAAATAATACTTGCACTTATGTCATCTTTGTATTCTCTCTTGCAAGGATCTGTTGCCGCACCAAATACATGGATTTTAAGATCCACTTTCATCATTTGGCTGCTTTCATGTTTATTGATAGTTACTGCTTATCAAAGTCAGCTGATTAGCATTTTAACGTCACCAGTTTATGATACCCAAATCACAAGTATGGAACAAGTAGTAAATTCTAGTTTGGAATACGGAATGTTCGTTGGTGCTGCGCTAGCGTTTCAAGATTCTACAAATTGGGTTCACAGGAAAATAATGCAAAACTACGTTCAATGTCCTTTGTCAAATTTCTGTATGAATCGAACAGCATTTCAAAGAGATTTTGCAGCTTACAGAAATTTGCGTAATTCGCGGTATTTTATTCCAAGATTTTATACTGGAGCTAATGGAAAAATTATTGTATATCCACTAGAATTTGATAGACTTGGTATATGGGTACGGTTTTACATGACTAAAGGCTTTCCATTTTTAGATAGAATGGATAATTTAATCATGCTAATGGAATCAAATGGTTTAATAGCAAAATGGGATTCAGATATTGCTTTCTACATTTTAAAAGTTGAAAGTGATCCGGATCATAATCCACTAACTTTAGACCATTTACAAGCAGCATTTTTCATATTAGGATTTGGTTTGTTTTTTGCAACTATTGTATTTTTGGGTGAACTGATTCGAAGATTGGTATATAAAAATAAGGTGACCAATTTTTTTACAATGAAAAAGACGAAAAAATTTAAGAAAAAAGTACAACATAAATAATCGAAACTTTTTATTAATTCAAACAAAAATACATTGATTATACTTACATCCCTTTTTTTGATTAAAAAGAGTCGATCTTGACAAAAGCCTGAAATTGTAAAACTCGATTTAAACCTTCTTTAAAAAATCCTTATGGGGTAGATGGATCACTGGTACAGAGTCCGCCTGTGGATTCGAGAACCCTGGTTCAATTCCCACAGTCGTTAAATAATTTTCACGACGTTAAAACTATCCCTGTGGTTCCCCCTCGACTAACATCCTTGGGGGCAATTTGACGGCTGGTAGTCGCACTTAATGCACAAAATATATCATTTACCGATATCTGCTACACCCAGTAGAAGATATTTATTTTTTAATTTTAAAAAAGCCTTTAATATGTGGGAAAAATTAATTTAATTTCTTTTTTCATATACAGGGAAATCAGTTTTAACGCAGCAGTATATACCGGTTGTCCACGGAAAGCAGGGCACTCGTATTAACTTCTTTATTTATAAAGATATCTAATTGAAAATTTATATGCATAGACTTAACATATGTGGATCAGTTTTATGTATAAATGCTAAAATATGTCAATATATTAATAATTATGTTTGTGGTAGAATTAAATAAATAGACCATTTCGTGGGTATTTCCTTTTCTTGATGAAGGCGGTAATGCACGGAGAAATATCACCAGGATATTGATTTACGTTATATTAAAATATATTTGATACGGTTGTAATAATACATGTGTTATAAGAAAATGTACTTGCTTATTATAATAATGCAGTAACAAATAAAAATGTAATTACAATAAAAATATATTATCATTCAATATAAAAGAAATGGATATTTCATTAATATAAAATTTGATTCACACAAAAAGATATTAGAACAACATAAGCGTCAGGTTTGTTCAACCGTACATCAATTTAGCAATAAAAAATGTTACACTGAAATACAGAGTGATCAAAAGGAATTGTTACAGTTGCCAATAAAAAAAACTACTTGAAATTGGTAAGCCTGATACATAAATTAATTTCCTGTTGTTGACAGTGACATTTAAAATTTAAATTTGAGTACATTTATTATTACATTTATTTCTAAAGTATTTCTATTACTTAAAAAGTCAAAATTCTATTAGCTGTCAGACTCCTGACATAACCTATGTGTATTTATTAGAAATGTCAAAATGCATTTCCGCCTTTATCTGACGTTTTGCCAACTGTGGAATAAAAAGAGCTCTGGAATTGTATTGCCAACTATAACAATTCCTTTTGATCACCCTGTATTTATTTAAATGAACTACTACCACTGGAAAAAAATATGAAATACTTTTCAGACAATTATCTTTCCAGAAAAAAAATCCTGAAGTTATTCTAAGGCATTCATTCTTCTAAAAAATATTCTAGAAGCTTTTTTAGACCATAACTTTTCCCTAAAAATTTCTGGAGACTTGCTAAAGCAATCCTGTACCCCAAAAAAATTCTAGAACACTTTTCCAACAGTCATCTTCAAATAAAAAAACCTGAATTCCTTCGGAGACCTACCAATAAAGATAACTAACATTCTTTTTCACCACCATCTTTCCAAAAAGTCTTTTAAAACTAATAAAAATTACCTTTTGTTTTTCTTGTAGTTTGCACTCCACGTATACCCAGAGCTCATCTCTGCGGGTTCTGGAGGCCAAGACATGGTCACGAGGATCACTCTACTAGAGCCCAGACGGTCCTGACGAGTCTAATCCGACAAAGGTGTAGACTTTATTGCAAAAGCCACGCCTTTAAGACAGACAGCAGAAGTAGTTGTACATCATCTGCTGTTGAATAAAACGGACTATTTTATATTTAAATTATTATTACAAGTACAATTTATTTGTTTTAAACAATAAAAAGGTAAGTTTCAAATTGATAATTTACAACAACTCTCTTTCACACATATTTATTCTTTAAGTATAAGATATATTGTAATAAGATGTATGTTTTCGCAAACAACTTATTACAATATTTTTCATTCTTAAAGAATAAATATGTTTTAAAGAGAGTTATTGTAAATTATCAATTTAAAACATATTTATTATTGTTTTTAACATATTAAATTACAATCATTTTATTTATATGTGAATACAATGTTTATTGCAATTATATTGTATATATCTGAGTACACTATTTATTACAATTGTTTTATTTCCAAGTGAACACAATGTTCATTGCAATTACATTGTATATTTCTGAATATAATGTTAAATTACAATCATTTTATTTATATGTGAATGCAATGTTTATTGCAATTATATTGTTTATTTCTGAGTACAATATTTATTGCAATTGTTTTATTTATATGTGAATACAATGTTTATTGCAATTGTTTTATTTATTTCTGAATATAATATTTATTGCAATTGTTTTATTTATTTCTGAATATAATATTTATTGCAATTGTTTTATTTATTTGGTGAATACAATGTTTATTTGAAGTTGGTATAAAGCCTGGAAGAGTGACCTGGATGATGTTCAGGAGCAAGTCGCTGATCCCATCTCCCCAGCATTCGCTGTCAGCACCAAGAGAAAAACCTCTGGACGAAAACTCTTGGCAGGAGACTGGCTTCTTCGCGGCTACAAACAACTGCGTCTGCAAATAAAGAAACAAATCATTACTAATATGCACAAATAATATCATCATCATTACAAATATAAAACTAAATTATTTTATTTATTAAACATTTGTAAAAATTATTTATTAAAACAGCTCAGCTGTCAATTTTAAATAAATATAAATATATTATAACACTTTTTATCCATTATTGGATGTGGCAACACTCTGCTGTCGCAAATATTTTTATAAGTAGTATATTTATGCGCGTATACGCCGGTAAATCACAGCCTCCGAAGATGTTAGTTACGGAGAAGTCACAAGAGTAATTGCAAATATAAATTAATATCGTAATTAAGGCAGAGTGCTACACCCAGTAATGGGTAAAATGCGTGATGATTTATTTATATTTATTTACTTTACAAGTTAGTTATGCTTCCAAATAATTTAAAACAATTTTGGACACAACTGACAGGATTTTTTTGTTTCCTAATGAGAAACAAATAAAATATTGTACAATACACGCAAAGTAACTGTTTTTACTGCCTCAAACAGTAAATTCCTCCTTTCAACAGTAAAAACTATTTTATTCTTATTAGTAATCAATACAAATAATATCATCATCATTATAATATAATACTAAATAATTTTATTTATTACTCATTTGTAACCATTATTTATTCAAATTGATTATTTTACAACTTTCAATTTTAAATAAATATAAAAATAACGCCTTTTACCTATTATTGGGTGTGGCAGTATTCTGCCATCGCAGATCTTGATAAGTGATATATTTATGTGCGTATCAGCCGTCGAATCAAAGGTCTCAAAGATGATAGTGAAGAGCAAAGCCACAAGGGTAATTTAAAATATAAATAAATAAATAAATACGACAGAGTGCCCACACCCAGTAATGGGTAAAAGGCATGATGATATATTTATTTAAAATTATCCCTGTGCCTTCTCGTTTACTAACATATTTAGAGGGCTTTGATTCGGCGGCTGGTACGCACATAAATATATCACATATCAAGATCTACGAAGGCAGTGTGCTGCCACACCCAATAATAGGTAGAAGGCGTAATTATATATTTATTTTATTTATTTAAAATTACCCTTTCTGCCTTCTTCTCCACTAACATCTTTGGGGCTGTGACTTGACGGCTGGTACGTGTATAAATATATCACTTACTAAGATCTGCTAGGTCAGAGTGCCACACCCAGTAATGGGTAAAAGGCGTGATGATATATTTATAGTTATTTACTTTACAAGTTAGTTATACTTTCAAATAATTTAATATAATTTTTAACACAACTGACAGGATTTAATTATTATTTTAAAATTTGTTTACTAATGAGGAACAAATAAAATGTTGTAAAATACAAGCAAAGTAACTGTTTTTACTGCCTCAAAGAGTAAATTCCTCCTTTCAACACTAAAAACTGTTTTACTCTGCTAGTAATGTAAGAAACTATAAAAAGGGAATAATTTAAATGAGCACCGAAATAATTTTATCATTAATAATAAATTACTCTTACCAGAAATAATTAAACGAATACCAAAAATAATAACGGAATACAAAAAATACTAAACAATTTTTAAAAGTAATTGTTGAAAGCCAAGAATAGTAAATAAGCTTTCCAGAAAAATAAAATGGCAATACAGGGTTTAAAATAAATAAAGAATATTAAAATTATCTCCTGAAATAATCATTTAATCTAAATAATTTAAAAAACGTTTCGAAACGTCTTTTTTTTTAATTATCTAGATTAAAAGATTATTTTAGTAGATTAATTTCAATATTCCTTACGTATTTTACACTCTGTATATTGTGCCGAATACTTATTTTTGCTTTGCTATAGCAAATATTAACTGTATAAATTGATAAACAAGCTGACAAACTTTAATATTTTGATGCTCATTTAAATACAACCCAATTAAAAATAATAATGTTCTTACATTGTTGCTGCGAGCTGCGGACGACATTCTGCGATGACAGCTGATACTGCAGCCAACTTCTGACATAGTTGAAGATATGTTGACTCAGGTGATTTTGTCCACGATGATACAGACTCCACTGATGCTGGTTAGAACACCTGCTGCTCCAGGATGATGGAGACAGCTCCGGTGGCGCTGGTTAGAACACCAGTTGCTCTAGGATGATGGCGGCAGCTCTGGTGACGCTGGTTAGAACACCAGCTGCTCCAGGATGATGCTGAGGCCGCAGAAGATGCTTGCAGGTCCCGTCATGTCCCTAGAAACATAAAAACAATGTATTAGTAACATAAGAATAGCTGGAAACATTAGAAGAAACATACATAAAGACATTTGATGATTGTTGAACCTGAAACAGAAACTCAGAACAAAATGCAGTAAAATAGAACAATAGACAAAGTTATGATAAATCAGCATGCAGCTTGCAGCATACACCATTCATACCACACGTTCCACTCATCCCATAACATCCCATTTATACATTTCTTGGTCTTCACGTTGTCTTCGATGTTGATTTCTTTGTTCTTTCTTCACTTCTTTTCTTGCCTTTTCCCTACCTAAGTTTTTGTGTACGAATAACTAATTAGGCGCAATGAATCTACGACAAAGCAACCGGAAGTGTTGCTTGCCCTTTTCACAATAACGCTGCCCATATTCCGTGAGCACGACCTTTCGGTTTCCGCCTACTGAACCTACCCGGGTCGTAGGGAAAGTATTCGCAGTGCTCGGGGGAAGCGAAGCCTCTAGGACTCTCCAGGATACCATGGACACACCCTAACGGGGGGATTTGGCGACGCCGCCCCCGCAGTCATCGGCAGAATACTCTCTAGCTGGGCGACCGGAACCAAACTACGACCTTGCTCGCGAGGGTCTCGCCCCACCCGCCTGCGTACGCTAATTCAAACTTGCCTAATGTATGTAGAAAGGGATCTCTGTTTTTGAAACTGCTAATTAATGACGATATATTTGATTTTGTTTAAATTGTGCATGCAGCTTCTAATATTGAGTGCAGAGATAAAAGATACTTCACTTTAAGGGCGGTTGTTCGTATCCCCGAAATTAAAGGTTGTACAGAAAAAAGTTTCAATTAAAAGTTGTTAAAAACTATAATATAAAGATATTTTATTTGAAACTTTTTTTGATTCAACCCTTAGTTAAAGAAATATTTATTTGATTAGATGTAAAAAAAATGGACCGCAAAAATAGTACTCCCCATATCGGCTATCGAAGCTCCGGTTGCCGGATTTGTCGGCTGGAATCTGCGGTGTCCAGCACTGCTTACAGGACAGGCGATCAGTACTTTCGAACATTCGCATTGGTGCCACATCGAGATTTGTTCTTTCTTCAAATATTTCTAAAATATAGATAATAATATAAATAAATGTAACATATTTTAATACTAAATATGCCGCAGAGCCCAAATATTCAACATTTGAGTCGATAGCAAAAATAGTTTTTCAGACAACAAATTAAAATATTCCCGTATGACTGCATGGCGTCCAATTTTATTTACGTCATCAAATCAATAAATATTTATAAAATATTAAAAAATTTATGAAGAAGTAGGTCTTGAAATTGATTGGGGAGACCTTTTAGGGGATATGAATTCATTTAAAATGATTTGGAAGGCATTTAGGAATATTGTTATCATGGTATTAATTGGGGAGAACTTTTAGGCAAGATTATTGTTTTAAAAATGATTTGGAAGGCTCTTTGGGAAGATAGTTATCTTGAAATTCATCGTGGAGAGCTTTTAGGTAAAATCATTGACTTGGAACTGATTGAACGAACTTTTAGTGAAGATGACAGCATTTCAAATGATTTGGGTGGTGTTTTAGGAAGATGATTAATTTGGTATTGATTGGAGAAAACTTATAGAGAAGACTATTGTCTTTGGAATTGATTGGTGAGATTTTTTGGAAAGATGAGTCATAAAAATTATTTGTGGTATTTTTAAAAGCTGACAACCGCGTGGCCGTGGAATAAACGGATGACAGGAATTATGAATATGGATAAACCAAATTTAATTTGATATGTTTATAAATGCTTACATGTTTCATCTTCATGTCAAATGCGTCCTGCATTCACCATTTTGGGTAAAACTTTTCCCACAAAAGCTGCGCACAAAACGAGTCTCGCCACTATGAATCCGCAAATGTTCACTAGGAGTTGTAGACCCACAAAAATGGCACCTAAATATTAAAATTATCAATAAAAAAAGTATCAAAACACGTCAAAAACTTGTATAACAGAATCAGCACTTCTGACATGGACATACATATTTTCTAATCGATCAATATTCTGACACATGCGCAATGCTGTTACCGACATTTCAGCACTCTACTTTAACCCTTTAACGTTAAAATTTCAGTGGCGTAACAAAATTTTAGGGGTTTAAAATACAAAAATATTTTTATTTTTAGTCAATGAAAACTGATCTATATTGTTCATCATTAATTGTTATTTAAATCTATTGTAATTGTTCGTAATTATAAGCATTATTTAACCCCGAAAACTAATATTTTATGCACTTGCTCCCAAAGTAGTCACAAATTTTTTGTTTGGAAGTTTATATCAAATTCAACTTATTTTAAAACAAAAATATGTATATAATTTATAGTATATAAATGAAGAACAGTTAAAAAATTTTTAAATAGTATTGTATAATGCTCCAATTAATGTTGAATTATTAATATCGAAAAATCTGTCTTAAAAGTATGTCATGAGTGTTTTTAAGAGCTTCAAAATTATTTAGGGACTGCAGGAATTTTTTTGGATAAGGATATGGTCTTAAAAGTATTTCAGAAACTTTTTAAGGGCTTCAGGGTTATTTAGGAACTGCAAGAATTTTTTTGAATAAGGATATGATCTTAAAAATATGTCGGAATGTTTTTAAGGGCTACTGAATTATTTAGGAACTGCAGTATATTTTTTCGGTAAGAATATGGTCTCAAAAGTATGCCAGAAGGTTCTTAAGGGTTTTAGGATTATTTAGGGACTGAAGGAATTTTTTTTTGCTAAGGATATGATCTTAAAAGTATGTCAAAATGTTTTTAAAGACTACTGAAGTATTTAAGGACTGCGAGAATTTTCATCTACATGTCTCTTCAAATACGTCCTCAATTACCCACTTTGGGTAAAACTTTTCCCGCATAAGCAGCACACGACAATTTTATTGTAGTGAAAAATGAAAATCAATTGTTGGTCATGGCTTGGGATTTCAAATATTTTACATGCTCTTGTTATAATAATATTTACAACTAAGAGGTCAAGGCAAACAAGATTACATAAAACAAAATAAATAAAAAGACTTATTATTGAGAAGTGGGAAATCCATATTGCTCATATGTAAGATGAATAAGAGTTGCTGATCACGTGGTAATGAAAAAATTCCATGCTTGCGGCTTGAATTATTTAGTTATATATCAGCACATACTTTCGCCTGCACCATTTGTAAATCTGTACAAACTGAACTTAGAACTCAATCAACAATGAGTAAGCCAATTTCATTTTTATTAAGTGTACATGTTAAATGGTCCGAATAGTTCTTTCAATTGATTTATGTATCTAAAATAAATTAAGAATATTTTGTTATAAATAAACGAATGACTGATACATTAATGCAGTATGTACATTAATTTATTTTTGTTCTAGATCACATTAAACTGATTTTGTTTACTGTCGTGCTGAGTGCTTTTTATTACAGTACATTCGCTGGTAAGTTTTCTTATTTTTTAATTTACAAAACACCTAATTTAACTTTTCACTGTTTTCTTGTATATTTGGTCAAGAACAATTTAAAGTTATATAAGTGAAAAATGCTTTACACAAACTCTACATTAAAATTACCACTGCGGTACCTACAACACTATTTGGAGGCTATTATTTGACAGCTGGTAACCATATTTTTACGCGTAAAATACATCACTTATCGATATCTGCTACGGCAGAGTGCCACACCTAGTAATAGGTAAAAGGCGTGATGATATTTTGATTTATTTTATGTTTCAAATAATATCAAGAAGTTTTATTCGTTTATTTGAATAAACAGTATTAGAATGACGGTGAATTATTTTATAATTATCAGTATGACAAATTGTAAAATAAATATCATTATCAAACTTAAATTTAAAAGAATAACATGTACAATCACAGTCATAGATAACTTTTGACTTTTGGGAATTTCCTCCATACATCTAATAATTTTATTGTGTTTAATTATTTTTTCGCATATTGATCATGAAATTAGTGAAAATCTTCTAAAAAAGGACATATTTCTCAACTATTTAAAAAATTCTTATTGGTTTAATTTTACTTTTTGCTATATTTATCTCTTTGGAGATCACTTTAAAATTTGACAACATTGACAATTTTTTCTAAAATAAATAAATAAATATATCATCACGCCTTCTACCCATTCCTGGGTGTGGCACTTTGCCGAAGCAGATCTCGGTAAGTGATACATTTTGCGCGTAAAGTGCAATTACCAGTCGTCAAATTACGGCCCCCAAAGATGTTAGTGACGGGTAGATTTTTTTTTAAATGGTGAAAATTATTCGTCGCTTGTGGGTATCGAACCAGGGTTCTTAGGATCCACAGGCCGACTTGATACCACTGAGCTAGCTACTCCATATTTTTTTATTTTTTTTCTATTGCTTAATAATAAACAAATTAAAGGGGGACGGACATCTTCGCAGATTCATCCTTTATAAGTAAAAGTATTGCTTGCTTTACTAGTTGTACAAATAACTATTATGATATTAAAATAATAACAAAATATACTTACAATGTTTTTAGCGAATGCGAACTGTCCTTTGTCAAGCCAAATGACAAGCTGCAGTCCAAAATGTACTGAAGACAACCAGTGTTCCCCGGGAACGAAGTGCTGTCCCAACATCTGCAACACCAAGTCCTGTTCGCAGGCGAACAGAGCTGGTTCTGGTGCCGGAGGATACAAAGGATCCAGCTGTAAGTTACAAAATAAAAATAAATAAATGGGTAAAGAAACTATATAAATGAATTAAATATTTATTTTCAGCTTCTGCAACTGGAACTTATTGTGGCAATGTCAAATGTAATTCCTATGAAAAATGCGACTTTGACAAAACTACCAAACGTCAGAGGTGTGTTCGTGGTTAAATTGTATTTATTGTTGGATGTTTGACAGTTATTTGAATCTCCCGCCAATAATTTTGAAAATTGAAAAATAAATGTATGATTTACCTTAAGGTTGGTAATAAAAGAAAGTGTGTGTTGACAGTTTTTGTTTTAGATTTGGAAAAAAGTTGTTATAATTTAATGCATAGATACACGATTGTAATTTGTATCAGTGTTTTATTTGGTTTAATAAAAGGTCATCTTGGTGTTTTGGCTAAATAGATTCTTTTGTGTGAAATAAAGTGTTTGAAATACAGTTTGAGTCTTTTGTTTTATCAAGAAATCCAACATCTGGCGACCGTGACAGGACGAATTGATCTTTCAGTATAAAGTCATTAAAAGATCAATCAATATGGATAAGATAAAAAAGACAAGAACTGCGGTTAGAAGTAGTTATTCAAGAATGGTTACTAATATCAAGGATTTGTTAGGACAATCGAAAATCGACATGGTAGAAGTAAAAGCGACATTTGACACGTTCGAGAACAAATATCTGGAACTAAAGAAATTAGACGAACAAATGTTTACGGGTTTGCTCGAAGCCAATTGTTCTGAAGCAGATTTAGATTTAGAAATCGAATCACGAGATAAGTATGAACAAGAATTCAATAGAGTAAGAAGACGAATCGAAAGCGAGGATAAAGCTGTCAATGAAAAGTTTAGTGCTGATAATTCTAATACTGAAGTTTCGGTTGCAGCATCGCAGGTAACCCAGAGAAAGTTCAAGCTTCCACAGCTGGAATTAAAAAAGTTTGGAGGTAATGTAAAAGATTGGTTACTATTCTGGGCCCAATTCAAACGGCTAGACGAAGATGTAGCAATAGACGACAGTGACAAGTTCCAGTATTTAGTACAGTCAACAATCCCAGGTACGAGAGCTAGAGAGATCGTAGAAAGCTATCCTCCGACTGCTGAAAACTATCCAAAAGCATTGGATAGTTTACGAGCTCGATTTGGTCGAGAAGAATTGTTAGTTGAAGTATATGTACGTGAACTGCTAGCTCTAGTAATGCAAAATACAATGAAAACGACAGTACTGACATTGGCTTCATTATACGATAAACTGGAGTGTCATCTTCGCGCGTTGGAAAGTCTAGGAGTAACAACGCAAAAATGCGCGTCCATGCTATTTCCTCTCGTGGAGTCATGTTTACCTGAAGAATTATTAAGAGCATGGCAGCGAACGAACGGTGCAATGAACATTGGCAGTAGTAGTCAACTAGAAGAACAGGAAGGCGATAGTGCTAGAAATAAACTGAAGCAGTTAATGAACTTTATGCGTTCCGAAGTTGAAAATGAAGAAAAGATATCATTAGCTATGTCGGGATTTGGTATAAGCACTTCGCGCTACAGCAAAAAGAAAATCAATATAAAGGAAAGTACAGGTGAGACATCAACAGCTGCTGGACTGCTTGCTACTAATTCAAAACCGGAAGCAAGAGTAAGTAGTTGCATGTTCTGCAATAATAATCATAAGACTACTGACTGTTTCAAGGCACAAAACCTAACATTTGCAGAGAAGAAACAAATTTTATATGACAAGAAATGTTGTTATAACTGTTTCAGACAGGGACATTCAGCAAAAGTATGTAAATTACGTATCAAATGTTTGATCTGTAGCAGGAATCATCAACCGTTGATGTGTCCTGACCTATCGCAAAATAAAGAGCCGAAAGATAAATCAGCTGACGCAACGAATACTACAGAAAACAATTTAGCTAGCATCAGCAATAATCCGCAAGTATTTTTACAAACTATTATTGTTCATTTAATAGGTCAAGGAACACAACGGCGTGCGAGAGCGATCATAGATACAGGATCACAACGTTCGTATATTTTAAGCAAAAGCGCACTGGAGATGAAATACGAACCTATAAGAAAAGAGAAAATTATACATACGCTTTTCGGAGGTCAAAAAACAGGAGAATTGAACCATAATGTTTATCGAATCCGTTTAAGTAGTTTACAAAGGGATTACAACTGTAATTTTGAAGTTTTAGAGCAAACAACCATATGCAATGAAATAAATAATATCAAAAGCGGACCGTGGTTGGAAGAACTACAAGGATCCCAAATTTATATTTCCGATGTCGAAGATGGAAGCAGTCCAATAGAGATACTAATCGGAGCGGATGTAGCTGGCAAGTTATTTACAGGCAATCAGAAGAAACTATCCTCCGGATTAGTAGCTATTGAAACTCTGTTAGGCTGGACAGTAATGGGAAAAATCCAAGATAGTGGTAAGAATCATCAGTTGGCAATGACTGTCACTTCAATGCTTGTACAAGAATATAGTATAGCAGATCTATGGCAGTTAGAAGCCATAGGCATTAAGGATCCCGCAGAAACGAAGTCACAGGCAGAGATTCATGAAGCAACGAATAAACACTTTCACGATACGGTGACTGTGAGAAGCGATGGAAGGTATGAAGTTTGTTTGCCATGGATTCAAGATCATCCATCACTACCGGATAACTATGAACTAGCGATGAAACGTCTTGACAATACAATAAAGAAATTGAAAGCAGACAATCTTGTTGAAGAGTATCAGAACACATTTAACGATTGGTTAAAAGAGGAGATAATACAGGAGTGTACTGATTTAGAGCCACATGGTGGACATTACTTACCACATAGACATGTTGTAAAACTCAACAGCACAACCAAAGTAAGGCCGGTATTCGATGCATCAGCTAAACAGAAAGGAAAACCATCATTGAATGAGTGTTTGGATACTGGTATTAATTTGATCGAGCAAATACCTATTATTCTGTTAAGATTCCGATTAAAAAGAATAGGAGTGATAGCTGACATAAAAAAGGCTTTTCTACAAATTGGTCTGATTGAAAATGATAGAAATTACTTGAAATTTTTATGGAAAGGAAGTGATGGGATATTAAAAGTATACAAACATTGTCGTGTAGTATTTGGAGTATCCTGCAGTCCTTTTTTGTTGGGAGCTGTAATACAATTCCACTTAAACAATGCGCTGGAAAGTCCTGGAATGGAAAGAAACGTTATTGAACTCTTAAAAGATAGTTTTTATGTTGACAATTGCGTGACAAGCGTAAATAATGAAGAAGAATTGTACAAGTTTAAGGAGAAAGCCACCAGTATAATGCGGAATGCGAAATTCGACTTACGAGGCTGGGAATTCACGAACCAGGTAATATCTCCAGGTCATGAAGTTTGTTCAAATGTTCTTGGGTTACAATGGGACCGACAAGAGGATACTTTACAAATAAACTTAGCACAAATAAGAATAAGCGAATCAGATCAAATTACGAAAAGAATTATACTGGCGACAGCGAATAAAGTTTTCGATCCAATCGGATACACTTGTCCAGTGTCATTGTGTCCGAAACTATTATTACAAGAGACATGGAAAATGAAAACTAGCTGGGACGAAGAAGTAGATCAAGAAATGAAAAAGAAATTTATACACTGGCTTCAGGATCTACCATATTTAGAGAAAATAAAATTACCAAGATGGTTTCCCAACACTGAAGAACCGAGGCAATGGAGTTTGCACGTTTTTTGTGACGCGAGCCAACTGGCATACGCAACCGTGATTTATCTACGTTCAGAAGCAGCTAATAATGTGAAAGTAGAACTGTTACAAGCGAGAACAAGAGTGGCCCCTTTAAAAAAAATAACTATACCACGTTTAGAGTTATTAGCAGCTACAATAGGTGCTAGATTATGTGCGACAATAGTGGAAGAATTCAAAAGGCAAGGAATAGCAATAAAAACAACCTTTTGGAGTGATTCCACCACAGTACTGGCGTGGATTAGAAGGGAAGAGAACTGGGGAACTTTTGTTCGCAACAGAGTTGAAGAAATTAAGAGGTTGACCACTGAACCGGATTGGAGACATGTACCGGGAAGTGAGAATCCTGCCGATTTACCCTCCCGAGGATGCAGTGCGAAAATCTTATATGAATCAAAATGGTGGGAGGGCCCTGAATGGTTATATGAGCCTGAGCAGCATTGGCCAGTAACAGACTTTTCATACAATGAAAACGAAATACGAGAAGAGAAGAAAAAAGCTATAGTTTCTTCTATGTTAATCGCTGAAAACCGGAACGACGGTTGGTATTACAGATATTTTAGTCGGTACACCAAGATAGTATACATGATAGCGCGTATACTACGTTGGCGAAAATCTAAACAGAAAAACGAACCGATTACGTCGGTAGAATTTGAAATTGCAGAACAGAAAGTAATAAAATTAATACAAGAAGAAGTATTCATGGTTGAGAATTATAAGAAGATAACATTCTTGTCACCTTTCATGGATGAAAATGGAATTCTGCGAATCAGAACGAAAATTGCGTATAGAAATGATACAAGGAATTTTCGATATCCAATTTTGCTAACAGGAGATCATGTCGTTGTGCGAAGAATGATTTACGACGAGCATGTCAAACAATGTCATGTAGGAACTCAAACATTACTGAGTATACTCAGAGAACGTTATTGGATTCTGCGTGGACGTAAAGCAATACGTTCGGTGATAAATAAGTGTGTAATATGTCAGAGATACGCTAAAAAACACTTCGAAACAATACCCGTGCCTCTACCTGTCGACCGAGTAAAAGACGCAGCTGCGTTCGAAGTAACAGGTACAGATTTAGCTGGACCTCTCTACTTAAAGAAAGAAAAAAAGGTATGGATCTGTATATTTACATGTGCGAGTTATCGAGCGGTACACCTTGAATTAGTCAGCTCGTTATCAACGGAAGCATTCCTGATGGCATTACGTAGATTCGTGGCCAGGAGAGGACGCCCATCTATCGTATACAGCGACAACGGGACTAATTTTCACGGTGCCGAGAATAGCTTTGAGCAATTAAACTGGGAAGAGATAAGGAAGTATACTACCATAGCCCGAATGGAGTGGAAATTTAATCCACCTACTGCAGCCTGGTGGGGTGGTTGGTGGGAGAGGTTAATCGGAATAATCAAAAAACTCTTGAAAAAAGTACTTGGAAGATCAATACTAAATTATGAAGAATTGAGTACTGTGTTATGCGATTGTGAGTCAATAATCAATTCACGACCAATAACATATGTATCAGAAGACAATAAAGACTTACAACCATTAACGCCATCAATGTTCATTCAAGATATTAGACAGTTTAGTGTAGAAGATTGTGATGAGATTGAATCTCGAGATGTGAGACAACGCGTAGTGTATCGACAGAAATTGCGCGAAGATTTACGTAAACGGTTTCGTAGTGAATACTTGGGACTACTACGACAGGAGTCTAGTAAAAAATGTTCGCGAAAGATAGAGTTAGGTGAAGTCGTGATGATTGAAAACGATAGTCCGAAACGATTGGACTGGCCGTTGGCAAAGGTAGTAGAACTGATGCCGGGACGCGATGATGAAATTCGAGTGGTGAGATTAAAAACGAGTCATGGAGAACTAGTTCGGCCGGTACAACGTATATACCCGCTGGAGTTGTACTCACACAACGATAGTGAAGTGAAGAACGATGGACTGTCTAGTGATGTGAAAAACAATGGGCTGTCTAGTGATGAGAACTGTAAAAAAGATCGAGCGAGAAAAAATACCGAGATAGCCACCATTTATACTAAAAAAGGACGAAAAATAACTTTACCCGCAAGATACAAAATGTAAATCTCGTTAAATAGATAATGTTAGATAAGTTAATTTCTTTGTTGTAAAATTAACTTGGTGGGAGGATGTTGGATGTTTGACAGTTATTTGAATCTCCCGCCAATAATTTTGAAAATTGAAAAATAAATGTATGATTTACCTTAAGGTTGGTAATAAAAGAAAGTGTGTGTTGACAGTTTTTGTTTTAGATTTGGAAAAAAGTTGTTATAATTTAATGCATAGATACACGATTGTAATTTGTATCAGTGTTTTATTTGGTTTAATAAAAGGTCATCTTGGTGTTTTGGCTAAATAGATTCTTTTGTGTGAAATAAAGTGTTTGAAATACAGTTTGAGTCTTTTGTTTTATCAAGAAATCCAACATTTATACACTTCTTTTAACCTTCTAAAATAATGACGTTATATAATTAGTAGTAGCTATTAAGTGTTTGTAAAAACAAAATAAATAAAACATCAGTAAAAAAAACCCATTTAAATTTAATTATATAGTTTTGTATGTTGTATCGTATTATCATTGTAATGCTGCCAAATATTAAATAAATAAAAATAATTTACAAAAAAGATCCAGGTCTAGTTGTATCGGTCGGGCTGCGACAGGATTTCCACTCCCGAACGCTGTCCCACTACTGCCTGACACGGGGACTTTTGGCTGCTGGGTTTCCCCCCTGGCCCGATTCGCCCCTCCTTAGCCAACCTGATCGCCCCAAGCTCCCAAAGGGCGACCATATTGATGCCAGGCTTAGTGCGGACGTCCAGTCGACGTGGGTGACCCAGCCGCAGAACTCCCGACCTCAAACCATCCTCTGAACCCGACCTCCAAGTAGCTAGATTACAGGAGTACGCCACACTCCCAGTCGAAGTTTGTAACTGCGTATCGGGTTTCTATATCGTATTTTTTTAATATTTTTATTTATTTATTTATAGTAACTATTATAATAATTGTAAAATATACTATATAAATTTATCAATAAATGAACGATATCTTCATTATTTATAATAAACATAGTATATTTATGACACATGAACATGTGACTACTAGCGACACCATCCACATTTGTATGTAAAGTAAAAGAAGAAATACTCTACTGTCAGTTGTTTGTGATTTTTGCTTAACCAACAATTGAAACGAAAAGATTGAGTTTGTATTATTATACATAATATAGCATTAATAAAAAACTACTATTTATATAAAGTTATAGCAAAATGCCAAAATACTACTGTGACTATTGTGACACATATCTTACGCACGATTCACCAAGTGTGCGTAAAACACATTGTACTGGACGTAAACATAAAGACAATGTTAAATTTTACTATGAAAAGTGGATGGCAGAGCAAGCACAACATTTGATAGACGCCACAACTGCAGCGTTCAAAGCTGGTAAAATAGCTAATAACCCGTTTGCACAAGCTGCAAAGGGCGTAGCGATACCACCTCCAGCACAGTTACAAATGGGTCAGCGTCCTCCTGGTGCACAGGGCCCACCAGGCATGATTCCACCGCCAGGAATGGGACCTGGTGGTCCTATGCCACCGATGATGATGGGGCCACATGGACCTATGCCACCTATGATGGGAATGCGGCCTCCGATGATGGGACCTATGATGCCTATGGGTCCTATGGGCCCCATGGGGCCTATTCGGCCGCCAATGATGAATGCACCTCCCATGAAGAATTAATCATTTTTACATTTAATGTATTTTTAATTTTATTTAGGAGAATATGAAAGGAATGAAATGTAATGATTTTGTAAAATGTACATACATACTTAATAAATTTTCTAAACCATTTAAGAACCTTCTGTCATTTCTAAACCGTATTTTTATTTTCTTATAAAAATAAATTATTCTAATACTATGTGCAAAAAGGAAATGTTGTACACATAAATTAAACATTTATCATAATTAACGTAAGAATACTCTTTCATAATGTTTATTGTAAAAAATATACAAACATTTCCCAAATAAATAATATTTTCATAAATAAGAAGCCAATCATATAGTTATAAATGGCATTTCATTCAGACTAGACTTAAAGAACTAATTAATCACTGGATAATTGAAAATTCGTGAAAAATGAATGTATATACAAAATGCTACGTCAGCGTAAATATGTATAAAATGTTTTGAAAACTTACTGATGAAATCATAAAGCAGTCTCAAGCGTAGGCGGAGAAGGACTTTTCCGAGCTCCGTCTCTATCAAAAAACGAAGTGGATGCATTTGTAGGACTCCGGTTCGAGGAATTCTTGAAGAACTCTGCTCGTTGAGCTTGCAGTAACTGAGTTCTGCTTATAGGAGGTCTGCCTGCTTTGGAATATCTGTTGTCAGCAACAAAATTCGTATTACTTCTCGCAATACTGTTCTGAGCTCCAGGTGACTTTTTTAATGAGTTGGATTTTTCTAGAGAACTGTGAGAGCTCTCGTCTTCACGACAATCTTCCAGTATTGTCGAAGAGAGAACATCTGATCTCGGATTCGCAAATCTCCAATTAGATTTAGGAGAAAGTAGTTTTGACGGTGGTCGCTGTTTCTCCGGCGAACCTGGAGAAGCATTAGCGAGTTTTCTGTTTACTAAACTTCTTGGTGAAGAGCTCAAGTCGAGGATGTTCATCGCAGGTGGTTGCTTGACAACTGGAGCCTGGCTTTTATTCAGTTTCAGCTGTTCAACCGCAGAGAGTTTATTGCTGGTAGTTGTGACGACATTAGATTTGGAACCGTGCTGAAGTAATAATTTTTTGAAATCTAATCTAGAAGTTTGTTTCAGACCTATTCTATCGCTACAAGCCCAACTTTGACGTGAGCCTGGCTCGCTGAGCACATTGTTGTCGTTATTTGGAGACCAGCTATTCCGGTTTCTTGCTTCACCGATGTATCCAGTCTCCGGTTGTTTCACTGGAGTACTTCTTCCAGATAGCGACAAATTAGACACAGATGAAACTGGAGAACCTCCATCAATGTCTTCTGTTTTTATATTTAACTTTTTCTTGCTCTTGTGTATAATAGCGTATAGTTCTTCATTACTCATAGTTGATTTTTTCGGTGACAACATTTTATTGCTTAAATTAACTGCAGAAGTGATTTCTTTTTGTTTGGATGGTGTGGAAGACTGGAAACCGCCAGTATTGCGAGGATCAATGGGAGAAATTCTTAAGGACTCATTGTGGATTGTTTGTTGTTCTTTATTTTTGGATATAGGCGAGAAAAAGTTACCTAAACCCATCGGGACTTTGGAAGAATTAGACTCCATTTTGTTCGGAGTGGAACTATGATATTTTTGTACATTTTCCTCTACATGAGAAGGCACTTGGTTCTGTTTACCATAACTTGGTATTTGTGAATTATAAATAACAGTATTTTGTTGCTGAAAATGGGAAACTGGTGGTTGATCAATACTGGCACTATACTGTGGTATATACTGTCTTCTTGGAAGACTACTAAATTTATAATTCTCTCTATTGTAAATATCACTTCCTCCTTGGAAATGGTGTTTAGTAAATTGATGTTGCGAAGTCAGTCCTTGGGTGATATCAGGCGTCCTGGATCGCTCTTCGGCCGCGTAGCTTTGCTGGATGCGCGATGGTAGCGTGCGGTATTGTGGGGAGTTACGTTGCATCAAGAAATCATCGTTTGTATGCAAATGTTGTTGATATTCCACCGGTGATTCTCGATAATAATATCGATCTGCTGTTTGTGGATGCATCACTGGTTGATTTCTAGATGGAGAAAGTGCTCGTTCTGTAAATTTACAAATATACAAATTTCACATTAGTAAAGAATGTTAAACCATTTTATTAATGTTGTTTAATTTATTAATATTTTAATTTCTTATTGAATATAAATGTGTAGTATAAATTAATGACATTATGCATGCATGATTTAAATTGTAAAAAGCAGACAAAATCTCATGTCTCACCTTGGTAATTGTCAGGAGCAACGCACAAGCTAAAAGCACAGAACACAACATGCCGGGTGCAACCAACAGTGGGTGATTGGGTGCTAACACTCACACAACTAACAGTGGAACAGTGCACAACTAAACCAGACACTAGTTCTATTCTAGATGAAAATTATTCACAAAATGTCATGTACATAGTAGAATTGTGTCGACGGCTAGGTATTTAGTGACTCATTTAGTAAATGTTTTCCTTTTGATAAGTTGAGTAAGAAATTACAAAATGAAACAGTATTACTTAGAAAAATTGAATTGAATATTATTAAACTTGAATAATTATTGTACAATATGCTATGTACATAGTAGACTGTTTTCATAATAAAATCATTCCTACAGGAACACTTAACTGTATTATTGAACTAATTTATCTATTTAATACAGCTAAGGTACAACAGGTGCAATATAAAATTGGAAAAAAAATATTGTAAAACACATCTAATTTTTACACAATAAATTCTCTAAATATTTACAATTCCTAAAAAAAATATAAAAAGGCAAATATCACAATATTAATACAGTCATAAATACTATTCCTAATCTATAAAATAAAATGGAAGACACAGATAAAAGAACACAAAAAAGAATTAAGACATTAATAACATGCACAACACAACACAACACACTGATTTGTGCAAATGTGAGAGTGGTGGACAACAATGATTCTGTACAATGCTGTGTTGTCATCAATCAATCAGCCATATTCATAGTGTTAACGCTTCTGCCACCAAGCCGTCCTGGTTAAATATGTGTTTATGAATATGGCCAATCACCAAGCAGAAGGACACATGGACACATGGACACATGGAATCAGGAATGAAAATAATCATACAGGAAACGAAAAAAATTAAATGAACTTCTTGAAATGTAAATTACTATATGAACTTTAATTTTATTTACCAAATTTCAGTATCGGCTGCAGAAATAGAAAGAATTCTCGCGCGATGCTCACAACTATCTGCGGGTAACGTGACACGATTCGGTGATTTCAAAACAACTTCGCGCGCGAGCGCTTGACTGTACACGTGACATTGGCGTTCGCACATCTTCGGCGACACGCTCGGCGGATAATTGATCCGCTCGCGCCACAACTCCGCCGCGATTTCCTTCTCAATCAGATCCTCTAAATCAACTTTCGGTTTGTCGAGAACGTTTAACGATTTTTTGACAAGCACGAGAGGAGAATTCGCGAGCCGGTAGCTATCACTGCGTTTAATTTTTCGTGGTTCGATGTCTTTATTTTCATCGGAGGGAGAGAATGATTCAGGGTGTGTGTTTATGATTTTGACAGATGGGGGTGTATGGAAAGGATGCTGTATCTTACCTTCTTCGTGAGCAGGCGAGAGTGATCTCCCCCGGTCTTCTTGCATGTGCACGTACGCGCCACCACCCCCGCGCGGTGCCCGCGTGGAGGGAGTCACTATATTGGCGGGGGGCATGCGCACGCAATCCGCTGTCGGCGTCGCGACGCCCGGATTCGCTCGGATTACGACTTTGTTTAGTTGCGGCGAGAGCGGCCGATTTTTTTCCTGATTGCTATTCACAGGCCGTATCGTCCGCGGGGTACGATGCACCGGAAGTGGACTAGCGGTCGGAGTCGTCATGTCTTTAACGAACGGTCCAGGTTCGAACGTCGTGTGTGCACCCTTGCGTCGTTTCAGGCTGTCGGAACTGTATACCACTTTTCCTTCTGCATCCAAAGTGACTCGTGCGCCGTGACGTCGGTTCCTCTCCAAAGAATTTGTTGCTGAACCTGTCGAATTTGAATTGTTGTCTAGTTCATTCAGCGACACGTATTCAGTTTCACGTTTTTTCACAACATCATTGGCGTACAATACTTCATTGTTGTATATAGGAGTTTTTTCATTGTTGTTACGTACATCTGCAATTGTAACGTAATCACCGGAATCGAATAACTTGTCAGTATTTGTAATTGGTTTGTTCACTGTTGGTTTTTCTTTCTTCGACGTTAGATTCGAAAGGTTGGACTTGAGTTTTCCGAACATACTATTGAGTGGCATGAGCGTGGCTTTGATGATGGGCTGACTAGGCGGCGATTTAGTTTCTTGAACAACGACGCTGCCGCCGCTTGGAGATGGCGCACGGACACTCTTCGATGTTTTGTTATTCACATCAGCTTCAATGGTCTCTACAGTAGCATAGCCAGAAGTCGGATTTACATTGATCAGTTGCATTTTATTGGAACCATTAATCGGAGTAAGAATTAGGCGAGGTTGGTTACAGTCTTTAGTTACGGAATCAGCGTAAGTTAATGTATCGAGGTCTGTTTCGGTCGGTTGCAGAGGTAAATTTAATTTAGGCCTGCTGGCATTTTTCGAGCCCAGATCTGGAATGTTTAAATTATTTTTAACGTATTTTTTCTCATCTTTACTTGTTTCTTCACTCTCGTCGTCACTGTGGGGTGGAGTAATGACGCACATGGACGGAATGCGACTTGAGTTTATTGTCGTTTTAATTCTAATTCGTTCAATTCTCTCGACACCTTCGAGGTCCGAAGATTCGGAGAATTCAAATTCAGAGCTGCTGGGTGCGCCATTTGGGCTACTCACTGATTCTATCGGGGAACTTGAAGTATTGTGTCCACTATCTGGTGAAACATCTCCACTGGATTGTTTGTGAACCACCGCGACAACTGTAGCTTTGTTGCTGCTTGGACTTCGTTTTACAGTTCCTGTTTTATCCGAACTGAATTCTCGTTCTAGAGAATTGTTTGTTGATGAATTATTTAAAGAGCTCTTTCTTTGAGGGACAGCAGGACCAACTATTAAAGATCTGTGACTATCTGCTGCTCGTAAAGTCGTGCAAACAGTTCCAGCTGAACTTGTAGTAGTTGAAGTTGAGCCTTTACCAAATAATTCGTATTCATTCTCCGCAGTTAGAACAGTACAGTTACTACTGGAGTTTGAGAACGCGCTGGTGATGTGTAGTGGTGTGATCGGCAGACCAAGTTCTTCTTCTTTTAGAGTTTTAAGTCCGCTGTCCATGTGGAATGACGTATAATATCCTTCAGTGTCACAGGAGTATACAGAACTAGTTTCACCATCATCCTGGATATCATGAATGATATCTGGAGTGAGAGTTCCTTCACTGGTGACGCTGCTAGAAGCTGATGGTGGGAAACGACGACGACTGTGAACAGAACTCGGTGGACCCCCTAAAGAATTATTCGAAGTGGCTGTGGAAGTTGTAGATTTCGGGTGGGTGGTGTTTGTGATTTCAGAGCCGATGCTTGCTCGGCCGCTTTCAGAACTCGCGCTCCAATTTCCACTTGAAGAATGTTGTTCATCTTTGTTCCGCCGCTGGCGCCGTACTGCGGAGCTTTCACGGAGCTTCACCGCAATGTTCATCGCTGCTGAAAGAGGCGTTGAGATCGGTAGACTAATACTACTCGATTTTTCTGATGAACTATACGATGTTTTTCGTTCATGACTTGATTTTGTGTCTTTGTCAATATTTCTCCTCCTGCGCATGGTGATTGTTTCGTAAATATTTACATCGTCAATGTCATCGGTTTTGCTGGTTTCGGCTTTCGAGTCTAAGGATCGGTTGATAAGTTTTAATCGGCTCTTACCCCATTGTTTCAGGGTGTTAAAGTGTGACTTTTTACCGTCGGGCGGTGAGACTTTCTTTGAACGCAAGATATCTGTACTGCGGCTTCTAATCACTGGACTCTCTGGTGATTCTGGCTCATCGAGCAGAATTGTTGAAGTCGGTTCGTCGTCCCTGTTAATGAGTTAGTATTAGTATGTACAAAATTAAATCAAAGCGTGTAGTAAACATCGTAATTTGTACAATTTTCACGGAATTTTCAAATCATGCCTAATTTTAAACACTGTGCAAATAAGGCCAAATTGTGTTGTTAAAATAATAAGCATGGGATACATGCATACAATTTATCTTCGCGATTAACTAACATTTAAAATTTCATACCCAGCAGTTAGTGCATCACGTATTTCTTTCTGGTCAGTTCCAGCGAGAGTATTTCTTCTTTTTCCGCGTGGTTTTCTTGTTCTTGTTCTTCTTCGCACTGTTCCACTTGCATCTTCTTCACAGACGGTATCCGCATGCAACAACGACCGTCTTTGAACAGACATGCGATCGAAACGTCTTCCGGATACATCCACGGGTACTATCTCAGCTGGGAACCTGCATCAGACACAAGTGTTGATTTATATTGCACTAAGAACACTGTAAGTGACAACGTACTTGAGTGCAAGGACTTGAAGTTGCTCTTCAGGTGAGGGAAGCTTGTGGTCGATACCCTCATCGTCGCCGGACATAGCGCCAGCGTCGGTAGCGTCAGCTTCTTCCACGGTGGTATTGGAGGTGATACGGTTCACGCAATCTGTAGCTACGGTTATGTCGCCGATTGCTTCTGATGATGTCCAGCGTCGAAGTTCCCCCACTGCAGCCGGCTACAAGAAAAAATATTCATTATTTGCTAAGCTGCACAACAGGACAATAATTAAGACATCTACAGCACTTGTGAAGCAGGATTGTTACCAAAGTGCGTAATTGTATTTTTAGTTATTGCTAAAATTAGTTAGATTTGGTCACCAAACTACAATTGCCCACAAACAGGATATTTTTCTTATCTTTTTAAATTCATGATTTGAGTAAATGGAACGTATGTGGAATGAAAGATTAAAAAACAGGTGTATGAGAGCAAATGAATGGATATAATTGAAGGTTTATTGCACGACTGGTATATTAGAATGAGGTTGTTTAACGACGACTGATTATTTGATGAATTTGATGAATGATTGTTCCGTGAAAGTTTCAAGGGTTCATGCTACCCCATTTGATGGAATATAGCATGATATTCCCCCTTCCCCTATTCTATAACACAATTATTATCTTTTACTGATTGATAAATTAATGACAACCCATATTTTTCATAATTCATAAAATTAATATAAAAATGCCAGAAGATAATATTCTGTTCACAGTATATAAAAATTGTGATTATTTGGAAAGTAATCATGAAAAATAAAAGTTGTCATTAACTTATCGATCATTAACAGATAATGATACAGTTACAGAATTAGAGGATTGTGTAAGTACTGATCATTATATAAGTTTAAAATAATAATGCATTTCAATAATTTATTTTAATTGAATTTGTGTTCGAACTGTACAAATTCTGCATTGTAAGAATAATTTTTGATGGGAATGTACAGTAGCCCAATAACGCTTCCAATTGGTCGCCAGTATCAATAATTCATGAGAGCCCATGAACTGCGGCAAGAAGCAGGTATAGGTTTATATGTTATGTTCGATTCGTCTCGAATGGATTGGTCTGAATGTTTTGCATCCCGCAGCCAAGTCAAGGCAACACAAGGTAGAAGGTAGAAATCTGATTACAGCGGTGATTCAGAATGATGTTTTGTTTCATTGTTTCTAACAGTGGCGGCGGGTGCTTAGAACATTCGGGGACATCAAATGAAAATATTCAACAATGAAAAAATTAAAGCAAAACTAGATTAAGATGACAGACATAAAATTAGTTTCCAAGTGAATATTGTAAAATAGAAATTAACACTAATAAATAAGCATAACGTATTTGACTTTTTCACAGATTTTATTTTACTTTAATGGAACGATCGTTTTGTCCTCTCGGACAGCATCAGATATGATAAAATCTGTGGAATACTCAATTACGTTGTGTTTATTTATTAGTGTTAATATGTTCCACCAACTACCGACTACGAAAACTCTCTCAATCATTAATGGAAATTAATGTAAAGTTATATTGGCATCCGAACTACTCAGATCGTATTTTTGAACTACTAGTAAAATAAACAAACAAAATTTAATTATTTTTTATGATACCAATTTACAATACCCATTTTACCCATTTTTACAATAAATCACCGAATTTTTTACACAGTCAAGTATGTATCATTCACTAAAGAAACAAAAGATCTACTGACCAACAGTGACCAACGACAAATATAATAAAATTACATTTATTTACTCATTACACAATTCAATTATTAGCAGTTATTTATAATAGATATTGTACTTAACGTAACCATCTATCCAGTGGCAGTGGCAACGAAAAATTTTACTAGGACATGGAAATTAATTTTGTTTTTTAAAAAATAATAATTTTTGATTCGTAATCAGCATATCAAACAACATATGTAAAAATTATTGAATAAATATTTACTAATAATAAATTCAGAAGTGCGAAATGATTTTATAAGTTTTAATATTTTAAAAAAATCAATAAGAATAATTTTATCAATAACAAATGTATGAAAAATAAAAGAAATAATTTTTATTTCATTAAAACAAAACATTTTATTATGCTTTACACATATACCCTTAATATATGTACCCGAAGTTATGAAACACCCTGTATAATATACTATTTATTTACACTCGTATAATATGTATATTAAATCTGTGATTTTTTGCTACATAATAGTCATTATTTCGTCTTCTGCACCAATCAGATAATTATTACGTCTAAATCAAATTACAAAAAAAAATCACGGAAATTTTGATATTTCTCTATCATCAAGATTGGAATTATTACCACACGAAATTATAAACAAATCTTGTATGTTATGTAATACATTAGTTGTATAATATACAACGCGCTATAATGGCTATTTCCTCACAAGTTTACAACCCTAGCTTTCTTTGCTCGCCCGTATTTTAAATTTAATTATCGGGAATAATAGCATGCATTATAGCGTCGTTGTATAATATACTATTTTCTCACGATCAGAAAGTAAATTTTTCTTGCCTTTTTACACAAAGTTCTTGGTTTATGATTCAATGCATTAACAGTATATAAATAAATAAATAAATAAATATATCATCACGCCTCCTACCCATTACTGGGTGTGGCACTCTGCCGAAGCAGATCTCGGTAAGTGATATATTTTGCGCGTGAAGTGCGGTTATCAGTCGTCAAATCATGACCCCCAAATATGTTAGTGGTGGAGGAGCCACATGGGCAGCTTTTGAAATTATGAAAATTGTTTGTCGCCTGTGGGAATCGAACCAGGGTTCTCAGGATTCACAGGCCGACTTCATACCACTGAGCTAGCCACCCCATATTAACAGTATATGATAATATAATATAAGAAACAGAAAATTAATTAAATCATTTAATTGAATTTCCGATAAATTCTCAGTAATTCTATCTTATATCAAAGAACGTGCGAATTGAAAGCGGTCAGCAGCATCCAGGACCGGCATGAGACCTAATTGCCTGTGTTGTTAGCATCATCAGACGTAATCGAAGAAAGATGTAATTTATTTTTGATTAATGAAGAAATCGTTAAAGAACGCGGGGCGCACGAAGTCCGATCGTCGCGCCACACACGTTGCTGGTATCCAGAGCTGGAAACTATAATTTCATTATGATGCTTTGTTACTGATTGCCTTGTCAATGTTAACAATTTAATTATTAGCCGATCTGTTTGAGAAATATGCACGTAATGTGCGTAAAGCACAATTAGTTTGACCTGTGAAATCGGCGAATTTGCATATTGGAAATGTTACGTCAGTCCGGTGTGAAAGGAATACAAATTAGTTGAAATAGCTTCTTAATTTTACCAAATAATAGGGGTTTCTTACATATAGATTTTACGCGTAAAAATGTGGTTACCAGCTGTCAAATAATGGCCTCCAAATAGTGTTGCAGGAACCGCAGTAATCATTTTAATGTAGAGTTTGTGTAAAGCTATCAAAGATAAAAATAAATAAATATATCATCAAACCTTTTACCCATTACTGGGTGTGACACTATGCCGAAGCAGATCTCGATAAGTGATATATTTATGCGCGTGAAGTGCGGTTACCAGCCGTTAAATCACGGCCCCCAAAGATGTTAGTGGTGGAGAAGCCACAGGGGTAATTTTAATTTGGTGAAAATGTTTGTGGTCTGTGGGGATCGAACCACGGTTCTCAGGATCCACAGGCCGATTTGATACCACTGAGCCATTACCCCATATAAATATATCATCACGCTTTTTACCCATTACTGGGTGTGGCACTCTGCCGAAGCAGATCTCGGTAAGTGATGCATTTTGCGCGTGAAGTGCGGTTACCAGCCGTCAAATCACGGCCCCCAAAATATGTTAGTGATGGGCCACTAGGGTAGTTTTTTTTTAAATGGTGAAAATTGTTTGTCGCCTGTGGGAATCGAACCAGGGTTCTCAGGATTCACAGGCCGATTTGATACCACTGTACTAGTTACTCCAAATTAAATTGCAAAATATGAAAATTATACACTGTTGAATTCAGAAAACTTAAGATGTGTTTCACATTGTATTTATTTAAAAAATGGTCTTAATGAAAGTAAATTTAAAGTTCATTTAAACATTCGATGCACCTGTTAGTGTGTGAAGTAAAAAGTAATCAAACGAAGGTGTTAACTAAAAGTTCATGGCTAAATGCATAATAGTATGGTGAAGAACAGTTAGACGAATCTTAGATTTTCAAATATGGTAGTAAAAAATAAAAAGAAATTCTTCTGTGGGCGTCTGTGGGCCGAAGACAGAAAAGGTGCGCTGGTTTTATTGTAGGAAGTCGATCTAGCCGTCCATGAAATCTCACCACACACCACGATCGTTATACAATGGACCACACGACGATGTTACCATGGTTTCCGCAAACACTTCTTTCACTTGTTCCGCGCGAGTCATTCGCCATTGTTGCGCGATTGTAAACACCTACGACATCGTAAAAACCAAATTGTTTTACTTGTCACTCAATTCACTTTTTGCAGAAACAAGAACTTTACTTTCTAAGTGTCTTTTACTGAAGTAATATTCATTCATTTATTTTAAGATGCTGGATGAAGAAAACCGTGAAATCAATTATCCTTGTAACTGTATGCAATACTGGAGCTATTCATTTTTGGTTAACTGGAGCGAAAATTATAATTATAGTTAATATAAGCAAAGGCATATTAAGCAAGTTTAATTCAAAAAGTTCTTGAAATTTTATATCTCCAACTATAAATTCTGAAAGATTTTTCACAAGTTAAAAACTCTTTACATTCAAACTTAAAATATTTTTCAAGTTGGAAAGGAAGTATCCACTTTAGTAAGTTTAAAAAAGATTACACAACTAACATCGTTCCAAACACCAAAAAGGCCATCATATGGTAATATTCACCATGACAACCACATCCTCTCCTCCCTCCGCTCATGTTTCCCAACCACCATCAACAACAACACGTTCTGGGCGTGGAGCCCACAACAACCAGCAGTACCACACAACCACGCTACGACCTTGAAACGTTAACCGAGAGAGGGAGCGATTAGAGAGGAATTCCTCTTCGGCTGCACGTTCGCTGCTCGCTGCTCGCTCTTCGCTGAAGAAGTAAAGTGAAGAATTGCGCAGCGCGGCGGTGCTGTGTAAAGCTAGCAGCGATAATCACCACGGTAAATAAGTGAAGCAATGCGGTAAATGTGCCGTATCGGAGATGGTGATCTCCGAAGAGGGAATTGAGGAGTGAGAGGGTAAAGTAACCAGGCAAATTGGTCTATGAGAAGAAGATTTTATAGGTTTTGTTGTTTATTGCGCAGAAGATGATGCAACTCAGTTTTAATTAATTTATTTATTTTGCTACTTTGTACAAAAGGAAATTAATTACAAAGTAAATAAAATAAATAAATATATAATCACGCATTCTACCCATTACTGGGTGTGGCACTCTGCCGTAGCAGATCTCGGTAAGTGATATATTTTGCGCATGAAGTGCAGTTACGAGTCGTCAAATCACGGCCCCCAAAGATGTTAGTGGTGAAGGAGCCACAGGGGTAGTTTTTGAAATTATGAAAATTGTTTGTCGCCTGTGGGAATCGAACCAGGGTTCTCAGGATCCACAGGCCGACTTCATACCACTGAGCTAGCCACCCCATACAAAGTATGAATAAAAAAATAACTATAAATATATTATCACGCCTTCTACCCATTACTGGGTGTGGCACTCTGTCGAAGCAGATCTCGGTAAGTGATATATTTATGCGCGTGAAGTGCGGTTACCAGTCGTCAAATCACGCCCCCCAAAAATATTAGTGGTGGAGGAGCCACAGGGGTAATTTTAAATTGGTGAAAATGTTTGTCGGCTTTGGGGATCGAATCAGGGTTCTCAGGATCCACAGGCCGACTTCATACCACTGAGCCACCAACCCCATTAAGTATAAGGGACCTATAATTAATTTAAAGTGGAACGCGACTTAAAAATACACTTCCAGTTCGAGGTTAGTAAGCTATTTTTTTTACAATACATACACAAATAGAAGGAAAAGAAAAATAGGTTTCAAAATTGACAGCTGTCAAATTGTTGTCAAAACAACCAGGACCTTGATATGCAATATTTACTTACAGGCAAATTTATAAAACGGATTAACGCTAACACCGTTTTTAATATTATCTATAACTCTGTTTAAAATTAAAACAGATTTAAGAAATGAATTAAATTTGATGCTAATTAACACTCTTTTTAACCCAAGTTAAAATAAACTTGTTTCGTGCATTGAAAAAAGAGTTAAAAACGAAATAAAAATTGGTATTAACGTTAATCCGCTTCATGAATCTGCCTGTAAATGTTCACGGTGGACAGTAAGTAAATATTACAGTCCTGATATAACCATGGAAACCACTGTGCAATAAAGGTTCCTGTGTTTAAATTTTGTTATTAATGGGTAAATTACAGTACAAGTATTGTACAAATAATGTTTAAGCGTAGTTCACCACAAAAGAACAACATTCAATACATTATTTGAGTACAAAAGTGAACGGTGTAACAGTTATAGGAAATGTTATATTTTTTTTTATCTTTTTTGTTAGTGTCATCTTATAAAATTTGAATGAATTAAATCCGTAAACAAGCTAAATTCCGTGAGTGAATGAACAACAGGAAGAAATGAATATATCAGATAAGGATTTTTTGCCATCTATAAAAACCTCAGCAAAAAAGTTCCGATTAGGGATCACTTCTTTCAAGAAAAGTGAAACAGATTAATTACTTTGACATACGGCAGTAAATCTTCCATCTAAAAGAAGGCACGCAATGTTGTTTGACTGCTGTACAGTCAGATTTTTCACGTCTGTTGCAGCAGAATGGGATTTTTACGAAGACTACGCAAGTACTCGAGATCTTATCGACGTGCAGTGACTTCGAAGATGGCGACGGCAACTGATACATGAAGAATGTGGGATTGAGTTAGTTCAATGATGAATCATATCTTAACTATCATCTACAAATGTTTAGAAAAAATCTTAATGATGTGTACGTGCATAATGTTACTTGTAATTTATTTATTTATTTGTTGCTCTGCACAACAGGAACTTCAACCCAATTACAGTGACCCTGCAATTGTTTACAGTCGTATTTTTTTTTATATAAGTTGAAGAACGCGTTAACTTTTCCCTGAATAAAGTTTTTCAATGACCACCAATACTCAAATCTCTCACTTACCATTCTCGTCTCAATGTCAATATCCACCCGGCTGCGAATCTTCCTTCTTTTGGCACCGAGCACCGGCGTGCAGAGGAAGAACCTAGAGGAACGATGCCCGTCGCGACGCCAGCGGTCCATCTGGCGCATGGCGGGCACCGGGGTCCGTGCTGCTGCTGCATACAGAGCCTTGAGAGCCTCTGGACGAGACTCCGCCCCGAACAACCCTGTTGTGAGAGCCTGGGGACCCGCGTAGTGGGTGCGCAACAATGCGAATGTGCTGATGTCGCCCTCAGCTGAAATAAGAGAAAGATGTTGTTAGATGAAGTCGTATTTTGTACACACAATTTAAATAAATAAATATATCATCACGCCTTTACCAATACTGGGTGTAGCACTCTGCCGAAGCAGATCTCGGTAAATGATATATTTTGCGCGTGACGTGCAATTACCAGTCGTCAAATCACGGCCACCAAAGATATTGGTGGTGGGGGAGCCACAGGGGTAATTTAAATATGGTGAAAATGTTTGTCGACTATGGAAATAGAACCAGGGTTTTCAGGATCCACGGGCCGACACGATACCACTGAGCAGCATACTCCACATAAATAATAAATATGATATTGCAAATATTTTTTATGGGATAGATGGCTCAGTGGTATTGAGAACCAAGGTTCGATTCCCACTGCCGACAAATAATTTTCACAATAAAACTACCTCCGTGGCTCCCCCTCCATTATCATCTTTGGAGGCCGTGATTTGACAGTAGCTAACCGCACTTTATGTGCTAAAATGATATAACACTTATCGAGATCTGCTACGGCAGAGTGCCACATCCAGTAATGGGTAAAAGGCGCGAAATATATTGTGTGCACTACGAACAGAAAGTGTTTTTACCGCTCTCGCATGGTTGTTGCTCTCGACTGTACCTTAATCAACAATCTTCAAGTGCAAGCGGCAATATACTACTTTCTGCTCAAGGTACATAATAGTATATTATAGTACAAGATTATTAAGTGCTATAAAACAGGTTGTTTTGCATTGTTTCCATGACATCAACAGTCAGATCAGTAAATTGAACTTACCATAACAGATAACAGTACGCAAAACAAACTAAAATAGGTTAGCGCAAAAACAACTACTTCACCTAAAATTAATAAATAAATATATAATCATGTCTGATATCCATTACTGGATGTGGCACTCTGCCTTAGCAGATCTCGATAAGTGATATATTTATGTGCGTGAAGTGCGATTATCAGCTGTCAAATCGCTGCCCCCAATGATGTTAGTGGAGGGAGAGCCACACGGGTAATTTAAATATGATGAAAATTGTTTGTCGGCTGCGGGAATCGAACCGAGGTTCTCAAATCCCCTGGCCGACTCGATACCACTGAGCCACCGACCCCATCATCTATTTCATCTCATGTGTTAAATTTCTAAACCAGTAAATGAACTTTACTTTTCGGGTTGTTTATCTAGGATTTCTGTTAAATTTTACAAAGACACCATGCGTATAACGTGCGAATCCTTTTAAGCACTTGAGTTAAATTATTCAGGGCGAGAGAAAACTAAAATCCCTAGCAAGTAAACAAAACACTCATTCAACCGAAAGCGCCGTACGCCGCCAACTTGACGCTGCTGAATGATGAAATGTACCATCGGAAACTTCTCACGCGGTCCATCGATCTTGGAGAAATCCGTTATCAGAGCGCGGAGGATCTCCAAGATCTGAAGACATCGCGCAAGGAAAGACGATCGCCGAGGGGGACACGAGATTGTTATGTAATCTTATTAGATATTGAATAACCTAGAGTAATAATTTTAAATCATGTTCAATTTGTTTTCACATAAAATTTCATCCAGGAGATACATTTACATAAGATTTTCTTCGGAAACTTTAACTTTCTCAACAATTTCCTTATACATAATGCCCCGTGCACATGTGGAAAGTTTTCTGAGAAACTTATTAGAAAGAAGAAGTCAAAAAAGTTTCACTTATAATATAACTAGTGCATTGAATATTACCAATTTGAGTTCACGAGTGTTGTTGTTCATATGGACATATTTCCTAAGAGCAACAAAAGCTCGAGTGAATGACAAGAAAAAAAATTCTGGAAATGTTCAATTGCACGTGTTATATTCGGTAAGAATATTGCCCCACGAAAACAAACCAAAAAAATTACAAAATTTATATTTTAACATGCTTATAATAATATATTAATTTGTTCATTATATGTTGCCAGGTAACTAAAAAAAATTAGAGTGAAACTGTCAATTTTTATACAGAAAATAATCGCGATAATTGTCCTAGTGCAAATTATCACACAAGTGCAATTATCACTTATTAATTCACTCATTTCCATGACAACGTTGTCAAATAATGAAATGCTATTGGTTGTTTAAAATCATGGAGCAATATTCTTGAAAATCTGTCAGTTACTCTTTGATATGAAATGAGTAAACTACTGTGCTATAAGCATGAAGTTAGTTGCTTTCCACAAAATATTTCTCGCGATAGAGGCGCCGCTATAATTTTCAAGTTACTTCTTCTTTCTAGAAAGTTTCTCATAAAACTTTCCCAGTGTGCACTGTGCATAACCTTTGTAATATTAAACATGTAAGCATAGACAAAATTTATACAGATCCAAATAACTAAAACGCAAAGTTCCTAAATAATCATTTAACAAAATAACAATTTTCCTGCGTGTTAATTACACGTATGCGATTTCCCGGATGAAAATTTACAGAATAATAACTAATTCAAATAAAAATTAAAACGCATGCTATTTTCAATTATGCAAATTTTACAAATGTTAATAAATTAAAAAAACAAATTTTTCGAGAATATATAACACAATTGGAAAATAGTAATTCGAGAAAATGATAATTATGCATTAATAAAATTAGTGTATAAATAAAAATAAATAAATATATCATCACGCCTTTTACCCATTACTGAATGTGACACTCTGCCAAAGCAAATCTCGGTTAGTGATATATTTATGCGCGTGAAGTGCGGTTACCAGTCGTCAAATCACGGTCCTCAAAGATGTTAGCGGTGAGGGAGCCACAGGAGTAATTTTAATTTGGTGAAAATTGTTTGTCGGTTGTGAGAATAGAACCGGGGTTCTCATGATCCACAAGCCGACTCGATATCACTGAGCCACTACCTCATAAAAAAATTAGTGTATAGAAAAATAATATTTGGGAAATTGATAGACATGTTGTAAAACTGACATTCAGGAAAATTGTCATTCAGAAAATGTATGGCAATGCGTTCGGAAAATCTACAATCTTGAAAATATATAGATGCAATAGTATCATTCGGAAAATATAAAAAAAATAGCATACGGGAAAAACGTATTCGGGAAAACGGAAATTCTGTAAATAGTCTGTGATGTAAGTTAGAGGAACGAAATGACGTAATTGTCAAGCCATTTGACATGACGTACACAATACAAAAAAAAAATCAATTGAAAAAATGTAAATACAGCGATTCGTAGGAACGAATCGTAAACGTCAAGAACAAATAAGATTTATAGGTTATTATTATAACAAACAATGAAAGAATTCGTTATTACTATTGAGCGTATTTATAGTGCAGAACAAATTTACAAAAATCAAATGGATTGTGATTAAACCTGATTCCGGTTTAGAATTCCATTCTGGTATCAGTGATTTGAGTGTAAATAATGCGAGGAAATTTATTATCTGATTTTTCCTCGTGGCCATTCTTCAGAAGAGGTCTTCGACCGCGCGTAGAGCTAGAGATGGGAATTACCTACGCTTTACGTAGGACGCATAGATGTCAAAGTACTAATGATACATACTCGTTAAAACACTTTACACGTGACAGTAATATATGCTGAGAAACGTTAAGCAATACGGATAGTGGAGAAGAACAAAAATCTTTAACTCTTTCTTCTTTCATTTGTAGCTCAAGTTTACTAGCTTCAAGAATTTCTAACATTTTTTTATAGATATTCACCTAATTTATTTAATATCCTCCACAACAAGAAATTAATCCCATCACAATAGTTATTTGTGTAGCTAGAGCAGAAAGTAGTCTATTACCGCTCGCGCGTGGAGATCGAGGCGAAGCCAAGAGCAACTATGTAAGAGCGGAAAGGATACTTTCTGCTCGAGGTGCACACAATATTTTTTATGCACAAGGCCGAAATTCATGTGTTTTAGCTCTAAAAAGCAGGCTTAAACACTTCTTTTTGGCCCTAGGGCCATAAAAATATAATTCCTATGGATACATAAATAGAATGACAATTTTTGTATATTGTGAATACTTGATTTTACAAAATGTAATTTTGACATATAACGTATGTACATATTTTAATGTTTTGAACATATAATTAAATGTTATTTTGTTGTGCATAAAATATTGTATGTACCACGGGTGAAAACAGGCGTTTCTGACCCTGAGCATGTTATTAGCCCTCGGTGTTTTGCGCCTCGTGCTAATAATCATGCCTCGGGCCAGAATCGCCTGTTTTCACCCTTGATACATAAATAACTATTCTACGACCATTTAGAAACGCTTGAAAAAGAATTTAAAATTATTTTAGACAGTTTTTCTATTCGGAAATTCAGGCGACAGTTTTCATGTATCCATGGATACGATGATAAAATCTTACATTGTCGTATTGGTAAGCGGTAATATCATTTTGCTGCTCGGCAAGCGGGAAATATCTACTTTCTCGGTTGTAGAAAAAATGTGTCTTGGGAAGATAAATCTCTTAAAAACATGGTCTTCAATCGAACCGGAACATTTATTTATATATTTATACTGCTCTGTACAAAAGGAGCAAATAAATAAATATTGAACCGGTTCGCGAATCACAACCAAAAGGAAAATATTGAACCGGAGTAAAAACTCGAATAGTATATTACATAATAAGTCAGTAAAGTGATATTTTACTTGACGAAGAGATTGTATAAAATACGAGGCTGTAGGCCGAGTATTTTAATCCGCTGAGTCAAGTAAAAACACTTTCCTGACGTATTATGCATACTATTTTTTCTGAAACTGTTTAATTTAATCAATAACTAATCATAAATAATCCAAAATGTTTAATTTTTTTGATATGAATTGTACTAACAGCAGACTACGTATTCAGTTAGGTAAAATCTTTACCAGACTGTTTTGTACTTTACCAGACTGTTATTTTTGTTGTAGCCTTGGATACGTACTTTACTTGGCTGTTTTTGTAAAAACCTACTTTCCATACTATTTAAAATTGGCTAGGAAAGTAGACACTTTCTTGCCGGATTCAGAAAAAATATAATTAGAACCGCAAACCGAAACTGAAGCATATTTACTTGATTCTATTTCTCAAGTATTTCAAAAGTAATTTCGATATTTTTCTTATAAGTTACTAGTTACAAGTGTTGATTTTATTTGTGAGTAAAGCAATATGTAATATTTAAAATTATATTCGTAGTTACTTGAATTAAAACGAAAACAAATATGTAAATAAACAATACTGATAAAACTGATTACCTATATATAGAGAAAGAGCAATGACCTTTTGAATGATTTGATACATGCAAATTTTTCCATCGTCTACATAGCAACATTCTTCGTCTATTTATTTGTAAACAGATCCAATCTTCTGATAAAACTTTTAAACCGTTTGATAAATGGAAGCATATTTCATAAAGAAGATTTCCATTATAAATAAATGGAAATTCGATTGTTGGATTTAAATTGGAGTTATGAATAATAGCACACTGAGAGCGAAATACAATTCCCGCGAAACAGAAGAAAATGAAACGAAGAAATAATAAATGAAATTCAAATGCAGTGAGTCAGCGTCTTCTACGATCTTAATTAATAATACAAGGTTTTCAACAGTGCCTGCTAGATTAGGTAGGCATCTGCTATGATTCATCTGCAGGAGCAGGAAGTGCTATGTCAATTATAATTGGTTTAATTAGTATCATTAACCTCGGTGAACTATACGAATGCACTTTACGGGCTTTATTGCTTTACTAAACAGCAAAGTGAGCGAATTTAGCAACGAAACTGTAACTGGAACAAATAGGTACTTACGAGTACTCAGTTGCATTTCAAACATTGTTTTAATGATGCTTGACTTACATATAATACACAAATAATCTGAATCCTTTTACTACGGGCTTTCGTGACATTGCCTGGCAACAAGTTTGAGAAAGATACTGGAGAATTATTTTCTAATTTATCCAACTCTCGAGTTATATTTAATTAGATTATTTTTTGACTTAACTGTTGAGGTCGATTCATTCAACTTAAAAGATTTTGAACTGGGTTCATATCGATTGATTACTTATTAATGTATTCTTGGAAGTTGTTACAAAATTTGTTGGTGTACTTCTGTATCTGAAATACAACTAAATCGATTTTTTTCACACATTTTACTTGACACGTTGACAGTTTTAAATAACTACCTATAATTTGTCACAAACAAAAAAGCATCTACAGAGCTAAACCCGGGAATAATCACAAGAGCTTTATTCTCAGTATAAGAATGACAGGATTGGTTAAAACGTACACACGTGGCATACAACGAAGCATTTCATTGGTTTTGAGAAACGTCAAAAAATAATTGCTGAAATTGCCAAATTATCATTTATTAATTCACTCATTTCCAAGACAACGTGGCCAAATAATGAAACGCTGTTGGTTGTTTAAAGTCGTGAAGCAATATTCTGTATAATACAATTTGATATTTGGTACGAAGTCGGCCTGTGGATCCTGAGAACCCTGGTTCCATTCCCACAGGCGATAAACAATTTTCATAATTTCAAAAACTACCCTTGTGGTTCCTTCACCACTAACATCTTTGGGGGGCGTGATTTGACGATTGGTAACCGCACTTCACGCGCAAAAATATATCACTTACCGAGATCTCCTTCGGCAGAGTGCCACACCCAGTAATGGGTAGAAGGCGTGATGATATATTTATTTATTTATATCTGTTGCATTAATTGTAACTAAAAAGTTCAGAGTTCGCAAGCATTTCATTTAGTTCTTACAGTATAAATACTAGCATTATTTGATGTATGACAACAGAGATTATTAATTGCAATTGCTAATTATAATTACTAAGTAGCAAACTTTATCCCATTGGACTGAATGTACCATAATGTTAAGTAATATTTTATAGTAATTATTTCCCAAAAAATATGAAAAGTATGATACAATGGCAATTTGCATTTCACCAAAATTTTCTAATTAGAATCGTTTCCAATATACGTTTTAAATTTGCATATCATTATGTCATTGTTACATATGATACAATTACACATTACCAACATGCGAATGTTGAAAGAACTACAAAATATTCCGGGCAATCAACTTCACTGAACAGTCCAGTGATCACAGACTATTTATCAACCACTATGACGAGTCAGAATCCTGACTGTGATTCTCCGAGTCATACAAGTTTGTTTTTTAATTGCAATGTGCACTTGAGGAGTCGTTTGCGTAGGAAGTAGCCATATTAGAAACTACTGCAGCTTCTGTTACAAGATACAGATTCAGAAAGCTGAAGGCACAGGTGTGGAATTTTAAAATAGGTTTTATTAGTATGTTTAGGAATAATAAAATAGTTATTTATGTATAAAGGGTGAAAACAGATGTTTCTGGCCCGTGGCATGATTATTAGCACGAGGCGCAAAGCAAACATTCTCAGGGTCAGAAACGCTAATTTTACCCGTGGTACATACAATATTTTATGCATAAAAGAACATTTAATTTTAAATTCAAAAGATTAAAATATGTACATATATATGTCAAAATGACATGTTGCAAAATCAAGTATTCACAATAAACAATAATTGCCATTTTGTTTATGTATACAAAGGAAATTATTTTATTATGGCCCTAGGGCCAAAAACAAGCCCGCTTTTCATGCTAAAAAACAGAAAAAATATCATCACGCCTTCTATCCATTAATAGGAGTAGCACTTTGTCATAGCAGATCTTGATATTTTATGCGTAAAGTGGTTACCAGCCGTCAAATCACGGCCACCAAGAAAGTGGAAGGAGCTACAGGAGTAGTTTTTTTTAATTTGGTGAAAATTGTTTGTCAGCTGTAGGAATCGAACCCGGGTTCTTAAATCCACAGGTAGACTCGATACCACTGAGCCATCTACCCCATAAGGTGACAGATATAATTACCCTGGCTCTCCCTCCACTAATATGATTGGGGGGTGACAATTTGACGACGAGTAATCGCACTTCAAGTGCATAAATATATCAATTACCCAGATCTGCTACGGCAAAGTGCCACATTCAGGCTTGATGATATATTTATTTTATTTTACTCATAGATGATATATCTGCCATTTTACCCTAGCTATTTAGTATCATGCTAAAATCTGTTATTTACTTATTTATTTATTTGCTAGGCTGAACAACTGAGGTACTATTTCAACATCTAGATTATATTGAAACGTTTTGTGCTAAGAAATAAACGTAATTTTTTTTGTAAGATTTTAACCGCATCCATTTAATTATTATTGTCATCTCTCGAGTCAGTTCACTCTTCAGATATAATTACTAACGTAATTACATTTATATGAGAGGCTGAGGCAGAGGCAGGAAGTGAGCACCGCGACATCAAAAGAACCTCTGAGTGTTGAGTGAACTCTTCAAGTGTTCAAATGTCCCGACTGCAGTGCAATTGCTAGGTGTACTCACACACTGCAAACCTAATCGGCAAACCTGTCCCTGTATTGCCCATTACAAGATCACGTGGCCAGGATAATAATGCTACATTTACGCACTGATATTAATCTTAGCCGCAGTTTGGCCACGCTCAATTCAGACACTATTCACTCGTCAGTTTCACTACTTTTGTATGTAAGGCAAAATAGTATATTACGTACCATGAACTGTAAGTAACTATTTTTAGGTCAAGAATGTAGTTTGGAAAATCGAGGCTAGAAAGGTTGAGATTTCCTAAACATTCGCGACCTAAAAAAATCACTTACAGTTCGAGGTTAGTAAACTATTTTTTAGAATACTTGCACAAATAGAAGGAAAAGAAAATAGTTTCAAAATTATAATTTGACAAATTGTTGTCAAAATAAACAGAAGCTTGATATGTAATATTTACTGTTCACGGTGGACAGTAAGTAAATAAGCGTATTCCATTTGCCATTTGGATCAGATTTAACTTACATTTACTGAATCAGATTACTTATTTATTTCGCTGGATTACTTCGCTGACTTTATTTCCAGTATTAGAATTACTAATTCCAATTTACTTTAAAGTAATTCACCCCAATAAATGCATCAGTTTGCTTAATTCAGATTATTTAGTCATATGTCAAATTTATCTGAACTGATTTAAGTGAACCAAGTGGCAAATGGAATACAGCTAATATTAAAGTCCTGATATAACCATGGAAACCACTATGCAATAAAAGCTGCACTTGCTGTGTTTAATAAATTTTGTCATTAATAGGTAATTTACAGTACAAGTATTGTAAAAATGTATTTTCTTTCACTTAACTTAGGCTTTGAAAAAACGACTTTGTAAATGCCATCGGCAAAGTGGGAAATGCCAAAAACAAACATAAAGACTTGCATTTATGGAACGTGCGTTCTACGGACTTCGGATTATTTTGTCTAAAACTCGAGGAACTTAATCCCAATTACAGTACAGAGGGCCTATAGCTTATAATGGAATTCGAACGACTCAGACACAATAGTATTTTTTTGGATACAAGTTGAAATCAGCGAGATTGAAACGCACGACTTTTTATTGTCAAAATAATTTATTTATTTAGTATTTCATTTATTTTGACAGCTAAAACTAAAATTTAATTTTGTTTCAATTCCATGGCTGTTATTAGTTTTGAAGCCATTTTCGTGGTTTTAATATCTAATTCGTGTCGTTACAAAGCATGCAAAATTAATTTTGTTTATTGATTCAGATGCAGATGTTTATGCCCTTTTATTTAAAGCTTTTTTGCTTAAAACAATTAGGGAAGCAGAAAATTACAAAATTATGATTTTACATGTTAAAGTCCTAGATTTGAGAGTCGCGTTCTCCAGCCTGTATATTATAATTGTAATAAATTATTAGCTGGCTCAGTGGTTTCGAATCGGTCTGTGGATTTGATAACCTCACAGATGACAAACAATTTTCACAACATAATTAGTATCCTTGTGACTTCCCCACCACTAAAATATATCACTTATCGAGATCTGCTACGGCAGAGTGTCACACTCAGTAATGAGTAGAAGGCGTGATGATATATTTATTTCCTTTTTTTGTAACAAATTATTGGTTGAAATGCGAATAGCCGAAATGACATCTTCTCATTCTCACTAATATCAATAGCAATTTGATGTTGCGAACTCATTTTATGTAAATACCCCCATTAAGTTTCTTACGTGCAATAATCAACTTAATAACAGCACGTGTTTTGCAACTTGCTAGCCAGACTAGTTGTCATCAAGGAAAAATTATCGTTTTAATTTTAATGACACTGATCTTACTTCTCAAGCACCGAGCCTCCTATTAAGAAAAGAAGAAGATTCTTTTAACTCAGGATGAAGTCATGCAAAACTAATTATACTCCATCAAAAAACGCTATTAATTTATCTGGAAGAATTGTTATGCTCTGTGAATACTCATAGAACTATGAACGCTCGCATGAGGAAAAAGTTATTATTTTCTGCTCTGTACAACAGGAACTTAACCTCAATTATAATAGTTATAATTCCATACAGTTTGAAACAACCCCTGTATTCTGTAATCTGTTAATGATCGATAAGGTAATGACAACTTTTATTTTTCATAATTAATACACAAATTATCACAATTTTGGTATTCTGTGACCAGAATAATTTACTTTGACATTTTTATGTTATTTTCATGTATTTTACTAATTTATTTATGTAGCTGTTATTATAAAAAATACTATAATGACAGCTCACTGACAGATGTGTAAAAACTATGGTTAGAATGTAATACAGAGTGATCAAAAGTAAGTGATTCAATTGGCAATATAATTCTAGGGATTTTTTTTATTCCACAGTTGGCACAGCACCACGTAAAGAAGAAAATACTATTTGATATGTGATTTCATAATAAATACAAATAGAATGAGTGATAGAAATACTTTAAATTATTGCTCTGTGAGCAATATTAAGAAATAAAAGGATGTGGGTAAGGGAAATCACGATTTTTATTTAAATTTTCAACTACAGGAAATAAATTTATGTATTAGTCTTACCAATTTCAAGTAGTTTTTTTTATTGCCAACTGTAAAACTTCCTTTCATTATTTCACATACTGGCAGCTTTGTACGACAGTAAAATGTATAAAATAAAATAGAAATAACAGAATAAAGAATTTTAATCACAGAATTCCGAAATGGTGGTAATCTAAAAATCTATGATAAATCAGTAACGGATAATGATCCAGTTACCGAATAGAGGGGGTATGTTGAAGTCAGCGAGATATGAACACGCGGACTTTTGTTTGATAGATGTAAGTTAAATGATTACCTGATGATTAGTATTTTTCTATTAAATTTAGGGAAAATGTGTATAATTTGTTAGTTACAGGATGATGTATTGTTAAAGTAGTTTGACAGTGACTGTTGCGTGACTGCTATCGCTGGTCCTGATTGTATTTCGAACAAACGTTCGAAACCAAATTGTTTTTTTAGAACGTGAGTCGAAATGAGGTTATACTATATTTGGAAAAGCTAAGCCTACCGGCCTAGCCCACTAATTTGTCTAAATGTATTGGAAGTAGTTACAAATAAGAATGGTGGAATTTCGTAACAACCATTCATTTGTTTTCTTCTTTCAAAATATGGGCGTACTGTAAATGCTGATTTTTATATTCAGATTGGATAAACAGGTGTAATAGATAATAATATTACAGGATGATCAGAATTAACTGTTTCAGATGACAATAAAAACAAATATTTGAAACTTTTAAAACAGATATATAACTTTATGTCCTATTGTAGACAATGAAATATGAAAATTTAAATTTAAGTACATTTACAATTTTTCTGTTTTAAATGGTTTTTGTATTGTATTGTAATGGGGTAGTGGTTCAGTGGTATCGAGTCGGCCTGTGGATTCTGAGAACCCTGGTTCGATCCTCACAGTAGATAAACATTTTCACCAAATTAAAAAAAAAACTACCCGTGTGGCTCTCCCCCCACTAGCATCTTTGGGGTCGTAATTTAATGGCTGGTGACCGAACTTCACGCGTATAAATATATCACTTACCGAGATCTGCTTTGGCATACTGCCACATCTAATAATGGGTAGAAAGCGTGAAGAAATATTTATTTTTTATTTTTGCATTGGAACATGTCACTTTTATTAATATTGCATATATTTTATCAAAGTCCTATTAGCTGGCATGACATAACCTATTTGTATTTATTCTAAAAATAAATATATCATCACACCTTCTACCCATTACTGGGTGTGGCACTCTGCCAAAGCAGATCTTGGTAAGTGATATATTTATGCACGTGAAGTGAGGTTACCAGCCATCAAATCACGGCCCCCAAAGATGTTAGTGGTGGAGGAGCCACAGGGATAATTTTAAATTGATGAAAATATTTTGTCGGCTGTGAGGATCGAACCAGGGTTCTTAGGATCTACATGCCGATTCGTTACCACTGAGCCATTACCCCATCCAAATTTATTATCAAAATATGTCTTAGTTAAATTAACTATCGTAAGCGACATTTCACGAATTCTCTAAACCTCAAAGTGATAAATAACATCCCGTACCACAAATTAAAATTACCCATTCATTAATCAAACATACCAAAGTGTCTAATTCAGTAATACGCTTCCGAAACCAAACAGAATCAATTTTTTACAGTTTCCGTTATAGATATCCCGGATTCCATGTTTTTCATTATTCGCGCACAAATCCACAAACAAATGAATTAATTATTCAAGCTGTCAAAATCACGAAGCGTGACCAGCTGCGAACAATAGACATTCAGTGTTGCACAGCCGCCTGGGTGCTGTTGTGGATGGCATCCCGTACGGAACAGGCGGAAGGAGACCGCTGATGTAACGGCCACGAAGACACATTTCGCGTATTACCATTTCATCCATTGATTATTACTACTCATTAGTAAGAACCCTTGCACATTTATTCATTAGATTCATCCCGGAATTAATCCTTTCGGAACATACGTTATATCCCATGAAATTCGGCGGTGGTGTGGTTATCGTTACAGCATTCGAATCCTAAGATTCTGAGTTTGAATCCCGCTAAAGCAAAAAATATATGAACTACCATATTGCGGCTCTGTGAGCCTGAGCCCTGGACTGTAATTGGGATTAAGTTCCTGTTGTACAGAGTAAATAAATATAAATAAATATATCATCACGCCTTCTACCTATTACTGGGTGTGGCACTCTACCGAAGCAGATCTCGGTAAGTGACATATTTTTGCGCGTGAAGTGCGGTTACTAGTCGTCAAATCACGGCCCCCAAAGAAGTTAGTGGTGGAGGAGCTTTTGAAATTATGAAAATTGGTTGTCGCTTGTGGGAATCGAACCAAGGTTCTCAAGATCCACAGGCCGACCTCATACCACTGAGCTAGCCACCCCATGTACAGAGTAGCATATATAAAATAAATGGGACAGTAAGAACTCTTAAATTAATCACTGATCATTTATTCATCACATTCATCATACAATTAGTCTTCGCCAGATATTCTGCTTCACTCACAATTATAATTCCTTTCATACAAGATCGTTTATTCCTCACATTAAAAATCTTTCGTTCACATAACAAACATTCAATCATATTTATCCATTTATTCCTTATCGGTATATACACAAAATTTGATTAAAATCAATTAAAAATTGTAGAATTCCAATAAGAAATTTGTTTGCGCTAAAATTTAAAAAAAAGTGATTGAAAGGTTTCGGTTTTCTACATGTCAAACTTGACTTGTAAAAAACTGATTCAAATCGGTTGAAAACAGCAGGAGGAATTTGAGGAATAAAAAAGTGAAGGACTAAAAAAGCGAGCAACCGACGAACAAGAATCTACTTTTTTTTCGAACATATGAAATTCAATGTTAAAATTCGTTAGGAGATATTTCTTTACCTATTAATTTTAAATCAGAAGTGTTTTCGCCTTTTACTCATTACTGGGTGTGGCGCTCTGCCGAAGCAGATCTCGGTAAGTGAAATATTTATGGGCGTAAAGTGTGGTTACCAGCCGTTAAATCACAGCCTCCAAAGAATTTAGTGGTGGGAGAGCCACAGGGGTAATTTTAATTTGGTGAAAATGTTTGTCGGCTGTGGGGATCGAACCAGGGTTCTCAGAATCCACAAACCGACTCGATACCACTGAGCCATTAATCCAAAAACATATTTAACATAAACCATAGTTGGATTCGTTATCTAAAGATTTTGTCCAGGATTTATTTATAATTTTTGCCGGTGATACACAAACCATACGATCATTTCGCTCGTTTCTTTGAGAGTTAGCGAACTAAAACAAGTGTTCATGATGAGAATGGTCGAAATAAAAAGGCCTTCACCATATGTAGTCACCAAAAGTGTGAACTCATTTCACGTGGGGCAAACTGTTGCAAAACTCGGTCGAATACTCAACTCTGTAACTGTAGGCGTCATTCGGACGGAAAATTGCGTGAATTGCTTTATCCGTGAATGTATTTCTCATTCAAGAGAATGAAGTCTCACATGACTGTTTACACTCCAAGTGATTTGGGTTTCACGTTCGAGTGTTACGTTTGACTCAATGAATCCATGAATGATTTTACCTGAGACAAATTTCACATGAAAAACTGATAAAAATCTTGATGTTATGAAAGTTGTTACACAACAAGATATACTTAAGGATACATTCCAGAAGACATGTTAATTAAAATTGTTACATATACATGGAGAGTAGCTTAGTGGAATGTAATAAAACTTCTAAAAGCTGACGCATTAGACGACCTACGCAAATTGAACGCACTTTCTGTATTTATGTGTAGTAAATAGTATCTATAAACTTCGAAGATTGAAGATAATAAACAAATAAATTATTGATTATAAATTGAAGTTAATTTCAAGATGGATTTATAAGTAGGTATTTATATTGTCTGGCAGTCTGGCGTTACGGTACTCGAATCCGGAGATCCCGAGTTTGAATCCCACTTTAGGTAGTACTAGTGTGCCGGTAGCGCCATCGGTTGTCGACTGACGCTCAAAAAAATAGAAAAATAAGTGTTTTATACCTATTATGATTTGAATATAATGAATTGTTAACAGGTTGTTGGTCTAGTGAATTTTCAAATACCGTACCACCGTGTGGTGTTGCCATTATAAATTGGGATTCTTAATTTTTCGTTAAAAACAAGGCTTTGCATGGCTATATATCCATTATTAAATGATAAAAAACTTTCTCCTTCTGATACAATATACATGGGTAATTCTAGAACATCATACTAGTTTTTCAAATGAAACTGCAAAATTTTGGAGGTACACAAACCAAATATGTGCGATTCTGAGTGATGATCGCCATAAGCCCCGTGTATAAGAACTCAACTTTACAAGCGAATATATTTGTTCACAGACGATGAATGTGTTTCATATTTTAACAGGATGCGTATGACTATGCAATGTTTACGTGCGCCAAATTTCATTTAGATCTGCAAAAAAATTTCCTGACGTATTATGTATACTATTTTTTCTGAAACCGTTTAATTTAATCAATATTTAATCATAAATAATTCCAAATGTTTAATTTTGTTTATATGAATTGTACTAACAGCAGACTACGTATCCAATGTTATAACAAAAATAACAGTCAAGTAAAATCTTTACCAGACTGTTTTGTACTTTACCAGACTGTTATTTTTGTTGAAGCCTTGGATACGTACCTTACTTGACTGTTTTGGTAAAAATCTACTTTCCATACTAAAATTGGTCAGAAAAGTAAGCACTTTCTTGCCGGTTTCAAAAAAAATATATTATATTAAATTTTAAAAATTCGTCCTGCGAATTTCCTTTTCTAAATTTTTCTTGTCCTGTTATCTGGAGCACTTATCGATCTTGTTTTGTAACAAACAACTTAATTGTCAATTAGAAATATGAACCTGTTCTCCCTAAAGAAAGTCACCTTTTTGTGTTTTTCGAAAATACCGTAATATTCCTAAATCCCCACCCCTTGTACTGTTCTGACTAAACATACAAATGCGTATAAAATAAATCGATTCTCCTGATAGCCAAAACCACTTTCTGTGGTTATAAAACTGAAGTGAAACTGCCGGGCCATGTTTGTCCACCAGGTGGTTCTCCCCCTCCGCAAGGGGGAAAGAACGCAGTAATCTTGTTTACTTCTTATAGCGATAATGCGTGGCGCTTTTGTGGACAGTAACCTGCTCGGTAAACTTCCTTTACCGGATGGTGGCGCGTGGAAAAAAGGGCTTTTAAATTCTTGGTAAGTCATCGCTCTGCACATTTTATAATCGCAACTGGTTTGAAAATGATTGTTAGTACTCGTAGTTATTATAATTCCTTCTGGATACAAGCGACATGTAAATATATTATTGATTCTTAATCTTTAGTATGATTTATAAACGGTTAGTATTTCAATGCTAGCAGCGATTAATCGCCTATAAAACTTTGTATAGTGATATTCAATAAGAATGTTTGATGTAGGTAGGGTAATGTGATTGCGAATGAATTATGCTATAATAATCGTTAAATCTATGAAAGCAAATATCATATTGGATATTTTGAAAAAGGTCTCTAATAATAAAAATATTTTATAGGATTTCATATTTAATTTGTTATTTACATTCATAGATTCATATTTCCGCTGTAAATAAGAAAATCATGCATTTATGTTCAGGTTGAAGTCTAGACATACTAATGAATCTATAAAAAATTTATTATAAAATGCTCCTTCTAGCTGTTCTTATTAAAGTGGAACAATGAACAAGTAATGAGTTTATAAAAACTGTTAATGGCATTTCTACTGTCTACTTCTAGTGTCTGGCGGTACTCAGATGACTAAAGTATGGTTGATTGATTTTAGGACGCAGTCGAATTTTTTGATTATTAGTTTTCTGATGCTCAGTTTTTAATCAACTGTTATATTTCTGTTATAATTCTCTGCCTGTTAAATATAGGAGAATATATATAATTTATGTTGCTGTTAGTTAACATTTAGTTAACAATCAATTGAAAAATCATACATTAGTGATATACGTTTATTTGAATTTTATTGAGGCCTGGGTATGAAAGTAATGTTGATTATGTTGTTAGCTAAAAAGTTAATAATGGTCCAGATAGCTGCAATCACATTTTACATATTTTCAAATTTACTTTTCAACAAAATTAAACGATTCTTTAAAAAAAAACTGTTTTTTCTGAAAGCGGCAAGAAAGTTCCTATACTCCCCTGACCAATTTTAGTATGGAAAGTAGATTTTTACCAAAACAGTCAAGTAAACTACGTATCCAAGACTACAACAAAAATAACAGTCTGGTAAAGGTTTTACCTGACTGTTCTTTTTTTTGTTGTTGTTGTTGTAACCTAGGGTACGTAGTCTACTGACAATGCAATTCAAATAAAAAAAAAATAAGCATTTTGAATTATGTATAATTAATTATTGATTAAACTAAACGGTTTCAGAAAAAATTGTATACATAATACGTCAGGAAAGTGTTTTTACTTGACTCAGCGGATTGAAATACTCGGCATGCGGCCTCGTATTTTAAAAAACCGTTTCGTCAAGTAACATATCACTTTCCTGACTTATTATGTAATATACTATTGTCTCTACTTGCAAGGGCTGTACACGAAATTAAAATTATCCCCTATTGCACCCTTCAATCCTCCCAGCACTAACAAATAACATATTTTTAGGCCAAAAACCCCCAAATAAACATTCAACTTCAAAGTAACATAACTTTTGCGTCCTTTGCAGGGAACTGAATAAACTTTATTGCCCTGATGGTGAATCGTATATATCGTTAAATATGGAGGATTTTTCCGTTAAATACTTTTTTTTTCTTCTATAGGGTTGAGAGTGGTGGAAGGGATCGTAAGTATCCCCTTAAAGTAGATATTTTAAACTTTTTCGCCCTTGAAAATTCGTACAAATTAGTTAAAAATTCGCCAAGTTATGACAGCTTGAAAGTTGGGAAACTTTCACGAATTTCAAGTGTTTCGTATGTTTTCTCACCTTCTATTTCTTAGCAAGTGATTTCTCAACAATCATACGAAGAGAAAACAAATGATCCACATCTACTAGATTTATCAGAATATTTCGAATGTGTTATATTTATTTGCTATGCAGTATTCAGGAAATAATTTCCGCATATATTTACGTCTATGTCAGTACCATTACCCATTACACAATTTATACCACTCTTACATATATAAAAATAAAATCTCCTAATAAGTCTAAACGATAAACGAACTCGTTCTATAAATCCAATCATTTTTACAAACTTTTCATTGCTTTAGCGCTCCAGCCGAGTCTGTAGCTGTACAACAGGATCAGATAGAACCTCGGTTAGAATTCTCGCTGCCATCAGAGCATTAACACGGCTACTCGGAGTGACTTGGTGACACCCACACGGTCACGTGAGTGAGATACTGGCTCAGAGTCAGCGGTCGAGGACAGCGCGCTCGAGAGCTATGTCCAGCGAGGTCGCGCAACCTAGTTCAAGGTCTCGGAGTATTTTTAAGTACGGAGTGGGCAGTATTAGAAAGCTACGGAGGAATTAATGCGTATTGGAGGGATAGTGAACATCTGGAAATTTATATATACTAGGGTATGATAGTTCTGCATTTGCAGATCTTTGTCAGGAAATGAGGCTCTCTGTAGATGTTAAAATATTTAAAAATATGCAAAGAATAATAGAATGTTTCATAGGACAACCTCAACATTATGTGTGGTTACACTTAAAGTAGTGGCTCAGTGGTATCGAGTCGGCCTGTGGATCTTGAGAACCCCAGTTCGATTCTTACAGCAGACAAACATTTTCACTACATTAAAATTACCCCTGTGTCTTCGCCTTCACTAACATCTTAGAGGGTCGTGATTTGACGACTGGTAACCGCACTTCACGCGCATTAATATATTACTTACCGAGATCTGCTTCGGCAGAGTGCAACATCCAGTAATGGGTAAAAGGCGTGATGATATATTTATATTTATTTATTTTATCAAAAAGATATTGTGTAAAATGAAATAAATATATTATCATGCTTTTACCCATTATTGAGTGTGGCATTTTGTCGTAGGAGGTCTCGGTAAGTAATATATTTATGCGCGTGAAGTGCGGTTACCAGCCGTAAAATAACGATCCCCAAAGATGCTAGTGGAGAGGAGGACAAACTTTTAATATAATGAAAATTGCTTGTCGGCTGTAGGAATCGAACCAGGGTTCTCAGGATTCACAGGCCGACTCAATACTACTGAGCCACTGTTGTTTTGTGAATGATTCTGGGATTCATGCTACCCCATTTGATGGGATATAGTGTGATGTTATGTATAAAAATAAAATAAATATATATATTATCACGACTTTCATCCATTTTGACGACAAACATTTTCACCACATTAAAATTACCCTTGGTCTCCCCTTTCACTAACAACTTTGAGGGCCACGATTTGACGGCTGGTAACGGGCATAAATATATCACTTACTGAGATCTGCTTCGGCAGAGTGCCACATCCAGTAATGGATAAAAGACGTGATGATATATTTATAATTATTTATTAATTTGTGAGAATATACATTTAGCTGCATTCCTCATCACTTGAAGTCGTACAATACTTGATGAGAATATTTTTTTGTTTGAATGTTGATTGCGTACAAATGAAAAGGTTGTCGAGTACTTTTGAAATCTCTGGAATCATAACTTAAAATTCAAGAAATAACAATGGATGTTCAGTTGAGTTGAAGAGGAATAACCCTGGCTTGAAACCTCTTCTTGTAACAAACATTTCGAGTTTTATCCAACGGCCACTTAATTTTAATACAATGATGTGTAGATCACGACCTGCACATAACATTGAAGTTTGTGTAATTTGTTTTTTGTGAACGTTCATTTTTTATCGTGGTACAATATACAATAGTCATTCATAAATAAATATATAATTATGTTTTCAAAATGTGAAATGTAAATGCTAGTCTTGCCTGTCACGCTACCAAATGTAGCTAATTTGTGAACAAATAAATGCCAGAAGGTATTTTTGAAGTTCATTTGTTACATTTCCTTTAATTACTGACAATCATAGTTATTTGTGTACCTAGGCTGTGAAATGAGTGTTGGGTGTTTCGAAAAACGAAATTATTAACCGAGGTAGATGACATTTCAAAAACGCCAAACATGTTTAGTCCAATTTTCCAAAAAGAGTTTTAGCTAGAATCTAGCTAATCCTAAATTTTGAATTTGTTAAGCTAGACCAGAGGGTCTATTCTAGTTGACATATCATCACGCCTTCTACCCATTACTGGGTGTGGCACTCTGCCGAAGCAGATCTCGGTAAGTGATATATTTAAGCGCGTGAAGTGCGGTTACCAGCCATCAAATCACGGCCTCCAAAGATGTTAGTGGAGGGGGAGCCATAGGGGTAATTTTAAATTTGTGAAAATGTTTTGTCGACTGTGGGGATCGAACCAGGGTTCTTAGGATCCACAGGCCGACTCGGATACCACTGAGCCATTATCCCAAAAAAAAAGTTTATATGATGTCATTATTTAGCAATATTGCAAATTTATAGTAAGTGATATAATTTGCGCGTGAACTGCGGTTACCAGTCGTCAAACCACGGCCTCCAAAGATGTTAGTGGAGGGGGAGCCATAGGGGTAATTTTAAATTTGTGAAAATGTTTTGTCGACTGTGGGGATCGAACCAGGGTTCTTAGGATCCACAGGCCGACTCGGATACCACTGAGCCATTATCCCAAAAAAAAAGTTTATATGATGTCATTATTTAGCAATATCGCAAATTTATAGTAAGTGATATAATTTGCGCGTGAAGTGCGGTTACCAGCCGTTAAATCACGGCCTCCAAAGATGTTAGTGGAGGGGGAGCCATAGGGGTAATTTTAAATTTGTGAAAATGTTTTGTCGACTGTGGGGATCGAACCAGGGTTCTTAGGATCCACAGGCCGACTCGGATACCACTGAGCCATTACCTCAAAAAAAGTTTATATAATGTCATTATTTAGCAATATCGCAAATTTATAGTAAGTGATATAATTTGCGCGTGAAGTGCGGTTACCAGCCGTTAAATCACGCCCTACAAAGATGTTAGTGGTGGGGGAGCCATAGGGGTAATTTTAAATTTGTGAAAATGTTTTGTCGACTGTGGGGATCGAACCAGGGTTCTTTGGATCCACAGGCCGACTCGGATACCACTGAGCCATTACCCCAAAAAAAAGTTTATATGATGTCATTATTTAGCAATATCGCAAATTTATAGTAAGTGATATATAATTTGCGCGTGAAGTGCGGTTACCAGCCGTTAAATCACGGTTCCAAAAAATGTTAGTGGAGGAGGGACCACAGGAGTAGTATTAATATGATGAAAATGTTCGTCGGCAGTGGGAATCGAACCAGGGTTCTCTGGATCCACTGGCCGACACGATGCCACTGTGCCACCTACTCCATAATTTTTTTTTAGCTTGAAAGGTATTCGTATTCGAATTCTACCGGTTAAACCGCTAAATTACGATAATCGTTATACATAATAATTATAGTTCTATAAAGATCTCATTAAACGACAGCTTAAGCATAAAATTGCAGTGCTGCTATGTGTAAATACAATAAAAAGAAGTGTGAAAATGAAACACGAATTTCTTTCTTTCAAGAATTCCAAGTTGGTTTATTTTTAAAGCAAACAGCAACAGATTCACTTGCAACCCTGGTGAACCTGTGACTCTCCGACTACGGTAAAATGTTCCTTGCGCGTTTAAATTCACTGTCTGTTTGTTATCAGTAATCTATTGCAGCTAGGCTGTAAAAAGCACGCCCTGTTACTAAAAATAAACACACTTAGAGCTTAGTACACACAGATTTCCTGGTGCTGGTGCTTACATTCATTCCCCTTGGATCATAGCTCATAAATAATTAGAAGATAGGGAAGAGAAGCAAAGTCAAGAAGGCTGTGGCCAAACCGATGTGTGTAGTCAAATAATACTGACTTATCTAATATTTATTTATTTGCTACTCTGCATAACAGGAACTTAATCCCAATTACAGTACCTTATTGTGGAAACCGAACAACTCAGGTACAGTAAGATGATTATCTTTATCTTGATGCTTCCGGGGACATAAGATTTTTATTTATTATTACAATTAAAATAAGTGTAATGACAGCTTAACGACAACTTCGTAAAAAGTATGGTTAAAATAGTTATTTATGTATCAAGGGTGAAAACAGGAGTTTCTGGCCCGTGGCATGGTTAATAGCACGAGGTACAAAGCGGGCTAATAACATGCTCAAAATCAGAAACGCTAATTTCACCCGTGATACATACATACAATATTTTATACACAACAAAATAACATTTAATTATATGTTCAAAAGATTAAAATATATACATTTTGCAGAATCAAGTATTCACAATAAATAAAAATTGCCATATTATTATGTATCCATAGGAATTATTTTTTTATGGCCCTAGGACCAAAAGAAGTGTTTAAGCCCGCTTTTTAGGGCTAGAACACATGAATTTTGGCCCGGTTGTGCATAAAAATCGAGGTTAAACACTTGTTTTTGGCCCTACGGCCATAAAAAATAAATCCTATGGATACATAAATAAAATGATAATTTTTCTTTATTGTGAATACTTGATTTTACAAAATGTCATTTTGACATATAACCTATGTACATATTTGAATCTATTGAACATATAATTAAATGTTATTTTGTTGTGCGTAAAATATTGTATGTACCACGGGTGAAATTAGCGTTTCTGACCCTGAGCATGTTATTAACCCTCGGCGCTTTGCGTCTCGTGTTAATAATCATGCCACGGGCCAGAAACGCCTTTTTTCACCCTTGGTACATAAATAACTATTTTATAATGCTGGTTTCATAAGAGATCAAAATTCATAAAAGTAAAATAGAAAGATACACGCTTGTTTTAGGGACTGTCCCCGGAAAACGAGGACGAATAGACATTTTAAGATAAGTCATATTTATTGGGTCTTTTTTTTTAAATTACATTGTTGAAATGAGAAAAGTAAATATTAGTAAGTAATATATCATCATTTAGAGATGTAAAAACTATTTAAATTAAATGAATAAATTGTTTATAAGTAATAAATAATCATTAAGTATATCTTTTCAATTTGTCAAAGATGTATATTTTAATGAAAGATAAGTATGAATCAACTTATTATTTCTCATTAAGAGATATAAATATGTCAAAAGCAGTTGTGAATAATATGCAATGAGATATGATAAAAATAAAAGTAAGAAACTGCGTGGACACGTAATCTTAGAAATGTATACGACTTGAAATAAAAGCAATACATTTTATTGAAGGAATGCGCAACAGCACTTTATCCGTTAAAATATCACCGTTTTTGTACAAATAAATCTGAGAGAACAATGCCATGTTGCACCATTTATAAAATGAGTTACAAATGACGTTGTTTATGTGAACTGTCGACATACATTGTTGGAGCGATAATTTTTGAAGCTACGTGAATTATACTTGATTTTCACAGTTTTATTTATGGATTTGTCACTTTGCACAACTGGAACTTACTATATCTACACCTGTTTTATTATTCTTTCATTCGATATATTCAAAACATCTAATAGTAACAATTATTTTTATTGCCTTGACAGTAAAATAGTATTTTTACACTACCTGTACTATAAGTTACCCATTAATGACAAAATTTAAACACAGTAAGTGGAACTTTTATTGCAGAGTTGGTTTCTGTGGTTATAACAGGGCTGTAATATTTAATGGTACGTAATATACTATTTACGTATCATGAACTGTAAGTAACAGTTTTTAGGTAAAGAATGTAGTTTGGGAAATCGAGGCCCGTAGAGCCGAGATTTCCCAAATATTCACGATTTAAAAAATCACTTACAGTTCGAAGTTAATAAGCTATTTTTTACAATACTTGCACAAATAGAATAAAAAGAAAAAAAGGTTTTAAAATGAACAGCTGTCAAATTGTTAAAATAAACAAGACCTTGATCTATAATATTTACTTACTGTCCGTGGTAAGTGGTAAGTAAATATTATAGTCCTCATGTAACCATGGAAACCAGGTATTGTAAAATCATTTTTTTACAATACTTGTACTGTAAGTTATTTATTAATGACAAAATTTAAACACAGTAAGTGAAACTTTTATTGTACAGTGGTTTCCATAGTTACATCAAGATTATAATATTTACTTACTATACTATAGATAGTAAACAGGTATTACATATCAAGGTCCTGTATATTTTGACAACAATTTGACAGCTGTTAATTTTTAAACCTATTTTTCTTTTTCTTCTATTTGTGCATGTATTGTAAAAATAGCTTATTATCCTCAAACTGTAAGTGATTTTTTAGGTCGAGAATGATAAGAAATTCGCGATCCTACGGGCCCCGATTTCCCAAACTACATTCTTGACCTAAAAACTGTGACTTACAGTTCATGGTACGAAATATACTATAAATACCTAGGCATTAAAAGTGACACTTTAGATTGTTATCTGTCAAAAAATAGCACTTTTAATGTCAATCAATAAAAAAATATTTGTCAGAGAAGCCAAATTTTAACTGTTTCTGTAAAGTTCTGAAATGTAATCTTTTCCGACGTTCGAAAAAAAAACAAATTTCTTGTGTTATTCGTTTATAGTTTATTATCAAAAGATTGATTTCACTCATAAGTCAATCGCGAATAGAGGAATCTTGCAGCTTATAGTGGAATCCGAGCCACTCAGATAAAGTCATGCTTTTATGTATAAGTTGAAGTCAGATCGAATTGAACGCGAGATCTATTACTGCAATAACTGCTTGTGAAATGAGTAACATAGCGTGATGTTATATTTATTTATTTTTATCATACCAAGATCACTATGACTGGCATTACATGTTCCTGTAATTATGTTTATCAGGAAAAGGAAGTTACTCTTTTTTTCTATCCGTAACTTAGAGAACTCGTACTCGTAAATTCCTTTCAATTATATTATTCTCATTGAACAATGAATCAGATTTGATCTTGGCTAGCGCAGCTCTAATGGAGATTTGATTCAGTGAGTTAAAGTGTGTTTCCTGCCCTTGTGTGGTCTGTCGCTCTCCCATACTTTACGTCATTTACTCTTCATTTGTCGACTTCAAGTGTCAGATTTATATCAAGTGTATGACATTACGCGTCATTATATTTCTCGTAAATATTTATTACATTTTAAATTGTTGTATTTGAATGACAGATAGCGGGTTATCAGTAAGATGGTTTTAATTTTAATGTATGACTAAAATATGGACATCTGTTTCAAATGATTTATTCATTTCCTGTTACAGAATAATTACAGATAATGAAGTGCTAAATATCATCATTATTGTGGATATAAAATGTAGGTGGCACAATGATATCGTGTCCTGAGAACCCTGGTTCGATTCCCACTGCCGACAAACATTTTCATCACATTAAATACAACTCTTACGGTTCCTCCTCCACTAAAATCTTTGGAGGCTGTGATTTGAAGGCTGGTAACCGCATGGATACATGAAAACTGTTGCACGAATATACAAACAGAAAAACTGCCCAAAATTATTTTAAATTCTGTTTCAAACGTTTCTAAATGGTCGTAGAAAAAATATTTTGTATGCACCTCGAGCAGAAAGTGTTCTTGACGCTCTTGCATGGTTGTTGCTCCCGGTTACGCCTCGATCATCATGTACGAGCGGTAATAGACTACTTTCTGCTTTAGGTACGCAAATAACGATTAAATTCTTTTTCAAGCGTTTCTAAATGCCGTAGAATAGTTATTTATGTACCAAGGGTGAAAACAGGCGTTTCTGTCCTGTGGAATGATTATTAGCACGAGGCGCAAAGCGCCGAGGGCTAATAACATGCTCAGTGTCAAAAACACCAGTTTCCACCCGTGATACATATAATATTTTATGCACAACAAAATAACATTTAATTATATACTGAAAAGATTAAAATATGGGGTGGCTAGCTCAATGGTATGAAGTCAGCCTGTGGATCCTGAGAACCCTGATTCGATTCCCATAGGCTACAAACAATTTTAATAATTTCGAAAACTACCCCTGTGGCTCCTCCACCACTAACATCTTTGGAGGCCCTGATTTGACGACTGGTAACCGCACTTCACGCGCAAAATATATCACTTACCGAGATCTGCTTCGGCAGAGTGCCACACCCAGTAATGGGTAGAAGGCGTGATGATATATTTATATTTATTTATTTTTTAAAAGATTAAAATATGTAAATAGGTTATAATGCCAAAATGAGATTTTGAAAAATCAAGTATTCACAATAAACAAAAATTGTCATTTTATTTACATACCCATAGGAATGATATCTTGTTGGCCCATGGGCCAAAAAGAAGGGTTTAACCCGCTTTTTAGGGCTAAAACAAACACATTTTTTTCGGCCCGGTTGTGCACCTCGAGCAGAAAGTGTGCTTGGTGCTCTTGCATGGTTGTTGTAAGAACGAGTGGTAATAGACTACTTTCTGCTGTAGGTACATAAATAATTATTATTGCAAAATATGCTGATGACATATACTGAGCATTATACTATATTTCATCGAATGGGATATCACAAACCTTTCCAAGGAAATTAGTTACTGAAAATGTTGTTTACAAAATCTCGTGAAAAATTTGCATTTTAAAACAAAACTCGTGAAACATGTACAGAGTATATTTATGAGTGTTTATGAAACTGAATGTATAACAGTGGTCATAATGCTCTGAGTATATCTTCATTTGCACGAAAATGAAGAGTGCATTTCATACATATTTTCTGTTTAAAGTAAATGAGATGACTACCTCGCCACTTAACGCTTGAAACATAAATAACAGACCTGGTATTTTTATATTTAGATCAAGTCGAGTGCATGTGTATGTGTACTTGCCTTAATGCGCTCTCGTAAAGTTTTTTTTTTTTACCGGGGAATCCCTCTTAGTCACAGCACCCCTGATATGTAAAAAGTACGAACTATCCTGCAGCTGTCATCTGTCATTCGTCGCTTCGCGCTTGTCTCGTGCTGCACACGTCACGCAGATGCCATTCATTTGTTTCTTGTGGTTTTTGTTTCTGACATAAATATCTATTTATATAAATATGTCATTGACTTTGAGAAGCGGTATCTTTATTGATCATTTACTTCTAAAAGGTACTTATTATGCATGCTTCATTGAATTATGATACTGATATTGTTTTTATGATACAGTTTTCAGTGTGAATAAACAATATTTAACATAATTAATATGCGCGAATAATGCGTAGGTTATAAATAACTGTAACACATTTACTTTGCTTCCGGTTAGTCGTTATTAAAATAAATAAATAAATAAATATCGCTATATCTGCCATGAAACAGATTCTAATAATAATATTTTGCACACACACATAAGTTATGTTACTCAATTCCTATCAAATGGGGTAGCACGAACACTAATTAATTTGTATTATAATCTGTATCGAATGTTTTAAAACGCATCCGCTAATTGTAATTGCTAACTGTAAACACAGCTTATGAAGCGACTGTGGAACCAAATAGCTATAACTGTCAAAAATATTACAAAGAATGATGGACTTCAACCCGATATCTGATACTGGGAAGCCATTGTCTTCATTCTCATTGTTGTCCCAAAATAATGGTTTCTCTGTAAATGTAAGAATAGAAAGTTTGAAAGACAAATTATCTCCTCTTCATATCTCTTCATTTCAGTTGAACATATTTATTCATATTATTTAAGGAATAATGTATGCTTACAAGTACATAAACAACCGCGTGTAACCGTAAAATATCAAGTTAATATATGAGCACGTATCATGTTTTACCTTTTACGCGCAACAAATTTTGGTTACTTGGTGGCATGACATTCTTGCGCACATGATCCTGGCGCGTATGTTATAATAACCGACCAGCACGCAAGACAACCAACTCTGTTAAAATATTCACTGTTATCTGGTTACAAATCTCTGTTGTTTATTTAATGTTGTTCACAAATGTGTGCGAATTAATAATTAATTTGTTATCAGGCGTTCTTATCATTTTGACGAGTACTTTTACGCTGCTAGTAGACGAAACTACAAGGAAAATAAAGTTTTTCTACGACCACTAGGATATCTGGTCCTTGTAAATATAGGATATTGTACTATAGGTAGCGTGATATATGAAGCGTATTCAGTTTGCCACTTCAGATCAGATCTATCTTACATTTACTGAACTAGATCACTTATTTATTTTAGTATTTGACTTGGCTCAATTAATTCTCATTACTAGGTTTACTGATTTGGATTCAGATTAAAGTAATTCACCCCAATAAGTGCATCAGTTTGCTTAGTTCAATTCAATTTATTATGTTGTCTAATTTATCTGAACTGATTTAAGTGAACCAAGTGGCTAATGGAATACTAATTACTAGTATACTAATTTAGGATTGTCATATTAGAATAGTAAAAACGGGACAAGTTTACTATTAAAATATAAGTTAATAGTGGAACAATATCGACTTCGATATTGTTCCCCCATTTACTTCTAAACGCGATATAGAAATAGTATATTACGTATTATGAACTGTAAATGACAGTTTTTAGGTTGCAAATGTTTAGGAAATCGAGGCCCAAAGGGTCAAGATTTAATAAACTACATTCTTGACCTAAAAACTGTCACTTACAGTTCGAGGTTAGTAAGCTAATTTTTACAATACTTGCACAAATAGAAGGAAAAGAAAAATACGTTTAAAAATTAACAGCTGTCAAATTGTTGTCAAAATAAACAGGTCCTTGATATGTAATATATACTTACTGTTTACGGTGGATACTAAGTAAATATTATAGTCGTGATGTAACCATGGAAACCACTGTGCAATAAAAGTTCCTCTTACTGTGTTTAAATGTTAGGTAACTTACAGTAGAAGTATTGCAAAAAATACATTTATAGGGTTCGGTGGCTCAGTGGTATCGTGTTGAGAACCTGAGTTCGATTCCCACAGCCGACAAACAATTTTCGCCACATTAAAATTACTTTTGTTGGTCTCCCTCCAACTAACAACTTTGAGGGCCATAATTTGACGCCTGGTAATTACATGCATAAATAACTAACCGAGATTTGCTACGGTAGAGTGCCACACCCATTAATGAATAAAAAGCGTGATGATATATTTATTATTTATTTATGAATGAATCAATATTTCAAGTATTAATTTTCTCACGTATGGAGATCAAATGCAATAAATTTCGGCGTTCTTATTCTACCTCAAGTTGAATGGCCTTTTGGAGCAAATAAGAAAATGAATGTGCTCGTATATTACAGCCAAATGAAACTCCCCTTTTGTAACGCATGCGATATATGCGTCGCGGGGAATAAATAACCCCCACCCACCAGGGTTTCTTTCTTCCACTTAAAAAATCTCGCAACTTGACAACATCTTTCGCTTCGTATTGGAGCTTTAAAAAATATCACGTATTATGTCAACATTCTATTCTACACCCTTTTTCTTGTATGCATAGAGATATACGACCTTACCTAATACATTTTTAATATCCTAGGGAACTTCTTATTATAATACTCAAGATTTATTTTCGTTGATATTCTACTGTAAATCTACAATAAGATAACGTTAACATGAAGAGAAATATCTATAAAAATCATTCGAAACTAGATCGATATAAAGATTTCGAGTCTCGCATTTTTATATACCTATATAAAATATTATGTACTATAGATTTTGAAGGATGAAAGAAAACCGATGAAGTAACGATAATCCAATCAATGAAAATAAATTTTAATCAAGTTCGATTCGACCACATGATTCATTATAGTTTCTTCCCAAACACGATTCAAATCAGTATCATTTGTAATCACCATCTGTTCATGATTTCAACCGATCACATTCAAGGTCTTGTCTGGTTGCTATTTTTCTCTACGTACCTTCCAAAGCTCATAAAATTCATATTTCGTTCTAGTAGTATTTATAGAATAGTATATTTTTATCGACCAATAAGAGAATTATTTTCTTCGTGGAGGAAACAATGAACGGTAACATCAAAGAAATAGCTACGAATGATGGAAGTATTTTGATGGTTATGTGTGTGTACGGTATACAATGTGTGGACAGACAGGCAGGTAAGTCCAGTGGTTAGCCTTCATGGTTCAGTGGACGAACAATTGTGTATTCTGTGCCATGTATCTACATTTTAAACAAACTAGTGTATTATAGTCTAAAGTCTGCCATTATTTATGCTAGCATCGAATCATATTTCGTGACTTGTCAAACTATTTGTTGTTCAACGGAATTTGAATGATTTCTAAATGGTTTCTTTCCCACAGTCGATTTAGACTACCGTGAAATTTACCTTCGTGGTTATATTTACATTATCTCAGCTCTAGGAATATTTATTTGAAAATTTACCACGTTTGTGGAGCGCGAAACAAAAGAGTTGAAGAAATTCGTATTTAACGTTATTTCCTTTTGAAACATATATTTTTCATATATTCGATTAAAAATAGATATGTTATAATTGTAAAAACATCTAAGAAGAACTTAATTCATGTATTCTATTTTACTGAAAACTTTTGAATCTAGCATTTTTTTCTAATACTAATAGTATATTACGTATCATGAACTGTAAGTGATAGTTTTAGGTCAAGAATGTAGTTTGGGAAATCCAGGCCTGTAGGGTTGAGATTTCCTAAACATTCGCGACCTAAAAAAATCACTTACAATTCGAGGTTAGTCAGCTATTTTTTTTTATAATACTTGCACAAATAGAAGGAAAAGAAAAATAGGTATCAAAATTGACAGCTGTCAAATTGTCAAAATAAACAGGACCTTGATATGTAATATTTACTTATTGTTAACGGTTGGCAGTAAGTAATTATTAAAGTCCTGATATAACCATGGAAACCACTGTGCAATAAAAGTTCTACTTACTGTGTTTAAATTTTGTCATTAATAGGTAAGTATCAGTATAGATAATGTAAAAAAACTTTTATTGAGATAGAAACTATATTTTTCATTTTCTCGCTTAAAAATAGAAATATTTTAAAATTGTAAAAATATTTAAGAAGAAATTAATTTATATATTCTATTTTACTAAAAACTTTGAATTTAGCAGTTTTTTCTGGGAAGATATGAGCAAAAACATTTTATGGGGCGAGAAACGAAGGATTTTAAGAAATTTATATTTAAAGTTATTTCTTTCTGAGAACCAATAGAATTACGAATTTGTTTGAAAATAAAACAAAGAAATGAACGCTATTGTGATAGTTTTCCACTAGTAAAATTAATAAGTGATAATAGCTACTTGTTTCACTTAAATCAGTTCCGGAAAATTAGATTAAATTAAATGACCTGAATTAAGCAAATTAATGCACTTATTGGGGTGCATTACTTCAAAGTAAATTAGAATAAGTAAATCTAGTACTGGAAATAAAGTTAGCGAAGTAATCCAGCGAAATAAATAAGTGATCTGGTTCAGTAAATATAAGTTATATTTAATCTAAAATGCAAATGGAATACGACTACGGTTTCCCTGAAAATTAGTCTCCTTGGTTACCAATAAAACAAATGCAATTTTCATAAAAGTTAAATGAAAATAATCTGTCAAGTTAGGCACGAGTTTCAATCTCACTAAATAATTCAAATTCACGTCACGGTGCTGCGTGACCAAAGTGACCACGTGATCACGTCCAATGTAAACGTGACCGAGACATTTTCACGTGAATATTTCAAAAAATCATTTTACAGTCCATTGCGGCTTGTTTTATCTTCATGGCGTGATAGTAGCCAGCATGTTGCTAACTGTACATTCCTTCTACAGTTTAACTATAAAACTACAATCACACAATAAAATAGTTGCGACTACAATGAATTTACAGCAATAAAGCAGTTGCCACTGCCACTGTTCTCCGATAATTGCTTCGCATGGAATATGGACCGTAACAAATAAAAGATGGATTTGGTAGCCGCCATCTTGGAGAATATCTTTTAATATTTTACAGTTATTTTATTTTATTTTATTTGCTACGCTGTACATCAGGAACTTAATCCCAATTACAGTATAGGAAGTCTATAGATTATAGTGGAATCCCAACCAATCAGACACAATCGTATTTTTTTTATAAAAGTTTGAATGCACGACCTCTCGCTTGTTAATTTATAAATGCAAGTTTTTATTACAGTTTTTTCAACTGAGCTACGGTTTCCTTTTGCTCTCATCTAAATCTGCGTTCTAACGGTCTCATTGAAAAGTTACAAATGATTTTAATTGAATTATATTGACTGCCAGTAAGAAACCAAGAAATTTTCAAAACCAAGATCTTATTAAATAATTTAAGACTGGTTGATAGACGTAATAGTTAATTGTATACCAAAAGAAGAAAGTGAGGCATTTCTTCTTGAAGGTGCAGTTTCATTTCGCGAGCTGAAACTTAAGGGATGAAAAGAATTATTTTATTCTCTCAGTTGAGGGAAGAAAATATTACTTTCTGACAAGGTCGTGGAAATAGTAGTTTACATAACAAGGGATTAAAGTTCATCATTATTTATCGAGAGTGAAGATCGAATTCTTAGGGCATTGCCCAAGGGATGTAACCGCTTAAATTACTTTATTTCTCTAGGGAATACTTGTCATTTTAATTTCTCTCTGTAAATAATATAAAATAAATAAATAAATATCATAAATATCATCACGCCTTTTACCCATTACTGGGTGTGGCACTCTGCTGAAGCAGATCTCGGTAAGTGATATATTTATGCGCGTGAAGTTCGATTACCAGTCGTCAAATCACGGCCTCCAAAGATGTTAGTGGTGGGGGAGCCACAGGGGTAATTTTTTAAATTGGTGAAAATGTTTTGTCGGTTGTGAAGATTGAACCAGGGTTCTCAGGATCCACAGACCGACTTCATACCACTGTGCCATTAATAATGAAATACATTAAATTATGATTTTGATAAGAATAAAGTTATTATTATTTACCAGTTGTATAATAAAATAAATTTAACAAATAATATATATATATATATATATATATATATATATATATATATATATATATATATATATATCAACACGCCTTTTACCCATTATTGAGTGTGGCACTCCGTTGAAGCAGATTTCGGTAAGTGATATATTTATGCGCGCGAATTGCGGTTACCAGCCGTCAAATCACGGCCTTCAAAGATATTAGTGATGGGGGAGCCACAAGGGTGGTGAAAATGTTTCTGGGCTGTGGGAATCGAACCATGGTTCTCAGGATCCATAGACCGCTTCAATACCACTGAGCCACCTACTCCATTAAAGAAATAAAAAATAAATATATCATCACGCCTTCTACCCATTACTGGGTGTGGCTCTCTGCCGAAGCAGATCTCGGTAAGTGATATATTTTGCGCGTGAAGTGCGGTTACCAGTCGTCAAATCACGGCGGTTAGTGGTGGAGGAGCCACAGGGGTAGCTTTTGAAATTATGAAAATTGTTTGTCGCCTGTGGGAATCGAACCATGGTTCTCAGGATCCACAGGCCGATTTCATACCACTGTGCTAGCCACCTCATAAATTTAATCAACTTTAATCAGAGTTTGCACTAGAAATAAAGTTTTAGAACAAGATCTGCAATTTCAGAGCTATAGCTATCTTAAATAGTTATAATGGAAGAAGATAAACTGACTGCTATTATTTGTACTACCTAAAGACTAATGTAATCTAACTGGCAACAGTGTAGAACTGCAGAAAGCAACGTTGCCATTACGATCAAAGTATCACCATGGAAACCGCTACTGTGCGGAAAAACATCGAAGAACAAGGAATATATCGAGTTCCTAATAAGGAAACGTACAAGTAAGTCTTGCAGCAAAAGTGCAATCACCGTAAAACAATGTCTTTCGTAATTTCTCAGAACGTCTTTCTGCTTCTATCTGGTTTCTTATTCTTTCTTCGGTTGGCAACAACGAAAAACTTGTGGTAATGTGCAACTGATAACGGTTAGGGAAGTTTTATGACCTGTGTTAAGTACCAAGTGACAGGAACAATGGATTTAATACATTGGAAATTTATTTACGAAGCGTGAAGCAATAATTTTCGAATTATATATCCTAATAGACGGAACCGAAACTCTATTGTCTTACGAACATAACTAGTTATAATCACATTGATATCAGATATTGTTAATGCAATTCTTCTAACTGCAATACAACCAGATTTGCTGTTTATGTGTTTACTACAAGAAGAAATTTTTTAATTTAAGTACAGAGTGATCAAAAGGAATTGTTGCAGTTGGCAATAAAAAAAAACTACTTGAAATTGGTAAGCTTGATACATACATTCATTTTCTGTTCTTGACAGTGACATATCTCGAAAACTACTAGAGATATTGAAATGCGGTTTGAACGAGTGGATTTCTCGTGCTCCAATTAACTTAAAACGAAATTCTGAAAATTTTCATTTTCCAATATTTCAAAAAATTGAAAAGATAATGAAAATCTGTGAACACCAGTGAATTCCTCTCGTACAAATACATATGTGTGCAAATTTTTTTTAATTATTTCTTTAGAATTTTACGAATTTTGGCCATTTTTAGATTTTTTGTTCTAAAAATTTTATCCGTGCTGCAAAATTTCTGAAATTTTTCATACATATGTACTTTCATGAGAGAAATTCACTGGTTTTAACAGATTTTCATTATCTCTTCACGTTTTTGAATTATTGGCAAATAAATTTTTGAAAAAAATTCAAAAATTTTCAAATTTTCAAAATTTTTTTTTTAAGTTAATTGGAACACGAGAAATATACTTGTTTAAATCGCGTTTCAATATCTCTTTTAGTTTTCGAGATATGGGCCTTCAAAGTTGAGATTTTTAAAAAGACAAAAATCGCTATACTGCCGGAGCCATTTCAGCTGCATACAACTATATCAAAGTAAAGAATAGAAAATATATAAAACAGTGACACCTATTTATATTTTTTTTAAATAGATAATTACAACATGCCACAAGAAAACGTTTTTAATTTAATAATGTTTTTAATGAAGAAATAAAATGTAAGGATACTTTAAGGTTTCGCACTAAAAGTCAGTAAAAATTAAAAAGGTAAAACTTAATGAACCAGTATTTTTTTGGTTAGAGTCGTAACATATTTTAAAATATTTATGATCAATAAACAAGCATACAATGTGTAAAATAAACAGTTGTATTTAATGTAGCAATATGGCCATTGCATGGGCAAGCGCATTTTGTGCGATGGTTTTCATAAAATTATGATTTTACCGTCACGTGGTTAATGAATGTAGTGTTTGCCTCGCGTGAGTTATACTCTCTATAAATGCGAATAAGCCCCAAGACTCGCCATTTTACTTTTTGCAATGTTTAATTTTAATCGCTTTATATTTACCGCGTTGAAAACGCGCAAAACAAGATAGATGTCGCAATTAAACCTTTAATATTGTTCTGCAGATAATAAATATACTTTATTTAGAAACAAATGCTGGGAATTATAAAACGATGCAATTCGTTTTTAATAAAACTTATTAATAAATTTGCACTTTGGACTTTAAACTGTTTCATGTAGATTTATAACTCACAAATTATTATTATGGAGTAGGTGGTTCAGTTGTATCGAGTCATCCCGTGAATTTGAGAACCAGGGTTCGATTCCCACAGTCGTCAACATTTTTCACCGCATTAAAACTACCCCTGTGGCTCCGTTTTTGCTAATATCCTCGGAAGTCGTGATTTGACAACTGGTAACCGCACTTCACGCGCAAAAAATATATTACCGAGATCTGCTACGGCAGAGTGTCACACCCAGTTATGGGTAGAAGGCGTGTGGCACTCTGCCGTAGCAGATCTCGGTAAGTGATATGTTTTTCGCGTGAAGTGCAGTTACCAGCCGTCAAATCATGTTCGGCAAAGATGTTAGTGGAGGAGGAGCATCAGGGATAGTTTTAGCTAAACTTCAGTATACCCTCTTGTTGACTGACAGCAGTTGCTAGATTACAAATTTTACATGATACGATCGGTTCTAAAACAGTGGATAGTCCTAGTCTTATAGTAAGCTTCTCCAATGGTTTCTGAAAGTTAATATGTTTCGAAATAAATATGAATATAAAAAGTGTGGTGAACAAATTGAATTATGTAAAACAAGTAGTTGTATTAATGGTTTTGTGTGGAGGATAGATCTGATTCAGTTCGGATTGATCACGTTGTTTCAGAGTCACTGGAAACATGAACGTCTTGTATACAATGCCATCTTTTGGCAAAATATCAAAATAAGGAAAGAATATATATTGGAGTTTTACCGTAGTTTTTAAATAAATAAATATATCATCACGCCTTTTACCCATTACTGGGTGTGGCATTCTGCAGAAGCAGATCTCGGTAAGTAATATATTTATGCATGTGAAGTGCAGTTACCAATCGTCAAATCACGGTCAACAAAGATGTTAGTGGTGGAGGAGCCACAGGAGTCAAATCACGGCCGTAGTTTTTAATCTGGTTAAAATTGTTTGTCGGTTGTGGGAATCGAACCCAGGTTGTCAAATCCACTCAATACCATTGTATATACGTACAAATTAATATAAATGCTACATATAATATAGGGGGCGGGGTTAGTAATACAAAGCCTGTCCAGTACTAGCTACGCCATTGCATAATTACCTAATAATAATTTCTATTTAAATATAATTACCGACAAATACAATACCGCTACAAATATTCAACTTTTTTTTTTTTACTCACAATAATTATCATAAAACGTTTTGATGCCACCGAGTTGGCTAATAAGTTTTTAGTAACTTTCAAAATTCATTCAATTTTTGTTAACATCAAAATATATTAGATAGAGTATATTTTGTATAAGTACGAGTTCTGAAATAATTTTCGCAATGTAAAAAATAATATAGTTGCATACTTTGAGCAGGAACCAGCTACCGGCCACGTCCCATGTTGTCCACTATCGAATCAGCACACCATGGGTCCTATGAAGTCCATCCAGTCTATTCCACACCACTACCACACATATATTAACGTTTCTTTTACACACTAATACGCACATTTACACACAATTGAAGGTAAATTACGCATTAAAATATTATTAAACATTCACTAAACCACGCACTAAACACTGTACACACTTCGATCACTACAGAAGCCCGCACTCGACTAATGCGACTTGAGCGAACGAAACTAATTGGCAAATTCTGCTCCAACTTGTTCGGCAACGTTAACATATTTTTATTTATCATAAAAATCGATAATCTTACCTACTAAATATAATGTACAAATCGTATAGCTTTCGAATTTATTCGATAATAAACGAATGAATCCGATTTGCGATTTTTAAATATTCGCACCCGGCAAAATATATTTTCTATTGCGCAAATAGATGTGTGACGATAATTTAAATGTAACGAAAAAGTTATTTATTAGGATCTGCAACTTGCAGATCTATTTAACCAATGATGAATTTGTTTATATTATTACCTTTATTTATTTTGACAATATTGATACATGAAACGTAAAAAAATTGTTTAATTTTGTTTCAATTCTATGCTCTAAAAGTTTTATTTCTAGTTTTTTTTGCTTAAAATAATTAGGGAAGCAGGAAATTACAACACCATGATTTTACATTATGGGGTAGGTGGTTCAGTGGTATCAACTTGGTCTGTGGATCCTGAAAATCCTGGTTCCTCTGCGGTTCTCCCACTACTAACATCTTTGGAGGTCGTGATTTGACGGCCGGTAACCGCATTTCACGTACAAAATATATATAAAATAAATATAAATAAATATATCATCACGCCTTCTTCCTATTACTCGGTGTGGCACTCTGCCGAAGCAGATCTCGGTAAGTGATATATTTTTGCGCGTAAAGTGCGGATACCAGCCGTAAAATCACGGCCCCAAAGATATTAGTGGAGGGGGAGCCGCAGGGATAATTTTAATATGGTGAAAATGTTTGTCGGCTGTGGGAATCGAACCAGGGTTCTCAGGATCCACAGGCCGACACGATACCACTGTGCCACCAACTCCACACACAAAATATATCACTTAACGAAATCTGCTACGGCAGAGTGCCACACCCAGTAATGGGTAGAAGGCGTGGTGATATATTTATTTATTTTGTTTATTTATGATTTCATATGTTAAATCCTTAAGTTCACCCTACCAAGTACCACCCGCTTATATGTAAATTTTAATTTTTCTCCTTTTTTTTCATTCATTGTAGTTCACTCATATTTTTGTCTATTTCATAACAAATTGAACACATATTCAAACACTTCTTTTTGTGTTCATCTCAACAACATTTCAGTTCGAGTGATTTCCAAAGAAAAGAAATAAAAACTTCAACAAACATGTTATTTATTTTTATCGAATCTTGATCAAGAAAAATTCGTAGCTCGTAGGCAATTTGAAAAGTTCCGAGTGTTGTGTAAAGTTACACAGAAGCCACTTCAGAAAGTCAGGTCTCATGCAGATGGTATTGTGGGAAACTCGTGTGCTCTATTATTTTAACATTATGTCTGAGGCTACACGAGAACATGACAGTTTTATTAAAATTATTTAATCATGGTTATTATAATGATAGCCTACCGTTTTTTAAATTCATTGTTCTTGGGAATTTACGTGATGGAAATATGGTATTATGTGCGGGACATTTAATATTAAAATGTGGTAAACACGTAGGCTTCATTTTTGCGTTTTATGAAATGGAAAATTTAATTTTGTGGATTTATTTGCTACTCTGTGTAAAAGGGAATTAATCCTAATTACAATACAGGGGTCATATTTGGTAACTTTGTCCGATATGATTTGACCATAGCTGTATTCAATTTGCCACTTGGTTTACTTAAATCAGTTCAGATAAATTAGACAATATGACTAAATAACTCAACTAAACAAATTGATGCACTTAAAGCCAGTTGCACCAACAAAACTTCAACTTTAAACTTGCTTTAAATGAATAAAAGCATATTGAATGTTTGACAGCAACATCAATTATTCTAGAGGGTGTACCATAAAATAATAGTATATTACATAATAAGTCAGGAAAGTGATATTTTACTTGAAGAAGTGGTTGTTTGAAATAGTCCGCAGGTCGAGTATTTTAATCTGCTGAGTCAAGTAAAAACACTTTCCTGACGTATTATGTATACCATTTTTTCTGAAACCGTTTAATTTAATCAATATTTAATCATAAATAATTCAAAATGTTTAAACTTTTTGATATGAATTGTACTGACAGACCTCAAATCACGGACCTCAAGGATGTTAGTGGAGAGGGAGTAAACTGGGGCAATTTTAATGTGATGAAAATTGTTTGTCGGCTGTGGAAATCGAACCCGAGTTTTTAAATCTACATGCCGACTCGATACTACTGAGCTACCTACTCTATTTCTTACTTTTGGTATAAATAGAAAAGAGTCGATATCGATTAATTAGGTGATTGATTAATTGGGGCAGCAGATTATATTGGACAAATCTTAAAGAACAGAAATTAAGTTCGTTTGGAATACAATAACAATTATCATTTTACCATCCAATGTGTGTAGATAAATATTTATTTGTTTAATAAAACATTCCCTTTACAAAAGTCAATTATTTTTTATCACAAGTGAATGGTAAGAATTTGCTTTTGTTCGTCCACTCAGAGTGTTTTTATTCCCAATTGGCAAGTTGATATTTTTATACAGACATAATTAACACTGAAGTGAAGTGAGCGGCAAAAAGAAATCGGTGGTGAACTAGCCCCACACACACTCATATACTCTGGCATTCAAGTCAATTTGTGTTCGAGGATACAAACATACAACATACACTTCTTTCATCCTTCTTTGGAAGTTGGATCTGTGACGATAAGTTTGTTATGATTCTGATACTGTCGGGTACTGGTACGCTAAAGCGATGTTTACTCAACATGGAAACCTCCATTACCTTGTTTGTGAGGATGTCTATGTGTGTATGTAGCTTAGTCACGTGACAATGTTGTAACGGCCACGTATAAGGTGAGGTACATTCAAAAAAATTAAACATGGATTTAGTCATAACAAAAAGTACGGTAGTGCAATAACAGACTGGGGGTTTGAATCATGTCTAGGGTCAGTTTGTCTTTGGAGAAGTCTTCAATGGTTAGGTAGAAGAACAGCCTTTGGGTTGTGGTTAATAAAAAGAAAGGGTAAAAATCGCTCATTCAGTTCCCCTAGTAACCTAATAAAATCTAACAAGAAATCATAGCCCAGTGGATAAAAGCGAGGTAAAATTTGCAGTGTGCGTTCAAATCTCGCTGACTTCTATTTATAAAAAAATATGATTGTGTCAGAGTGATTCGGATTCTATTATAAGCTGCATGCCTTCTACCCATTACTGGGTGTGGCACTCTGCCGTAGCGTAAGTGATATATTTATGCGCGTGCGATTACCACGACCCCCAAAGATGTTAGTGGAGGGGGAGCCACAGGGGTAATTTTAATGTGGTAATTATTGTTTGTTGGCTGTGGGAATCGAACCCGGGTTCTCGAATCCACAGGCCGACTCAAAACAACTGAACTATCTATCCCAATTATATTCATCCATTTATTTTTAGGTCGTCTTTGCAGTTTTATACTCTCAGTATTTCCAATTAAATCTGCTTGCTATGGACTAGATGGCTCAATGATATGAAGTCGGTCTGTGGATTTGAGAACCTCGATTCGATTCCCACAGCTGACAATTTTCACCACATGAAAATTACCTCTGTGGTTTCCCGTCCACTAACATCTTTGAGGGCCATGATTTGACGTCTGGTAACCACACTTCACGCGCATAAATATATCACTTACCGAGATCTGCTATGAGAGTGCCACACTTAGTAATGGGTAAAAGGCGTGATGATATATTTATATTTATTTACTGTTATATTCATATTTCGTCTGGGAATTATATTTGACGCCATATTTGTTGAAGGAATTGAAGGCGCAAAGCAATTCGATATACCTACGAGTAATTAAACTTAAATGTCAAAATATCTGCAGTGTCCTACTATCTAAAATCATAATCAACCTAACAAAGCGTTTAATTCAGTGTTTCCAATTAAACTTGTTCCTAACTCCCTTTATCGAATCTCACATTGGGGTGAAGTCGAAGAGCCGCGCCACCAAGTGGAATAAATTCGTTTTTATAGGTTGTTAGTTAAATTGGCAAATGGCGCTCAAACCACAGAACCAATTCCGCCGTAAGCTCGTGTTTATGACACCCAGACACGAAATGCGGAAGATTAGTGTGTGTGTGAGTCACAGCAAATCAAGAGTTTCCTCGACTCGAACGGAGCACATATGCGTCTCATGTTAAATGCAACAGAGCCCACTTATGAACTCGCGGGTGTGTCGCGGTCGTTGTGAGGACTCTGAGAGGAGAGAGGGCAACTTGGTGCACCTGTTTGCATTACGCACTGTTTAGCGGACTTTAATGACACGTGAAGCGAATTTTTACTTTCTTATGTGTTGAGTGCGGAAGAAAGGATTGAAATTATACAAATTTTTATTTTGAACTTTTTATATGAAAATAAATAAAAATATATTATTCCACCGAAGCAGATCTCGGTAAGTGATATATTTATGCACGTGGAGTGCGGTTGTCAGCCGTCAAATCATGGCCTCCCAAAGATGTTAGTGGTGAGGGTAATTTTAATTTGGTGAAAATGTTTATCTGCTATGGGGATCGAACGAGGATTCTCAGGATCTACAGGCCGACTCGATTCCACTGGGCCATTACCCCATTAATTTGGTGAAAATTGTTTGTCGGCTGTGGGAATCAAACCCGAGTTCTCCAATTCACAGTTCGACTCAATATCAACTCATAAAAACAAACTAAATGTCGAGTGGTATTTAACTAACAGGGATCCATTTTGATTTCGAATAAAAATAAATGTTAATAGAGGTATTTCTGTAATCCGAATAAGGTTGTAGATAAATTTAGAATTACAAATTACTCAAACAGCTCCAAATACAAATTTCTATGTCTAATTTGTAGAATCTCAAAATGGAGATTCCGTTTTATTAAGCCGTTGATATTTAATTGAACAAATAGGAGTAGGAAGGATAAAAATAATTACTCCTCTGTGGTTGGATTACTTGGCTTTTTGTAATTTCCAAATTTGCGAAATTGTGAAAACAGACGACGTTGCGGGACTAAGGGTTGGTTAAAACTTTCACAAAGAAAAATAAAGGTGGTGACGACCCAGAGTCAACCCAATAATAGATTATTATAATAGATTATTATTTATTTTATTTTAAAATATTGTATTTGTTAAGATTATTTAAGTCTTTAATAATTTTGACTGTCTTTTCTTTGTGAAAGTTTTAAATTGTTGTAAACTGTTATTTATAATAATTCCATTTATTGTTGACTTGAAAATGGGACCAACCCTTAGTCCCGAAACGTCGTCTGTTTTCACAATTTTGTAAATTTGGAAATTACAAAAAGCTAAGTAATCCAACCACAGAGAAGTAATTATTTTTATCCTTCCTACTCCTATTTGTTCAATTAAATTTCGATGTCGGTTGAATTTTGTCCTCTATAATAATAATGCTCCGTTTATCCACTGTCAAATAACAAAAGTAGCATTTCTCTATAGAGTTTTTATACCTGAGGTAAATTATCGCCATAATACGTTAAAAATATTTGGTTAGCACAGTGAGTAAACAACAAAATGAAAAAAGTATGCGAATTAAACGCTAACTCGCTCTCCGCAGTCCAACCTCGATGTTTGCTCGTTAACGGACAGTTTTAATTAGCCTGGTGTCGCTGATTGGATTCTGTTTAGTCTTTTCATATTTTGTGCCTTTGTAAAGAGCTCAACAACGAGCAGATGATTGTATTTGAAATGTTGTTTGAATGTGAACAGGAGACGGGCAGAAGTTAAATTGCTCTAACTTGGACTGATGAAATATTTTAGCTGTAGGCTTAACACTACAGTGAAAGGTGATGCAATGAGCAGGCTGTGAATTGAAAGGGTTACAGGTTCAAATATGGATCTAATGAACTCATGTTTATTTGAATACTTATTAGAGGTTTCGTAATGTTTTACACATGTTTACTTGCATTTACTAACAAGTTATTGATTATACAAAGTATTAGGACAAAATTTCAAGTAAGCAATGCTAAAAAAAATTCAGCACAAAATAGTTTAACAAAAGAGGTCGTTTACTGAGATGTGTAATTCCACCCTGAGAATAGCTAGCATTACGGTGATGTGGTTAGCGTTACAGAATTCGAATCCGAAAATCCCGAGTTCGAATCCCACAGGCCGACTCGATACCACTGATACTAACTGAAAATTGTAATTGCTAATTCTAATTACTAATTGGAGTGTTGTGAACTTAGCGTTACCTGGTTGTACAATAAATAAATACATCATATTGTCCAAAAAAAAGTTGACAAACCATCTGACAGTGTTTCGCTATACGGTTTCCAAACAATGTTATTTAACGGCGTTTTTATCACACAATATTCATCAATAATTATCGATGTTCCGTTATGAATAAACACATCAAGCAGGCAAGGAATTAATGAAAAGTGAAGCACGAAGTTTGCTTGGTTCAGCGGCTGTAAGACCCGTTATGCAAAACGCAGAAGCATCTGTCGCATACAAATAGAGGGTTAGAAAATTACAGTGTAGATTAACGTCGGCCACGGCTACACTGTTAGGGCGAAGCCTGATGATGGATGGAACAGATAACGCAGGAATAGACATCTGTGAGATATTGCGGACAACGCGTACATTTCCGCAAGGTTCGTAATAAAAATTATATCACGGAAGGAATTCATTCAAGATGGTTAATTACAGTTTTGGCCTCGTTTCATTAATTAATTAAATTAAATTTTTAAGTCATTTTTTGTTACACTATATACGATCAAATGGGGTAGCACGAACCCTTGAACATTAACTGAACAGTTATTCATTAGATTTATGCCGTCTGATATACTATATAGCCTCGAGAAAGTCGAAAACATGATCAAGTAAGTTTTTTGGAAAATTGAACTTTTCTAGAGGTTATATCTTAAAAACTGAACGAGATATGAAAATGTGCTCAACGGCATTGCATTCCTCGTGTCCGAATTGACTTATAAGCAAATTTTTAGCGATTTTTATTTTTTGAAAATTTCTAAGGGGTACCCCTTGATTTTTTCGATTTTAAGCTATTTTCAGACTGTTTGTTGTAAAATTCTTCCTCGTAGGAATATTGTAACGAAAATTTACATACATATGTATTAAGACCCGCTGAATCCAATGGTAATATCCCCAAGTTCATATGTCTTCTAGTTTTTGAGATATTGTTCAAAAACTGTTCGATGAGAAAATTTGGTTAACATATTTTCAAAAAATAAAAATCGCTGAAAATTTGTTCACAAGTCAATTGAAGCACGAGAAATTCAATGCCGTTGAGCGCAATTTCATATCTTGTTTAGTTTTTGAGATATAGCCTCGGGAAAGTCGAAAATATGATGTAAATTTTTTGGAAAATTGAGAAAATTTTGTTGACATATTTTAATAAAAATCGCTGAAAATGTGTTCATAACTCAATTGGAGCACGAGAAAGTTAATGCCGTTGAGCGTATCTTTATATCTTGCTTAGTTTTTGAGATATAGCCTCGGGAAAGTTAAAAAATATGATGAAGTAATTTTTTTGGAAAATTATACTTTTTCGGAGGCTATATTTTAAAAACTAAACAAGATTCGAACTTGCGCTCGGCGGCATTGAATTCCCCGTGTCCGAATTGACTTATTTGCAAACTTTTAGTGCAGTCTAACTATTCGTTCTTTATTATTGTTTGAGTATTCGGTCTCATTAGCTATTTGAATATTCGAACTATTCGGATTATTCGGTTAATCGAATATACGATCAGTTCAGATATCCGAGCTATTCGGATAGTGTCGAACTATTCGGGTAGCCAAAATTGAATATTAAATGTTAAATTTAATTTAAAATGTTGCTAGTGAATTGTAAATTTTTTACAAAAATTAATTATGGACCAAATAATTTGATTCTGGGCGTGAAAAATTGTCATTCTTCCTTCAGCTGTTTTATATCTTTTGGCTCGGAAAATGAAACTGCATCTTCGGGAAGAAATATCTCACTTTCTTCCTTTGATACACAAATAACTTATTATTTCATCTAATTAATTTTATTATTTAGTGACTGTTACCCAAATCTCTTTGGGAGCAGTTAACGATAGATAATCGTGTTTCACACACTTATAAGACTAATGAGATCTTATATTTTGTGTCTTATCATAAAAGTATGAAATTCTATATAGTTAGTGTAACACCAGGGAAGTTTTTTTATGTGATCAATAATACTCTTTGATGCTATTTGATATCGCGCTGTGTTTAATAAGATACAAAGGCGAAGTAGATTGAATGTAATATGAACTGCAAGGTCAAATTACATTGTTAGTACTTCTCATAGATTCACATCTCATTTAAATAGATACTTGCCGGTCTCGCAATTATATCATAATTATGTTCATTGCATTTACAACGACTAGAATATTAATAAGAAAATCTTATAATCATAAATAGAATTCATTCATCCACTAACATCTTTGGAGGCCGTGATTTTACGGCCAGTAACCGCACTTCACACGTAAAAATATATCACTTATCGAGATCTTCTTCGTTAGAGTGCCACACCTAGTAATGGATAGAAGGCGTGATGATATATTTATTTATTTTATTTTTATATTATTCAATCAGTCAAACCGCAATTTTGATCACTGTAAAGGGGTTGCGAAATAATTTATTTGTGATTTTTGCCTCCAAGGAAGTCATAGTTTCAAAAAGTTTGGAAACCACTGTCTTAAGACAACTGAATAAGTAACTTTACTACTGCAATAAAACTAAGAAATACTACGAATCCATATAAAACAATATTTAATCAGAAATAATTAATTATCCTAACTAATAAATCTACTTAATAAACTCATAATTAAATTGTCTTTGTAGTTAAACTAATTGAATTCCCACTAAACATAATTAAAATTAAAACACAATAACAATTAACTGATAAAAACTATCGTGTTCTCGGGTTAATATTCGTAATAAACAACTATAAATATAGCTATGCTATCTTAACGCAGTTAATGAAGCTTGGTTCTATTTCCAGAGCGAACAGTGCAATGCAAACAGGCCGGCATGGCTAGCTTGGTTCTGGAAGAAGACTTGGAGACACTCAAGAGTCGGAGGTATTCGCTTGCAACTCTCTCCAGCTCTATAAATACTCGCAGAAGTTCAATGTAAGATGTTGAGTTTGACATTGCGCCTTCACCCAAAATAAATGTCGTGCAAATCATCCAGAGATACAAGACAAGAGTATTTTGAATGTAAATTACTTGGAGAGATTTATGGTCAAGTTTAGACTTACAGCAATCAAACTTGATAAAATTTTGTGAGTTGTTGTTTTGTAGATGAAAAGAGAAAAATAGAGAAATTATAGTTATTTGTATATCAAGGGAAAAGAGTGCCAAGTTTTTTTCTGAAGGTGCTGTTTTATTTACCGAGTCGACGGCGAAAGCACCTGAAGGAAGAATGATATTTTCTTCACGAAATATACATTTTTTTTGCACTTCCTTAACAGAAAGTAACATTTTCAGAAATAAGTTTGAAATGTAGACAATAGATATTTTTATAACAAGTGCCGAAAAAGGCTTGTTACGTGCAAGTACAGAATTTAAATCTGCACGAGCACGTAACCTTTTTCGGCACGTGTTATAAACTACATTTTTCCTACAACTGTGCGATTTAGAAAATCATTAAAATATTATCATAATTTATAAAATTTATGAGGTGGCTAGCTCAGAGAACCCTGGTTTGATTTCTACAGGCGACAAGTAATTTTCATAATTTCAGAACCTACCCCTGACCACTAACATCTTTGGTGGCCGTGATATATTTTGCGCGTGAAGTGCAGTTACCAGTCGTGAAATCACGGCCCCCGATGATGTTAGTGGTGGAGGAGCCTCAGGGGTAATTTTTGAAATTTTGAAAATTGTTTGTCGCCTGTGGGAATCGAACCAGGGTTCTCAGGATTCACAGGCCGACTTCATACCACTGAGCTAGGGGAAATTAATTAATTAAAGTAAATTATTAATTATTATTAAATTTATTTATCTCTAAAATAATATAGAAATATTTGACACATACTGTAAATCATTTTGTGTACTTAGGATTGACATACAAAGCAAATATGCCGCAAAAACTATCTATATTTACAGCTCATTTGGGATATTTGCTTTTAAGCGAAAAGCTAACATTACTATTAATCATATTGACAAAAGTAAAACTTATATTTACTTTAGAATCATACTGAAACTAAATACGATATTTACTCTCACAATCCAACATTTTAACAGTACATTTTCCTTTCTAAATACTCACACACTACCCTCAATTCTCCACGAACCATCAGACAGAAGATAAACAATGAAAAAAAGGATAATCCCAGAAAGAAAAATCCAATTTAGGAAAAAGTTTAGCTTGTTTGTTTCCGCTCATAACCAAAAGGCCTCCACAACAAAACAAAACAGCGTCGGATAAACTTCACATCAATAATGAGATTCGTGTTTGCGCTGTAGAAGCGAAGCCTCTGTGATAATGGAATGGACAACGGACAGTTGTGTCGGTTGATTCAAATAGACACACGCAGACGAACTGGACGCTAGTGTCCTGTATTGTCTTCTGATAAAAATGAATACAGGGTGGGTTGTAAGTAGGGTGGTTTACAAAGGAAAGTATGCTTGTGTAAGCTAACTAGTATTTCGAGGGTTGGAATAAATGGACCGTCACGGTGATGACAGAATTATGTAATTATATTTTTGGGACTGGGAAATGTAACCATTGCTTCCTAATTAATTTTATGGCAAAAATCTTTAAATAAACGTTATACACATTTAAATTCTAACGTTTAGAGTTAAGAAGCTTTGTTAAATCACTTACCATTCTTGGTACGTAAGTTAGTTACCAAAACGTTGAAATGGTGGCAAATATCTACTAAATTATTTTGTAAATTTAAATTGGGCTTCTCTCACAGTAATTAGTGATAAGACATAGTCATAAATAACTCTCAGATGCATTCATACGTTGATTAACGGTGGAATTCTGCGTAAATACAAGTTTTGTAAATCCACATATCTTTAAATGATGAACGAGTTCGCAACGAACTTTTGGTGTGATTTTGTTCATAATTTTTGGATATGAGAAAGCTATCTGCTAGATGGGTGCCGCATTTTCTCTCTGTTGATAACAAGCGCGACCGTGTGACAAGTTCAAAGGAGTGTTTGGCGTTGTTCAAGCGTAATAAGAAGGACTTTTTTCTCCAGATTTGGCCTCCTGCGATTTTTATCTATTACCAAACTTGAAGAAATGGCTCGGCGGAAAGAGATTTGGCTCCAACGATGAGGTCATCGCTGAGACAAACGCCTATTTTGAAGGATTGCCAAAACCGTATTATTTGGAAGGGATCGAAAAATTAGAAAAACGTTGGACGAAGTGTATCGAGCTACAAGGATATTATGTTGAGAAATAAAATATGTTTTGACTAAATAAATCATTTCTTGTTTCATTTTTTAGGGACTTTCACCCTGCCCTCGTAGGTCCAGACTCTTCGAACCGCAGTATGATAGTTCATATATTTTTAACTTTAGTCGGATTCGAACTCGCGATCTTCTGATTTCCACTCAAGGGATTAAGTTCCTGTTGTACAGAGTAGAATAAGTAAACAAATGTTAGTATCAAACTGAATGAAAGTATCAGGAATGTTCGTTGACGCGCCTGAAGTAAGTTACGGTTTACAATCCACACTCCACGGTGTCGGTGCCTGGGGCAGCAAACCCACACCAGCAGCAGCGACACCAGCACCAGGGTGGTCTCACCTCGGCCTTGCTTCGTGCTCCACAACCGGTGTCAGACGCCTGATAATCATGTTCATGTTGTTGTGAACAATACATTTACACTGCAAATGTCATTACACAGCATTCGCAGAACTCGCGGATTAGATAATTGCTAACTACGGATTGTGCAATTTAGTAGGAAAGTTAAGAAGTGTGTTTATATAGAATATTCCGCGAAAATTGTGCCATGGGGCGAATAATATGTGAATAGATATTTGTGCACCTAGAGCAGAAAGTAATTAATTATATAAAACACACTTTCTGCTCGAGGTGCACTTAGTATTTTTATAGAGACATTTAGACACGCTTGGCAATAGACTACTTTCTACTCTAGGTACACAAATAACTATTCCACATGAACACGGAGTAAATGGCAATTTTCCATATATTTTGTACTGTTCTTGAAGCTATCTCAAAAATTATACGAAATATGAAGATGCGCTCAACAGCATTCAATTTCTCGTGTTTCAATTATCTAATACACAATTTTTATATTTTAAAAGGACTTTCATCATAATTTTCTCAGTAATAATATAACAAGAGAGTGAGAATAAATTGAAAGTAATTTGACAGATCTTTCGAAAATTGGTTGCCAGGCAATAGTCACGAAAGCCCCTTAGGGCTTGAGTGCCTATTGCCAAATGGCAACAAGTTTGAGAAAGATACTGGAGAATTATTTTCTAATTTATCCAACTCTCTACTTATATTTAATTAGATTATTTTTTTACTTAGATATTAAGGTCGATTCATCCAACTTAAACGATTTTGAACTGGGTCCATATCGATTTATTACTTATTAATGTATTCTTGGAAGTCGTTTTCAAAATTTGTTGATGTATTTCTGTATCTGAAATGGAACTAAATCGATTTTTTTCACATATTTTATTTGACGTGTTGACAGTTTTAAATAATTATTTAACAACTACCCATCATTTGTCAACAAAAACAAGAGTTACAGAGATTATTCCCGGGAATAATCACTAGAGCTTTATTCTCAGTATAATAATAACAGGATTGGTTAAAACGCAGACACGTGACATAAAATTAAGTATTTCATTGGTTCTGAGAAATGTCAAAAAATAATCATAATATAGTTTTTGAACAATATCTCAAAAACTATAAAACACATGAACTTATAGACTTTACCATTGGATTCAGCGAGTCAAGGTACATATATATGTAAATTTTTGTTGCAATATTCGTACGACAAAGAATTTTAGAGGAAACAGTCTAAAAGTGGCCTAAAATTGAAAAAACGCAAGAACGCTTAGAAAATTATAAAAAAATTAAATCGCTTAAAATTTGTTAAAAACATTGCTTATAAGTCAATTCGAACATGAGGAATTCAATGCCGTTGTGCGCATTTTCATATCTTGTTCAGATTTTAAGTTATAGACTAAGTTATTAATTATGTAGATAGTATCAATTTATGACAACTTTTAAAATCATTTTTAGCAGTAATAAAATAAACAAAATGAATTGTGTTAATTTATTTAGATACAAAATTTAATTCTCTACTAAATTCATTTGAAACACTTTCCTGTAGAATAATCAGAAAAGCACTGGTAAATTGAAAACTTATTTCCTATGCTAATCACCCATGACAAAGTCTTCATGGGACATGAATATAAAATACCTTTTCAAATAAATTGTTTAATTGCACAGAAAACGTTAATCCCACAAAAACAACCCGGAAATATTTTTTGTTCGCGTTTAATCAACAGTATAATCACGTTAATACATAATGACATAACCTCTAAATAAATTCCATAGACAACCGATTATTATCTCACAATTAAAACAATTTTCCTGTCTGATACGTCGCAACAATTCCTGCCAACATTTCAATTTGTCCAACAGTTCTAGCCGATAGCACAGACAGACACTCTAGAGATAAAGAAACCGTTTCAGTTGGCTGATAATCCGGCACAACGAAAGCATGATTTATACTCTTAAACAAATATGGCGTCATAAGATTTATTGATCGATAAGTAATGCGGGATCTGCCGGGAATGTCAAGTATTTTGTGTTTACGAAGCAGGCTAAATATACGATATTGTATTTTCTGTTTTCTGAGTTCTGAGAATGAGGGAAAATTGAGGTGTGACATATGTCACGCTGGAGGCAATTGTACGTGTTGAACTCTTGTGTATATGATTGAGGATCGTGTGTATTACAATGCTCTCGTTTCCAGGTTTTGAGAATTTTACTTTCGAGTGAGATGTGTTGATGATTTAAAGTTGATTGCTGACAGATGTGTATGAATACAATGGATGAAATGAATTAGTTTATCACGGTTTTTACCTACTTCTGAATGTGGCAGCTTTCTAAATGCAAATTATATATTTTTAACTGAAATGCGGTGAACAGAGGCAATTTTTTTATCGGGAAAAGTTTGCTCTAAAATTCTTTCTCGAAGGAATATTGTAACGATTGTTTTTTGACGTTTCTCAAAACCAATGAAATGCAGCATTGTATGTCACGTGTCTGCGTTTTAATCAATCCTGTCATTATTATACTGAGAATAAAGCTCTTGTGATTATTCCCGGTAATAATCTCAGTAAGTGCTTTTGTTTGTGACAAAATGTGCGAAAAAAATCAATTTAGTTGTATTTCTGATACAGAAATACACCAACAAATTTTGGAAACAACTTCCAAAAATACATTAATAAGTAATCAATCGATATGGACCCAGTTCAAAATGTTTTAAGTTGGATAAATCGATCTCAACAGCTAAGTCAAAAATAATCTAATTAAATATAACTCGAGAGATCGATAAATTAGAAAATAATTCTCCTGTATCTTTCTCAAACTTGTTGCCATTTGGCAATAACCACTCAAGGCCTAGGCTCTTTCGTAATTATTGCCTGGCAACAAGTTTTCGAAACATCTGTCAAATTATTTTCAATTTATTCTCACTTTAAATAATATAAACACTCGTAGCCTAATAGATACAACTTGGGTTTATCAAGTAAAATTTCTTGCAAACTTCAATTTCAAACAAGGCAGTAACCTACTATAAAAAAGTTATCACTTTTTCCACGATAATTTTTTGTTCTTACTTTTTACTTCATTCTTTATTTACTTTAGTTGATGTAGGTTGCGTACAAGAAGCAAAAAAAACCTTAATCCAAAAGTGAAAACTTGTTTCACTTATCTAACATACTTATTTGATTTACCTTAATCAGAATACACTTATATAACATCACGCTATGTTTCATCAAATGGGATAACAAGAAATCTTCAATCATTTAACTGACTATTAATTTACCACTAATAGAATGAAATTGGCAAATATAAAATTATATTATTTACTAGTTATTTTTTTATATTAGTACGTATTCCTGGCGAAAATAAAAACGAAAAACATAAAACTTACACCAATTCTGATTTGTGAATGGACCCTTATGTCGTTCGCGTTTTAAACAAACATCCCTAAACCCGAAGAAAGTACGCTCCGCACACGCAAGCCATTTTACCTGTTTTGATAAAATTTACATTATTTAACAAGCATTCTGCACTTTAACTAATTTTGTACTTTACCGGTAACATATATTCATTAGATTCCTTCTGCAAATAATCTTTGCCATGGCTCACCATCCATATACATAATTTCTTTCATACAAGTTCATCTCATTTTTCGTTCACGCAACAAACCTTCAATTATATCAGTCCCAGTGGATAAAAATGAAATATAACTTAAGCTAGAGGTTAAGCATTTAAATCTCGATATTTCAACTTATATCAAAAAAATACTATTGTCTGAGTGTTTGGATTCCACTATAAGCTGTAGGTCCCTTGTAGACTATAGTACTGAGATTACGTATTTTAAAATTAATTCTACTAAACGAAATCTGTGTTGCTATAATTGTGAAATATATAAAACTACAGTGTGGGCAGAAGTACATTAATTATTTTTATAATTAAATTAATAAGAGGAGCGCAACATCAAAGAACACATAAAGTTGTTTTTATGTAAAAAACAAAGAAAAAGCCGCGGCGAGGTTAAGACTGTAATTAACCCTACAGTGTGTACTGTACAATACTGTGAGTCGGAGTCGTTTGACTTGAGTGTTTTACTAGCGGACGGACGGATATTATAATGCTTCTAATTTCCACCGACACTTGCACTAGCGCATGAAATTAACTGGTACTATGCAGATTCGCTACTAACACTAAGAATTACTTACTAAATTGTGCTGACCTTCATACACAACACTTAGTATATTGTTAAAAGAGTAGGTGTGTATCAGTCGAGTAAAACATATGATGAAAGAAATATTGGTGGAAGATATGGTAAAATGGTTAAGTGAACGAAAGATGACAAGAGCTTCTATGAATGTGGTTGAAGCGAAAATAGTGGAGAAATTTACCTCTAAAACTATCCTGAATATCCTTCAGAACCACCCCATTATGCGCTAAAATAATCATTGACTATGTCACTTCTGTGTAACTCATTAAACAACAAACTAAAACTGATAAGCTATAAGTAGAATGATTCTGGTTAATTGTGAGTCGACAATCTTAATGCAAAAGCCACACTTAAAAGAAATGTAAATTTAGCAACATAAACGTCAAAATTTATTTTTTATTTTTATTTCTAATAAAAATAGTATATTAAAATACAAGTTACAGAAGGCAAACTATTCTAGCACGAGTATTTAATACTATTTTCTCTGTATCAGCTTTCCTTTATATAATTTCTTTATACAAATAGTGGAAATTTGTTGTTAAGGAAAATTTTGGTAGAACAGTCAAGTTGGTGGATTTGCGATTGATTTTGTCCGTTGCCTAGATATTTTGCAATCTGTGCCATATACATTTATAATACCATAAGCTGTATTCCATTTGCCACTTGGTTCACTTAAATCAGTTCAGATAAATTAGACAACATTAATAAATGAACTGAATTAATCAAACTGATCCACTTATTGGGGTGAACTACTTCAAAATAGATTAGTATCAGTAATTCTAGTACTGGAAATAATGTCAGCAAAATAATCTAGCGAAATAAATAAGTGATTTGGTTCAGTAAATGTATGCTAGATCTGATCCAAATGACAAATGGAATACGCCTCACATATAGCAAGTAGGATTCCTGTTAAGCAAAGTAAAAAACGTAGTTAGTCGCGTGCGTCCCTTCGAAAATTACTTTTACCTACTGCTTCACTACAGAATAGAATTACGTACAGTGTCTTTTCTTTAATTAGTCTGTGTTGTTGGTGTGTATTACACGTCACGTATTCGGTGTTAGTGTCTTTCTCGGTTACGTCCTTCTTCCTCTGTCCTGTGGCGACACCTGAGCACACACGAAGTCTACCAGACTTCATTAACAGTGAGCTGTGTACGGCTTCATGTTCGTGGACTCTTTTAAAATGCAGTGTTTGTACGGGAAGGATTAGCCGGAATTTGAAACGTGGATTGAATCATAATGAGAGATTACAAGTATTAAATTGCGAAAGAGTTGCTGGATTATAAGCGCGAATTGATTACATTTGCATTAGATTAATTTAGCAAAATATTATGAGGAAAATACTGCCAGAAATTATTAAGAAAATATTAACTAACAGCAATATAAATAATATGGATTGTCATATATTTAATAGGCAGATAATTATAACAGAAACATAACACTGAATGAAAAACTGAGAATAGATAAGATAAATACGAGGTAAATAAATATATCATCACGCCTTCCATTACTGAGTGTGGCACTCAGCCGTAGCAGATCTCGGTAAGTCATATTATATTCTGCGCGTAACGTACGGTTACCAGCCGGCAAATTACAACCCCCAAGGATGTTAATGAAGGGGGAGCCACAGGAGTAGTTGTAATGTGGTGAAAATTGTTTGTCGTCTGTGGGAATACATATACAAAAATTTCCTATTTTAAGTTAACTAATGCCAATTTTATTTCGAATTGAAAAGATTGCTGTTAGAGCTTTTTGCAAAAGTTAGCCTGTGGATTTGAGAACCTCGGTTCAACTCCACAGCCAACAAACTACATTCTTGACCTAAAAACTGTCACTTACATGGTACGTAATATACTATTCCCTAATAAAACATATTTTATAGATTTAACTTTAATACTTTTCAATTCAAAGTTATATTAGTGTTTATTTGAACATTTATTGAGAATATGATTTAGGTTAATTTGACTAATCCAAAATTAAAGATTAGGTAAAAACTTTGAGAATTGGGCTGACGATTTATATTAGGATGATAAAAATATAACCGCGGACAAAGTCTAAGGGCTAGTTTTTCAATCACTGATTAATGTTAATATATCACTTACCGAGATCTGCTTCGGCAGACTGCCACACCCAGTAATGGGTAGAAGGCGTGATGATATATTTATATTTATTTTATTTACTTATGATTAAATAATAATGAAAATCATGATTAACTTTAATCGAGAGTAAACCGGCGATTGAAAAACTGGTCCAAAATATTTCAGATTTAATCAGAATGAAAAATGTTAAAGTTATGTTTGTGTATTTTCGGTGTTTAATATTAAAAATGAATATTTTGGTACAAGAGGAAGCTCGCTGTAGCCAGTGTAGTTTTGAAATTCATTTCACACCTTTATGAGTCAGAGTTGAAGTTTACGAGGCAAGGATATGACGAATGGATTTTACAGATGTGTAATTTGTAACTTGTACGCGTATTTCAAACTCAGTATTATGTAAATTAAGCAGATTCATATGCCAGAAAAATTGCAAAAATATATAACACACAAAATGTATTTTCTTTCACCCATTTAAATATGACACTATTATTTCAACTTTTACAAACGCTATTTCAGAAATATTTATGGCTAGCTCAGTGGTATGAAGTCGGCCTGTGGATCCTGAGAGCCCTGGTTCGGTTCCAACAGACGACAAACAATTTTCATAATTTCAAAATCTACCCCTGTGGCTCCTCCACCACTAACATCTTTGGGGGCCGTGATTTGACGACTGGTAACCGCACTTCACGCGCAAAATATATCACTTACCGAAATCTGCTTCGGCAGAGTGCCACACCCAGTAATGGGTAAAAGGCGTGATGATATATTTATTTATTTATTTATAATCGTTTTTTGTCTTATGATCAAAAATAGCCTTTTTCGACAAACCAATGTCAAAAATATGTCTTTTTTAAATACATGTGTCAAAAAGGATGTTTTTTTGCACGTTGTAGGTAAATGTAAAAAATGGTTTTTATATTATTTTTTTAGGGTTTTAAATGTTCATTGTCCATATACGAGCAGCAATAGACCTTTTGTTTTACGTACTTATAAAAATAACCTATTGTTTCCACCAAAAACAATTACTTTGTGAAAAAAAACACAGGCGTACAAAATAAAATTAGCCTTTTTTCCAATGACAAATTACTGCAGAACAAAACAGTGTTATCCTGACAGATTCCTCCACAAAACTAAATAAAAACATTCACCCGAAAAGATAATCATCTTCAGCATTGTCTCGGGCAACTTGCCAACTCGATACGACTTTCCTTCAAACGATAATCTTAATGAAATCGTTAAATCGTAAATCGTCATGTCCTAAAGTTTATCAACCCTCTCTGCCACATGGTGCTGATGTATGTCACGTGACTTGAGACACAGACGTGACGTCACACTTGCCGATGTTCGGGAAGTAATAGTTTACACCTACATGGGAACTTAGTGATCATTGATTACCCGAGAAGATGTATTGCTTCTTGGTGTTTGAGAAACTTAGGAGACCGTTTTTTTGGAGAACGATTAATTTGGGTTTGAGATAAATTTATACGAGGTTTATGTTGATTTATAGTGTGATTGGGTTCTACGACAATTTATGGAATGAATGCAAGTAAAGTTAGTTTTTGTGTCTAGCTAAAGTTTGTCATATTCTGTTTGAAAGTAAAAATGTGTCCTGTTACTTTTCACTCAAACCATACAATTACGAGTTGATCAATAATTTATTTATTTACTTATTTACAACAGGCACTTAATCTCAATTACAGTGTAGGGATCCGGATCATCGAATCGTAGAGTAGTAGTTCATATACATTTAGATTGAGTGGGATTCGAACTTGAGATCTTCGGATTCGAACGCTATAACGTTATCAACACCACCGTACTGCCAGACAATGACGTGTATAGTACCATATCTGAAATAAACTGTACCTATTAATATAGTTACCTATTTGTATGCTACATAGGCTATGAACCGAGTACAACGTTAGCCAAAGCAGATAACATTCTAAGAATTCCAAATAAATTCGACCGACGAGGTGTACACTTAATTTATTGCAAATAGAAATTTTAAAACTGTTTTATACTTAAAAATATAATTCCGTAACCAACGAGAAATGGTAACCATATTCAAAATGTATTTCCAGCAAATGGTATTTGGTATAAGTTCATTTGCAGTTTGGCTCAGATATAACTTACACTTACTGAAACAGATCACTTATTTATTTGACTGAATTACTTCGCTACCCCATACTAATTCTTATAATGTTAATTTGGCGATTTGAAAATTATATAAAAGAATTAATAGTATTTTACTATCAAGCTTGTAATGAATTCATTGATGACCAGTTGAACCGCTTTTATTTAAATTTTTCTTAAAATGAACAAGATCTTATCGAGATAAACTGTCAAATGAGTAATTTTACATTGCTGTCAAACATTTGATTTGTTATTTTTCATTTAAGTAATCCTTAAAATTTAAATGAAAAACACAACATGAAAATTACCCCTGTGGCTCCCTCACCACTAATATTTTTGGTGGCCGTGATTTGACTGTTGGTAACCGCACTTCACGCGCATAAATATATCATTTACCGAGATTAGCTTCAGCAGAGTGCCACATTCATTAATGGGTTAAAAAGCGTGATGATATTATTTATATATTTATTTTATTTAAAATTTAAGTGCGGATCCACGGAGGAGACATGAGGGCCGTGCCTTCTCCTTGGGCTTATTAATTTTTTAGTATTATTTTTATTTGAGTTTGGTAACCCTTATAGAAATAAAATCGCTGATAAACTTTATAATACTCTGAAACAACTCTAAAAATCTTTCAAAATTTGGATTGTTAGACATTTTCCAAGATTTGCAAACTGTTTAAAATTTAAAAACTAAGAACAGAATACTAAATACATCCAAATATATATTCCACGCAAAAATTACAGAATTGTTTGTCAGTATTATATGTTTTCCTAAAAAAAGCAAAATACCACCATAGTTTTCTAGATCCGTCTGTGTTTCTTTTACAATTTCTAAATAGTATCCGTTGTCCAATTGCTTCGCGACCCACACTATAAGATGCAGACTAAAATTCGGATTAATTTCCTGTTGTACATCGTTACACAATAAAACTGAATAGAAGTTATAACAATAAAAGTTAAATATTCCTGTTAACTTCAGTCTTGACTATTTACGACAACGGAACGTGTCAAGACGAAACCACAGTTAAAATGATGTACGACATCGTATATTTTTTACCGCTGCGCAAAGACACAGTTCCTTCCTCCACATAATAACTCTATGGCTTTGTGGTGACATAAACAGGCCAGATTCACCATGAGAAACCCCATTACAGACTTGTGAACAGACCAACAACCGTAAAAGTAGATGGGAGCAAAAAATATTCATAAAAACACAGCAAACACTATTAGAACCCTGAGCAGTAAAAAATAATATTCAGAGGTTTGATTGTGAGGACTTTTTTCTCTTGTTATGATATTGTTTTAATTGGGATCATTTGTCATACGTTCGTGGAGAAATCTCGCAAGATGTCGGCGGTAACTACATGACAAAAGGTCTTTAATGAAGTCACGGAAAACATTTTTCATGAGTTATTAAAACAGAATGCTTTAAATGTCAGTCACAGTTACGACGTTCTCTTGTTCTCTTCAATAGTAATGAGGTTGTCATTCTTCTTGTGTTGCAAGAAGTTGTTTCCTTTCTTAAGAAATTATATATTTATATAAAACATTTCTTAATGCAATAATGCGAAATGCAGTTTAAAATATTTAATTGTACCTATAATTTAAGTATATTGAAAACGTTATAAATATCGACTGACGTCATATAATAATATAACAAGATGAATGACATAGGGTGGTGCTATGTTTACATGCAACCAATATCAAATTGTAATGCGCGTTGCTTCTTTGGAGATGACAAGATTTTAGAGACTTTTAGTGCGTCCAGTACTCTCTAATAAATTGTAAATTAATAATAAAAATTAATGATATATATATTAATTTACCTCTCATACCGCACAGCACAGCACTTAAGGATAAAAGCGGTCCAATATTTGTATATTCTTATTCAAAATAAATTATTAAATGAAGAATCAGTAATTGACGTTTTTTTTAACAAATTTCTTCCCTTCGGCATTGTTATAGCATTTAAAAACTAATGAAAGTCAAAGACCTTAAACAGATTTTTTGATGTTTGAAACAATCAATGACAATTCGATATAGACAAAAATTATGTGTCATATTAACGTGCAAAATATAAATTAATTATTAAAAATGAAACAGAATTATTTTCAATACATGAATCGATAGTAAATATAGCTATTATTCAATATTCTTATATAAGAATTGTGTTCCAATGCTGTCTTTTTACTTTCTTATACGTAGTATAAGGAAGTATTGGAATCGTGAAAAAAATCGTTGACGAGATTTTCGCGGAAATACATGTTTTGAGGTCCACTGAATCTGTTTTGATCATTTTCTCAATGATGTCTGTGTGTGTGGATGGATGGATGGATGTGTGTCCGGTCGTGCAATATCTCATGAACGAGATAAGATTTGTTAACGAAACTTGGTAATTATAAGTTGCATGAAAATACGAAGAGCTGAGTTGATTTTGAATGAAATTGAAAAACCGGAAGAGGAAGTTTACTGGACACACAAAACAATAAATTCCATTTATTTCAAAAATGGAATCAGTTACGAAAAAAAAGTTTCAAATAACAGATGTTAGCAAAAATATTTGGAACATAAAATGTTATTTGCAATTTTCCTGTATATGCGTCTAATTTTGAGAAAAACTAATTTATATATTTAATAATATATTTCAATAATCATAGTAGCAATAGAAACAAAAAACAAACACATGTTTAACATTTATATGTCAAATAATAATTGTCAAACGCAAGGAGCAAGTCATAAGTGTTCAATTCAGCGTTTTTAATATGAAATATGCTGTGTATAAGAAAGTCGTGTGGTGACCACACCAGATTTTTTTAAATTGTCATTTAAATATTGCACCACTTCCTTATGGTTTTGTTAAGTTTTATCAGGATGGAAAACGTCAGTCGATCTTTATAACGTTTTCAGTATAGTCTCATAAATAAAAATTAAATCTTCGCGTGTTACAACTTATGATAAAATTAATACTCATATTTTTATTTTAGGAACTAATTTTAGTAGTGAGTATATTATGAAGAATTTTATGAATTCGGAAAACCACAAAATGTGAGCGTTAGTCTGGTGTGAACCGCAAAGTGAACATTCTATGTAATTAATGTCAGAAATAGTGAAGTTAGTCGAGCAGTCTTAGTAAATATATTTATAGTTTCCCATAAAACTGTTTACTCACTGCTACTACCATATCGTCTACTTTACTGTTACACAACGATTATTTCAACCTATAATACCTAAGTCATTAACCTAATTCACAGAAACTATGTTTTTATGTTACATATAAATTAATTTGAAATAAGTACTATAAATAATATAAATAAATATATCATCACGCATTTTACCCACTACAAAGTGTAGCACTCTGCCGAAGCAGATATCGATAAGTGATATATTTATGCGTGTAAAATGTGGTTACCGATCATAGCCCCGAAAGATGTTAGTGGAGAGGGAGCAACAGGGGTAGTTTTAACAATTTTAATACTTTTCTAATTAATGGTTGAAAATAGAATTTTGTGCTTGTTCAGGTATTGAAATTGTGATTCGCCAAGGTTAAGACTATCCTTATTTTTTGTGTTGTAAATTGAAAAACAGAGTTGCTTTCATTATCTCCTAACGTCGGTCTACTAAAAATCTGTGTATTGAACGGAAACAATACGTCTCCTTGTAAAATTAAATTAAGCAAACTTGACAAAAACACAGTTTAAAAAACTTCGACACAAAAACTTTTAAGAAATTTGAATAGCCGACAGAAATAATTGATTACTCTCTATTTCAAACTTTTTCACTTGAAAGCAATCAATGAAGCGTAACGAAAAGGAAATTTAATCAATAACCGATATTCAGTGACATGGATAACATTCTTTTTCTTTCAGAACAACGAGATCAAGATTCAAACCCCGGATCTACACTGTGATACTTCAACGTGCGTGAGGTTCTAACATATAACCGGAAACTGTGGTGCGGCGCTTCGTCGCCACGCGACGCCACGTGAGATTTCACTTCCGGTTTGGTGTGTCAGCGACATACGCGCTTCATTGGCGACTGATTCAATAAACACAATTAATTTTTTTTTGTGTTGTACATCGTTGGAAATTGGATGATTCTTTGTTGGTTTGATTTAGAAGGGTTGTTGGTTGGTACGTGAGATGAAAGAAGGTCAAACTCTAAATTTGGAAGTTAAAATAATAATAATAATAATAATAATAATGTCAACGGCCATGGCTGCGCTCGTTGGTACTTATCTAAGCGATAACGCGAGTTAAGTAACGTTGCGCGCGGGTAGTATTTGGATGGGTGACCGTCCAGAGAAAACTCGCGTTGCTGTTGACCATAACACCTAAAACGCAGATCAGGGCGTAATGGCGGCATATGACGTTGGTAGTTGGTCCGCCAAAGAAGCCACAAAAAAAAAAATAATAATAAAATATAAATCCCAAAGCTCCTCCTAAAGAATTTAGTGGAGGGCGGCACAAGCTTAATTTTAAAGTAGTAGAAATCAATTATCGGCTGTGGGAATCGAACTCATTTCCACGATAATTGTGTATTAGAATTTATTAGTTTTATAATAGGTAATAAATTTCAATAAATGTCTATTTTGTAGATAAACTAATTGTTATTAATTGTTTTATTAATTAAATTACTACATCAATAAAATTTATTTACTAATAAATTATAATAATAGTTTATTCATTCATAGATACATGATTTGCTTTGAAGCAAATTCTGGAAAGCGATAACATATTATATTCATTGATTGAAACTGAATACATTTTGAATTCAATTTTATTTTATCAAATTATTATGTACGTAAACACTTTGTAAGCAATTTTGTTTTTAAATAAGGCAGGTATGTCAAATTCTATCGATCATTTAATGGGGTAGATGGCTCAGTTGTATCGAGTCGGCCTGTGGATCCTGAGAATCTTGGTTCGATTCCCACAGCCGACAAACAATTTTCACCACATTAAAATTATCCCATTGACTCCCCTTCTACTAACATCTTTGGGAGCCGTGATTTGATAGCTTGTAACTGCACTTCACGCGCATAAATATATCACTTACCGAGATCTGCTCCGGCAGAGTGCCACACCCAGTAATGGGTAAAAAATAATAATAATAATAATATATCATCACGCCTTGTACCCATTACTGGGTGTGGCACTCTGCCGAAGCAGATCTCGGTAAGTGATATATTTTGTGCGTGAAGTGCATCCTAAGAAGCCTGGTTCGATTTCCACAGCCGGCAAACATTTTCACCACATTAAAAATGACCCCTGTGGATCTCCCATATATAACATCCTTAGGGACCGTGATTTGACGACTGGTAACCGCACTTCGTGCACATAAATATATCATTTACCCAGATCTACTTCGGCAGAGTACCACACCCAGTAATAGGTAAAAGGCGTGAATGATATGTATATTTTTTTATTTAATCTCGCTAATATTATAAAATAAATAAATATATCATCAAGCCTTCTACCCATTACTGGGTGTGGCGCTCTGCCGCAGCAGATCTCGGTAAGTGATATATTTTGCACGTGAAGTGCGGTTATCAGTCATCAAATCTCGGCCCCCAAAGATGTTAGTGGTGGAAGAGCCACAGGGGTAGTTTTTTGAAATTATGAAAATTATTTGTCACCTGTGGGAATCGAATCAGGGTTCTCAGGATCCGACTTCATACCACTGAGCTAGCCACCCCATTATGGGTAAAAAATATGATGATATATTTATTTTATTTGATCTAAATTTATAGCACTAGCGAAATATTTAATGATAGATTATAACTTGCACAGCATTCGAAAAAAAATACATATTTTTGTCCTATTTTTTTTTCTTAATTACCGGACAGCACTGTTGCTGCAAAAGCAAGAGTTTGACTGTAAGTTGTCGGTCTCCTATTTCTTCAACAAGATCTATTTAGTAATTTTTGGTGTCCCCAAACTCTTTCTAGTGATAAATCAACATTAATCATATATTCAAGAAACATAATTATTTAAACTGAAAATAATTCCCACTGATGATTTATGACATTTAATTAAATGTCCCTTAATTACAAAACCATCAAGTGAATAAAGATAAAACATGTTCAATAAATCACAGGGACTTTAGTAAAAATTATCGACAGCGACAAGGACAGCAATACCAGCATATCTTGACAACACTCACTCCACACTTTATCATAAATAACCTCTAACAAAAAATCCTCTTTGCATATAATTCTTACAGTAACGACAATTTCGCGAAGAAGAAAAAACCGAATCTCCGTGTGTGATAAAGGTTTAGTGTGACCCCGATACGAGTGATCGTGATTATCTAGTTGTTCGGATACGCCCTTGCTATAGAATCGACGTACAATAAATTCCGGAAGGCAGTAGCTATCGGTAGAGGAAGTACTAGGTTCTCACATGACCCTCACATCCGTTTCATCACTCATTGAACATGAGTATACTATGACGAAGAGTAGGAAAGGAGAAGCGAGAAGATAGAAAAAAGGGTTAATACTACGAAATATAAGATGTTTGGCTTGATTCTTGAATTGTATAGCTTATATTTTTGATGTCAGCAAAATTTGAATTCACGAATTTTAGCTGGAAAAGGAAACTTTTTAACAATCCTTGGTCTTACTTTAAGATATTTTTAAATTAAGACTATAAAGATGAGAATTTACTACGTATATTTGGGATCCAATAGAATCACGAATTTGTATGAAAATGAACCAATGAAATGAAAGCTATTTTGATAATTTTTCAGCTAGTGAATTTAATAAGTGATTATTAAAAATAAAAGATAAATATATCATCACGCCTTTTACCCATTACTGACCGTGGTACTCTGCCGAAGCAGATCTTGGTAGATGATATATTTATAGGCATGAAGTGTTGTTACCAGCCGTCAAATTACGGCCCTCAAATTATTATTATTCTTCACTGTAATTATATCTCCTTGGTTACCAATAAAACAAATGCAATTTTAAAAAATAGCAATTGAAAATAATCTATCGAAATGTCAAATTTTCGTTGGGAAATTGCTTCGACAGAAGAAATTTTTCTTAAAATTGAAGGGAACGTTCCAATAAATACCAAAAGTTTTAGCTAATCCTGAATTTTGGATTAGACAATTTAAGCTAAACCATATTCTCAAACAAGTTTAAATATAATCTTGCTACTGCTTGGTTTTCGAAAATTTATTTGAATTAACTTTAAAAATCGGCTAGCTCAGTGTTATGAAGTCGGCCTGTGGGGAGAACCCTGATTCGATTCCCACAGGCGACAAACAATTTTCATAATTTCAAAAGCTACTCCTGTGACTCCTCCACCACTAACATCTTTGGAGGCCGTGATTTGACGACTGGTAACCGCACTTCACGCACAAAATATATCACTTACCGAGATCTGCTTCGGCAGAGTGCCATACCCAGTAATGGGTAGAAGGCGCGATGATATATTTATTTATTTTATAATATTAGCTACTTAAAAATTCGAGATTAAATAAAAAAATATACATATCAATCACGCCTTTTACCCATTACTGGGTGTGGTACTCTGTCGAAGTAGATCTGGGTAAGTGATATATTTATGTGCATGAAGTGCGATTACCAGCCATCAAATCACGGCCCCCAAAGATGTTATTTGTGGGAGATCCACAGGGGTCATTTTTAATGTGGTGAAAATATTTGTCGGTTGTGCAAATCGAACCAGGATTCTTAGGATTCACAGGCTGACTCGATACCACTAAGCCACCTACTCCATAAACTTAACTTTTTTTTAAACGTTAGAATAATATTTGCTACTGCAAAATTCAGGATTAGCTAAAACTTTTTCGAGAATTAGGCGATTAAAGATGATGTTAAATTCTCACAATTATTATATCACTTGTTATATTAGTTACGATAAAAGATTTTTAATGTGGGGAATGAATGGGCTTGTACGGAGGGAATGGAATGTGTTTGAAGCGAGTGTTAGAATAAGAATGATTGACGAAAACTGGTTCTTTGGTAATGATGGGTTGCAAGAAAAAATAAAGAGCTCTTTAGTAAAAGAATTGTTTGTCTAGCAGTAGTATCAATAGCGATTTTCTGAAATTTATTGAACTGTTAGTTGCTAATGAACCGATAAAACTTTCATGCAACCCAGCATAAGTCTGATAAGTGGATGTTCTTTGAATGTTTCAGGGGTTCGTACTACTCCATTTGATAGGATATAACGTTACATTATGTATGTATGTATTAACGAATTTTGTATATTCTTGCAAAGCATTAGTGATAAATGTAGGTAATATGTATATTATGAAATTCTGTGTTTAATGTCAGATAAAAACTTTCGGAAACAGAAAAAAAGCAACACGAAAATTCAATTTCCGGAGTTTGTATCTCAACATTCCTTACACATTCAAAGCCTATTACACAATGTAACAAAACCTTACTTTTACTTCTAGAACAATGCTTTTTCTCGTATATTCATTTCGTCACATTGCCAAAAAGAAACCAAACTATAATTTCATAATAATACAATGTCATTCAAAAAAGAAACCCGAAACAAAAAACTAAATGGGAAAAAACTCTTTTAGGAGACTGTAATAAAAAGTGCAAGAGTAATAAATCTGGTATGGCGGTACAACACACCTCCACGACAGTAAAAAATGAAGAGGTGATAGCGCTGCTCATCAATAACTCCCAATAATCGCGGTAACGCAGCGCTTAGTTGGTGTGCGAACCGCGGTTCAAACATGTGCTGTTGTTGACCGATTGCGAGATAGTGAAAGTATGATGAATGTGGGACAGGACCGCATTCAGACACACTTATTCCAATATTCAAAATAAAATTAATAAATAGATATGTAAGTGCACCCCATCCCACTAAAAACTGTGCCATAGGCTCATTGGCTACCATTATTTTCGACTTTTCCGAGGCTACATCTCAAAAACTAAACAAGATATGAAGATGCGCTCAACGGCATTGAATTTCTCGTGCTTCAATTGACTTGTAAACAAGTTTTTAGCATTTTTTATTTTTCAAAAAGTTTTCACCAAAATTTTATCATCGAGCAGTTTTTGAACAATATCTCAAAAATTAGAGGATATATGCACTTGGGGATTTTACCATTGGATTCAGCAGGTCAAAATACATATGTATGTAAATTTTCGTTAAAATATTCGTACGAGGAAGAATTTTAGAGCAAACAGTCTGAAAATAGCCTAAAATCGAAAAAAATCTAAGGGGTACCCTTAAGAAATTTTCAAAAAATAAAAATCGCTAAAAATTTGCTTATAAGTCAATTCGGACACGGGGAATTCAATGCCGTTGAGCGCAATTTCATATCTTGTTTAGTTTTTAAGATACAGCCTCCGGAAAAGTTCAATTTTTCTACAAAATTTATCTCATCAAATTTTCGACTTTCCCGGGGCTATATCTCAAAAACTAAACAAGATACGAAGATGCGCTCAACGGCATTGAATTCCTCGTGCTTCAATCGACTTGTAAACAAATTTTCAGCATTTTTTATTTTTTAAAAAGTTTTCACCAAAAGTTTTTTCATCGAGCAGTTTTTTAACAATATCTCAAAAACTAGAAGACATATGCACTTGGGGATTTTACCATTGGATTCAGCAGGTCAAAATACATATGTATGTAAATTTTCGTTACATTATTCGTACGAGGGTGAATTTTAGAGCAAACAGTCTGAAAATAGCCTAAAATTGAATAAAAATAAAGGGGTACCCCTTAAGAAATCTTCAAAAAATAAAAACTGCTAAAAATTTGCTTATAAGTCAATTCGGACACGGGGAATTCAATGCCGTTGAGCGCAATTTCATATATTGTTTAGTTTTTAAGATACAGCTCCTGGAAAACTAAAATATCAAATCCGAATAATTTTGAAATATCCGAATAACGAATAGGGAAACTAACGAATATCCGAACTATTCGGATATGAATATGGAAACTACCGAATATTCGATTGACCGAATATTTGTTCAACGATTTTGCAAATTCGACATCCCTAGTATAAGGCGTAATGATATATTTATTTATTTATATTACTAAAGTTTTGTCACATTCATCCTCAACTGGGATTGAACCCAGTAGCTCTTAAAATAATTTAATTAAATCCCAAAAATAAAGAAATAATCAAGAATAAATTGTACATCACTTTCTTTTTCTTATTGAAGAAAATACACTTTTCGTATCAAATTTCTTAGAAATGCTTTCGTGGTTTTTACTGGATTAATGTCTGTTTCTTTGAATGGGTCTTTGACTGAGATAAAAACTTCTTTCGCTGCAATTTAGAAGTTTAGTAATCAGATTACGACATAATTATTATTATTAGAGTTTTTATTTCCACAAAATTCACTTAACCAGCGGCGTTTTAAGAGAAAAGTATGGTCTCATACTTAACGTAACTCGTAACATATACCTAGAAAACACAAAAGAAATAACTCCAGCATAATAAAAGTCAGTCGTCAGCGGATTCGTGTAGCCACCACGGCCACGTTCATTCAGTTGTGACTTTAACAAGTAGCACATTTTTACGTTTTACCTTCTTACAAAGCGCTCTATTGTTATTCAAAAGACGCAGAACTGAAGGAAACGAGCTTTTTAACGTCCAGCGCGAAGATTTACTAAATCGATATATTACACTTTCTTGTAGCCGTTTACATTATCCAAGCATTTTCTAAAATTTTGTAGCATAATTAAACCTAATTATAATACAGCGAAATAAATAAATATATCACTCAATAGTGGGTGTGTCACTCTCCTGTAACAGATTTCGGTAAGTGATATATTTATACGCATGAAGTGCTGTTACCAACCGTCAATTGGCGGCCTCAAAAGATGATAGTAGAGGGAGAGAGCCACAGGGGTAATTTTAATGTGTTGAGAATTGTTTGTCGGTTGTGGGAATTGAATCCGGGTTCTCAAATCCACAGGCCGACTAGATACCATTGAAGTTAAATTAATATGATTGCTATTTATATCAGAGGAGAGGGCCCTCCTTAATAACTCAGTGTTAACTACGCCACTGCATAATTACCAAAAAATATGATACCGCTACAAACTTTTATTTTTCAGTCATGACTTTCTTGGTGCCACTGTTTTAGCTATTAAGTTCTTAGTAGGTAACTTTTAAAATGTAAAGTATATTTTTTGTAACTACGAGGTATGAAAGTTGTAAGCAATGTTAAAAATAATATAGTTGCATACTTTGAGCAGGAATCAGCTACCGGCCACGTCCCATATGTTGTCCACTATCGAATCAGCACACCATGGGTTCTTTGGGGTCCATCCAGTCTATTCCACACCACTACCACACATATATTAACGTTTCTTTTACACATCACAACTAATGCTGGGTTGCATGAAAGTTTTATCGGTTCATTAGCAACTAACGGTTCAATAAGCTTCAGAAAATCGCTATTGATATTGTTGCTAGATAAACAATTCTTTTACTAAAGAGCTGTTTATTTTTTTCTTGCAACCTAGCATAATACGCACAATTATACATAATTTAAGCTAATTTACGCATTAAAATATTATTAAATATTCACTAAACCACGCACGAAACACCGTTAACACTTCGATCACTACAGAAGCCCGCACTCGACTAACGCAACTTGAACGAACGAAACTAATTGGCAAATTCTGCTCTAACTTGTTCGGCAACGTTAACATATTTTTATTTATCATAAAAATCGATAATCTTACCTACTAAATATAATGTACAGATCGTGTAGCTTACGAATTTATCCGACAATAAACGAATGAACTCAATTTGCGATATTTAAATATTTCCCAAATTAACATACGGATTTAACAAGTAAAATTATAATGTTGTAATTTTCTGCCTTCCTAATTATTGTAAACAAAAAAGCTTCAAATAAAAGTTTTAGAACATAAAATTCTGCATATAACTCAATATACAAAATTAATTTTGCGTATTTTGTATTTGAGAACCCTGGTTCGATTCCTATAATCGACAAACAATTTTCACCATATAAAAATGATTCCTGTGGATTTTCCTGCACTAATATATTTGGGGATCAAGGTTTGACGACTGGTAACCGCATTTCACGCACATAAATGTATCTCTTAGTGAAATCTGCTACGATAAAGTACCACACCCAATAATGGGTAAAAGGCGTGATTTTTTAATTTTTATTTTATAAACTTATTAGTAAGAGAGATTGAAATATCGGCCCTTATTATCTGTTTTATCTTTATTTGAGTATGAAAATAAATTTATGCCACTAAGAAAAACTGGAAACGTCTGCGAAGTGTTGGGTTTACATGTGTGAAAAATATGGTATTTCTCCAAACTTGTCTGGTGTGTGCTGTTGCTTGAGGCCTTCAGGGAAATGTATGATGATATATTGTTTACGGATATGGTCGGTTCAAAAGTTCAAAGTTTTTTGTAAAGGCATAAATTACTTGACTGACAGCCGAAGAACTTCACAATATTTTATATGTAAGCAAAATTTTTGGTGTTTGATATTTTGAACAGAAATGTTTTGATTTCTGTAAAGTTTTTTGTAAAAAAGACAAGAGACAAAGTGATTGACTTAAAAAAATGTAATTTCTAACTCATAAAGCAATAGTAAAGTAATTACTTTACACAGTGTTTACCATGATTTCCGTCGTTAGGTCAATAAAATAAGAATGTAATTTTTTTCACGGCCGTCAAAATATAAAACAGCTGCTCGGCCTTATATCACACTCACAATTTACCAAAAGTCGTGATTACTTATTTGCTATTAATTAGTTAATCAAGTAATTAAACATTCTGTCTATTAATGCTCGCAAATTAACTTACATTAGCATAATAAATTCATTACATCTCAATTATCTTGCAAATAAAATTCTAATATCATATAATCTGAGTTACCTTTGACATTACAGAAACAATCGCATCTAAATATCATTACAAAGTGTTGAAACGCATCAACAACAACACACACCCTCACAAATGCATCTGCATCTGCATTAGTAACGGCATGCTTCCATAACTCCAACTCGACACACTCAACAATCAACGACGCTTCATTTAAAACCATTTATCCGCGACGGCATTGAGTTAATTCATTTAAGAGTGCTTTAACCTTTCATTCACTCCAGCTCCCGATGTCAATTACAATGAAAATGAGTGATAGATGCAATGTGACGCATGCACTTTCCTATCACGTCGCAACGAACGAACGAAAACAGATGTTGATTCTCACGCACTAATAGAACGTTTAGAGATAGAAAAGTCAAGTTTGCATCCTGTCTGTTGGTTTTTCTCAAAGGAAATGTGATTTTTTAAGTAATTAAGTGATTAGCTGGAATTATACTCTTCCTGAATTAAATTAAAGTTGCGTAATATGAGTATTTCGTTACATGTTGTGTTTACAAAAACGGATTCAAAACTAGAAATGAAATAAATTAGTATTCTTTCTAAAGGCGATATCACGTGATCAGTGTTTACTTCGTCAAATTATATATATCCATAAATTAGTTAATTTTCTTTTTTATTCTTATTTGAGGGGTGCGTAGGTTAATTAAATTTTCAATAAAATCTAGATTTCATTGTTTGTTTGTATCAGCTGGTATTTTCAAAATTCATTACAGCACTTGTATCGTAATAGTACTAATTGAGACAAGCTTTTTTTAGTTTTGTAATATTGATATTACGTTATGAAATTGAGTAAAATTTACTAAGATATTGAAATATTAGTTCTAAGTGCGCTGTGATTGAATGTAGATTGCTTTTTGTTCGGACATCATTTGCATAATAAAGAAATATATGAAAACATCTAGAAGATATTAGATATCTTTTAGAGATTTTCAGACATACAATTTACATATTTATGTTGCTTTGAAAGTCCGAACAAAAAAGAAGCATTTTACGATTATCGATTCAATATTACATATACAAATCTTTTTGCATTACTGTGCTGTTAAGTACTCTTACTTCCTCCAACTTTGTATTGATTTATAAATATTTCCTTTTGAAGTATCTGTGGGTATATTTGATATTTGAATATCAGAGATACTATAAAAATACTTCTTGAAATCGGCCGCATAATTTCTTAGAAGTATGTATGTTTATTTATAGATATATTTCAAAGTAATATTTCTGTCAACACACTAATAATAATAGTGATGTCTGTATTTATGTTGCCGCTTTTTTTATTTTTTCGGAGCGACGAAGAATGTGTGTATAGTTTAGAGAAATCACAGCGTAAAGTGTAAACCATCTGTTAGTTTTGTAGCTAGCCTTTTAATGACAACAAAAACAAAAGAGTTTTTGTTATTGTCAAGGCTTTCTGTTACAAATATTATGAACATTATTATTGTGAAGGTTATATGTTTCTAATTTGCATTGACTCGTAAATACTAATAATTATAGCATTTATTTTTAACATATTCTATTTATGGATGTTTATAACAATCAAGTTTTTTTAATTTATAAATTATCTTTAGAGGCAATCGAAGCCTAGTAGATAAAATTTGTGTCCCAAGGGGGGTTCAAATCTTTGTGAATTTAACTAGGTTCCTGTCTCCTGTACAACAAATGCAATATTTTAACTTAAGTATAATATCCTCCCCGTATTTATTTCAAAACAGTCCTGAACTACCCTTTCAAGTTGTTGAGAACCCTTATAATTAATTGCGATCATTTAATCCTGCCGTAATCAGTACCCATAATAGTATTCTCCATATACCTTCTACTGCAATCATCCCTAATAGTACGGTTGTCCCCCTGTAAATCTGGGCCAAACCCAGGGTTCAAATCCCGCTTTACAGCGGCAGGGCAGCCAACCGTACTACTCCAAATACACAATACCACATGATTGCACCGACAAAAGATTTAGATTTGATTCACTCCCTAACATATGCGATGAATAACAATATTGAATTAAAAACTATTTCAGATGTTATTGGTTGGAAATCTATAAATCATAATCTACTCTACTTTCATCCGTTATCTGTAACTAAAGATCGATATTTTAACCTCCTAACAAAGTTCTTAATAAATTTACTCGTTTAACAAGCTAAAATAGTCCAATAAAAAATGACAGTCTATCTAATTTTCGTTACTTGAACTATGTTTTCGATGCGGTGTTGTTATCTATTTGATAAATAAATTTTTTAGGAACTTTGTTAAAAGATTGAATTACCGGCCCCAATAGTAACCCAAATATCAATTTGGTTTAAAATCATTGAAGCTGAATTAATAGTATATTACGTACCATGAACTGTAAGTGACAGTTTTTAGGTCAAAAATGTAGTTTGGGAAATCGAAGATCGAATGGTCGAGATTTCCTAAACATTAGTGACATAAAAAAAACCCTTATAGTTCGATGTTAGTTAGCTATTTTTTACAATACTTGCACGAATAGAACGAAAAGAAAAATAGGTTTCAAAATTGGCAGCTGTCAAATTGTACTCAAGATAAACAGGAGGATAATTGAGAATCATTTGATAACAAAAAATATATGAACATTTTGTAAGGACGGAGGTATCGTGGTCTTTCGAAAATATCATATACTATAGTTTTTAGTTCTACATAAATTTATCTATGCTGAAATTATTCATCCATGGGAACCCTTCAAAAACATATCTGCTATCGTGTGACGCTCCATTTCATTTTAGGTCTTCGGTGCCCACTTTTCAGAGCTGTCGTATGTCTGACTACATATTTCAAACTTATCTCTTTAGTGAAATGACAAAGAAAATGGTCGTCTCTCGACAATATTTGACAGAACAGTCTGTGAGAGATATTAAATTCCCCATAACGTCGAAAAGCGTTTCGAGTATTGAATAATTTTGTTCATTTTTCCCAACTAATTTATTTCATTTTCCTGATGTTTGGAATTCCTACGAGTGTCTGGTAAATATATAGAGAGTGTAACTGCAATTGTGAGAAATTCACTTTTTAAGACAAGCGTAGTGCGACATTCCCTTTTTTTAATCTTTTTATTTCAGATTCATTTACTGCATTGTGTAGAATTTTCTTTCACATTCAAACGCAGGCTATCGCTCTCATCTTTTCTTTAAAGATTCGATGTTAGATTCGTTGTTAGAGGAATAAGCGTGAGTTAGTTTAATATGTTTTGTGCATAAGTAATGTACGTCAAAAAAAGATGAAAGAAAAGAGAATAGGAGTGATTAGATGGACGTGATTGAAGGTTTGTTGTGTGATGAGTAAATGAGTTTATGTTGAGGGAACTATGAATGTGGCTGAAATGAGGATGGTGTGTTAGGAATAGAATGTATGACGGGGACTCATTATTTGATAAATCTGATGGGTAAGTGTTTTATGAATAATTTTTAGGTTCATGCTACCCTATTTGATGGTATAGGAGCGAATGGATGAATGTGATTGAAGGTTTGTTGCTTGATGAAAGATTTTCAGTACCTATGAGGTATAAATGAAAGTGAATGTAGTTGAAGTGAGGATGATAATATTTGACGAAGTTTGATTCTTTGATCAAACTGATAAGTGGATGTTCTATGAATGCTTCGGGGGTTCGTGCTACCCCATCTGATGGGATATAGCCTGATGTTATATAAGCAACTACTGATCTTGCCATAATTTTATATTGGTTGGCGATAGATAATAATAGGCAGTTTATTTATTTGGAGCACAACAGGAAATTAATTTAATTATAGTACAATGGCCCTATAGGTATTAGTGGAATCCGAACCAGTCAGCTACAGTCCAATATATTGAATATTGTTGAAGCGACAGTATTAATTTCGTATTTTTGTAGTGAGGTACTAAAAATAATTCTCCATGCATATGCTAATGTTTTATATTGCAAATTCCAGTTAAAAATAAACTACCAATGCATAATAAAACTTGCATTTTCATTAGGAATTAATTATCATTCCAGTCGAATGACCGAGTATAAAAAACCTTCAGCAACTGAACATGTGGTGATAAGCAGAACAGTTGAACAGTTCGCATGGCATGCTGTTATTATTTGCGAACAATACCTGAGCGAAAAAAAATAGAATGAAAAACAGTAGACAGTTGCAGCTACACACAGGCAGAGAGGGGATGATGATCCTGGATGCTGGATCTGTTACATTTGCAATTATCAGGGGTGCACTTGACAATATGGGGCAGCAGATGTGAACGAACCAATGTCTAAATATAGTGAAGTGGAGTGCTCTTATCCCTAACTGGGGTGTGTCTACTTTATTGACTACTTATTTCTTATCGAATTGTTATCATAAACATGTGTAACTTGCTTAAAAAATTCATTTGCGCACAAATATATAAATAGAAAATCAATATTTAAACTTAAATTAATAAATTATATTACCTACTCTAATAGTTTTGCATTATTATATTTCATTAGATAACATGAGTTTAATAAAATAATATTGATAGGTTCGGTATACTATTGCGATTTGACGGCTGGTAGACACTGAGACATTTCTTTCCGAGGGTGCTATTTCATTTATTAAATAAAATAAATAAATAAATATATCATCACGCCTTCTACCCATTACTGGATGTGGCACTCTGCTGAAGCAGATGTCGGTAAGTGATATATTTTGCGCGTGAAGTGCGGTTACCAGTCGTCAAATCACGGCCCCCAAACATGTTAGTGGTGGAGGAGCCACAATGATAGCTTTTTCAAATTATGAAAATTTATTGAGCGATATAAAATACCTTAGGGGAGAATTACACTTTCTTTCCCATTAAAAATACAATTTTTAGAAATAAATTAGTAAGTCAGTTACATATCACTAATGTCAAATCATACCGTTGCTTTTCAGTTGTCATGAATACGGCTTGATTTTTCTTACCCAGGAAAAAGAAAATTTTAATTAAATTCATGGATTTATGGATAGCTATATTATTTCAGTGGGCCATGTCTAGAAATTTTTATATTTTTAAATTTACTACGGATTGGTCTTTCCATCTTCGTATAAAGTTCCCGAAAATCAATTGGTAAAATAAACTAAATAATATAGCATCGAAATCATAACACAAATGATATAAACTAAATTAAAATACTTTTAAAAATAATTTTCCATCGCAAATATGTCAGGTAATCAATTGGAACTCGCTAATAAATCAACAATATTATCATAAAGTCAATATGTCCGCATAGGTGTTCAGATAACAGTTCTTTCCTACATTACAACGCTGTTATCTCTGTTTACTCGCTCTACGGAATTTACAACACTGCATTCGAGAATTCATTTGTTCCATTTGGAGTGTATTTACACTGGGTGTATAAGCCTTTCGGTGTGAAAAGGAACCGTAGAGTCAGGTGCAAATGGGCAGGTTTCCTTTGTAGCGCTTGAAAGCGATGTTCTGGGAAGATCATAGTTAAATGCTGTTTTGTTCTTTAAAACGGCTAAACCGGCATGAAAGTAGGTGTATCGTACGAAACTCGTAAATGGGAGAGTGAGAACATTCATTCAGAGAATCAGAGAGGTATTATTTCTACCTGCCTTTCAACTTCAAAATAACTCGTTGTGTTCTACTGGTTTCTTCATTTATTTGCTACAGTTAAGCTCATATATTGAACAAGATTTTCTTCCATTTTTGGAACAAACTAAAACTTGTACTGTATTTTTGGTTCATCTAGCTAATATCGTTAACGTTTTATTACGGGAGTATAATAACAAGGCTGATAATCCAAAAATATTGAGGCATATAGTCGACCAGTACATCTTATTAACCTAAATATATATTTTATCCCCAGTATTCCACTGTAGACCAAGAACGCACTTTCTAGTTCTTAGGAGCTTATTACTACTAGGGTTGTATTTACTGATATTTGAAATTTTAATGCATTAATCTTTTAAAATTAGAATTCTTGGAAGAATGTACTTAATATCTTATAGCTTATTATAGTATTGTAAAACCGTTATTTGGATTAATATTTATCTTCATTTAATGCCGTTACATCGTTACTAGTGTATAACAAACGCTTAAAGTATTTATTGTAAGTTTCTTCACATCAACCTACTGTTGTGCAGTAAATTTACACAATATTTCGGAAAATAAAACGTAAGAAATAAAATATTTCAAATTCTTACTCAAATTTTTCATTACAGCTCTGGTATATGTCAAGTTTGTGGTTAAAACTTAAATTGTATAAATAAATAAATATATCATCATGCCTTTTACTAATATGAGTGCGACATTCTGTTGTAACAAATCTCGGTACGTGATATATTTATACGTATGAAGTGCGTTTACAAGGTGTCAAATCCCGGCCTCCAAAGATGTTAGTGGAGGGACGCGGGTGCCACAGGGGTCATTTTATTTTGGTGAAAATTGTTTGTAGGCTGTGAAAATCGAATCGAAGTTCCCAAATTCACAGGCCGATACCACTGAGCCAGCTATCATCTAATCCATACACTTTTAGATTTTATATTTTTTAATCTGTACAACAGGAATTTAATCTCACTCGAAGGTTTATGAATAAAAAAATTAAATATTGTACTGTAAGTTCCTGTTATGTAGAGTAATAAAACAATAAAAATATCTTAAAAAAGAGTTGCTACACTAAAAACTGGATAAGAGGAGTATATGCTATTATATATAATTTAATCTATAAAAGAGAAAAAAAATGAAGATGTACAACATCAAGAAAACCTGCTAAAAATATGTTTTAAAAAAAAGGCGGAAGAAAATATAATAAAGTATCAGAGAGTGTTTAGCGTTAAAGTACACAAGAACGATGAAAAATTAATTACAAGTCTTGACGGAATGTCTTGAAGGATAATTATGAATTTCACAGCACGAATGTTTGTAATAGCGCTTGAAATGAGGAACGGCAGAGTGCAGTGCAGTGGAGTGGATATTGGGTAAACCCGCATTCGACACGTTTTGAATACAATGCGTTGTGCGGGGAAGTGGGTGGCACACATAAAATACTCTCATAAACCAGCCCACGCAACGCCATTCATAATATGCTTACATCTCTCACGGGGACATTGATACCATGCCACCAGGACACCAACAACGAGATATGAACCGAACTAATCATGAAATCGATCTATGTTTTACCATTCTAATATCAATAATGATATTGAGACGTTTTATACCACAAGAGGTTTATGCTATACAATACAGAATCCAAAATCACCGAGTAGTAGTCTGGTAGTTCATATACATTTTGCTTCAGTGGTATTCGAACTCGGAATCTCTGGATTCAAATGCCGTTACGCTATCCACACCAATGTATTGTCCTACAATTTGCGAGGACCTATTTTCTTGGTAACAAATGACGAGAATAAGTAAGAAATAAAAACCGCAAAACAGAAAGTGGAGTGATTATATCAGCCGTATTTGTTTGAGAACTTTGGGTTCGACCCTAAACTGACCTAGAACTAACTCGTGTTACTTCCAAATAAATGATGTATCTAAAGTGTCAGTTATAAACTTTAGCGATAAATTTAAAATCTGAATGCATGTTCGAAGCGACATCTGCTTAGTTTTGTTTATGTGTTAAATTGCGCTTTTAATTGGATATTTTAAGTCATCTTTATATTTTTTATATGTAGTCTAAAAGCAAATAACATCAAAGTCCATTTTTTTTTTATAATTTTGTCATCAGCAGTATCAAAATAATTTATTTAGGAGTCGCAATTATCTGTCATAATATTATCCTCTGTGACTATTACATTACAAGAAACACATACTGCATATTGCTCTTCCATCACCTGCATAAATAATAGTTTTGTGTATTTTTTCAGAAAATTACTTACGTTTTTCATAAAAATAGCTTCTAAATAAAAAATAAATATATCATCACGCCTTCTACCCATTACTGGGTGTGGCACTCTGCCGAAGCAGATCTCGGTAAGTGATATATTTGGCGTGTGAAGTGCGGTTACCAGCCGTCAAATCACGGCCCCCAAAGATGTTAGTGGTGAAGGAGCCACAGGGGTAGCTTTTGAAATTATGAAAATTGTTTGTCGTCTGTGGGAATCGAACCAGGGTTCTCAGGATCCACAGGCCTACTTCATACCGCACTGAGCTAGCCACCCCATTAAATAGCTTCTAACCTCTCTATACTACTACTACTCTATACTACTCAGCCACCTATCTGTTATTGATATTGCTTTTAAATATTCGATATGCGTTTATTTACTGAAACTAAGTTTTAAATTTAAGTTTTGTTGGTGCCAGTGACTATTACGAGTAGTGGTCATAAAAATGACTGACTAACTGAACTGAACTGCACAACAAACTGATACTCCCAAAAAAATGAATTACTTCAAGCTGAATTTAAATGGGTAAATGTAATTCAAAAGGCAAATGGAAAAGCTCCATTAGCTGGACTAAAATTCCGTTTCCAGAGACTTCATTGTAGTTAGAAGGATGAAAATATGTACGTGTTTAACTTCTGTTATCTCCATTTTAAAATGGCAATCGATAATTATTAGTGATGACTTTTTTCAAACCGCTAATTTGAAACAGCGGAGATAAATTTGGATTTTTTAATGTGAAATTTTAATTCAATCTGGGAGTTGTTAAACGAAGTAAATCCCCGAACGACCGCATTAATTAAACGGTTCCTTGTTTTATAATCCGTTGTGATGAAATCATCTCGCTACTCGCTACTCGCTGTTCGCGCAGATGCGAAGGAAATCAAGTTTGTAATTTCTGCAAGGGATGAAGTTTCGCTCGATGGCGATGCTTAAACTCTCATGTGGTTTCAAATTAAATGCTAATTTCATTAAGCGTTGAATCAACTTGCTACATTAGGTTTTATACCAAATTTTCTCCCAAGGTTTGGAACATCATTATTTTTAATTGGATTTTTACTTATTTACTATCCTGCGTAAATAAAATAAATATAAATATATCATCACGCCTTTTATCCATTACTGGGTGTGGCACTCTGCCGAAGCAGATTTCGGGAGAGTGATATATTTATACGTGTGAAGTGCGATTACCAGAAGACAAATCACGACCCCCAAGAATGTTAGTGGTGGAGGAGCCACAGGGGTAATTTTTTAAATTGGTGAAAATGTTTGTCGTCTGTGGGGATCGAACCAGGGTTCTCAGGATCCACAGGCTGACACGATATCACTGTGCCATTACTGGTAACTGCCCCATTAATATGAAATTAATTCCAATGATAGTACAGAAGCTCCACTTCTTCTTGTGGAAGCCGAACTATTTAGATACGATGTATTTTGGTTATAAATTGAACTCAATTTATGCTCAAAACATCTCAAATTATGCAAGCTCATTGTTTTAACAACAAATCTAACAATGAATCTACAAAAATTAGAAAAGAAGAGAGCGACAGCATACGCTTGTATTAGAAAGAAAATTCCACACAATTGCAGTTAGTCACTCTGTTGTAAGAACTGAAAATGATACAAAACGATAAGGAAGGAAGGGAGTGTCGTCCTACGATTGTTTTTGAGAGTGAATTGCATTTAGACACTGAAAACGAATCAAGTAGATAAGAAAGGAAGGGAGTATCGATGTACGCTTGTTTTTAAAAGTGAATTTCATATAATTTTAAAAATAAAAATAAATATATCATCACGTCTTTTACCCATTACTGGGTGAGGCACTCTGCCGAAGCAGATCTCGGTGAAATCACGGCTCCTAAAGATGTTAGTGGTGGGAGAGCCATAGGGATAATTTTAAATTGGTGAAAATGTTTGTCGGCCGTGCGGATCGAACCAGAGTTCTTAGGATCCACAGGCCTACTCGATACCACTGAGCCACTACCCCATAATTTTAATTTGGTGAAAATTGTTTATCGGCTGTGGGAATCGAACCCGGGATCTTAAATCCATATTCCGACTCGATATCACTGTGTCACTTTTCAGCGGATATATAATTTATGCCTATCAAGCAAGAATTGATACATTTAAAAGACTATCGTTGACTTCAACTAATATCAAAAATATGACTGAATCTGAATGCTTCGGATACTGCAATTAAGATTAAGTTCGTATAAGTTTGTCACCAAAAGTAATAACTACAAAAATAAATTGTCTACTAAAATCCGCAATTGCAGAGCACAATTTAGATGCAAAGGACAGACGCCATTTTGTTAAACAGCAGAGAAAACATAATTAAAGAATTCCCATTGCAATCCGCGAAGAAATGCAAGTTTATAGCAGATATGCAAATCAAAATTGAAAGTGCATGTTTTCCAGACTTTAATGTTTCATTTTACAGTCGTTGATTTTTAGTATTTCGTAGTAAGTGCTCTCATTGTGTGGTCCTCCGATAAACCGAACGTAGACTTGCTCCAAGCAACAACAAAAAACAAAATTATGCACAGGAATGTGAAACAAGTAACAGGTTGAGTACCCAGCACACTGCAATTCCTCACTAAATTATTCACACTTTCGAGAGAGACATCTAGTATCTTCCGTAAGAATCACAACTATTGTGTTTAGTTCCTGTGTTCCTGGTTCCTGATTTGTGATTGTGTTTGAACCGCGAAGATGGAACTTTGTAACCGGTCTGTGTCTCAGTTGCAGTTGGGAGTGAGTGGTATATTTTCGAGCCAGGTAGTAGTAGACATGTTGGCCGAGGTGAGAGTGGACCTGCGTTGCATTCCCGACCCCGGGTGGGCTTCAGACCGAGCCCTAAGGGCCTTGCTTTGTCCCGCCGCTGTGGGAAAGACTAAAATTCTGGCGCTATTTGAAACAGAGATGCCCAAACTTTTTTAAAGAGTTGGGGAAAGTTTTTTGAAGATTTGTAGAGTGAATGAAATATTTTTCTAGGATAGAAGTACTTGGAGAAGAATTAATTTAAGTCAAAAAGCTTCAAATAAATATTTTAGGGTATAAAATTCTATATATAAATCAATAAACAGAATTACTTCTACATGCTTTGTAACGACAGAAATTACATATGAAAATTTTGAAAATTAGGTTGAAAATATCAGTGGCCATGGATTGAAACAGAATTAAACAAATGTTTAAGGGCCAGTTTTCCAATCGCCGGTTTACTCTCGATTGAAAAACTGGCCCTAAATATATTTTATACACAACCGGGCAGAAATTCATTTGTTTTAGCCCTAAAAAGCGGGCCTTAACACTTGTTTTGGTCCAAGGGCCTTAAAAATATAATTCCTATGGATACATAAATGAAATGATAATTTTTGTTTATTGTGAATACTCGATTTTACAAAATGTCATTTTGACATATAACTTTGTACATATTTTAATCTTTTGAACATATAATTAAATGTTATTGTGTTGTGCATAAAATATTGTATGTACCACGGATGAAATTAGCGTTTCTGACCCTGAGCATGTAATTAGCCCTTGACGCTTTGCGCCTCGTACTAATAATCTTGCCGCGGGCCAGAAACGCCAGTTTTCATCCTTGATACATAAATAACTATTTTTTATATATTATCTTTATTTATTTTGACAGTTTTGACAGATAAAAGGTGAAACATTTGTTTAATTTTGTTTCAATTCCATGGCTATCAATATTTTTGAGACAATTTTCGTAATTTCCAGCTTAAATTTGTGCCCGTACAAAACATGTAAAATTAATTTTGTTTACTGATTTAGATGCAGAATTTTGAAGCTTTTAACTGAAGCAGGAAATTACAAAATTATGATTTTACGTAAGTCCTATGTTCGGGTGTCGCGGTCAATACCCTGTATACCGGGTGTATCGTGAAAAGTGGGCCTTACACATTGGACATAATAAAATAGTTTTTCCGTGCGTAATTGCTTTCCAAATTATTTTATACAAAAATGCTTCATATGAAAGATACATAATTTTAAGTTCTACAAGTTTTACTTGAAACATCACGCCTTTTACTCATTGCTGGATGTTACACTCTGCTGTAGCAGATCTCGGTAAGTGATATATTTTGCGCGTAAACTATGGTTACTAGCCGTCAAATCACGACCTACTATATAAAGAAGTGCCACAGAGGTCATTTAAGTGTGAAGAAAAATTTGGCTACATAAAAAAGAAAACCGAATATATTAAAATTAAGCAAGTTTTGAATCTACGAACCTTCGTTCAAGAAGTGCCAATGCAACCGCATTGCTACAACTGTCCATACGAAGGTGTGCATCTATCTATTCTTTTTTAAGAGTGATAAACAGGATGTGTCTATTTTAAACAGTTGTTTTCTTAGATCCAATTTAATTCGGGAGTGTTTTCCGCTTCGACTGTCTCTTTATTTATGTTTGAATTTTAAGACAAGTTATAAATTCCTCTCCTTGTAATATCCTTCAAAATCAGACACGTAAAAAGAAAATTACTAACCGTTAAATTTTACAACTCGGAAAATTTCATGTTTAAATGAAAGACATTTAAGTTAATGTCAACGTTAAACGCTCTAAGTAAATTTATTATTACTTCATAGCAGATTTTAATGCTTGTCCTTTCAGTTTTACTACACGGACTGATAGTACTTGTAATAAAAATTAGTATCTTATCGTGAAACTTTGCGTGAAACATAATGAAATTGCGAAGATAAAACTTTTTGATATTGATTTGAAATTAGGAAGTTTATACATTAGCTTTTTATCTACCCGAAAGAAGCTTTCAATTTCAGTTTACTTGCAAAGTTTTCAAAACAGCTGCAATTTTTAACTTGCTAGATTCTCATGTAGGAAGGAAATAAAAGTTGTATTACGTCATAGTAAAAACAAGTTTCCGTAGAAGGCAGTGCTAGATATAATCTAAAAACCTGACATAATTATGTAAATACTCGTACAACTAAATTTAAAAACATCCATATACAAAAGTATTATAATTACATATGTACAAATTATTTACAGTTAGAATTCCGAATGCAAATTCCATCCGATTTCTCGGTTCATGAAAGCAATCTAGAAGGCATTCTTCTCGAAGAAGGATGGAGTTACAAGGCGTTCATCTGTTTAACAAACAGAAACAAAAGGGAGTGTGTTGCCGAAATAGTTCCACATTTTCTTTGTCAGTGGGCGAGACTCAAGAGAGATCTCGACACAGCTCACTTGACCGACTGACATGAGTTGAACGAGAATCGTGACTCGAGGTAACATACTTGGAACAGCCGGAGTCATATACTACTAGCAAAATCATTGTCTAATGTTTACCTCTGTTACATTCCCGGAATAGGATGGCGAACGTACAAGACAACTGCTACGAAAACGAAATATATTATTTTTTACAATACTTGTACTGTAAGTTACCTATTAATGACAAAAGTGCAACTTTTACTGCACAGTGGTTTCCATGGTTATATCAGGACTTTAATATTTACTTACTGTCCACCGAGAATAGTAAGTATATATTACATATCAAGGTGTTTTTCTTTTCCTTCTATTTGTACAAGTATTATAAAAAATAGCTTACTAATCTCGAACTGTAAGTGAATTATTTAAGTCACGAATGTTAAAGAAATCTTGATCCTTCGGGCCTCGATTTCCTACTACGTTTTTGACCTAAAAACTGTCACTTACAGCCGTTGAGCGCATCTTCATATCTTCTTTAGTTTTTGAGTTTTTTTTTAAATCTCAATTTTGAAGGCCCATATCTCAAAAACTAAAAGAGATATTGAAATGCGGTTTGCATGAGAGTATTTCTCGTGTTCTAATTAACTTATACTAAAATTTTGAGACTTTTGAAAATTTTACAATTTTTCTCAAAATTTTCTTTTGCTTATATTTCAAAAACTTGACGAGATAATGAAAATCTGAAAAAAACAGTGAATTCCTCTCGTAAAAGTACATATGTATGTAAAATTTCAGAAATTTTGCACCACGGATCTAATTTTTAGAACAAAAAAATAGAAAATGGCCAAAATTCGTAAAAATCTTAAGGGGTACCCCTTCAAAAACTTTCAAAAAACAGTGATTTTTTGTTTTTTTGTAATAAAAACTTTATCTGTGCGAATTTTTCTCTGAAATTTTGCATACCTATGTACTTTTACGAGAGGAATTCATTGGTGTTCACAGATTATCATTATCTTTTCAATTTGTTGAAATATTGAGAAATGAAAATATTGAAAAAATTATAAAATTTTAAAAATTCTCAAAATATCGGTATAAGTTAATTGGAGTACGAGAAATACACTCGTTCAATCCGCATTTCAATATCTCTTATAGTTTTCGAGATATAGGCCTTCAAAGTTGAGCTTTTCAAAAAGTCTAAAATCGCTGTAATTCTAAAACTAAAAAAGATATGAAGATGCGCTCAACGGGATTCAATATCTCGTAGTCTGAATTATACAGAAACATATTTTAAAATTTTTCTGTTTTTAAACTGGTTCAACAAAAAAAAAAGGCATTTTCATTATCTGACATTTATGCGATCACAACTCCGGCGATTAAAAAATATATATATTGAGGATGAAAATATGTATAATTATGTAAAAATACATCAGGAATTAAATGGTAAAATCCCCAATTTCATATCTAGTTTCATATTTTTTACCATTAACCATAAACAGAAACAAACGTGAATATAAACATCTAAATAAATTATATATATATATATATATATATATATATATATATTTCATTTCATTAATTCCTAAATTTAAATAAAAGTTTACAACGAGATGAATCTTTGGAAACATGTATTTTAAAATTTGTAAATAGCATCCATCGACTTCCCTTCAATATCTTCGCGACCCCTCGAGGGGTCGCGATCCACACTTTGAAAACCACTAATCTAGACTAAGACGATTTTTCTCATTGTGAACACTTTTCTGCAGTAGTCATATAAAAGAAATAATCCACTTGAAATTGAACAAGAATATAAAATGATATAAATTTTGAAGATAAATTCGAGCTGAGAGCAAAACTACGTGCTGGGAGTGTTCAGCAAATATTCGCTGAGCGCAGCTGGCATCGTCTGGCGACGATTCGATGAATTTGAGTTTACATAAAAAAATGCGAATCATATTCAACCCAGATTCTATCGCTCTTCTCTGACAACTCTATTATTGTAGAATTGAATATGCAGAACAAATATGCGAGATATAAATTGACAATTTTTCTGTGTTTGTGTTTGTCAAGCAGAATTTAATTTTGTAGAAATATGTCCCTACATAAGTTGTATTCAGCTGGACTTGTTTATAATTTAAGTCCAAGGCAGTAAACGAAGGGAGTGTGGCATACAAAATGAGGACAATTTCTGTCTCTTGAGATACATTTAAATAATCCCGTCTGCTTGTTCTTTTTAAAATTTTAATGAATTTTCAACATTTTAGCGACATAATATCTGTTTGTCTACTGTGTTACTAATTAAAGTACCGGTAATAAATATATTAAAACAGTAGAGAAAATTTAAATGCTAGTCACGTAAGCGATGTGTGCAGACCTCTTTTATGGTACACGTACAGATATAAGACTCTAAAAGTCAATATATAAATATATTAATATCATGCCATTTTAGGCATTCTTGAGTGTGAATAAGGAAGTTGAGATACTATTGATACCAGTAAAGTATCGATACTTTCTTGTCTATACCAAGTATTTTAGTACTTGCTATCTTTATTTCGGTATGTTATCGATATTGATACTAATATAAACATATCTGTATAGATAAAATGATAAGCAGCGTGTAACATTAAATTATAAAAATAATTGGAATATCGCCAGGATGTGAACTTGGAACCTTATAAAATCCGGTCAGATGGTCTAACCAGCTAAGCCACTTACAGGCAGATTTATAAAGCGGATTAGCGCTAACACCATTTTTTAATTCTTTTAACTCTCTTTTCAATCAAGTTTATTTTAACTTGAGTTAAAAAGAGAGTTAATTAACATCAAATTTAGTTCATTTCTTTAATCTGTTTTAATTTGAAACATGGTTATATGTAATATTAAAAACGGTGTTAGCGCTAATCCGTTTTGTGAATTTGCCAGTTAAAAAATAATAATATAATTACATAAACATTGCTAAAAGCAATATTATTGTTTATTTGACTATTATTTGACAGATATCAATAACGTTTTTGCAATTGTAAGTTTATGGAACAATTTTTCTCTAAAGTAATTAGCTAGCCAGAAAATATAAATAAATCATTACGCCTTTTACCCATTACTGGGCGTGGTACTCTGCAGTAGCAGATCTCAGTAAGTTATATATTTTGCACGAGATATGTAGTTACTAACTGTTAAATTATGGCCCCCAAATAGGTTAGTGGAGGAAGAGTTACACAGGGGTAGTTTTTAATGTGGTGAAAATTGCTTGTCAGCTTTGGGAATCGAACCCGTGTTCTCAAATTCACAGGTCGACTTGATACCACTGATGTTAATATTTATAAAATGTACATGATTTCATGTACCTTTCATAATATAAATATATTTAATATATATTGCTGAAATGTTTTCAAAGTAACACAGTAATATTTCTTGTACAATTAAAAATAATTGCAGTGCAACACTCCAGCAAGTACGTATTTATACAGAGTCATATAAAGCGTAATTACAACTATGTAATAAATTGCTATTAAACATTGTTATTAATTGTCTTATAAAATGTAGCAATCTATACTAAGCGGTGGAAAAATCTCAGCAGGTTCTGTATAAAACAAGTGAGCGTTAAAAACAAGCAGTTGTACTCTTGAACCTGAACAAATGCCAACTATCCCACAGTAAATTGAATCAGAAAGAAAACACGTTCTGCTATACAAGGTATTCAAACACAGACGCACCAAAACCGTCCAAGACGCTCATCAGTCCGAGGAAAAAACTTGGCCAACTCTTAACGGAATCTTTACGCCTATATTAAGAAAGAGACAAGAAGACCGACCACCAAAACGAGATAAGAAGAACAAGTTCTGAATGTTGTCGTTGTGGTATAAATATCGCAATGTGGCTAATGACTGCGTGGTGATTACCTACTTCCGGTTTTGGGGAAATTTAAACGGATGTCTTTAGTTCTTTTCATTCATATCGTCCTTATTATAATGATAATGTACGAGTACTTCTAGAAGACCGCATTTCTTCATTTAATAGTAACGAATATTTAAATGAATAAAAATTAAATTTAAAACTAGACATCGCCTTAAATTATTTCCATGCGTGTTTTGTTACCTTATCTAGAATAGTTTCCATTATGCTGGTAGTACACAGGTGTTTACCTAGATATAAACTATGTCAAATGTAAAGACAATTACGTGGCATTTAAAACCTTGCCAACGTAAAAACAACCGAAATACGTTGATGCTACTTCTTCATTATTTTCTCAAAATGAATATCGTAATAGTATATTGTAACACATGTTTTGCAATTGCCGTTGTCGCACGTATATTACATATTAGATTTTCTACGGTCGTAAACTTTAATTTCTTAAAATCGAAAAATATTAAATTAAAAAAAGATTCAATAATGGTTGCCTTCGAAATAACAACATAAAGAAACGATGTCGCACTGAGTGTTGTTAAGAGATACTTTCCATACTCATTTTGAATGTTTATTTGTTGCCTTTCAACACAAATAAATAAATAAATATATCATCACGCCTTCTACCCATTACTGGGTGTGGCACTCTGCCGAAGCAGATCTCGGTAAGTGATATATTTTGCGCGTGAAGTGCGGTTACCAGCCGTCAAATCACGGCCCCCAAAGACGTTAGTGCTGGAGAAGCCACAGGGGTAGCTTTTGTAATTATGAAAATTGTTTGTCGCCTGTGGGAATCGAACCAGGGTTCTCAGGATCCACAGGCCGACTTCATACCACTGAGCTAGCCTTTCAACACGATCGTAGAAAAATCATTTTATTCACAATGAGTTAATAATCTGTGCATTTCCAACCAACAATCATCTGGGAAGTGAGTAGTCGTATACTTCACTTTTCCAGCTGGCTGGCAACATTTTTTCCGGCTAGCTAACATCACTTTCCAACTTGTAAAATAAAAAAAATTATGATTGTTTGCTTTTCTCCGGTAGCAAACTTTCAGTAGCTTTTTCCGCAGCTTCTCGCAGTTCTGGTGGAGTCAATTCTAACTCACTATCAGACATGATCATAAAAATTATACGTATTAGGCAAAGAAAACTCGGCAAATCTTCAAAACAGTTGAGGTAACTCAACTGACAGATCCAATAAACATTTTGTCAAGTTACCTAGCAACACTATCATAAATATCTATAGCTATATTCCATTTGTCATGTGTTCACTTAAATCAGTTCCGATAAATTCGACAAAGTGACTAAATGAACTGAATGAAGCAAACTGATGCATTTATTGACGTGAATTACTTCAAAATATATTAAAATGAGTAATTCTAGTACTGGAAATAACGTCAGTGCAGTAATCCAGCGAAATAAATAAGTGATTTGGTTCAGTAAATGTAAGTTAGATCTTATCCAAATGGCAAATGGAATACGTCTTATGTTAAAGCAGACTAAACTTATAATAAATTTGTCAGAAAAAAGTATAAATAAAATTTGTTTAAGACCTACATATTACTAATTGATTGTGACTAAAATAGCATATACATCTCACCGGAAGCTCATTGCAACCTTGCGTTTATATCTAACTCGTGCTCGGCTGTAACGGAGCATTTTCCGGCTAGGTATGTTGTAATATACTATTACATAGATTTGATACAATACACTTTTTCTAGGAAATTTCTCTATTTGAAGTAGAAGACATAACTGGAGGCTTTCCATGAAAATACGAGTTAGAACAGGTGAAAATTTCGAGGACAGCACCTTACCACCTGTGCAGTATTCCACCCCAAACAAACCAAACAACGAACGACCAACTGAGCAGATGACACATTCGACTAACGGCAACTATCTGTCTATCTATACATTTTGTGTTCACTCATCAATGTTTCCGAAACGGTTTTGTTGTATTTGGTGGAACAAGTGAATAAGTATGAATGGACCGGATGTTAGATAACGCTGTGTCAGATCAATAAGTGACGGTTAATTTGTAGCAAGGTCGAAAACTTGTTTAACGAGTAGTAATTATGTATAAGAAATTAATTTCATATGGATTTTCGATATGGACACATGCCAAGGATATTGCTCATTATATTTTCATGTTATGGAAGCGTATTTTTGCATGTTTCCTGTAAAAACAACTTCACTAAGCACATATATTTTTATGTGTTTGTTAAAAAAGTTAATATTTACATGTGATTTTGTCTACGCTGTTCATCTTTTTTTCACAATATTAGTATATATTACGTTGCATTAGCGACAGCTGTTGCTATTGGCAAAGTCCGTTAAAACTTCTATCGTTGCCTTGGTTACAAAACTATATTTATAGGTATATTTTCGCCATTTCGGTAGTAAATGCTCTACTTTATTCTTCCTATTAGAGGACTGAAGTGTGTCTTTTAATCCCGGAAGAATTAAATTTTAAATTTCAAATTCTGTTGGGATTAAATTGAAAAGTAAACTAAATTTACCTTAACAATAAGTATATTATAAATCTCAAAATATTTCACCTTGTTTATGTTGCCTCAGTTACCTAAAAATGTGTATAATGCTGTCATTATAAATTATATGTCAAGTCAATACCAAAATTAATCATTAATTCAAACTTTATGGCTGGAAGTACGAAAAATAGTGTATATACTACAGGATTAACGTGCATTTTAGTCCCTTGGTATATAATGTACTATTTTTCTTCAAACGTTAAAAGAAGATGACATTTCAGAACTCCACAGAAACAGTTATAGTTTGACTTTTCTGACAAATATTTTTTCTGCCGCTCGTTAAAATCAAGGAATTTCATTGGTTCACCAGCGGTAGAAAAAGTCTTTTTTCTGCAGTTCACGGGTGTTGACATAAACATATTTAATTAATTCCAGAGTTTGGCAAAAAAAAAACAGCATATTTTATGTAGATTGATAGTGAATTTTTGTGCCTCATCCATAGTTGTTGATATGATAGAGTAAATATTGCATCTGCAATTTATTGCTGCCATCAGTTACAATTGCACCAGAAATTGTTGCTCTATATAAAACAATTTTCTCATTTAAGTACAATTCTATAAAGTTCATCGTCATATAGTGTGAAAAAAGTTCATTGTACTCTTATTTATGTAAGTACGGTACTATTTAGCAAGAATATAGTAGTATAGCTTTACTTTCGACAATATGTTAATTTAGAAAGTATAAAGTGTTAAAAAACAAAAATAAAATAAATATTTATTAACATTTGAGCTAGACGTTAATTCCCAACATAAACAAATAAAAATATATAATATATCATCACGCCTTCTACCCATTGCTGGGTGTGGCACTCTGCTAAAGCAGATCTCGGTAAGTGATATATTTTGCGCGTGAAGTGCGGTTACCAGTCGTCAAATCACGGCCCCCAAACATGTTAGTGGTGGAGGAGCCACAGGGATAGCTTAGTTAAACAAATGATTTACATATTTCATATCCGCCTACATATTTCAGCCTCACGATCAGTTTACAAGCTTATGAAAATTACAATTAATTACAGATTGTAATTTTTCTGTCTGTTTCCACAACATATTCATTATATTAATTTATTTATTCATTAATTTCATATCACGTTCTGCCGCTACAACTATCTTACATGAATATTAATTTAATCTTCTAAGAAATAATCCTTGCCAGATGGAAACAGCAATGTATACTCTCTGATATTGGAAGTGCATTGCGAGCGGGTAATTAATTTCCTATGTGTTTGCTTTTTCTCCTTACTAGATTTGTTAATTAAGTTCACTTTTATTCATGTCAAAAAACTACAGGCTCTATAAGAGTGTACTTATCTATACTGATTTAATGTGTCAAGATTAATTAATGGTTATTATAACAGGTTCTATATTTTTTATACAATATATTTTCAACGAACTACCTTTACTTTATGTTACTTAATATTTCTTATACGCTCATCATACGGGTTAAGTAAATGAATTCTTTCATTCATTAGTATTAAATTTTCTAGGCCATCAACTAAATAAATGGTTGCCAATTATGTTTTTCGTCATCTAGTTAGTTGAGAAATTTATTAAAATAAAGGTAGAATACCTACAAATTCGTTACAAAAAGTATTACTTTAGCTTCTTATAAAATAATATACTATATTCTCCGACCACTAAGATTTATTTATTTTACTGAGGGCCAGTTTTTCAGTCACCGATTTACTCTCGATTAACGTTAATCATGATTGAAAAATTGGCCCTAAGATTTCTATCGTTATTTTGTGCTACGGAAATTTAGTAAATTGTAAGCATATTTTAATATCTCACCGGTTATTACGGTTCTTGCATACTAATTTAGAATTATCAAAGAAATAGTGAAGTAGACACAAACTGATTATTAAAATATAAATTAATAGGGCTACAATATAGTAGTTGTAGAAAAAGCATAGTTTACAACTTGAAGGGAATGTCCATTTCATGTTCGTTGTATAATATAAATAATTGTTCCAACATTTTTGCTATCGAATGTATTAAGATCTTTTGAAAGTAGCCTACTAATTTGATACTCCTAAATAGACAATCTTTTGTTATTCTGCACAGTGCCGTCTTTACCATAATAGTACATGGGGCACGAGTCCAGGGATCCCGGATTGATGGGGGCCTCAAAATGCCGAGGTCGTCGTTTACACGGAAAATAGAGGAGCTCAATTTTTAATGCAATTTTGCTAACAATTGCCATTAATTTTCTTAAATCTAATATAAATCGAAAATCAGATGAGATTTCTAAATAATTTTTAAACAATGAACAAAATTTTACTAAACCTTAAAGAAATACATAACTTAAAATTTCTCAATGAATTCTATAAAATTTATACAAATATTAAAATAACTTTAAAATATTTAAAAGAACTTTGAGGACATAATAGAAGATTTTGCAAAACAGAAATCTCGGAAGAAACATCATCATTAACGTAAGTCTAATTCTCAATATACGAGTAGTAATCACTTCACTTATATTTGATTTGTATAAAGCTAACCATAATAATCAATAAAGTCACTAAATAAACCTACATACTAATGTTTTCATTCACATTTTTGTTTTACTTTTTTAAAAGAGCCCCAAATTTTGTGTGCCCAAGGGCCCCTTCATGACCTACGATTGCCCTGATTCTACACATCGTAGTATATTTTTGAAAACACTAGTAACTATCATAAAAATAAAAGTCTCTATTTTAAGTTTTATTTAGCCTTTCTACATTAATGAGTGATTGAAGTGGAAAACCGAAAAGATTTCTAAGAATATTCTTTCGTTCTCTTCCTTCAAAAGGTTATTGACTATTCAAAGTCATTTCTATTGGTTACCTACACGACCAAGACAGAGAAACCTATACACAATCAAATTGTAAACCTGTGGCTTATCCGAAACTAATCAGGAATGTGATTATGAAGAAAGAGAAGAGGAAATCTGATCTTGACGGTTGTTGTATAGTTGTTGTGGTCTAATGGCTTGTCTGGTTGGATTCTGGGTTGTTGGTTGTTTGTGAGCTGGTGTTTGAGTTGTTTTGAGAGTGTCCGAGTGGTTGTCAAGGTGTTGTGAACTTGTTTTGATTGCTCGTGACGCCCGGTTGCTTAGCAGCGTAGGTAGATCGCGGTTGATAATTTATTATCAGATGAATGCAAATTGGTCGAGGTTTAAAAATGGCAAATATGCAAAACAAGTGTTCGTTTCATATTTTAACTAATTACTGCATGTTTTATAGCAAATGGGGTAGTGGCTCAGTGGTATCTAGTCAGTCTGTGGATTCTAAAAACCCTGGTTCGATCCCCACAGCCGACAAACATTTTCACCAATTTAAAATTACCCCCGTAGCTCCCACATCACTAACATCTTTGGGGGCCGTGATTTGATGACTGGTAATCGCACTTCACGAGCATAAATATATCACTTACTGAGATCTGCTTCGGCAGAGTGCCACACCCACTAATGGGTAAAAGGCGTGATGATATATTTATATATTTATTATAACAAAATTTTGAACATTTATAATTTATAAATACATATATAACATCACGCTATATCCCATCAAATAGAGTAGTATGAACCCTAAAATCATTCATAAAACATTTACAAACAAAAATAAATAAATATATCCTTTTATCCATTCTGAGTGTGGCACTCTGCCGTGGCAGATCTCGAAAAGTGATATATTTATGTACGTTAAGTGCATTTACCAGCCGTCAAATCACAGCCTCCAAAGATCTTAGTGGAGGGGGAAACACAAGGGTAATTTTATTGTAGTGAAAATTGTTTGTCGACTGTGGGACTCGAACCAAGGTTCTTAATTCCACAGGCCACGTCGATTTCACTCTGCACAACAGGAACTTAATTCCAATTACTGTATAGGAAGCCTACAGCTTATAATCGAATCCAAAAAACCACTCATTCATAGTCGTATTTTTTTGTTATAAGTATAAGTCAACGAGATTTTAACGCACAACCTTTTCGTTACTAATTAATAAATGCAAATTTAATCCACTGAGCTACGACAGCCTGTGATAGGCTCCCTGTTATTGAAATTAAATTCCTATTTTGTAGGGTAGTAAATAAATAAATATGGTGTCCAAAATAAGAAGTGGCGAATTGGGAACGAGCTCATAGGGCTGTATATTATAACCGTCGCTGGGTGACGGTTTGGGCTTCCCTTGGTTGATGTGCATTTGTGCGTGCGTGTGTAAAGGTAGGGTACGTCTCCTCAGGAAGTAGGAGAAGTGGAGAGGGGAGAAGGGAAGCCTTGTATTGTCCCTGGCAGCTGATCGGAAGTCACATGGAATGCACATACATACTGATCGTGTATATATATTATCTTCACTGATATTCAAGTGTGAATATTGTCATTATATTACCATTATTATTTGTAATTATAACCCATTTATATAATAATTAATTTTTATTTAAAACAGTAAATTAGAAATGTTGGTAATAGTATTGCAGTTTTAATTATAATTAATTAAATAATTAGATAAGTAGTAAATTTATTACGAGCATAATAATGAATTATAGAATTATATTACAAGATTCCGTTTGACGTGCTACTTTCACTTTTGGGATATAGACCGGGAAATCGTTTTTAATTGTTATTTATGTTATATCAGTTTCTGGGAAATAATTATTTAAAACTGTAATTAATGTTCATGACTGCTTACCTGCTTAATAAAATTTTATTGTTTTCCATTAAGTAGTAAATATTTATTACAAAGAAAGCTTTTAATACAATACATTTCTTTTGTACTTCTTGAAACACTTTATTGCCAAAAGAAGTTTTATACAACCTGTTCCTTTTATGAGACAAAATCTCTACACTGTAAAATAGTAAATATTGAATATTGAATTCTTGGTCTTAACGAAATGCAGAAATGGTTGTTACCGTTAATGTCTGTAAAATTGTAAGAATTTTTTTATGATGTGTGAAAGTAATATTTGACTTCTAAGAAAATCAATACATATACAAGGTGTTCTTCACACTTAACTTGAACTCAAGTGAACTTCTAGTATGTTATTATTAATATGTGTTAAATTATTGTTATTGCAAAATATTAATATTTATTTTATTAATAATATGTTTTCTTGGAATCACATATATTATACAAGCCCAGTCGCACATGACTTAGACCAAAAAATTTGCAAGGAGAATTTTCTTTTCTAAATTTAAAATAAAAGAAATATATCATCACGCTTTTCACCCATTACTGGGTGTGGGACTCTGCTGTAACAGTGATATATTATGCGCTAGAAGTGCGGTTACCAACCGACAAATCACGGCCCCCAAATACGTTAGTAGAGGGGAAGTCACAGGGGTAATTTTTATGTAGTGAAAATTGTTTGTCGGTTATAGGAATTGAAGCAGGGTTTTCAAATTCACAGTCCTACTCGATACCACGAGAAAAATAAATTGAAGTGAATGAATATAATTGAAGGTTTGTTACGTGTACGAAAGATTTCGAGAGTGAGGAATAAACGAGCTTATATGAAGATCTGATGACTAAATGCTTAATGAATATTTCAATGATTTGTGCTACCATATTTAATGGCATGTAGAGTGATGTATGGATCTATTATGTAACAAAAATTGCTAAGTATAGAAATTGCTAAAACTCAAAACAACAATGATAGCTAGGAAGGTTGCTATTAAAACGTCATGTAAATAATTGCTACATTTAGCAATTTTTGTTACAGAATAGATTCAATTATGTATGTATATTTTAGTAATTGTAGCCCTTTAATTTTTGCGCCCTGATGTAATGCACCTCGTGCACTTTTGCGTTGCCAAAGCGTTAAATAATATACAGGCTGTTAAAAAAGTTCCGGGACGGTGAAATATCTCGATAAAAACACATTGAATCAAGAAACAAAAAAACACATGTTTCATATTTTGCAAAAACCTATCTAAGCACACCAAACACAAACCCCAACCCCCACCCCCAGGGGGTGGGGCGGGGGGCAACGTTGAAACCTTAAACGGGAACCCACATTTTTTATTACAGATTCGTATTCTGCGAAAAAAAATAAGTTAATTTTATCTGAAACTTTTTTTCCAATTCGGAATAGATGGCGCTCTAAACGCAAAAATAAGTTTTGACATGATTCTGAAAGAAAAGTAAAAAACGGTCTAATATCACAAGAAATAAACATTGAATCAAATAAAAAAATCAACATAATCACAAGTAGCCACAAGCCTTTTTTTGCAAAATATGAATATGGTTTCTTGATTCGATGTGTTTTTCTCGAGATATTTCACCGTCCCGGAACTTTTTTAACAGCCTGTATACTGTAATTGGAATTATTTTCTGTTATTCAGCATAACCAATAAATAAATCGCTATATTTACCAGTTTTTGATTCTGTGGTGGCACTCAAAATCTCTGGAGTAACGATTTCGTAGCAAACAACTTCGATTGAAAAGGGTCATAAATTTCCCTATACCTGTACAGGTTTCACAAATGTTCGAACTTCAAAGGTATTCTATAAAAGCACTTTCAAATTGAATGTATTTGAACAGCAATATGTTAAATTTGTCCCTTTATAGGCTTAACAATAGTAGAAATATTTCTTCTGATTTATTTTAAACAGTGGTTTTCAAACTTTTCAGAGCCACGACCCCCTTGGAGGCAAAAACCACAAATATATTCTTTCGCAACCCCTTTACTTTTATGTGATTAAAAATGCAATTTGTGAAAGGCTATTTTCATAATATACATAAAATACATAGAACGACGATTTCAGAAATTAGTAAAGGAAAAATTACTCATTTTGTATAGTTTCTTAGGAACATTGATTTTCTTATTAAACATGTAATAAATTATTTAATGGAGAGTTGCACCGCAATTAAATAAATTTTTATAAGTTTTCCGTAAATGAACAAGATTTGTCGAGATGAATAATCAAATGAGTGATTTAACATTGCTGTCAAACATTCGATTTGTTACTTTTCATTTAAGTAATCCTTAAAATTTAAGTAAAAGCATGGTACTTTGAAAACATATTTTTAAAATTTGTAAATAGAATTCATCGACTCCCCTGCAATGCCTTCGCGACCCACTTTTTGAAAACCACGGATTTAAAGAATCCTTGCTCAGAAAATATAAAATAAATAAATATATCATCACGCCTTTTACTCATTACTGGGTATGGCACTCTGCCGAAGCAGATTTCGGTAAGTGATATATTTATGCGCATGAAATACGGTTACCAGTCATCACATCACGGCCCCCAAAAATGTTAGTGGTGGGGAACCACAGGGGTAATTTTAATGTGGTGAAAATATTTGTCGATTGTGGGAATCGAACCAGAGTTCTCAAGATCCGCAGGCTACTCGATACCACTGAGCCACTTACCTCATCTCAAAAAATATAGAATTGCAAAAATCATTTCTACGTAAAGTCTAAAAGTAAACAAACTACAATCTAGGTAGAAACCATCTCCATTTCAACGTAATGTCATTTTATAAAAACTTCTTTGCGTTCGTAGCACCATCTGGTGCTGAAATCTAGCACGAGATCATATGAATTTCACGCGTGCAGGCGCATGTGTACTGCATTCGTAATCGTATCATTCTGTTCGTTTACCGGGCTACAGATGCTACTAATCTTCACCGCACACACGAGGGTGCAAGGGATGCAACGCACCGGAACTACCAACCGACGGACATTTATTACCACCGGGAAAAAACTTGGTAATGTTGTAGAAAGGCACAGAAGTGCACCGAGGGTATAAGCTGATCCTGCATTTTTATTCGGAGATTTCAAGATTCGGGAAATACAAACAGGGTATTTTGTAAAAAGGGGATTTGTGGTGTGGATAAATAAGGATATGAATATTTATTAAATTAGTTTAGGGGAGATATAAATATTTTAAAAGGCAGTCAAGGGAGCACAGATGGTTATAAAAGTTAGTTCGACAGTACACGGTGGTGTGTTCGAATTCTAAGATTTCGAGATGTGATTGAAGGTTTGTTGCATGATGATATATTCCGAGTGTGAAGAATAAATGAGCTTATATTGAGTCGAACTATGGATTCAAGAACTCTGGTTCGATTCCCACAGCTGACAAATAATTTTCACGTGATAACTACCCCTGTGATTCCCCTCTATTAATATCCTTGGAGGTCGTGATTTGACGGCGGGTACTTTGCGCACTTTACGTGTAAAATATATTACCGAGATCTGCTACGGCAGAGTGCCACACCCAGTGATGGGTATAAGGGATGATGATATATTTACAAATTACAATTAATTAAAAATTATAACTCCACGTTAAATAAACTTACAAAAATAATTTTATCATCATAACTACTGAAGTAAAAATGATATTTTTGGTTCTAAGACCAAAAAAGGATGATATATCTATGGTATCGTAAATATTTTTGAAATTACATTCTTTTACTATTGAAAAAGTTGAAATAATAGTGTCATATTGAAAATGGGGTAGCTAGCTCAGTGGTATCAAATCGGCCTGTGGATCCTGAGAACCCTGCTTCGAACGTTCAGAAATTAAAACTTCGGTGGAAATCAGCGACCCTAAAAATTACTTTTGTGGTTCCTCCACATCTTTGGGGACTGTGATTTGACAGCCAAAAACGGCACTTTACACGAAAAAATATATCACTTACCGAGATCTGCTTCGGCAGAGTGCCACACCCAGTAATGGGTTGAAGACGTGATGATATATTTATTTATTTATATTGAAATGGGTAAAAAAAATTGTTAAAAACCATAGTTTTCAAAAGAAACCTTAAGTATGTAAAAGATAATTGTCTTTAATAATTTAGGAACATTTGACAGTAGAAAAGATAGTTAACTTCTGGCTGGTCCCTTTTAATCGGTTGTTCAAATAAGTTGTTAATGATGATATTTACATTTTTTTGTAATTAGTTATTTGTTTTCCAAGAGAAAAAAGTGGAACATTTCCTTCCGAAGGTGCCGTTCATTCCAAAGGCGATGTATATAATACAGCTAAGGGAAGAATCACTTTCTTCACAAGGTATACGTATAACTTCTTCTCTACCCTATTTGAAAAATGTACATTCTACCCTAAAGATGGAATGTATCTTTTTATCTCTTACTTGAAGGACCAAAACTTTACTTTTAATAAGATCGTGGCAAAATTAATTTCTCTGAGATATCTGCATAGTAAGTTTAAGGGTAGTGGTAATTTTGATAAGGGTTGAAATGAGCTGCCACCCCTCAGTGGTGCATACTGAACCATATACACAAACAACGTGCATCGTGCATCGTATATGGCGCGTTTACACAAATCATTACATGGATAACTTGACATTTTGTCGATAATTGCCGGCCTCTAGTCTATAGGTATAGGCACAGATACACTACCACTAGACTAGGGAACGTTCTGCAAAGGTGTGTAATTGCAGTGATTATTGAATAACTATAAACGGGTATTATATAATTAATAGTAATAGCCTATTGCATATATTATAATGTCACTAAGTAAACCTTGACGTAATTTATGCGGAGTTAGATTTCATTGAAAATAATAAGGAAAAATTGTAACTAATGGAATACGTGATAGAAATATATTAGTAGTAAATAAATCAATAATATTTATAATATCATAAGAGCAGACAAAAGTCCTGTGCTGGAATTTCAATCAAAATTACAGTACAGCTATAATTTATAGAATTTTTGGTTTAACAAGCAATTGTAGCTCAGTGGATAAAAGTGATGTAAAACTTGTATTTCTTAATTAACAAACAATATATTGTTCGTTCAAATCTCTCTGATTTTAACTCATATCAAAAATATGATTGTGGTTTTGCTGAGTGATTTGGATTCTACTATGAGCAAGTGTCACTTCAGTTGGCCCGAATCTTACTTTTTCGTTTGATGTTTTATTTCTCGTGTAATATGCGAGCAAATTAAATGACATTTTAATTAAACATATACCAGTGTGTTATTTATACAAGGATAAAATTTGAAGTCAATTGATACATACATCTTGGAATGACAGTCATTGAAAGAGGAAGTAAACATTTTTGTATTAAATAAAACATTTTCGTTTTATTCAAAAACTCTATAATAATAAAGTTTATGATCCAGGTGGCTTAGTGGTACAGCCGACAAACAATTTTCACCACATTAAAACTATCCCTGTGGCTCAATGATATCGATTTAGCCTACAGATTTGAGAATCCGGATTTGATCCTTACTGCTGCCAAACAATTTTCACCACATTAAAAACTATCCCTATGGTTCTGCCGCCACTAACATCTTTGGGGGCCGTGATTTGACGGCACTTCACGCGCAAAATATATCACTTACCGAGATCTACTACGGCAAAGTGCCACACCCATTAAAGGGTAGAAGGCGTGATGTTATATTTACTTATTTTATTTTTTAATCAAATTTGTAACTAACTTTGATTTCATTCATCAAATTGCTGACAAGATAATAATCATGATAAATTAAAAATAATAATAATAACGAACGTTTGCAAAATAAGAGAATAGTTTTACAACTGTACAAATCACCCATTTCTGGGTGTTGCTAAAGAGTTACAACTTCCTAAATATGTTGCAACCATATGTGACTATAAACATATAATATTTTTATTTACTTTTCGATAACGCTATTAATAAATGTGTTTTATTGACAATAAAGCAGAGTGAAAATAGATTGTTCGCAAATCCTTAGATAAGTCATGTGTTGTGCTGCGTTGAGCGGTGATTTAACCAGTCGTTATAAACGAGATAACGAGGTCAGGAAGCCGCAGATGAGAAAGTGAAATATTATAGTATCCAGTGAAATAATTTCACGAGCTTTCGATACGCTATTTTGCATATAATGCTAATGCTGCAATGCTATGCTAACAAGAGATTGGTCAATAATTAATTCCAGTATTTGAGATTGTTTTTGAACCAGGGTTGCTTATATTTTACCCACCCAGAAAAACGCACCTGGGTTTTTCTAATAAAACCCACCTAAAAAACCCAAATAAACCCAATAAAAAACCTATTTATTTGAATGGTTAAAAATTTACCCAAGATGAATTTTAAGATAGAACCAAATCTCGAAACATAAATATCTTTTATTTATTTCACAATGTAATAATAAATAATCTCTTTACAAAATAAAACGTTTAACTTAAATTATCATTTATTACATCACATCGTAGTATCACATTGCATTACTTTGACAAATGTCAATATCAAACTAATTTGAGATCAAATATTATTTATCTTATATTATATTAGTATTACCTCTGTTTTATCTACTGGGCAACGATTGCCTCTTGTGCTGTATTGCCACAATTTGAAAAGTTTAAGAAAAAATTTGGCGAACCTGTTCTTGTCGGCGAGAGAAATATATACCTGCGAATTTCTTAAGGAGTCATTCACAAGATAGTAGCCCAAGGCTACGCACTTTTACACATTTTTTAGAAAGAAAAAATATTGTAGTTACAACCTTGCCGTATCGTTACTTCCAAGAACGCACGAGAGATATTATTTTCCAAACTGCAACTTAGTCATTTGTGTTTACGTTTGCGGTTTTGAAAAATGTTTGTTTCTTAATCGGAACAATTTGCGAAATGATTCATGGCATATCAAATCTTATTTTAACTTTAAATTAACGAGAATTCATAAACCTACCACAAATCGAAACTTGTATTACGTTTTTATTAAAATTTTGTGTTTATTTATTTGTTACTCGGCACAACAAGAAATTAACACGCATTAAAGTAGCTTATAGGAGAATCCAAATTATTCAAAAACTGTCGTACTTTTTAGATATAAATAAATGTAAATATATCATCACGCCTTTTACCCATTACTAGGTGCAGCACTCTACCGTAGCAGATCTAAGTAAGTGATATATTTATGCCCGTAAAATGCGGTTACCAGCAGTAAAATCACGGCCCCGAAATATGTTATTGGAGAAGGAGCCACAGAGGTAATTTAAATTTGGTGAAAATTATACTCCCTTTCTTTTTTATCTTTTTTTTTTAATTTTTAGTTCTTACAATTGAGTGACTAACTGCAATTATTGTGTAGAATTTTCTTCCAAATATAAACGCATGCTACCGTTCTCTTCTTTTCTAATCTTTGTAGATTCGTTGTTAGATTTGTTGTTAGAAAAATGATCGTGAGTAATTTGAGAAAGAATCATGAAAAGTGTATAGATGTGATTGAAGGTTTGTTGTGTAATGAATGATTCCTATGCTGGGTTGCTTGAAAGTTTTATCGGTTTATTAGCAACTAACGGTTCAATAAATTTCAGAAAATCGCTATTGATACTGTTTCTAGATAAACAGTTCTTTGACTAAAGAGCTCTTTATTTTTTTCTTGCAACCCAGCACTAGTGTGATAAATAAACGAATTTATCTATGAATGTTGTTGAAGCGAGAGTGTTGTGTTAGGATGAGAATGTTTGTCGAGGACTGATTATTTGATTAATGTGATGAGTGAATGTTTTATGAATGATTCTGGGGTTCGTGCTACTCCATTTGATGGGATATAGCGTGATGTTATATATGTATGTATTTATGAAAATTATAAGTTGAATAAAGGTGGTTTACTTTTCGGACAAAACTTCTGGACAAAATGTCATTGGATAAAACTAACAGGTACTTACTAACTGGTCGAATTATCTGTTAATAACAATAACTGAATTTTATAGCCAATACAAAGCCTATGAGAAACAATTAAACCAATGCCCATAAATAATTAAAGTCAAAACACCATAAAATAGGTTATAGGTACTTATAGAAAAGTTATGTTTACCTTTTAAAGATTAGAATATAATACGGATATTTCTGATAACTATTTTTGTTGTTTTATTACGAAAATAAACAAGAGCACGATAAACTCTTTTGTGCGCTTATCGGAAATCATTTTCAACGCTACCACGATATCTAACGAACTTCTTGTTAGAAACAATACTACGCAACGAACATATTTTCAATTATATATTTCTTATTTTTCGAGTAAAACATTCTTAAATTATTGACGACACCAGAGTCAAAAAACAGTGTTTTTTGACTCTGGTTTCGTCACCACCTATATTTTTAACATGTTGTTTCTGTTCAAAATAATTGTTTTATTTTTTAACCGTCTTTTCTTTTTTGAAAAGTTTAGCTTTTTGGTTGTAAACTGTTAATTTAAAAATTTAAATATTTTTGTTTTCTTTGACTAGCAAATGAGACAAAACCGAAGTCTCGAAACGTCGTCAATCATCGTACGTTTGTAAACTTTTCATTACACAAAGCCAAGTTATCCAATCAATTGAGGAGTATATTTGTTTTTTACCTTCACTATTCTTAATTTTCTCATAAAAATTTACGGCTTAATAAAACTAAATCTCCATTTTGAGATTTTACAAAATAAAAGTTATGGCAATAGTTATTTGTATATCAAGGTAAGAAAGCAACAATTTATTTCTTGAAGGTTTTACTTGATTTTCCTAGCCAAAAGCGAGTGATGTAAAGCACCTAAGGGTAGAATGACACTTTCTTCTTCAAGAGGTGTATTCATATTGTTGTTCTCCATTTACCGTGGATATGGCTCTACTCTTTTTCTCTAGGGATGAAAAGTATAACTTCCTTCTAACATATGTAAACAACTTTCAGAACTCATTGTTAAAATAATTAAAACAATTTTTGGTTCTGTATATTTATTTAAAATTCCACCAGACGTGTATTTTCGTCAGGCAATTAAAATAATAAATAAATAAAACGTAACTAGAACAAATAACTTTAGTGACAAAACAAGTAAACAAAAATTGCAAAGTATAGTAATTGCTAACATGATTTTTTGATAGCTGTAAGTGGATAAGTGGTATCGAGTCGGCTTATAGATTTGAGAATTCGGGCTCGATTCCCTCAGCCGATAAACAATTTTCACCATATTAAAACTACCCCTGTGGCTCTCCCTCCACCAACATCTTTAGGAGCCGTGATTTGACAGCTAGTAACCGTATTTCACGTGTAAAACATATCACTTACCGAGATCTGTCGCCACATAGTGCCTCACCCAATAATGGGTAGAAGGCGTGATGATATATTTGTTTTTATCTTTTTATTAATTATTGTAACTTTCTTCTTTTAATTGAAGTAAGAATATATACTTTTTAAGAGAGTCTAAATATTCTACCATTTTTGTTCGTAAAGGATTGACAACGGAAAGTCTATGAATGCGTCAAGAAAAAACTTAATTCACATATGTAAAGTAGTATAAGATAGTTATTCCCGTTAGTTAAATTATCACTAAAAGTTAAACTGTTGAAATTATCTCATCGCTAGAGGTGAAACATATTTGGGTCAAACAGTCTGGACTACATATGAGTTTAATCTACAATCCAACTTAGACAGAGACGGACAATCTCTTAATTATGTTGATTATACACCGGATGTGAATATGACCAACTGTGAATCTTGTTACAATGATTCTTTATTTTTATGAGAGCTTCACAAGCAGTAAAAAAAAAAGAACAAGAAATATTGTAGAAAGGATTGACGCATTGTTCGTTTGTGACTGATCAGAATTAGGGGTTTTATAGAAAGTTGGAAAGCATGATAAATTTGGACGAATGGTGGACCTTAGCTCGTGGTGAATTTATATGTTGGGATTATGCATGTAATTGATTAAAACTTCATTTATACAGATTAATAATTAGGGAATAAATGGTTGTGCTACCCCAATTTGATCGGGCGTAGAATTATATTAATTATGTATATATATGGAGTGATCTATGAATGTGGTTAAAGTGAGGGTGGTGTGTTTGGATGAGAATGTTTGACGAGGACTGATTATTTGATGAATGTAATGAGTAAATGTTTTATGAATGATTTTAGGGTTCGTGCTGCCCCATTTGATGGGATATAGCATGATATGTAAGTATGTATGTATGTATTTATCTACGACCATGTGCAAAAAATACTTTTTGTTGGCCGTAGTAGGTATCGGATATATCTTTAAAATCATCTTCAACTGGTATCACATAATGTCTAATATTTTATTTTTTTGGTTTTCGGAAAGTGAGTTAGTGTAACTTTATAAAATCGAGAATGTGGTTGGGCCATGCGTTGAGGAAGGATACTCTAATGAAGAATGTAATAGAAGGGACCGTAGAAAGTAAAAGAGGCAGGAGGAGAAAGGTGGTAAACAACCTGAAAGAAGGAAGAAGTTATGTTGAAATAAAGATGCTAGCTATGATTAAAAGAAGTTGGAGAAGGCATGTAGGATCTGCGTCAAGCAGTTAATTGATAGTGATGATGTAAAATCGGATTAGATTAATATTAGCTAATTCAAAATTTAGGATTAGTTGTATTTTTTTTGGGAATCTGGCTGTAAATGAAAGGAACTTAATCTGAATTATAAAATGTAAAAACAATTTTCAAATATTTGCCAATTTTAATTTTGTTATTGTGTCGAACGTGCAAAAAACACGATAAATGTTGTGTTAAGTAAGTGTCCTATCGGTATCAGATGTATTGGATATCTCAGGAACTTAATCCCAATTACAGGAACTTTAGTGGAACTCGCATCACTCAGTATCATATTGGATATTAGTTGAAGTCAGCGAAATTTGACTACGTTTGATAGATGAAAGTTCCATTGCACTATGATTACATATATTAATGTGTAGTGCATACACTCTAATCTAGTATTTATCATATCGTATTCAGAATTGTTAGGATATTTCAATACTTGTTTTGTTTATGCTAAACGGTAAAATGCCAGATTAGGTAAGCTACTTTAATAATAAAGTAAAAACTATTTGCAATATTATGCCCTAATAATTTTGTAAGGATTTTAAACAATATAAAATACGAATGAATGCATTTCATTTATAATCAATTCAATAGTCAATAAAAATCTAGTACCTAAACGAATTTCCTGAATTGATAGAAGTAATTGCATTGTATTTTATAGCTATATAAATTGATTCTGGGTATCTAACTGGAGGTACTTAATTTTAAATAAAAACTAACCATCAAACAGTTGTTATGAACGCAATTATTTTCGCAAAATTAATGTGCTATCAGGTAAAAACAAACAAAAATAAAATGTGTGCGGCTTTTCTTTCTATAAAACAAGTGACCGCGACTATTATCACGCGAAATCAACCGAGCGGCACACAGCACAGGTATTAGCATTATCGTGATAAACACTCAGCATATGGGTATATTTTCTCTATCAGGCAAATTGCATATTGCAAAATGGCCTTGTACGGACAACTGCCAATGATAATCATAACTTTTTATTGCTTCTAATAAAAAATAAGAAGAATTTAATTTTCTGAAGCGATGATAAGAAGAAAAATACGAAAAGGATGTCATTACAAAATTAGTACAAAAGTTGGAGCACGAGTGATATAATTTTTTTTTCAATATTAAATGTTAAAATTACAATTTTAAGTTTGTGTTAATCACTACAAAAAATGTAATAATTATTTTATGTAAATCAAAGGAGTTTTATTTGCAAATGCATATCACGTTTACATGGTCACCACAAACAAAAAATTCCTCTTTTAGTTTAGCTGCGATAGAAACCATTTTTTTCACTAGTGATGGTTACTATCACAACTAAATTGAGTGAAGGAATAATATATTGTAATACTAGTAAGGAAAGGGTTTCATTGCAAAACCAGTAAGTTGAAACACGAGCGATAGCGAGTTTTCCAATAGTACAAGTATTGCAATGATTGTTTTCCACGTGTGTTATATACTATTATTTTCAACATTAAATGTGAAAATTACATTTTTACTTTCTTATACACAGTATAAGGAAGTACTGGAATCGTGAAAAAAATCGTTGACGAAATTTTCGCGGAAATACGTGTTTTGAGGTCTATTGAATCCGTTTTGATCATTTTCTCAATGATGTCTGTGTGTGTGTGTGTGTGTGTGTGTGGATGGATGTGTGTCCGAGTGTGCAATATCTCATGAACGAGATAAGATTTATTAACGAAACTTGGTAATTACAAGTTTCATGAAAATACGAAGAGCTGAGTTGATTTTGAATGCAATTAAAAACCGGAAGAGGAAGTTTACTGGACACACAAAACAATAAATTACATTTATTTCAGAAATGGAATCAATTACGAAAAAAAGTTTCAAGGAAAAGATGTTAGCAAAAATATTTGGAACATAAAATGTTATTTGTAATTTTCCTGTATATGCGTCTAATTTTGAGAAAAATTAATTTATATATTTAGTAATATATTCCAATAATCATAGTAGCAACAGAAACAAAAATCATAAACATGTTTAACATTTAAAGTTAAATAATAATTGTCAAATGCAAGGAGCAAGTCATAAGTGTTCAATTCAGCGTTTTTGATGCTATATTAAATTCATTGATCTATATTCTACATATTAAATATGCTGTGTATAAGAAAGTCGTGTGGTGACCACACCAGATTTTTACTTTTGCGTGAATCAATATAAGAAATTTGTTAATTATTTTATATAAATCGAAGGAGTAGCATTTGCAAATGTATAATCAAGTTTCCTTGGTCACCACAAACAAAAATAATTAGGTATGTGTAATTTTTTTTCAAAATGATATGTCTCTCACGTACTATAATTTTGATAGTAATCATTTATCACAAGAGTGAGAGAAATGTCAGTTTCACAAGTTATGTTGAAAAAAACTTAATATGTGGAATTTTTTTGAAGTTGTTGATACACACATATATGAAAAATAAATTTTCTTTGCAAATGTTTATAAATAATTCAGGAAAAACAATTTGCGGCTAAACCAGATACGTCAAAGAAATGTACAAACAATGTTGTATGCATCTTTTAATTTTGAACATCTTTTCTACAATTTATTCCGTAAATAAACAGGAGAAGGTGAAATTGCATAAAACTAATATTCTGTGTTCAATCCCTATATTCACCCTTACTAAGCACCAGTCGGTAGAATAATGTATATAATATTTTTCCTTTCGCAGAATACAGAGATTTAATTTCAACTTTTTTTCTAAGTATAACTTTACCTTTACAGACAGGTAAGCGAGCAAAGAAACCCTACCTAGACAAGGGCGTAGTTAAGCCGCATTTTTGAGGTACACTCCAAAGAAAAACTAAAGACTTACAAGTTTAAACCGTTAGACGAGTTACCTGTCATAGTCCCCGCGACAGTAACAAAATATAGCGATTATATTCACATAAACACCAATATTTTACATGTGATAGTACCATATGCGTACTTATCGCAAGAAGTTCCGCTAATGCATGCAATTAAGTAATAAATAAAAGGTACTCACGAACAGGAATCTTCTTAGGATCATATCCTCGTAGTCTGTCATCCACTAATCCAATCTTCAACTTCAACTTTGTAGATCTGCCAGAAACTTTGTGAAGTTCCGTAGTGAGTTCGGTGAAGATATCATTGGCCACCAAAACCAAAGAAGCTAATTGTCTCAACGCATTACTTAAGGTGTTGTTAGTCACTGCTTCTAATTCACTATCTAACACTATCGGCTCGTTGTTTTCATTATGCAAACTCGTCCGGCTGAGGTACCTCGGTTCAACTACTCGCTGAACAAAAGGCATTTTGATGAGGGATCCAACACTACATTTTCACAACACTGACACGATTGACACTGCACTTATATCACATGGTTTGAAGATTGGCGAAACGCACCGACCGTAGAAGCTCTTTCTGCGGGAGCTGAACTGCAAGTGTTGATGATCACGAGAGCCGGTTTCCCGCGACAAACTTCTGAACTTTACACATGCGCGTTGGTAAAGCTCTAGATTGGATGTATGAAGACAGCGCCGCGTTGGGAGTACTTTTGGTACTGGAAAAACAAGAAAACTTATTTACCTACAGAAGATATTTTAGTTGGTACTTCAGAATTTCTGTAATGAATGTTTCATTTCAAATTTCAAGTCTACCCATTTTCAGCTAAAAACAAAAACCATTATGTATATAAAGCACAAACATGGAATTCAAGAAAGAAATAAAAATAAATATATCATCACGCCTTCTACCCATTACTGGGTGTGGCACTCTGTCGAATCAGATTTCGGTAAGTGATATATTTTGCGCGTGAAGTGCGGTTACCAGCCGTCATATCACAGCCCCCAAAAATGTTAGTGGTGGAGGAGCCACAGGGGTAGTTTTTGAAATTATGAAAATTGTTTGTCGCCTGTGGGAATCGAACCAGGGTTCTCAGGATCCACAGACCGACTTCATACCACTGAGCTAGCCACTCCATGACCAAAAAACATACTCCATAACTCGTTTTATTTATTTTCAGTATGCCTACTATAGTTTTAGACTAAATGGGTATTGAGCATATATTTTGGCCAATGCTTGAATTTGATGTTTGGGCCTAACATATACATAATTAATTATATATACACAGTTATGGCGCGGTTTGGATTTAACATATTAGTTTTCAATAATTTCGTACTCTCCTATTCACATACAGGCAGATTCATAAAACGGATTAACGCTAATACCATTTTTAATATTATTTATAACTATGTTTCAAATTAAAACAGATTCATGAATTTTTTTAATTTGATGCTAATTAATAGTCTTTTTTAACTCGAGTTAAAATAATCTTGTTTCTCACAATGGAAAGAGAGTTACAAACGAAATACAAAATGGTGTTAGCGTTAATCTGCTTTGTGGATCTGCCTGTGTATGGTAAAATCTATAGAGAATAAATTTCTCTATTTTAATATTTTATTACGACGTCAGTGCAGAAAATATAATAAGTATTGAGACCAGTAAGTGTCCTTTAGGACACTTATGACCAGTTGCACCAATAAAGTTAAATTTTCATCACATTAAAATTACCCCTATGGCTGCCCTTCCACTAACATCTTTATGGGCTGTGGTTTGACGCCTGGTAACCTTCACGCGCGTAAATATATCATCTACTGAAATCTACTAGGGCAAATTGCCACATTCAGTAATGGGTAAATGGCATGATGATATATGGAATAAATGATATTGCTGTCAAACAATTGATTTGCTTTTACCAAGTTTAAAGTTTAAAGTTCTGTTGGTGCAACTGACCGTTAGCAATTTCTTTTTTTTAATTGTGGAGAAACAAAAATACTATAAAAATATCTTTAATTTTGAACAACTTTGCATTCTGCAACTTTTGCCTTAAAATGAACAGGAGAGAAGGAAATTACATAAAAGTAATATTATATGTTAAATTTCTAATTCATACTTTACCAGCACCAGGTGGTATCATGGTTTTTGTATATTATTGCAGCTGAATATTGCACCTGAAATGTCCATATTAAAACATGCACCACAGGATTTCATTTATCAATAAAAATCATATTGGATTCGACTGCATTTCAAATACTACGGAAGAAATATAAAACAAGTTATTTTAACAAAGCTGTATATTTAATGCTTTATACAACAATATCTTATTTCGAACATTGTTTTAGTACAATGGACAAAATTTAATATAATATGCCTCCTTAAATAAATATAATAGAGTTTATATCTGCATGTTTACTACACTTGTTTATTCGGATTTTATTGTTCCCACAAAAATCTTTATTATAATTAATAAAGATTAGTTTGTCTCATAATTAGCAAAATAGTCAGCGAAGGTAATTAGCGTAGTTTATTATATATATCGCAAAATAAATATATCGATAAAATTTACAAATGTTATATATTCTATCACTTATTTTGATATTGGTTTTTTGATATATTGTTACAATTTCGATATTTCATTGAAATACAGATTCAGAATTTTTAAAAGATCCCCTAATCATCTCAATTATTATAGAGAAGCGATTGTCAAGATCTTTTGAAAATCTTCTACTTATAAAATATTCATGATGGTAAATAAATTTGTGTGAATAAATTAAAATAGTATTTGTTACCATGTGTATCGAAGGTGCATATAAATATAATTTCATTAATAGTTTGATTTGTGTCGTTTCTTTAATTTTATGAAACAATACTTATTAAACCTAATTTGTCAAAGTTCATTATGTTTGAATAAAGATGATACACTTACGCATGATTATTTAGGTACAGGCTTAGTCGTGTGAAAAGTAGAAATGATTGTGGAAAGTCTGAGACAAAACAGTCTTTTACTAATTGCACGAAACAGTTGCAAGCAAAGCACATTAATACTGTTGCATGCTAAACAGCCAAGTATGTAATAGATTCATTATTATTTAATAAATGCAACTGGTACGTTGCACTCGTTAATCAACTGCTTTTGGTACAATCTGTTTCAAACATATTATTACCAACACTAATGGCCTATTAAATCGATGTAGTTAAGTTTTAAACTTGGTTCAAATACATCAAAGCAAATCGAATGTTTGACAGCAATGCCATGTTTTCAACATGACATATAACTTCGTTTTGGTTTTAGTTATTTAAATCCAGTTTAAAATTTAACTTTTTAATGACCATTAAATACTTGAGTATAAAATTAATTGGAGCGTGGTTCTAAAAGGACCATAATTTTAATGGTAAAAATGCTAAAATTTTATACCCATTGCCTTCAAATTTTAACTGTATAAAATGTAATGAGAACAAAATATTGAGAGGGACTTGTACTTTTTTTTACTAAAATGATAGTCAACTCATATGATTCACTGATTAAGATCTGAAATTATAAAGTTAAATGTAGATTTGACTATCGGTTAAGGGATGCAGTCGTTTATTTGGGACAAAGTATTCTAGTCCCTATGTGTCCTAATTAGTCCACTTAATTGTTATTTGTATATTAAGGAAAGAAAGTGAGACATTTCGTCCCAAAGGAGCTGTTACTTTCGCCGAGGAATATAAAGAATGACTCTTTATTCTTGAGGTTTACTAATGGTGTACGATGGGGCGAGAGTACTCGAAGATCTCTCCTTGATACGCAATAAAATTGAGAGACAAGAGAGACAATCTCGTATGGGATCTCGTGGGACTGTTACACTTTTATATACTAATAAAAATTTATGTTAATTTAATTTTGTTTGTAACTATTATTTGTAAATAAATATTTGTATTAAAATATATACTCTGGAAATTGATTTTATCTGAAATTAAACTCATCAGATTTTGTACAATCCTGAGGCTATATCTAAAAAAATAAACAAAATATGAAGATGCGCTCAACGGTGTTGACTTTCTCGTGCTTCAATTAATTTATAAACAATTTTTCAGCAATTTTTATATATAAAAAATTTTTCAGTAAATTTTTATTTGAAAACAGTTTTTTGAACAACATCTCAAAAAGTAGAAGACAGTTTCACTTAAGGATTTTACCATTGGATTCAGGGGATGAAAATACATATGTATGTAAATTTTCATTCCGATATTCGTACGAGAAAGAATTTTAGAGCAAATAGTCTGAAATTTGTCTGAAATCGAAAAAATCCAGAGGTTTTCAAAAAATTTAAATTGCTAAAAATTTGTTTACAAGTCAATTCAGACACGGGGAATTCAATACTGGTGAGCGCATTTTCATATCTTGTTTAGTTTTGAAGATATGTGTTAGAAAGGTAAACAACGATTTTTATTGATTTAAATTTTCAAAAGTCACTGTCAACAACAGGAAATAAATTTATGTATCAGTCTTACTAATTTCAAGTATATTTTTATTGCCAACTGAAACACATACTTTTGATCACTGTATCACTTCTTTCAAATGAAGAAAGAAAATTTAATTGTGTAACATGGCCGTAAAGAAATTATAAAGCTCTTCAAATATGTTTATACCAAACAAATTTGTAAATTAGTAATTATGAGTACAATAATGATATTCATTTTTGGGTTCCCAGTTAAAATTTGAGGTGAAACAATCGTTACTTAAATAGGATTTCTTTTTACTTTCGATTTTTAAAAGATCTTCCATATTTAGTATCGTATATAACCCACTGTTAAATCTTATTAAATAATTTTGTCTAAAGTAATTGAAAAACATTTACCACTGAAAAATATACAATGGAAAACAATGACGATATTTTGAAAGTATCTTGTAATAATGATAATTCTGTTTGTAACAGATTGTAGATGAATGCAAGTGACATCGTCTAGAGAGATATGATGATTTTAAACATCTCAGCTGCAGATAGTTTGTAGTTCAACATAAACATCTACACTTATTTTGATTGAATACATTGAACAGCACAGACAGATATATTGATTGGTATATTCTTCATTGTGGAAACCTAACAGCTGACTAGTTTGTCACCAGACTAGACTAGGCTAGACTAGACTAGACTGTCTAATGTTAACAACACAACCAAACAACGATACAGAGACTAGAAACTAACAGTTGACGTTGTCATGGTATACAACCAATATGACACATGTACAATTGTGGTGGTATGGTACACAAGAACAAACTTTTCTTCACATATTTTCTACAATTTTAAACAAAATGAACATATTATCTAGTAGATAATTTTATATTGACGATATGGAGCTAATAATTTAGGATTGTTTGAGAGCAAAAAATATTGCCTTAATGATAGAATTACTTGACAATGGCATCGTCAAGATAATGTTATAGTTGGTATAGTCTCACAAGAGTATGGAAGTTGGCGTTTAAATGATTATATATTGTTGTTTCTTTCCAGTTTAATACTCAGTATGTCCCAAAAATAACGAAACTTTTAATTTCAAATCATAGAACACGTAGCGTAATCTATTGAACATATATATTGTTAAAAAGATACATCTTTCCTCTTTCGAACGCACACAACTTCATGCAATCCGGTGACAGTTTAAAAATTTACGCGCATTTTAATGACAATAGTTTTTTTGTTTATGTTGTAAAAATACAATGAAACAACGAGCAAATATGAAATTTTGTGTTAAACTTGGAAAAAAATAGCTGACATACGAATTGATGAAAAAAGTTTATGGTGATGATTGTTTATCTCGTTCACAAGTTTATAAGTGGTTTGCAAAATTTAAATGATGATCAAAGATCTTGACGTCCAAAAGCCGGAAATCGTGCTGAATTAGTCGAAAAAGTGCGTGAAATCATTGCTGTCGATGCGAATTTTACTGTTAGAATGTTGGATGAAGAATTACATACGAGTAAAAATTTTTACTATTTGGAGAATTCTAACTGAAGATTTGGGTAAAAGAAAGGTTTGTTTACGTTTTGTTCCACATGAATGAAATGAAGACCAAAAAGTCGCTCGTGTAAGTCAACGAATTTTTGATGAAAAAACATATTTGTGTCATCGACCACCCTCCGTATTCGCCTAATCTATCAAAACCAAAACTGAAAATTGCCATGAAAGGAGCATTTTATGATGATATTCCAGCCATTCAAGCAGTCATGACACATGTGTTAAAGAACGTTCCTTTAGATGGCATGCTCTAGTTGGTCGTTCTAAAAAGTGTATTGATTCAAATGGAACCTATTTTGAATAAATATTAAGTTTCAAACATAATACAATTCTATATCTAAAGAGTTTCGTTATTTTTGGGACACACTGTGTATGTTACATTTGAAAATTGCAGAAAAACATTCGCATGTCTGGCTTAAAATAGATGGTTCTCGTAATTAATTTAATTATCTTTAATAATTAGGCCTGTTCTGTAACATTGCTAACATGATCTTTTAATAGCAACCTTTCTAGCAACCATTGTTGTTTGGGGTTTTAACATTTGCTATACTTGGCAACTTTTATTACAGAATAGGACCAATAGTATCAGTAAATGTAGCATTACTGATAGTACACAAATGTTTAAGGATAATATAAAACGTTTAAAATGTAAGAAAATATGTGAAGGATTGTCGTTTCTGTGTATTTGAAATAATCGCAGATTATTATCTTGGTAGCATTTGATATGAGTCGTAGACTATAATATAATCCTTATATTAAACCATAAGTAATTATAATTATGGACATTATAATAGACAAGGCTCGTTTCTTCAATAATTGTAAGTCCTTAAATACTTTTCTACTCTCATATTTTGTAACATTTATAAAATCTAAAGCGTACTTTAATTATTTTTGAGTTAAGTCGACAGCGAGTTAATTCCAATTAAATGATTTATTTCTTCTACTAATCTAATTTAATTAAATATGAAACAGAACATAACTCTGCAGATAATTGTTGTTCACCTCAATTTAATCATTTTTAATTTGTCGACTATGATAGCTATACAAATAACATATTTACCAATAAATTGTATAGACCAGCCAAAAAATATTTTTGTATTAGTAAAACAGCTATTCTTTGGTTTTCCACTGGAAAATTTCCTAAATTATTTTGGTGAACAAAAATATAAATTAAATTATAAGCAACAAAATTATTCATTGTTAAACGTTCCTAAACGATTTTTGATCAAAACCTTCATATGAAAGTGAAGTAATTTCTCCTTAAATAATTTTTTCTACGATCAGTAAAAAAGTAGACTTTTCGAACGAGATTTGGTAACAGAAAGTAAATAAATGTAGACCAAAGCTTTTTGCAGGCTGTTGGTAATGGCAACGGTTAGTAAAGTCACCATATCTACTTTCAAAATGAGTGTGGAAAGTATCTCTTTGCTACACTAATGCTGGGTTGCAAGAAAAAAATAAAGAGCTCTTTAGTTACAGAATTGTTTATCTAGCAACAGTACCAATAGCGATTTTCTGAAATTTATTGAATCGTTAGTTGCTAATGAACCGATAAAACTTTCATGCAATCCAGCATCAGTGTGGTATGATTTTTTGCCGCAATCAATGCGGCAAAAAACTGTACATGATGTTGTTTCTAAAACAACCATTGTTGAACAATCTTTCTTTTTTAATTACGAGTTTTCTCACATTTATGTTACAATATACTATTTTCTACGGTCGTGTAGAAAAGTCACTGTAACGGTATACAAAATCAGTGTAGAAAATATTTCTTTGCTACATTCAGTGTGGCATGATTTTTTGCCGAACTCAATGCGGCAAAAATCGTTTATCTTGTTGTTTCCAAAACAACGATTGCGGAACTATATTAGACGTATTCCATTTGTCACTTGGATCAGATCTAACTTACATTTACTGAACCAAATCACTTATTTATTTCGCTGGATTACTTCGCTAACTTTATTTCCAATACTAGAATTACTGATTCTATTTTACTTTGAAGTAACTCGTCTCAATAAGTGCATCAGTTTGCTTAATTCAGTTCACTTAGTCATGTATCGAATTTATCTGAACTGATTTAAGTGAACCAAATGGCAAATGGAATATGACTATTATCATTTGAATTAATGTGAAATATAACAATAAATAACAGAAGTCAAACATCAATTTTAATTTTAAGAAATAAAAGTGCACGACTGTAGAAAAAAATGTATATAACTTACTTGTTGCAAAACTTGCCAAACTTGTGTTACAATATACTATTGCAGGCTATTACCATTAACAACAATAATTACAATGAATAAGTAATTAATTTTATATCTGATCGTAGAAAAAAATTGTTTGTACCATTTGTTAAAAGTATCTTTGCAGAACTTGACTATTTGTAGTCTTAACTCGATCTGCAAAGTGCTACTTTTAATCTTTGGAATACAAACAACAATTTGACAGTAGAAGAAGCCTATACCAGCGGTCCCAAAACTGTATATCTTTACTAATAAAAAATATTGTTTGCTATACAATGAACACACACAATGTTACATCTGACATTTTTTGACATGTGATATATAAGACACTCAACAGATTATAAACACACCTATATGTACATCAACTGAATACACTCACACACAAAAGTTACAGCTACAGTTGACAGTTTGCACACTGAATATGCACAAGCAATGAATCATTTTTCATTTTTCAAGTTCATATGTTGGTACAGCGATATGTAACGACTTAGGGACACTTTTAGGTTAAGAGGAGACTATGTATTTAGTATCTAACTAATTATATCTTGTCCCACATAAAAATGCTCATAATAGTTGTCGTTTTATGCCTTTCACTCCATTTTTACGGAAAACAAGATAAAACTGTGTATGTTTTAGTGTACACTAAACCAAAACGAAAAATTCAAAATTAGGCTCACCTTTTGAATCAAGTTTACAGAACTAATGTCACATGGTCCCTTAATTACTACCACTCACATTTTTAGTACATTTAATGAAATACTAATATTAATAATTATTTCTGCTACTGTAGTACGTACAGTTACTAATAAATATTATATTTTCACTGTTTAAACTTTAAACAATCTACATTTTGATACACTACACTTCTACAGACAAAAAATACGTAGCATGTCGTTTTAGTTTTAATTCCATCTTGCATTGCACTAGTCTACAGTTTGCAGGGACCATACACGTGACGTTTGTTCTGTTGTAACAGGAAAATTCAAGAATTGCAAGCTAAAGAAATGTAGAATTATATGCGGTACTAGTTTGCTAGTATATTTAATACAGCCAGGTAAAAAACTTACTGTTTGAATTTATATTTTGAAAACATAATTTCAGACCTTTTACAAATTATTTTTGGGAATTTAGTTAGTATTTACTTAATAAATGATGCAATTTTATTTTATTATAAAGAGAAACAAATGGGATACCACGAGGATTTGAATATGGGACCATTGAAGTTTGGTCCCAACTTCAAATTTTAGTGGTATCTCAATTTTACTTTCAATAATAAAATTACTTTTCAGCAAAATATTGCAAAAATATGTGTGAAATATTTATTTCGGCATGTGTCTTTTATTTGAAGTACATAACTGTAAAATAATTTAATTTAGCGGTTAATGAAGTTAATTAAAAGCTAGTTAATTATGAGTAATAATTGAGTGATAAATAAATAGTAGATTTATTTAAATTTTCATGGTTATTATTTTTAATTAAATACTTCAATTAGAAGTAAAGAAAATCAAATATTGTTGGTTAGTAATTTATATTATTTTCTTTTATGACACGCGCAGATAACTCAACTTTCTTCTCGCGAAATAGTGCGGAAAATTAGTTTTCCCTCTCTGACGAAGAAAAACTAGCAGTGTTATACAGATAAATAATTATTTTATTAAAAGAATTTATTTAATAGTAGGTATTAAACTTTAAAATTTTAGTAATATATTACATCTCAGGGACTAAAGTGCACAATTTAATCCTGAGGGTGAAGTAAATAATTACTTGAGGGATTAAATGCGCTTTAGTCCTGTGGTACACTATGTGCAAAAATTATATTTATTCAAATAAAAAATAATTACCTTTATTGTGTGTACTAGTTTTGTCCTGAGTGTATTTAGAGTTCGAATAAATCTTTTTTGAAGCATGTCGTGATAAAAATAGTGTGTATCACGAAAGAAAAGCGCTTTTTTTCCCTTCGTCACGAGTATACCGGGTAAGTGGAAAATATATTAACGGTTCTATCAAGTTTGACAAATTATTAAATCTTTATTTTGGGCCGGTTTTCCCATCTCCACATAAAATCTTTCCTTCTTCCTTCTATAGTTTATTTAAATCGTACAGTTATGAGTAATAAGGTGATCATCACCATCTTGAAAATAAATTGTACTTATTTTAAAATCAAACAGTAAGTTTTAAACAAGCCTGGAATAATTTAAAAATAAATGGATGAAAGTAGAACTATTTTGATGGTGGAAGCGATTCTACTTATTTATAAATGAATTAAAGTTAGTACAACGATAGTACGACCCTTCCGATAAACTTAAACTTGTGAATTTTGGCAGTGTAGAAATTCCACGTACATATTTTCATGAAACTATTAATTTCAGTAGCAAAAATTACTAAAATATGATACATACATATTTTACTAACCTCTACTAACAATTTAAATTTCACAAAATTGACGCATTCAGATACAATCCATGCCAAATAGAGAGATCCTATGGCATGGACTATAAACAGACAAATTAATTTGGTTTCACTTTGAAAGTTTGAAATTGTAGCTAAATAAATATTGAAATGTGTTTCTCAGATGCGATATGTACGTTCGGTGTATGTAGTGTGTTAGGGCCTTACAATTTGTACGTAAAATTTGGCAACAATGTTTCAGTCGACATGATTTTATTAGCAACAGTTCATAGACAATATGACGAGTGTGCTACTCGTTTAACACTGGTTAACGTTACGTTAACTAACGGACAGTTAAACACGCACTGTGTTACGTCGTAGAGTACTGGACCTTTCTTTTTACATTTTACTCAACGACTGTTTTATCAAATAATACCAGTGATGCTCAAACTCTCAAACTGAAGAAAATGTATATAAAAAAAAATAAAAATGTAACACAATGGAATAATACAGTTAAAATAATATATTACATAATAAGTTAAGAAAATAAAAACACTTTCCTGACGTATTATAGGTACTGTTTTTTCTGAAACCGTAAATATAAATAATTTAAAATGTTTGATTTTTTTTATATGAATCATATTGACAGCAAACTACGCTAAAACAAAAAAAAAACAGTCAGGTACAGTCTTTCACAGATTGTTTTGTACTTTTCCTAACTGTTTTTTGTTGTTGTAACCTTGGATATATACTTTACCTGACTGTTTATGTCAAAATCTATTTTCCATAATAAAATTGGTCTGGAAAGTTTGTACTTTTTTAACGGCTTCAGGAAAAATTATGTATTATTTTAATTAGTGTCTCAGATAATTAAGTGTTTAGAACTAAGTGTTTTTCTGCACGCAATTGTAAAAAAATCTAAACAAATGACTTATAATTAAAATGATTTAGTTGATCCTAATATTTAGATTATTATTTGACTGCTACGTTGGTAGAATATATATTTCTTAAATAAAATTCTTGTCAATGTTCTAGTTACTTTTTAAATGATGCATAAATTAAATCTCAAAAATAAAGAAATAAATAATAAATTTTACTTACATTTACAGAGGTGTAAAATGATAATAAGGCTCAGCTAACAATCCTTTAGAGGTTATCGCTACAAAAAAGTAAAAAATAAATACAATTAAAATCATAAAAATAATAATTAAAATATTAATAATTTTTAAAAGATTTCGGATGAATTTTTGGCATACAGATTTTTGGGAGACTATTTTTTTTTAGGAAAGTGTCAATGGGCGCCCGCAGGGGAGGGGGCGTGTCCAATGGGTTGATGAACTACCCTTTCATACCTGGATTTTAGTTTTTTTTTTAATGAACTAAGGTTATTTGTTTTGAATGCTATGCATTTTGTTTTTATTTCAATTGTGACAATAAATAAAAACTTGTTTATTTTTTTCTTAAATTGGTATGTATGATAAGTTTTCTAAAATTTCTTATTTTATGTTTTGTTTAACATACTTCTAATATTTATGTTTGAGAATTGCATTATTAAAATATTAAAAAAAAATATTTTAGAATACTAAAAATATTTTCTATATATAATTTAACTATATCAACTCCCCTTGAAAAAATGTCTGTGGGCGCCCATGTGAGTATGTAATTTTTGGGAAGATAACGTTTATAAATATGTTTTAGGACATTAGAGTGAGATAACGTGAAGGAAAAGTATATTTTCGGTCTATACGATCGAGACAACAGCTAATGTGTAAAAACTATTTGGAAAATATTAGTTTTAAAACAATTTTAGATAACTTTTTGAGAAGATTAAAATTAATTCGAGCTACCCTATATGTATGTATGTATGTATGTATAAATATATGAATTTAACTTACGTCGTAAAAAACGAAAAACGATTAGAAAAGAATCTCCTACGCTGTAATAAAATAAAAAAACAAAATTAAACAAAATGAAAAACAAAATGAAAACCTTCATTATTACATGTACAATCTCTCCCCAGCATCACTGGCCAACCCCAACAGCGTCAACTTGACAACATTATAAAATGGCCACCATCGCGTGAGTGTGTAACTACAGGCGACTATTCTGGCGAGCAGGCGAAGACCTGTGCTGGGATTGCAGAGCCGGCGAGCGGTCCGCGGACAACGTGGGCTACACGTCCACCTCGTGGCACACCTCCATGTAGTCTGGGTCGTGCATGATGTCCTTGATCATGTCCTTCAGCATGGTGTACCGTGGAAACATTGGGTAGAGCTTCGAGTTCATGTACTCGTTCTGAACAAAACAACATTTGTTTTTATATTATTTGGTACTCTGCACAACAGGAACTTAATCCCAATTACAGCTCAGAGTGTGGCATATGAATCATAGTAAAACTAGTTACTAAATTACATCCTTAGCTGTATTCCCTTTGCCACTTGGTTCACTTAAATCAGTTCAGATAAATTAGACAACATGACTAAATTAATAGAATTCAGCAAACTGATACACTTTTTGGGGTGAACTACTTCAAAGTAATTTAGAATGAGTAATTCTAGTACTGGAAATAAAGACAGTGAAGTAATCCAACGAAATAAATAAGTGATCTGGTTCAGTAAATGTAAGTAAGATCTGATTCAAATTGCAAATGGAATACGCCTCTTGTTGTTTAGTGATGTGGCTATCATTGCCACAGTGACTATGTCAATTAGAATAGACCCCCTGGATCTTTTAGGTATATTTCTGTACAACAATCCCGAAATTACGTACCTTTTGAGACGAAAATATTGAAATAATACTGTCATATTCAAATAGGTAAAATTATTTCTCTGTTACTCACTTATGGTACAAAATATTAATGGGACATCTATATATCCTACACATAAACTATAAACTATCTAATAAAAATATTTTGGATCCAAAAATATTATTATTAATAAAATCAGGCTTATTTTTACTGTTGATACCATTTTGTTTTTATTTTTGACATATTTCTACATTTTGTATTTTAATTTCTGTTATTTCGTATTGTTTAATGGTATTTTATATTACTTATTTGTATATTATTTTGTTTATTTATATTTTATATTTTGTTAGTTGATGAGTTTTATTTAAACTCGAAACGTCCCAATTTAAAATATATAAATAAATTATATTGGATTTCTGAAGCCTTATTTTATTAATTATAAACTATCTAGAAATCTTGTAAACTCGTAAACCGTTTAATTCCGTGTAATATTTTACAAACACAACAACTATTAAACATATAAACTGTTCTAAAACTTCATTGAAAACACTTCACGGGAACTTGAAAGAAAATAAGACAAGACCTCTTCACATGCATTTCCTATTGTACCTCGCGGCGTCCCTACTTCTATCTATCGCCTTTAAATCATAAAATATTCCCGCCGTGGCTCTTTAGATGCTTCCCTTTATATTTGTTACATTTAAGAACAATCCCCCGAGAACACTGGATAACAATAGTCCCGACATGATTTACGAGTAACACAATAATAAACACAAGATGCAGAAACGACAAGAAGGGTAGAAATAGTAAGGGAGAGTTTCACTAACCTTGAGTTCCCGGATGAGGTTTCTTAACCCGGAGTACTTCTTCAGGAGGCGGTACAAATCGTTCGTCATCTGGGTGTTTTCAGCTTCGATCTGCGATATCGTCATATCTGAAAATCGTTCCTGATTACTTTCCTGAATACAATTTCCTGAATGTTTTTTTTTTTGGAGTGACCGTTTTCCTTAATTATAATTTTATATGGGATAATGGCTCAGTGGTATCTGAGTCGGCTTGCGAATCATAAGAACCCTGATTCGATCCCCACAGCCGAGAAAACATTTTCATCAATTTAAAAAAATTACCCCTGTGATTGCCCCACTACTATCATCTTTGGGGGCCGTGATTTGATGAATGGTAATTGCACTTCACGCGAATAAATATATCACTTAACGAGATCTGTTTCGGTAGCGTGCCACACCCAGTAATGGGTAAAAGGCGTGACGGTATATTTTTTTACTTTATAATTTTGCTGCATGATTATTTTCAACACATTAAAAATTACCCCTGTGGTTTCCTCTTCACTAACATCGTTGGGGGCCGAGATTTGAGGGTTGATAACGCGCAAAATATAACACTTATCTGCTATGGCAGAGTGCCATACCCGGTAATGGGTAGAAGACATGATATATTTATTTGATTAATATTATTTTCTGAATGCCTATTTTCCCTAATAATAATTTTTTCTTATGCTAATTTCTTGTATTTCTTGATTGACAATTTTCCTGAATAATCTCAATAAGTTTCCGAAAATTTTTTTTCACTTTGCCTTACATTTTCTTGTTTATGGGGTAGATGGTTCAGTGGTTGGATTTCCACAGCCGACAAACAATTTTCACCACATTAAAATTATCCCTGTGTCTTTCACACGAAATAATTCCAACAAAATTGTTTCTGTGAATATCTAATTCCGAATTCTTCGATCCCCTTACATTAAACCATGCTAATATTTACTTAAAACTTAGAAAATAATTATGTATAAAACTTGAGATGTATACGCTTCCATTAAATTCAGTTACTCGGCCGGAGCCGATTCCGGGGTGAGTTTAGGTCCCGCGGGTACGCGTTGCAGAATTTCAGAGTTCGCTGTTAAAATATTTAGATCTCTGTTACTTCTAGCTCGCCCAGTAACGTACAAACAGAATCACGAGCGAGGAATTCATCAAACAATCATCAGCGGAACGAATCGACTTGATTGAAGACCGACTCGATAAATACTTCGGAAGTTAAACTATGTTTTATTATTATCTATGTAGCTGTATCCTTTTAAAGACATGATGTATTCCATAATTGCCTGTTTGCACCAACAAAACTTTAATATTATGTCAGTCTTTCAGTTTTTACATAGTGTTTAACTGCAATTGTGTGGAATTCTCTTTCAAAAACAAGTGCAGGGCGGCACTTCCTTCCTGTCTTATCTTTTTGTTTTATTTTTAGTTACAGCATTGTGTGGAATTTTCTTTTATATTCAAGCGCAGGCTATCGCTTTCATCTCTTCTAATCTTTATAGATTCGTTATTAGATTTGTCAGTAGGAGTAAGCGTGAGTAATTTGAGATGTTTTGCGCACTTGTTATGTACGTTGAAGAAAGAACATGAATGAAAAGTGAAAACGAGTAATTAGAGAGATGTGACTGAAAGTTAGTTGTTACTTTCGAGTGTGATAAGTAAATGAGCTTTCATGTTATGTACGTCGAAAAAAGAAGATGAATGATAAGTAAATAGGAGTGAATAGGAATGATGTGATTGAAGGTTTGTTGTGTGATAAATCATTTCGAGTGTAATAAATAAATGAGTTTATATGGAGTGATCTATGAATGTGGTTAAAGTGAGGGTGGTGAGTTAGGGTGGTGAGTTTGACGAGGACTGATTATTTTATGAATGTAATGAGTGAATGTATTATTAATATTTTTAGGGTTGGTGCTGCCCCCAATTAATGAAATATAGCGTGATGTTATGTATGTATGTATGTACTTAAACAAATAAAAGCAAATCGAAGTAAAATTACATTGCTGTCAAACATTGATGCGATATTGTTAGTTTATGTCAAACTTAAAATTTAAGTTTCGTTGATGTAAACGGGCATTAATAGGATAGAGCTGCTGTTATGTTGTGTATGGTTCTAACTCACTTTCTAGCCGATCTGTTCTTTCGCGTTTATCCTGTGCTTCCTCGGCAAGCTTGGCAGATGTTTTGACACCTTCACCAGATTTCTGGGTCTTCTCCATGATGGCACACGCACGCAGGACAAATGCAGGAACTGTTTCCTGTTTCTCCTGCTTCGGGATATCCACCAGCGTCCAGTACTGTGTTTCCAGTCGTACCACATCCTGCAAATAAACATTATCCAATATGCGGGGTGAATTAAACGTAGAAGAAATATGAACATAAGAAACACCAATAGATTGAGAATTCTACTAAACAAAAAATGCCTTTTTGTGAAACGCATCAGGTGATCAGACAGTATTACGCAAACCAATTGTGTTATTTGTTTAAAAAGAAACTATAATTTAAAAAGTTTTTATTCGATAATAGCTATTTCTAGCTCGAACAGAAAGTAGTCTATTGCCGTTCACGCATGGAAATTGTTGATTGAGACACATGCAAGAGCGGCAATGATACTTTCTTAGAAACTCTTGAAAAAGAATTTAAAATCTTAATGACAGTATTTCTGTTTTGAAATTCGTTTGAAAATGTTGACAGTTTTAAGGAACCATGAATACAATCTTACTTTACCGCTTGATGAGTGGCAAACGTCAACTTTTTGCATTAATCTGACAGTTGGAAATATCTACATTCTGTTCGATAGTAGAAAAATTAATATTTAGTATATTATAAACGGTACAATAATAATCTTTTCTTCACAAGGAAAGTTTTATTATACTAAATGTATATTTCGACTACCATCCAGTCATCGTGAGTACTACGGACGATGACCGCATGGCAGTCGAAATATTTATTAAGTATAATAAAACTTCCCTAGTGAAGAAAATAATATTGTATTCTTTATAAACATTTATCTTCACACAGCTCAAACTATATATTAATGTAGTATATTGATCTTCAATCTTTGTATTTTATTTGGTATTTTGTTATTGCAAAATTATTGTATTGACTTGAGTATCATCAGAATGTATATTCCCGAAATGAAGGTAATTGCGAGTGTTACTGTGTTTTTCTCTTTCTCACCTTGATCATCTGCTTGAGCAGATTGTACCGCTGGAAGACGTTATGCTGAGCCTTGGAGTCCTGGTACTTGGCCATGAGGGAGACAAGCGCTCGTTTCGCCGTGTCGTAGGATTCGTCTAGACGGACTCGTACTGCTCGAAGTCGTTCGTTGGTCTCGATGACTTCTTCCTTGGTCAGTCCGCTCGACGTACCCTCGTCCTTCACGTCCTGCACAATGCGGCGCACGCTCTGGGTGAACTTACCCACCAGGTTCGTGCTGGGCGCGGCTGCAAGAACACACACACACACATGAAACAGAACAAAGACACAGGATACTTACAATCTTGTAAGTAAAAGGGACAATAGTTTTTATGGACCCTATATACTTATGGGAAATCTGGGAATGGAATGGTATAAAATATTCATCATATTTTTGAAGAAATGGAGGAAAATTGAAGCAGTTTACGACTATAAATGCGAGTTCCCACTATTTGATTGTATTTGTAGATAATACTAATAATAATAATAAATATTTATTTCCAAGAGACCATAGTACAATAGGCAATTCCATAAAAATTTGAATATAATGCCACGGGCCAGAAACGCTTGTTTTTATCCTTGGTACATAAATAATTATTTCCTATTTTTTTATTATGTTGTACAGTTGCTAGTGAGGGAGAAAAAAATATATTTTAATTAATCGTAACGTAGCTAGATCTTGGTGACAAAGAAAGTATTAATATTAAAAGAGAAAGCAATAATGAGAAATAAAGTTTTATTTTTTAAGAGAGATGGGTACACTTTGACAGAGCGCGAAACATCTCACAGAACTAAGTTCACGCTTCTCAACACTTTATTCATTTTAGATTACTTTCAGTATTTTCATAATTAAGTAATCAATCATCTCTAAAATAGTACTATACTTTCGTATCATGATTGTAAATTATTTTCAAGTCCTACTTAATTAAATATAAAGCAGGGCAAATACACGCTCTAGTTTTAGTTACTCTACAGATTACAAACACATCAAGTGTGCCAAGTATTCCTAGCCATTTACATGATGTTCCTATTCCTGCATGAAACGTCTCAAATATTCATGAGAATAAGAAACCGTGAAAGAATGTGCTCAGTGGTTGTGTTTTCTACCATAAATCGTATGTCGCGCTGCAGACGACGAATGATTTATAATAATACCCCCCCGACATAAAATGCTATTAAAGTGGGATAAAAAGATCATATTTGTGAGAGTTGAGAGAATAAATGTTTCTTCTGTATTTTATTATGGTTTGGTTTTGTTTTTAATGATATGACGACAGTACTGATTTATTTATTTATGCTACTACGTAAAACAGTAACTTAATCCCAATTACAATACAGGGTCCGGTTTTACCGAGCCGCAGTGTGCTAGATCATATAATTTTAGCTTGAGTGATAGTGTATAGGAGTAATTGGATGGATGTGATTGAAGGTTTGTTGTGTGATATTTTGAGTTTGATATGTACATGAGCTTATATGGAGGGATCTATGAATGTGGTTGAAGTGAGGGTGGTGTGTTAGGATGATAATTTTTTGACGTTTCACAAAACTAATGAAATGCTTCATTGTATGTCACGTGTCTGCATTTTAACCAATCCTGTCATTATTATACTGAGAATAAAGCTCTTGTGATTATTCCCGGGAATTATCTCTGTAGGTACTTTTTTGTTTGTGACAAATGATAGGTAGTTGTCAAATAATTATTTAAAATTGTCAACGCGACAAGTAAAATGTGTGAAAAAAAATCGATTTAGTTCCATTTCAGATACAGAAATACACCAACAAATTTTGGAAACAACTTTCAAGAATACATTAATAAGTAATCAATCGATATGGACTCAGTTCAAAATCTTTTAAGTTAGGTGAATCGACCTCAACAGCTAAGTCAAAAAATAATCTAATTAAATATAACTCGAGAGTTGGATAAATTAGAAAATAATTATCCAGTATCTTTCTCAAAGTTGTTGCCATTTGGTAATAGCCACACAAGCCCTACGGGTTTTTGTGACTATAGCCTGGCAACAAGTTTTCGAAAGATCTGTCAAATTATTTTCAATTTATTCTCATTCTCTTGTTATATTATGACTGAGAATATTTGATGAGTACTCATTGTTTGATGAATCTGATGAGATAATGTTTTGTGAATGATTCTAGGGTTCATACTACCCCATTTGATGGGATATAGCGTGATGTTATATATGTATGTAAAAATTGTTGATTAATGATTTAAGACTAACATTTTAAATAGTTACAATGGTAGGTAGCAGCAATGTGAAGGTCAAGGTTCAAAATATGAATATTTTTAAGTGGAAAAACTGAAGAAAGAATTTGCAAGTCGGTTTAGAATCTCAAGTAGCAATTTTGTCGGGGTTTCTGACAGATCGTATGTCTGAGCATGGTGATTGTTTACGTGTTCCGACTTTGAATTTTACATGAAAAATGTCACAAAACTGATGCTCCAATCTCACCTACATAAAAAAATATTCTTAGAAGTGGGTACCAAGATTAGTGGCTACAAAATAACATAATTAGAAGTGTGATTAGAATAGAATTACTAGAAATTGTTGTAAATAACTTTTTTTCTACGGTCGTGTTGAGAAATCAACATATCAACATTCAGAAAGAATGTGAAAATATCTTTTATGCATAACCGGGCCGAAATTCATGTGTTTTAGCCCTAAAAAGCGGACATAAACACTTTTTTGGCCCTAAGGCCATAAAAACTAATTCCTATGGATACATAAATAAAATGATAATTTTTGTTTATTGTGAATACTTGATTTTACAAAACGTCATTTTGTCATACGAGTATAACCTATTTACATATTTTAATATTTTAAACATATACTTAAATGTTATTTTGTTGTGCATAAAATATTATATGTACCACGGGTGAAATTAGCGTTTCTTTGCGCCACGTTCTAATAATCATGTCACGTGCCAGAAACGTCTGTTTTCACCCAGCAACACTCAGTGCGACAAGAAATTGTTTATAATGATGTTTCCAAGACAACCATTGTTGAACAATCTTCAAAGATTTTAAGGAATACAAGTTCAGTTGCAATGAAAGCCCTGTGACAGTTGTATTGCAATATACTATTAACATCTTCTACCCTGAATAAATTAAGTTGTTAGACTAGTTGTGTTAAATGAGTAATTATTTTTCATTTAGTAAAATACAGCCTAATTTTCGCGTTGAGTACACATAATTAAATTAGAAAATTATAAGGCTATTTATCCCAATTTCATTACAATTCTATAATCTTAAAGTAATAAAATTTGCTTCATAATAAAGTTTAATTATGTGTATAATGTGATTTAGTAATTTCCCGTTTAATGTGAAATCTTTTATTTGCAAGTTTACTTCTGTGAGAAACGCTAATCCTGAGACAGTCATAATTCTTTCTAATTAAAGTGAAATAATACGGTAATATGTATGTAGTTACATTGGGCGTATAATTGCATTCCATTAGGTTGGCTGATTTTAATTAATGGAACAGAACTCCATTAAGTCTTAAGCCGACTACGAGTCTGGATTCTCGATATGATTCAAAGTCCTAACACCTATACACACATTTATATCATGATGACGTAGATGTAGAATGGTATAACACATAGTTGTAGCTTAATGGATGAGCTCTTGCTTTATAAGATGGAGAATGCGGATTTTTAAATCGTTAACTTTAATTTATAATAAAAATTAAATTTTTAACTTTGTTTAAATAAATAAAAGCAAATCGAAAGTTTGACAGCATTACCAGTTCAAATCCCATTCAAGCTGAAAATACCGGGTGTATCACAAAAAGCGAGCCATAGGTGTTTAACGTAGAAAAACAGGTTTTTCGTGCGAAATGCTTCCCAAATTATTTTTGATAAAAATGCTTCAAATAAGAGTTACAGAGCATTTGACTCAATAAGCTATATTTATTTTCTGTGTTTTGTGAGGATAGAAATTAAGTACAAAAATCTATAAAAAATTTATGGAATAGGTGGCACAGTGGTATCGTGTCGGCCTGTGGATCCTGAGAACCCTGATTCGATTCCCACTGCCGACAAACATTTTCACCACATTAATACTACTTCTGTGGTTCCCCTTCCACTAACATCTTTGGGGGCCGTGATTTGACGATTGGTAACCACACTTCACGCGCAAACATATATCATTTACCGAGATCTGCTTCGACAGAGTGCCACACTCAGTAATGGGTATGTACGATATATTTATTTATATTTATAAATTTTTTTGATGAGGTATCGAATCGACTTGTGGATTTAAGAACCCGGATTCGATTTCCACAACCCACAAACAATTTTCATCCCATTAAAACTACCCCTGTGGCTCCCGTCCACTAATATCTTTGGAGCCATGCAAAATATATCACTTACCGAGATCTGCTACGGCAGAGTGCCACACAAAGTAATGGGTTGAAGGCGTGATGATATATTTATTTATTTTATTAATAAATTAATGAAAATGTCTGCAATATATCATCATGTCATTTTTTATATATGCAATAAAAAATAATAAGTAGGCTTCTTTAAATTTGTGTAACATTTTATTTTCTTGTAAAATAACTGCTATTCAAAACCACATTTTAGCTAAGAAAGTGTTCGAGTGTCTTTTTCACGTACGAGTGAGTATATTTACTTTTTTGTTGTGGGTTAAAAATAGACAGCAGGCCCATAATATTCGGGATAAAATATCCGAGATAAAATTGAATCTGTACCTTTTTTCTTTCTAAATCTGTCAACCAGGATATTGGATTCAATCCTTTCCTTATGGATGACTTTTAACAATTGAATTCTTTTATTTTAGCGAAAGAACTGGACATTTATCATAAGTAAAATACTTTTTTTTACCCACTTGAAAATTACACTATTGTTTCAATTTTTCAATATTTCAGGAATGTTATGTTATTGTTTTTTTACCCTAGGAATATAAATAGCATTTGTACTACAGTTGTCATAGTGATAAAAATAATTTAGTGAATTTGTTTCATTTTAATTTGAATAAATCTGCGAAATTATCTAAATAAGTGGGAAGAAAATAATATGTTACAGTCGGACTGAATATACTATTTCGATTACCTTTATTACTCTAACCGAAACCTTGTATTTTTAGTCCTAATGAAACTAATAACTATTTGAAGATGGTGGCAACACTTTTCTTACAATATCTTTAAGATTGTAATATAAATGATAAGAATATGAATTGGTATGTATTTGTTTACATTTACTGGTATAGTAGAATAAAATTGTCTTCATTTGATCTTCTCTTTATTCTTAACGAACATAACTTTGTCTAAATTTCAACAAAGTAGTGTTTTTTATATTATTTTGTATGGCATCGCAACTGTATTGTCTATTGTCTTTTTCCTAAAGACAATTTATCGCTTCGAAGACGATGTCAGTTGCAGTCGTGTACTTTATGTTTTTGTTTTTTAATTCTAGGGATTTTATTTCTATTGTATTTTTGTTGATTAACTCCAACGGTACAATGAAACAATTTGTCTGAAGTGTTCAAATTGGAATAAAATAGAAATTAAAATCTTTTGCGACACACAGTTGATCATTTTTGTAATTTCTTTATTTTGATTACTTGTCTACTGTCTATATATTGTTCCGTTTTCGGTAATACGGTGGTTTGGATAGCGTTATGGAATTCGAATCCGGAGATCTCGAGTCACACTACAGCTCGATGAGCTTGGACCTTGTACAGTAATTGGGATTAAGCTCCTAGTATACAGAGTAGGAAAAATAAATAAATATGTACATTACGCAGATTTACTTTCATTTAATGTTCTATATTACAGTAATTTTTCACTACTTTCGGAACCTAAAATATTTTTAATAAATAAATGAGATAACGCTTGCACGGCTCTATCTCAAAAGAAGTTTTAGTTAATCTTTAATTTTGAGTTAGTTAATTTTATTCTAGTCTGATTTTAAAAATTACATTAGAGTTTATTCAAACTTGTTTGAGAATATGGTTCAGCTTAATATGACTAATCCAAAAATCAGGATTAGCTAAAACTGTTTTGAGAATTTGGCAGTAAATGTATCATTAATGGGGTAGGTGGCTCAGAGGTATCGAGCGGATCTGTGGATTTGAAAATACGGGTTCGATTCCCACAAACGACAAACAATTTTCACCACAATAAAACTACCCCGATGGCTGTCCCCCCACTAACATCTTTGGGAGCCGTGATTTGACGACTGGTAATCGCATTTCGCAGGCCAAATATACCATTTATCGAGATCTGCTACAGCACAGTGATACACCCAGTAATGGATAGAAAGCTCGATGATATGGTTATTTATTTTATTTATTTTATTAATAAATGAATGAAACCGTTCATTATTTTTAATTATTTAGGTGTGCAAAGTACCTGTAATATATTTTGATCGAACTAAATTAATTTCAAAACTTTGCACATGACAGGAACCTAAATCAAATTGTAGTAACTAACTTATATTTCTGTAATAATTATATCGCTGAATGGAATTGACGAATGAACCAATTCCTGAATGGTTAACAAGCATATAGGTTTGTTTGTTCACACATGTCACAGTTTGCCATGAAACTTTGACTTCCGGTTCCGCTCCAACGCTGGTCTACGTCAACAACCCTCTGGCGACACTGCTGCCATCTACAGAAATGAATTCTTTACTTGTACGGCTGTTCAATGTTGTTTCATTTCTACTGGTATTTATTTAGTTTTATTATTGAAAACCATTTTAATAACAGTATATGGAACAATATTTGTTCTTCTGTCGAGAGAAGTAAGTTTTATTTACTGTTTTCTTTTCTGTTAAAATAGTTTTTTTGTTGAGGAATAGAAATTTGTTTATTTAACAAAAGCTACATTGAAATTTAAATCATTCGTAAATGTATTTTTGTATATATATTACAATTGCCCAATTATTTAAATTTGTATATGGGTGAAATTGAAGGTGAATGATTTAGTAATAAATGGGAGGTTATGATTGATGGTTTGTTATGTAAATAAAATAGTTATTTATGTACTAAGGGTAAAAACAGGCGTTTCTGGCCCGTGGCATGATTATTAGCCTTCGACGCTTTGCGACTCGTGCTAATGTATTTTGACCCGCTAAATCCAATGGTCAAATCCCCAAGTGCGTACGCCTTCTAGTTTTTAAGATATTGCTCAAAAACTGTTTAGAAGAAAAAGTGGCAAAACTTTGAAAATTGAAGCACGATAAATTCAATGTCGTTGAGCGCATCTTCATATCTCGTTTAGTTTTTGAGATATGACTTCGGGAAAGTCGAAAAACTGAGATATTGAAATTTTTTAATAGTCCAACACTTCCGGAAGCTCTTGTTCAAAAACTAAACGTGATACGAAGTTGTGGTCCACAGTAATGGATTCCTCGTGTCCGAATTGACTTATTAGCCAAATATGAGCTCATTTGAAGCGTTTTTTTTTTGATATTTTTTATTATTTTTCATAGGGGTAGTACCTTCAGGTTTTTATGAGTTTCAAACAATTTTCTCTAAAACTCTTTCTCGTACGATTGTTGCAACGAAAATTTACATACATATGTATTTTGACCCGCTGAATCTAATGGTCAAACCCCCAAGTGTGTACGTCTTCTAGTTTTTAAGATATTGTCCAAAAACTGTTTAGGAAAAATAAAAGATCGAAAATTTTGGAAAATTTTAAAAATCGCTGAGAATTTGTATACAATTTAATTGAAACACGAGAAATTCAATGCCGTTGAGCGCATCTTCATATCACGTTTAGTTTTTGAGATATGGCCTCGGGAAAGTCGAAAAACTGAGTTATTGAAATTTCTTGAAAGTTCAACACTTCCGGAGGGTCTATCTCAAAAACTAAACGTGATACTAAGTTGCGCGCAACGGCATTGAATTCCCCGTATCTGAATTGACTTATTAGCATAATTTGAGCCCATTTGAAGCGGTTTATTTTTTTTATATTTGTAATTCAATGGCGAAGATTAATTGTAGAATAAATCTAATAAATAAATATTCAGTGAACGTTTATAGTGTTCGTGCTATTCTATTTAAAACACCTATTAGTTTTGTCTCAAGTGTTAAACTTATACCAGCCACGATTATTTATAATGAAACTCCATCACCATTCTATTTCATTCACCCTAATCATCAAATTTAGTGGTTGACGGTAAGCACCGCAAACACATTTTTAGATCCATCAATGATGGCGGCGGGCGTCGCGACGGTCACCATCGTAACTTGTTGAAGAGTGTGCAAACATTGATAATAAAACGCAGCGGCATAAAGAGCTCCAGGCAGCCAGTGCTGTAGCCGTGCTCGGCGTTGAACAAACAGCCAGGCTCGCTGAGAAGAGAAACGAGCCCTTGGAAATTCATTTAACGTGCTACCGGGCTCGCCTACATCAAAAGAGTACCTGGATGTAATTAATTTCTACTTTATTATGATATTTGCCATAAGGCTGGTTTTAATGACTACTTGCTGTGGGGGTTAACAGGGTGAGAACATTGGGAATAAGTGTTCAAGAAAAGGTTCTATTTGTTTAACTTTATCTATAATAAATAAGACAAAAAACAACTGTGTTTGTATTTTAAACAAGCTGTCTGTAAGTTTTTGTTTTACTGGTGTCTCCTTTTTTTTGTTAAATAGAAAATATGTCCGGTAGTACGTAGATTTGTATAATGTTAAGATATTCAAATCCACAGATTCGGTGTTCAAATTCTACTCAATCTAAAAATATATACAGCCTGTTCAATTTACCATTGCTATCTCGAGAACTATAGGAGCTACAAGGTTGGTTAAATTAGTAAAGAAATACCTTTTGTAAGGCCATTACGAAACTATTAAGAATTTTGTCTAAAGAAACATTGATTTCTTCCATACCTGTTCATATTATTAACAGTAATATTATTGACAACAATTTCAGAGGCTTTAGAAGTACCAGCAGCAGGTTGATTGTCATTGTCGAAAATAGATGCAACATAGCATGATCTGGGGCTTCAATTATCTGTGGAGGTGTTTATGATAAAGAAGAATCACTCACTGTAGTATTCCAATCTAGACGATTTTGAAGAAATTGCCTTGAAATTAGTGAAATATTTTTAAATAACGTAGAACAATGTGCAAGCAATCAATAAACAAACCATAGCAACGCCGTAAAACATCGTTCTCGTGAATATCATTAAAATTTTATAAATTTTGACAATATTTTAGTGATTTTCTAAATCACAGTTGTAGGAAAAATGTTGAGTACTAAGTTTGTTGTTCAATTGTTTCTTATGTACAAGTTATAAACAAAAGATAATATACGACTTTAGGCAATTGTTAACATAATCGTTTGATACTAATCTTTCTAACAACCATTGTTTATCGCAGGTCCTAGCAGTTGCTATGCTTAGCAATTTGTGTTACAGAATTGACGTCTTTGGCGGGATTTTATATTACACCAGTAACAAATATAACATAAAAATTTGAGTGTATATTATTTTGATTACAGAATACCGAAATGGTGGTAATAAAATAAAGAGGATTCATATTAAAAGAAGTCGAAAAATATCTACAAAAATAAATGTATATATATCTGAAGTTCTTTCGCACCAAATCCTACAGAAAATGATCCATCTAAAACACAAGTACATCCCACAATCACAACCCTTAAAACCTTTATAAAAATGAGTACTCAGATGTCATAACCCCTTTGCGTATTCCTCCATCATTCCTCTTCTTGCCGTGAAGAGTTTCAATCTCCGTTGTAGCAGGGTTGACGACCGAGACCACCGGCTGCACGATGACGTCACGGGGTGATTAAATCTGTGATGAGGGATGGAAATGTAGGGAAGAAGAAGTCCGGAATGTGGCTCATGTTTGGATAGGATAGAGCTACAATTGCGCATATCTGATTTTGGGATCCGCGAGAAACCTTAGTCCGGAGTTAAGAGAATAGAGGCACTAATCCAAGACGATATATTTGAACTGAAGATTTATTGATTTGTTTAGTTTTTTATGACCAGTAAGATATCTGCTCTTTGTATTACATCCTTTAATAGTTATTTATGTTATAAGCCCGACAAAATGAGTTTTTACGATAAGAGCAAGATGTTTCCGGACGAGGCGACGAAGGAACCAAATCTGAAATTTCGAAACGGATAAAAACTCATTAACATAAAACGTTTTATTTTGTACTGTATTGTACTTAACTATTATAGCATATTCCAATTTAAAATTGGTGAGTGCTTTATAACAAGACGAGAAATATTTGGAGAAACGAGATCCGTACGATCCAGTGTTTCTTATTTTCGAGTGTTCTATACAATTTCTCGCACTATCGACCATATTTAAAAATAAATAGTTATTTATGCAACTAGTATTAAAAGTGTAACTTTATTGCATGAATAGGAAGTTTGCAATACGAGCTATACTCGTAGAAAAGTGTTGCAAACTCATGAGTGCAATAAAGACACTTTTAACACGAGTTGCGTACATGTTTTTTTCTACGATCGAGTTTAATATAATTATGCCAATCTAAGTAATGACATTTCAAACGTCAAATATTTATTTTGTAGTTTACGTACTTAAATTTGTTTCGTACCAACTATTCATTCAATTACATTTTTTCGACACTAGAATGTATTTAAAAATTTAATATTTTTGATATTGGTAGTAGAAAATATTTAAGTATTTTAATATGTCAGAATTTTGATAGAGCGCCCGCGATTATTGTTCCTATAGTGGCCAAACAATAAGATGACAAAAGGGTACTATTATGAACCGGAATAGGCTTGTTTTTTATTGTTTCCATGACCACAACTGCCAGTTCGGTAAATTAAACTTACCATGACAGATAACAGTGGGGAAAATACGCTAAAATTGATTGGTAGGGCAAAAAAACATGATTTTTGCAAGACCTGTACTGTAAGTTACACATTAATGATAAAATTTACTTATCATCCACCGTGGACAGTAAATAAATATTATAGATCCAGGTCCTGTTTATTTTGACAATTTGTCAGCTGTTAATTTTCATAATTTGAAAAAGCTATCCCCGTGGCTCCTCCACCACTAACATGTTTGGGGGCCGTGATTTGACGACTGGTAACCGCACTTCACGCGCAAAATATATCACTTACCGAGATCTGCTTCAGCAGAGTGCCACACCCAGAAATGGGTAGAAGGCGTGATGATATATTTATTTATTTTATTTTTGTCAGCTGTTAATTTTTAAACCTATTTTGCATTTCGTTTTATTTGTGCAGATATTTAAAAAAATAGCTTATTAATCTCGAACTACAAGTAATTTTTTAGGTCGCTAATATTGAAATTACATTCTTGACCTAAAAACTGTCACTTACAGTTTATTGCAGGTACGTAATAAACTATTTCATATCCTAAGCTTGAAAGTAACATTTTAATACAATTATAATTAAATGTCAAAAACTGTTTTTTACCCAGAAACCTCACGACATAATACTGTAATATGTCATTATGGCATCTGATACCGTAAAAACTGATATACCGAACTGAAAACACTCTTGTAAATATGCAAATGCTATACAGTATGAAATAACATTACCATATTTAAATAAATTTGATAAAAATATCATGCTTGAGGACACTATGAAAATAAAACAGCGCTGAGGCAAACGAACACTCGTAAAAGCAGTACATTTTTACAACTATTCGACGATAGACTCACTTCGAGAACAAGTGATAAAAAACCAAACTCTCACCTCGGTAAATATCAATTTTCCATTTGCATTGAATTTCCCAGCGAAGCGCATACAGGAAAGTTCATTAGGCCAAGCGCTCGACCACCTCGGTACAAACGTATAATATACGATACGATTACCGACCTGTGTTTGAACTATGCACTAAACGAGAACTCCTAAATGCTCACATATATAGAGCATATTTCATTATATTTTCAATTTTCCTTCACAAGGATTTATCTAGGGACGATTTTTTCAGATATCATACAACAAAAGTACTGTCTTTTTGAGAAACTAGTACACTTAATAATTTTTAAAGTTAATTTTATGACAAAAAGCTCATCAGTATGGTGCAACCAACTATCCAGCTAGACCAACTAGGGGCTAGTGAACTGTGGTACTATGTAAGCTGAACTTCCAGATGTTAAGAATACTAATGAAGGTATCATGACATGAGAGCTACAGAGAACCATGCAGTGCCATCTACCGATAAAAATCGCAAACTGCTGCATAGAAATGAATAAATAGTACAAAGACAAATAATTGTCAATGAATAAATAAAACAAAGACAAATTGTCAATTGCTTTTGATGATGACCTAATAAGTTGATTCAAATGTGCTGCAATTTTGTGGAACGTGGAATAAGTGTTGGATTTTTTTTTTCCTTTTTTTCTGATTTTACTACTTAACGTTGTTTCAAGACGCATCTTTAAGAGTAAATGGAATTGCTATTTTCGCTTAATTTCAGAGCTGTAAATGATCCTTTAGAATGAATATTTATCATTTATTCAGAAGTAAGTTTTAGGACACGCTCTATTTATGCTTGACTGGTTTTCTCGTATATGAAAGTTTCAATTTCCATGTGAAACGAGCGTTGTTCGGAATTGAGAACTTTACGGCACGTAAATTAAGTTAAAGTTAAATAAATTCCAATAAAAATGTTATAAATTTTAAGTATATTGCTTCTATAGCTTTGTAGATATTACACTATGGATTTTATTAAATTTTCCTGGCTTTAGTGAAAATTATATTTTTATTATACGAATGTATATGAGAGAATAAAGGGCTTGTATGATTCGACCGAAATAAATTTTATTGGATTGTAAGTCGAATGAAAGATTCGTTTTACAAAATAGTAAGAGTAATAATAGTTAAAAACTGTTTAAGTAAACAATGATAGTGGACTAAATATAGTCCGAAAGGTGATCAGTTTTTTTATAATTAAACTTCAAAATAAAGCCTTGTAATCAAAAATATCAAAGAATATTATATTATATCCTATTTTACTATGGGGCAAGTGGTTCAGTGGTATTAAGTCGACATGTGGATTTATCAACCTCGGTTCGATTCCCACAACCGACTTTATCTCCTTAAAATTATCCCTATGGTTCCTCCACCACTAACATCTTTGGAGGCTGTAATTTGACGGTTTGTAACCGCACTTCACGCGTATAAATATATCACTTACCCTCGATCTGCTACGGCAGAGCACCACACCCAGTAATGAATAAAAGGTGTGATGATATATTTATTTTTATTTTTCCAAAGGTATAGATGTTTCACGAGTTCGTGCTATCCCATATGATGGGACCTAGCGTGATGGTTATATATGTATGTAAATTTTAGTGCTATAAAATGCATCAAAAAAAGCAAAGTGTATTTAATAATTTATAAATGTGTCTACCAAAAGAATAATAGTACCATAATAAGAATTGGGTTATAAAATATGTTACTCTTTTATGGTTTTCACAATTTCCCACTGAATAAACTTTGTGTCTGTTAGGCAAGCATACATGTGTTCAAATCTCCCTGACTACAACTTATATCTAAAAAATAAGATTGGGCCTGGGTGGTTCAGATTCTAATATAAGTTACTGTAATTGGGATTAAGTTCCTGTTGTGCAGAATAGCAAATACAGTTAAATGCCACTTTTAGTTTTAAAATCGGAAATGGCATTTTGGGCTGCAGAAGAATACATTGTTTATTAAAGTAGGTATTTCCATCGTAATAAAAACAATAACTCACATTTCAAGACACTGCGAGTATTATGGAAGTACTTAAGGGATTATGAAAGAATTTCTTCAAATCCAAGAATTACCGAAAGAGAACACGTGACATTTATGAATGAATAGACGATTGGAATTTCCTTCTTCAAGTTATTCTTGATGCGTACAATGTTGCTTTAATAGAGCAATAACGTTGCTTTAATAGCGGAGAAGCAGTTTACGTGATGCTGATGGGAACTTGTGAATGTTTATTTTATTTATTTGAATTCTGGAAATTCCTCTCATTCAAAATATGCTACAATCTGTCACATTTCATTCAAACAGCTCGTGGTCAATACAATCGAAATGGTTTGTATTCTTTCGTCGGGATGAATATTTCAAAACATTTAATTTTATTGTTCAAAAATTTATTAATAAATAAATATATCATTACACCCAGTGCCGTCTTATGAAATTGAGGATTTCACCATTCGATTCTACATATATTTATACGTAGATATACATATTTAGATTCTCAAAAATATTGTTTTTTAATCGCCGAAGTCTTGATCTCAAAAAATTCGTTTAATGAAAATGATTTTTTTTTTGTTGAACCAGTTGAAAATCGAAACTTTTAAAAATATGTTTCTATATTATTCAAACTACGAGAAATCGAATGCCGGTGAGTTCATCTTCATATATATTTTTAGTTCTTGAGATACAGCGATTTTTGACTTTTTAAAAATCTCAATTTTGAAGGGCTATATTTCTAAAACTAAAAGAGATATTGAAATGCGGTTTGAACGAGTGTATTTCTCGTGCTCCAATTAACTTATACTGAAATTTTGAAAATTTTGAAAATTTTTGAAATTTCTTCAACATTTTTTTTGCCGCTATTTTAAAAACTTGAAGAGATAATAAAAATCTGTGAATACCAGTGCATTCGTGGCAAAAAAGTACATATGTTTGTAAAATTTCAGAATTTTTGTTGTACTGATACAATTTTTAGAGCATAAAAACTAAAAATGGTCAAAATTCGTAAATTTCTTAAGGGGTACCCCTTCAAAAATTTTCAAAAAACAGTGATTTTTCGTTTTCTTGTAATAAAAACTTTATCTGTGCGAATTTTTGTCTGAAATTTTGCATACCTATGTACTTTTACGAGAGGAATTCCTTGGTATTTACAGATTTTTAATATCTTTAAAAACTTTTGAAATATTGAAAAATTAAAATTTTGAAAAAAAATCCAAAATTTTCAAAATTTGAAAAATTTCGGTATATGTTCATTGAAGCACGAGAAATACACTCGTTCAAACCGAATTTCAATATCTCTTTTAGTTTTCGAGATATGGGCCTTCAAAATTGAGATTTAAAAAAAGTCTAAAATCGCTTTAACTCCTGTTCTAAAAAAGATATGAAGATGCGCTCAACGGGATTCAATTTCTCGTACACTGAATTATATAGAACCATATTATAATTTTTTTCGGTTTTTAAACTGATTCAACCAAAAAATTGGCATTTTCATTAACAGACATTTTTGAGATGACGACTCCGGCGATTAAAAAAAATATTTATTGAGGATCAAAATATGCATAATTATGTAAAAATAGATAGGAAATTAAATGACAAAATCCCCAGTTTCATGTCTAGTTTAATATTTGTTTAAATTAACTCTAAACAGAAACAAACGTGATAATGAACATCTAAATAAATAGTATACCCGTATATTATATTTATAAATAAATAAAATATAAATAAATTAATATATCATCACGCCTTTTATCCACTACTGGGTGTAGCACTCTGTCGAAGCTGATCTTGCTAAGTGTTATATTTATGTGCGTGAAGTGCCGTTATCAACCGTCAAAACACGACCCCTGAAGATGTTAGTGAGCAGGAGCCACAGGGGTAATTTTAATGTGGTGAAAATGTTTGTCGGCTGTAGGAATCGAACCAGGGTTCTCAGGATTCACAGGCCAACTCGATACCACCGAGCTACCTACCCCATATTAATCTTTAAAATTTAAATAAAAGTTTGCAACGGGATGAATCTTTGGAAACATGTGTTTTAAAATTTGAAATAGCATTCGACGACTCCCCTCCAGTATCTTCGCGACCCGCCGAAAGGTCGCGACCCACACTGCTCTACAGTACTAATATCCAATGTAAAATTTGTATGTTCGCCTTTAACAAGCACCAGGCGATATAAAGTTTGGTAGGGTGACAATACGTAATATTTCTTCTGTTATTTAAATATTCATTATGTTAAAGTTATGAATTACAATAGGGTTCTCCCAGATGGCAACTTAATTATAGTTATTTAAGTGTTGAGACAAATCTACTGTCGAGATTACAAGAGGACCAAAAAACTTTGGCAAGTCGCCCGGCAAGATGCAACTTGTTGCCATTATACAGACTCAAATGAGAAATAGAGTCGAGTCCAAGATCATCAGATCTTCTTCTTCCTGGGAGATGAATAACATAATTGCATCGTGAGATTGTTAAAAGTCATGACAAGACCATTGTTTTCCTAATTTTCTTTTTCTCGGTCGCAAATAGAAGCCGCCGCATTGAATCAGCGAATTTCTGCTTTTCATAATAATTAAGATACTAGTGATAAGAAACGCTGTTTCTTTCAGCTGTCAGTTTCAATTAGTTTTAAACGAAAACAATTACGAAGTATTGCTCTCATTCGTGCGAGAGATTCATTCGGCCATCAACTCTAACCTTCGGAATGACATCAACTTTTTTGTAAAGTCTCTAAAAATAAATATGCGTTATTTCGTCAATTACTTTGTGCTATAATCATACAGTAATTAAATAGGTAATGAATCTGTGAATTACAATTATTTATCTACTTTAATAACATTGCGCAGGATATGTTCAGTATGAAATTGAGAAGAATATGGTTAGAAGAAATGGTAGAAGTGGTAGAAGTCAGTTGAGATGGTTTGGGCATGAGGTACATATGTTGAATGAAAGATTGGTGTAAATTATTTTTTACGATACTTCTACTGTAAGTTACCTATTAATGACGAAATTTGAACACAGTAAGGGCCAGTTTTTCAATCACTGTTTAATGTTAATCATGATTAACATTAATCGAGAGTAACCGATGATTGAAAAACTAGCCCTTAGTGGAACTTTTGTTGCACAGTGGTTTCCACGGTTACACTTCTATAATATTTACTTACCATCCACCGCAAATAGTAAGTAAATATTTCGTATCAAGGTCATGTTAACTTTGACAACAGTTTGACAGCTGTTAATTTTTAAACCTATTTTTCTATTTCTTCTATTTGTGCAAGTATTGTAAAAAATAGCTTACTAACCTCGTACTGAGAAGTGATTTTTTTAATGTCGCGAATGTTTAGGAAATATTGACCCTTCGGGCCTTGATTTTCCAAATTAAATTTTTGACCTAAATACTGTCACTTACAGTTCATGGTACGTAATATACTTTTATTTTTATTTTATTTGGCTGTTCTTCTACCTAACCCTTACAAATACATTACAAACATCCATAGCCTGGGCGGAATTCGAACCCGCGACCTAGAGCGTGTAATTCCAAGCAACTGCTATGTTAACCGGTTGACTACCGTAACCGGTAGAAATAATTGAAGGTGAGAGATTGCATAGATGATCAAGGAACTTGAGTGAAAGAATTAAGAATGTGGATGAAGCGAAAGTGGTATATTATAAGAATTTTAAAAAATAATGAAATATATCATCATGCCTTCTACCCATTATTGGGTGTGGCACTCTCCGTAGCAAATCTCGGTATGCGCGTGAAATGCTGTTATCAGCCGTCAAATCACTGCCTCCAAAAATGTGAGAGAAGGATCCACAAGGATACTTTTAATTTTATGGAAATTGGTTGTCGACAAAAAATAATGTTGAATTTCTACATTGCATAAATTAATTCACCCCTCGGTATATTTTAATTTCGTGTAAGTATTTCGTATATGTAAGTGGATTACATTTTTCTTTAAGATCTATATCAAGCATGAAATACGAACTCTTGGTGTTTAAAAATCCGTATAATTATGTTATTAATTAAACAGATTAAAATCACAAATTTTAGAACAATGGAACGGAATGAATGTCAACTTTGATACAGTGTCACATAATACATTTATAATTTGTTTGTTTACGAAATATATACAAATATCCACTTATATAAAGTGAAATGTACACCTCATTAAGTCTGAAGTTCCTCCTAAAGACTAATTTATGACACACAATATTGTTGTTATTATAAATGAAATATATTGTGTATTTAAAATAATTTTGAAGCTTAAGGTTGAAAGTATTGTAATAAATTTGAAAACTTTAAATCTATATGCGAATAATAATGGAACGGGATTTTAATTTTATTATTTACTATTACTATAAAAGTCGGACTAAATGCTGAGGTGGCAATTTCAGACCCAGTTAAATGTGCAACAGAACTGAAGAAACTTAATTTATATTATTTTTTCTGAAACCGGCAAGAAAGTGCCTACTTTTCTGAACAATTTTAGTATGGAAAGTAGGTTTTTACAAAAACAGTCAAGTAAAGTACGTATCCAAGACTACCACAAAAATAACAGTCTGGTAAAGTACAAAACAGTCTGGTAAAGATTTAACCTGACTGTTATTTTTGTGGTAGTCTTTTTTTTTTTTATTTATTGTGATACGGCTTCAACTGCAGCGTCTGCGCTGTAGTCAGTACAGACGCTGATTATGAAGATGGAAGCGTCTGCGCTGTAGTCAGCACAGACGCTGATTGATGCCAGCCCTGACCGGGAATCGAACCCGGGACCTCTGGGTCAGTAGCCTAGTAGTCTAAACCACTGAGCCACAGAGGTCGGCGTTGTAATCTTGAATACGTACGTAGTCTCCTGTCAGTAAAATTCATATTAAAAAAATTAAACATTTTGAATTATTTATGATTAAATATTGATCAAATGAAACGGTTGAAGGCAGAAGAAAAGAAACAGAAAAATAAGTTTGAAGAAAAGTTCATAAGGCGAAAACGACACGTAACAATATGTTTTACTTTAAAATAATATAAAATGTAAATAACTTTGAGAAGACTTTCATTGCAGAGACACCCATTTTATTTTCGATGTAACCCGTCACAAAAATTTTCATGGAAGACCGCATTTCGTTTGTTCCGGAACCGGAATGTCTGGGCATCCAATAAAAATGCTACTGCCATAAAAAATTCTTCTGAGAATAAGAATTCTTTCTTATGCGAATAAGAAAGAATCTGAAAGTGTTATAGAGACGACACCTAGGTATCTATCTGTCATTTTTGAAATATTACTTGTTTTTATTAATGATGAATTATTCATTTATCTTATTAGTAAGTACATGAGAAGATATATCATAGTATGTAATGTGAAACGACTAAAAATAGAAGATAATAAATTAAGTGGTATGAACTATGAAGTATGCATTTCGATTATGGTTTTTGCGGACTGTTTGTGACGTTTTTGTGGTTATTAACCACATTACTCCGAAGTATAAAAGCTATAAATACTTATACACGGTTTATATAAAGAATAAAATAAATTTACTACCATAATAAATGTATTTAAATGAAGAAAGTCGAATCAGTTTTATTTATTTTATGGCATATATTCCATTACTGTCAAAAGTTCGACTGTCATTTAAAGAATCAATTTGATTTACTTTACTTTACTTTACTATAAATTAATCTATCATTTATAAAATGGGCCATTAAAGTATTAAATAAAAATAAAAAGTATGTGCCACCTTATGGATACTACAGAATTATTTTCTAATTTATCGATCTCTCGAATCATATTTAATTAGATTATTTTTTAACTAAAGCTCTATTCCATTTGCCACTTGGTTCGCTTAAATCAGTTCAGATAAATTAGACAACATAACTAAATGAACTAAATTAAGCAAACTGATAAACTTATTGGGGTGAATTACTTCAAAGTAAATTAGAATCTGTAACTCTAGTACTAGAAATAAAGTCAGCGAAGTAATCCAGCAAAATAAATAAGTGATCTGGTTCAGTAAATGTAAGTTAGATCTGATCTAAATGGCAAATGGAACACGTCTTTAGCTGTTGAGCTCGATTCATCCAACTTAAAAGATTTTGAACTGGATCAATATCGATTGATTACTTATTAATGTAGTCTTGGAAGTTGTTTCCAAAATTTGTTGGTGTATTTCTGTATCTGAAATGGAACTAAATCGATTTTTTTTTCACACATTTTACTTGACGCGTTGACAGTTTTAAATAATTATTTAACAACTATATATCATTTATCAACGAAAACAAACATAGATTATTCTCGAGAATAATCACAAGAGCTTTATTCTCAGTATAATAATGACAGGATTGGTTAAAACGATGACACGTGACATACTATGAAGCATTTCAATGGTTTTGAGAAACGTCAAAAAATAGTCAATGTAGTTTGTTAGATATCTGACTTTATTGAATTGATTTGAAAAACTGCGACGTTTCATTTCAATAGATTAAGAAGAAAACAAAAAAATTGCAGTGAATACTGCAAGATTTAAACCATAGACCGAAACGTCGCACTTTTTCATATAAATTCAATAAACTCAGATATCCAACAAACTAGATTAAATATTTTTTCTACTTAATTATTAAAAAAAAAAAAATCCAGAGTAATTTAGTTTAAATAACTAACTAATTTGAATTTTCAAAGTTTCTATTTTTAGTATATCAATTTAATATTACCATATTAAATATTAAAGAATTTTCCAAGTAGAAATTCAATTTTGAAACTTAAATTTCTAAAGAACCTAACTTCTCTCATTTTGAGCTCATTTTATATGTAAATGTTTCAAGTTTTACGTTGTAAGCCTTACTTATATCCGTTTAAATAAACTAAGTTTTAATTAGTAAATTTAGTTGAGGGGACAAAGTAAACGAATTAAATTAGTTAAATAAATGAAATACTAGTGATCTGTTTCGGAAAGTGTAAATCTGAATTCTTCTTTTATTAAAATAAATTCATATTTCTTTTTAAGACAAAAATATTAATTTACTTTTTTCCTTTACCTTAAGGCTGTTGATCTGAGATTTTACCATAACATAACAGAGAAGTTCAAAGATTTAAAAACCTTACAATGTGCACAAAGAGATTCTTTGATTTAAGAACTGACAAGGTTCAAAGGAAGATCAAATATCAAAACAAAATTCATAAATCAAACCAGAGAAAATAAAAATTATCCTTTCTATCATTTCAAAGTTTAAGAAATCTGAACAAGTCATTTAAAGATCAAGTAAGTAAGTTAAAATTAATAGTCTTGCCATTGTTTCCGTCAACATTTGAATCCTAGTATTTGTGAGAACAGAAGAATAAATTCCGGGTGCGGTAAATGAAGTAATCCAACTATTTAACTGCTCCTTCAGCTTTATCCTGTTTCTATTCACTATCACATCCAGCAATCGCTGAGTGCGAACAAAACTGTGATGATATTGAATTTTAATTGAATTTGGTATGATGATGAAAGTATCTAGTGTCAGTGGTGTCAATAGTTGGTAAAAAACAGAGAATCGTGAATAAATGAACGTCAGTCGTGAGTTGGGTAGACGGCCTTGAAATGCGGAGATCCGTTGAAGAGGGGACTAATTTATCGCCTTTTGTTATTGAATATTCATGGATTTTCACACGAGGTTGAGTAATAAGGAAAGTGATTTTATTTTTTATTTATAGGTATTTTGAATTAATTGATGATAAAAATAATATAAATAGAGATGTTACTAAGATTTGATGACCTATACTTCATTATTTAATATACAACTTATTTAAATTTCTAATTTATTTCTGAAAATTTTACTTTCTGATAGGATAAAGAAAAAAAAACTATATGTATACCCCGTGAAGAAAGAGTCATTTTTCCCTCAGGTGCTGTATATCTCTCTTCTGCTCGGAAAAAGAAACGATATCTTCTGAAAGAAATGTTTACTTTCTTCCCTTGATATAGAAATAACTATACTTTCTTTAATTTATAATAAAAGTGATGTTATCAACATTTAAACGTACATTTATCTTAGAATATTACTAGCGGTCGCCCTGGCTTCGCCAGGCCTCACGCTAGTTAAGCCGTTTAGTATATAAGATTTTAATGATGTATTTGTTTTTCCGAAAAAAGACATAGATAACTAGATAATGATGTTAGCAAAAATATTTGGAACATAAAATGTTATTTGCAATTTTCCTGTATATGCGTCTAATTTTGAGAAAAACTTATTTTTATATTTAATTATATTAGAAACAAAAAATATCAATTTTAATTTTCGCATTATCTAGTTTCTTTCCGAAAGAAGACATAGATAACTAGATAACCGGACACGGACCCGAACTTGGCTCCGGACCCGGACCCGGACCCGGACCCGGACCCGGACCCGGACCCGTACCCGGACCCGGACCCGTACCCGGACCCGGACCTGGACCCGGACCCGTACCCGGACCCGTACCCGGACCCGTACCCGGACCCGGACCCGGACCCGGACCTGGACCCTTACCCGGACCCGGACCCGGACCCCTACCCGGACCCGTACCCGGACCCGGACCCGGACCCCTACCCGGACCCGTACCCGGACCCGGACCGGTACCCGGACCCGGACCCGTACCCGGACCCGGACCCGTACCCGGACCCGGACCCGGACCCGGACCTGGACCCGGACCCGGACCCCTACCCTATAAAATGTTATTTGCAATTTTCCTGTATATGCGTCTAATTTTGAGAAAAACTTATTTTTATATTTAATTATATTAGAAACAAAAAATATCAATTTTAATTTTCGCATTATCTAGTTTCTTTCCGAAAGAAGACATAGATAACTAGATAACCGGACACGGACCCGAACTTGGCTCCGGACCCGGACCCGTACCCGGACCCGGACCCGTACCCGGACCCGGACCCGTACCCGGACCCGGACCTGGACCCGGACCCGTACCCGGACCCGGACCCGGACCCGGACCCGTACCCGGACCCGGACCGGTACCCGTACCCGGACCCGGAACCGTACCCGGACCCGGACCCGGACCCGGACCCGGACCTGGACCCGGACCCGGACCCGGACCCGGACCTGGACCCGGACCCGGACCCGGACCCCTACCCGGACCCGTACCCGGACCCGGACCCGGACCCTTACCCGGACCCGGACCCGGACCCGGACCCGGACCAGGACCCGGACCTGGACCCGGACCCGGGTCCGGGTCCGTGTCCGGTTATCTAGTTATCTATGTCTTCTTTCGGAAAGAAACTAGATAATGCGAAAATTAAAATTGATATTTTTTGTTTCTAATATATTATTAAATATAAAAATAAGTCATCTTTTATTTGAAATTTTTTTTCGTAATAAATGGAATTTATTGTGTCCAGTAAACTACCTCTTCCGGTTTTTCAATTTCATTCAAAATCAACTCGAATACACACACAGACATCATTGAGAAAATGATCAAAACGGATTCAGTGGACCTCAAAACACTATGAGGCGCCGTTTGCGACAATATACAGACTCGTAAATATACAATTCTTTTCATTATATATACTAAATTTTTGACAATATCACGTAAAATTTTGTGTACGGGTATATTATAAACCTGTATATTGTGATATTTTTGTCGCGTTAAAAAAATATACAGAACAGGATTGTGCCACTTATTCAGAGACGGCGCTGAATTTCAGGTAGTTGACGCAGAATTTTGGAGAGATAGTGCAACATGAAATGTACACCCAAAATATTATTTTTAATCTTTTTCTCCGGATTTAAAATAACTATCTTAGGTTTAGTTTAAGTAACATTAACAAAACTGGAATTTCTTTATAGCTAACGGAAATGAGATTACAATTTTTAAGTAACCTAAAAATAAATACTTCTAAATTTGTAAGTTATGGAAAATTATATCATTGTCTCGAACCTTCAATACATTTTAAGAAAATATTAGGTAGAATAAGGGCCAGTTTTTCAATCGCCGGTTTACGCTCGACTGGTTTTGAAGCACTTTCAATTAAATTATCGATAAAAAAATTAGAAGTGTCCAAATGATTCTAATTCAAGTTATCTGGTTTTTCTAAATTGAACTTTGAACAAAATTTGCTTGGTTTTACTGTATATTATTATCGAGATCAAACTTGGTTGAGTTCACCTGTATACATTATAAAACTTGTCAATTCGACGTTTTGTTTCGAAACCAAATTCATTGTGGACCGTCAAAAATTTACTTTTTAAATACACGTATTTGAAATGTATAATTATAATTAAAACGTCCCCTCATTTCCAGAATATGTGTAAAGTATTTCAAAACTACTCACAATAATTTAATATTTAAGTAATTTATAATTAAATATGCGACATGTGCACTGACAAATGTCAAAATGACAGGAGATGTTTTTTTATTAAAATTTCAAAGCCTCCATATTCTTTATACTTTATAAAACTTGTCAGTTTGACGTTTAAAATTAAAACCAACTTCATAGTGGACTGACAAAAATTTTCTTTTTAAATACACATATTTAAAATGCGTAATTATAATAAAACTGTACACTCATTCCTCCAATATATGTAAAATATTTCAAAAGTACTCTAACAAATTTAATATTTAAATAATTTATAATTAAAAATGCGACATGTCCACTGACAAATGTCAAAATGACGTTTGATGTTCTTCTTAAAAATTTCAAAGCCCCCACACTCTTAGTTGATTTTGCCCCAAAAACGCATGTTTTTTCAAGTTTTCACGCACATCATGTGCACGAAAAATCTGAGACTATCAAAAGGCACTCCACGTGATTGACCTCTATCAAATAAAAAAAGTTGCAAATGAATCGAATAAACCGTCTAGGCTGTAGCGATTTACAAATGGGCGTGATGAATCCAAAGAAATATACCTCACTTATCAAAATAGTGTATAGGACTAGCGGTCGCCCTGGCTTCGCCAGGTCTCACGCTAGCTCCGCGGACCCTGAAGTAGAATTCACTTTTGTAAGACAGTTGACACAATATAAATGCAATTATTACAAATCTAAAACATTTCTGCGTATCATTCCATCCAAAGACCTTTAAATTGATACTAAACACAATAGGTTCCGAAGATCTTTCACTAAAACAACTGACGATTGAAAAAAATCCAATTATGCACGCGAGACCTTTCATTTGATACTAATCACGAAGAATTTTGATGCATTTTCACTAAAACAATTGAAGATGTATAAGTATTAAATTTTGTACGCGAACCCTTCAAAAAATCTTTCTTTTTTGATAAAAACGCGATAGGTTTAAAACACTTTCACGAAAACAATTGTACATTTTGCTAAACTATTAAAAATATTTTGGACGTCATTTTTTATAATGTCCTACATTTATATTTTATATGTACATGAAATCAACTGAAATTTTCTCTAAACTGTTTTGAAAAACTGTTGGAAATCGCTGAAATATACTTTTTTGCATTGTAGAATGCTGCTGTCAATTTTCTTTTTTTTCTAAATGTATATTATTACCGCACACAAATTTTGCTTTGTTTTATTACATACTTTTAAAAATAATTTGTCAAGTTGACGTTTTGTCTTAAAAAATTTTACGCTAGCCCTTCAAAAAACCTTCCATTTGATACGAAACAGGGTTAGTTTAGAATCACTTTCACTGAAACAATTGCCGATCAAAATTAAATTAAATGCTATATGAAAACACTTCAAGAGACATTTCATTCGATATCAAACACGATAGGTTTCAAAGCAATATCACTAAAACAATTGCGGATCGAAAAAATAATAATTTTGCACGCGATCCCTTTAAAAGATTTTTTATTTCATACCAAAAACGGCATCGTTCGAAATATTTTATGTTTAAAACAATTTTCATATGACATTAAACACGGCATTAATCCGAATATTTGAAATTTGAAACAACTGATAATCGTAAAGTCTTAATTTTTTTATTTCGTCTGAAAGTTCTTCTAAAGCCCTTTCATATGATATCAAACACGATTTGATACGGAACACTTTAAGCTTAGAACAATTGACGGTCGTAAAATTTCAATCAAATACGTGTTTTATTTCCGAAAACATTTTGCTAAAATAACTTTTTTTTATTTCATTTGAAAGTTCTTCTAACGCTATTTCATATGCTCTAGCATTTCTTCAACTAAAGGTTGCACGAAAGGCATGAGTATTCGCCGAGTGTTTGTAGCTCAATTGGTTAGAGCAGTCACCATGCGAGTGAAAGGTTCTGGGTTCAAATTCCGGCGAACGCTCATTGTTTTTTAAAAAACTAACGTATTAACTATTTTATGTAAAGGTTCGTCTAAAGCCCTTTCATATGATACCAAACATGGCATAATTTGGAATACTTTCAGTTTGAAATAATTGACAGTCTTAAAATTTCAATCAAATACGTGTTTTATTTCCGAAAAGATTTTGCTAATCTATTAAAAATCCGTTGGATGTAATTTTTGTTAGTTTCACATTTTTTTATAGAATTTATTAAGTTTGAAACAATTACCTATATCGTAAAATTTCAACTTTTTATATTTCATCTGAAAGATCTTTTAAAGCCCTTCAATATGACACTAAACACGGTACGATTCGGAATACTTTAAGTTTGAAACATTTGCTTATTATAAAATTTCAACAATTTTAATTTTTCTGAAAGTTCTTCTAATGCCCTTTAATATGACACCAAACATGATAGGTTTTATGTCAAATATTTCAAAAGTTGTCTAAAATATTTAATACTTGAATAATTTTTAATTAAAAATGCGATATGTCCACATACAAATGTCAAAATGACAGTAGATGTTCTTCTTCAAAATTTCAAAGCCACCATATTCTTTATACTTTATAAAACTTGTCAATTTGACGTTTTGAGTAAAAACCAACTTCATAGTGGAGTCTTAAAAATTTTCTTTTTAAATACACATATTTGAAATTTGTAATTATAATAGAAACGTCACCTCAGTCCCCCAATGTGCGTAAAATATTTCAAAACTACTCTGAAACATTTAATATTTAAATAATTTATAATTAAAAATACGACATGTCCACCTACAAATGTCAAAATTAGAGTAGGTGTTCTTTTTAAAATTTCAAAGCCTCCACACTCTTTTATAAAACTTGTCAATTTGACGTTTCGAATTAAAACCAACTTCATAGTGAACTGTAAAAAATTTTCTTTTTAAATACACATACTTGAAATTTGTAATTATAATAAAAACGTCCCCTCAGTCCCCCAATGTGCGTAAAATATTTCAAAACTACTGTAAAACATTTAATATTTAAATAATTTATAATTAAAAATGCGACATGTCCACTGACAAATGTCAAAGTGACGTTTGATGTTCTTCTTAAAAATTTCAAAGCCTCCACACTCTTAGTTGACTTTGCCCCAAAAACGCATGTTTTTTCAAGTTTTCTCGCACATCATGTGCACGAAAAATTTGAGACTATCAAAAGGCACTCCCCATGAATGACCCCGAGCAAATAAAAAAAGTTGTAAATAAATCGGAGAAACCGTCTAGGCTGTAAAATTGTTAGAATGAACGTGATGAAACTATATATACATAGGGAATTAAGCCGTTTAGTATATAAGATTTTTCCATGATCGGGATAGAAATAATCAATTTTAACCAGTCTTGCTGTCTTGCTGTTATTCATCGTTGCCTATAACAACGGGAATAAAGTATTTTAGTCTCGTTGCCATGAGTATTTTAGTCCTGATAATGAAAATGATTATTGTCGTCTTAACATTTTGCTATTTTTTTTGTACAAAAACAGAAACAAACTTATGGTAACTATAATGTTATATTTTTAAATAGTTATTTCTGATATTTTTAAGTATAATCACTTTATATCTTGGGGTAGTGAAAAAAAATAGTATATATACAGCATGAGAGAAGTGTATTTTTTCCCTCGTCGTATTGAGGTCCTCGCCTTCGGATCGTGTTGCAAATTTACTCCTCAGGATTCAATCTTTACTCTCGGTAAATAATGACGAACTTTATTCCCTTATTATATAAACTACTAGTAATTTAAAATGAAAGCGATCTTATTCAAATTTAAACATACATTTATCTCAAAATATTCTTTAATTTTGATAACAATATTACCCTTATTATAATCAAGGACCTACGTACTTCTGAATAAGATGTAGTAGTTGCAGCATAATGGTTGCGCTTTCGCTGGACATGTGAGAGTTTGTAGATTCCACTCTAAACTGTAACTCTGCTAATTGGTATTAATTCCTTGTTGTGCATCGTGGCAAATGAATCTATTTAATATCTAATAATGCAGTTAGTATCGTATGAAAAGCACCTTTAGTCTCCTGCTATAATTCCTAACATTTCTGTTCGACGATGGGGTGATGCAGGTCGCGCTCTAAGTTGTAAGCAACTTTCAGCGCTTACAAAGGATGAAGCTAATTAGTTTAGTTCGCGCCTGTGCCACACGGAGCGGTAGCACCCGCACCTAATGTGGAATACAAGATTGGATTTCTTGTTCTTGTCCTAGAAACTGGAACCCGGGACGTGGAACGTGACTTGTCCATTGTTTCAAGCGCCTATTAGATGTATGAATCCATGGATTGAGGAGCTTTTCCAATTTGTCGGGAAACTTGTGAGTGAGTAAAGCTGGAACGATATGACAGCGCAACTTATAACTTTCTGCACATTGTTGAACTTTACTTGTTAACTTGATGTATTCGGTTACCAACATAATCATTTACTTCTTTTCTTTTCTCTTTATTAATCGAATACGATAAGACTTTTTAGCAGAATTCTTTTAGATTAGTATAGCCCAGTAGAATTACCTTTTACCAAGCAAGAGTAAAGAAACCACAGTATCTGAGTTCTTCGGATTCCTTTATAAGCTGCAGGCCTCCTGTACTGAAATTGGAACTAGAAAGACAAGATATATATATATAAATATATATTGGTTACTTTGTTTCTATTTTTCATAGTTCCATTGTGTTTAACTGCAATTGTGTGGAATTCACTTTCAAAAACAAGCGTAGAGCGACAGTCCCCTTCTTTTCTTTTTTAATTCGTTTTCAGTTCTTACATAGAGTGTTTAACTGCAATTGTGTGGAATTCACTTTCAAAAACAAGAGCCGGACGATACTCCCTTCTTTTCTTATCTTCTTGTTTCATTTTCAGCTACTGCATTGTGTGGACTACTCTTTCATATATAAGTGCAGGCTATCGCTTTCATCTTTCTTAACCTTGTAGATTCGTTGTTAGATTCGTTATTAGATTCGTTGTTAGGAGTAAGTGTGAGTAATTTGAGATGTTTTTCGCATATGTTATGTATGTCGAAGAAAGAGAATGAATGATAAGTGAATAGGTGTAATTGCACAGATGTGATTGAAGATTTGTTGTGTGATAAATAATTTCGAGTGTAATAAATAAATGAGTTTATATGGAGTGATCTATGAATGTGGTTAAAGTGAAGGTAGTGTGTTTGACGAGGACTGATTATTTGATGAATGTAATGAGTGAAATATTTTTTGAATGATTTTACGGTTCGTGCTACTCCATTTGATGGGATATAGCGTGATGATAGGTATATATGTATGTATGTTTCATTGTTTACATTTTAAAAAGGTTTGTTAATTTCATCACTTGGCGTCTACGATAATTTGAGATGTTTTGAGCATATGAAATGTACGTTGAAGAAAGATGAATTAAAAGTGTATAGGAGTGATTGAATGGATGTGATTGAAGGTTTGTTGTGTGACGAGAATGTGGTTGAATCGAGGGAGGCGTGTTAGGATGAGAATATTTGACGACGACTTATTGTTTGATGAATCTGATGAGTGAATGTTTTTGAATGATTATATGGTTCGTGCTACCTCATTTGATGGGATATAGCGTGATGTTATATATGTATGTGTGTATGCGTCTAAGATTTCGAGTCGAAATAATATGCAAATTATTTTGTAACTAATGCGTTGTATATATAGAGAAATTGCAGTCAATCTTTTATTTATAACCTGTCGCAGAGTAGCTGTAAAAATTGTTAATGCTAAACGGTGCGATAAAACAACCTAATACATCTCAAGAAAACATCAACGTGTTTCGTTTGTTTTATTGTCAGGGGTTCAATGATGGAATAATTATCTTCCCCTTTGACATGACCTATCATTATGTTGTAATATGTTCGTCTAATGATTACACATCAAGGTAAATAATTAAAATAATTAATTGGTAAAATAACACAGATTGCTAATTGAGGCTTTTGATTCTAGAAGTCTCGGCTCCCCCAATTATTTTGCAAAGAGGTACTCGCCCCCCTCAATACAACTAAAAATTTTAATAAACTTTATGTTTACAATACAAACTAGTTCAAATAATAGTCATCATCATTAACAATTATCTGCTTGACGCAGGATCTATATCTTTCTGCAACTACTCATAACTATGCTTTTCATTTCTACATAACTTCTTTCTATCAGGTCTTCGACCATCTTCCTCCTCCTCTTGACTCTTTTACCTTCTCCTTCTATTATCCCTTCTATTACGTTCTTCAGTAATAATAGTAACAATGTTGTTTTCTCTCAGTGTTATCGGGTAGGGTGGCTCAGTGGAAACGAATCGGCTTGTGGAATTGAAAAATCGAGTTCGATTCCCACAACCGACAAAAAAATTCACTACATTAAAACTACTCCTGTGGCTCCCCCTCCACTAATATCATTGGAGTCGTGACTTGACGGCTGGTAACTGTACTTCACGCGCAAAATATATCACTTACTGAGATCAACCGACAGAATGTTACACCGAATAATGGATAGAAGAGGTGATGATATATTTATTTAATGAATAAATGTTCAATGAAAATTTCAAAGGTTCATACGATTCCATTTGATAGAACAGCGTGATAATATGTATATATGAAAGTTAAATTATGCAGATGCCATATCTTATTTCTAGTTGAATACAATTCGCTGTTACGAATATTAAAAACATGTGGGTTATTCCCACAAGAAAATTTTAAACTGTTTACATTTCTGTGAATAAAAACACGACAGCATATTATAAAAATATGTTCAAACGGATTTTCCTAAAACTTTAGTAATAACACCAAAAAACAAACCTATTTATTACAATTAACACAATTACAAATTATCTTCGCTAAATAACGCTGACATCGTATACAACAAGTGGATGGATTTGTTTCCCAGAATTAGTGGGTCATTGAATCAACACAGCTTATTATTGTGTCGTGTGTGTATTATTGCTTCATATGTGGAAGCTGCTTGCAGATGTTTTTAGACAAACGATCATTTGTTTCTAAATTTAAACTTACAAAGGCGTGGTACTGATGCAGCCAATCTTAATTTTAAATTTATTTCTTGTTCTGCACAACAGGAACTTAATCTCAATTACAGTATAATGGAATCTGACCTATTCGTTACTTCTCCTGTGTTACTTTATTTTTATTACAAAAAATATAAGTTAAAAATACAAATTTTTGCTTGGTAGAAACATTTTGTACTTACTGGGCTGAAAGTTCCTGGAACCTTAATCTTAATGGGTCCTTGTGAAATATGAATTTATCATAATTATTTTACTATATTTCCCCTTCTTTAACATCTTTGGGGGGCATTATTTGACAGCTGGTAACTTCTCTTAACGCGCATAAATACATATAAATATAAATATATCATCAGGCCTTCTACCCATTACTGAATGTGGCACTCTGCGGAAGCAGATCTCGGTAAGTGATATATTTTGCGCGTGAAATGCGGTTGCCAGTCGTCAAATCACGGCTCTCAAAAATGTTAGTGGTGGAGGAGCTACAGGAGTAGCTTTTTAAATTATGAAAATTGTTTGTCGCCTGTGGGAATCGAACCAGAGTTCTCAGGATCCACAGGCCAACTTCATACTGAGCTAGCCACCCCATAAATACATCACTTACCGAAATCTGCTACGGCAGAGTGCCACATCCAATAATGGGTAAAAGGTGTGATGATATATTAATTTATTTTTATTTTACTTGTAAATGAGTTGTCTATATACGAGTATATCTGTCATCAACATAGACCTTGGTGCTATATCATTTGTATGTTAATCGTATGTAAGAATGTTTGTATTGTTTACTGATGATACCGATATGCGAGTATGTTCCTGCCAGTAGAATTTAGGTTTCTTCTTAATCGGAAACAAGTGTGTCATCAAATATTACCTATTGAAATTATATTGTCCGACAGTACGTTGGTGTGCGTTACGACATTCGAATCCTGATATCTCGAGTTACTTCACTCAAGCTAAAAATATATTAATTATTACACTATGGCTCGGTGAGTCCGGACCCTGTTCTGTAATTGGGATTAACTTCCTGTTGTACAGAGTAGCATAAATAAATAAATAAATAAAACATATTTTTAATATTTATCGGAAGAGTTTATAAGGCAGTAAGTTATTAATAATCGATAAGTAATTATTTATCGATCGTGAGGTGGAAAATAAATAAAAATTAAATACTTCTCCGTGGTACCATAGCTACTATCAAATATTATATTACATACCATGAACAGTAAGTGATAGTTTTTAGATCAAGAATGTAGTTTGCGAAATAGTGGCCTGAAGGGTCAAGATTTTCTATACATTCACAACCTACACTTACAGTTCGAGGTTAGTAAGCTATTTTTTACAATACTTACACAAATAGAAGGAAAAAATAGGTTTAAAATTTAACAGCTGTCAAATTGTTATCAAAATAAACAGGACCACTGTGCAATAGAAGTTCAACTTACTGTGTTTAAATTTTCTCATTAATAGGTAACTTGCGGTACAAGTATTGTAAACACATACTTTAAGGACACGTTTTTCATCTCAGGATAATGTTTAAAAATATCGCATCATTATAATTACTACCATTTTGATGAGATATTTTTTTATTTATTTCGCTGATAGTCTATCTGGAGATGGAAAAACCGGCTCTACAAATTTTTTAAATGTCAATATTAAATTGCTGATATAAAATTAAGTACGTCATTCTTTTGATGAAAAAATATTGCTTATATATAATAAATAATAATTATCTCATAAATATCTGTTTATTAAAATCACTGTTTAAACATCCGGATTAAGATTAGACAATATTAGAATTTTGTGGGAAAATCCAAATATTTTTTTACTTAACTAGGACTTGTTTAAATTCTTCATGTATATAGATAAAAAAAATGTAAACAGTCTGTAACTGGAAATATTGCTGAATGTTATGGTTCATATTTATTATATAAACAAAAAGTTGGCATATTTAACTACTCGTATCAGCTGTTTTATTAAAATTCGATGTTTTATAAACAAATAAAACATTTAATTATTTTATTATTGAATAATATTTGACATTATGCACATGTGAGTTACATCATGCATATCTTTAATATTTTGCAAAACTGACAGAAATATAGGTACAGATGAATTTTGCAAACTACTTTCTTTTTTTTGTGGCTTTTTTGGCGGACCAACTACTTAGGTCATATGCCGCCATTACGCCCTGATCTGCGTTTTAGGTCTTATGGTCAACAACAACGCGGATTTCTCTGGAACTATTTTTTATTTACATACATAACACCAGGCTATATTTCATCAAAAGGAGTAGCACGAACCCTGGAAATATATTTCGATCTTGGTATACCATCCATATTAAGAAGTGCTTTCATAGTAGCTCATTTATTTTTTCAATCGGAATCCACAGAGTGGTTGTCGCAAGACCGCCCCCCAAGAATATTTCGTTTATTTTGTGAGATAAAGTGTTATTAAGCAAAGTTAAACTAAAAAAAGAGGTGTATAAGATGATAGTAATAAGAATTTTGTGTCACTTCCGGTTTTAACGGAAAAATAGAGTTAACTTTAAATCTAGCTAGGCAATCGGTATTTTAACATTTCTTTTGCAATGAATATAAAATTAGCTTCACAACTATATCAAAATATCATAGTTTTACTTTAAATATTATTCTGAATAGAAACAGAATTCCAATTACAGTACAGGGTTCGAACTCACTGAGCCGCAATATGGTAGTTCATATATATTTTTAGCTTGAATGGGATTCAAACTCGGGATTTTCAGATTCGAACGCTGTAAAGCTACTGTCAGACATTTATTTATTAATGAAGACATGAATTAATCTCAATTACAGTACAGAGGAATTATAGTTAATCATGGAATCTTAACAACTTTCTCGAAAGTGTACCTGTATATTTCTCTTTTGTCAGTTTCTTTATACATTGTATCATGTCAATTTGATTATTACTTGTTTTTAGTAAATAATTCGTTTTAATGAAGGACTATCTAATTTGCGAAACCGACCTTACTTAATATAATTATTATTGTAGCCTTCTGGTGCCTTTATTATTATTATTACAATTTGCAAGAATTACCTACCTGACAAGAAAATTAATTGTATTAGAAATTTAATTAATCTGTATTAATACGTGCGAACCTGCAGAATGAACTTTAATTTCCTTGCTACTACACAATATCACATATTAATTAAGTAAGAAGAACAAGAACTACTGGTGTTCCAACATCTTCAGAAGAATCTTAACAACGCGTTTGTACCAATTAAATAACAGTTATCTTCTGGAATCAACAACCGTTTCATGTTCATCATGCAAATCTACAAGAATACGATGTGGTCCTCAGGTTCAATGGAGGGGGAAACAACTGAAGAGAGAACATCACCATCGTCTCAAGAGTCTTCATTCTGCAACCAGTGGAGGAGTGTCCAAGTTACAGTGCAGTGCTTAGTGTTGTTCTTTTGTTTGTGTTCGTTCATCGTTTGTTGACACTATATTCCAGTGAGTATAACTTCATTTGTTTTACTCCAGAAGAAGTTTTTGTAAATTAGTTTAGGGTAATTATGATTGTAGTTTTTGCTTTTGCTCGCGATGTATTTTTTAGGTCAGAGTGGAATAGTGGTGAAATTGTGTGGTCGATAAGAAGGTGCGACGGAGCAGGAGGAATATGTTTTATGTTCCTTGACCTGTTTTGTTTGCTATTTTTAGCAGGCAATTATTTTTTGATTTTGTTTTAATATTCATCTACATCAAGTGATCTGTTTATAATGATTATAGTCTTTTACTAGACGACTTCAAAGTTTCCACTATTAATTACTAGTAAAAATATCTAATATGTATTTAACACATAATTAGTATGTAGATAAATAATTGAAGCTTTGTAAACAAATAAGTGAAGACTTATGAAGATCTCTCTCTCTCTCTTTACTAATAGAGTGATAGAAGCCCTGTTTAATTTTACAATAGCTATTTATATATGTTAATGTGGAAGGAAAATGTATTATTTCCTCCCTCGGATGACATTTTTAAGGGAAGAAATTAAACTTTATTCTAGACATATGTATATGATTCTCTTCTGCGGCCAATCTTTAATGTCATTTAAATAACAAAATTTAAAAACTTATGATATATTAATTAAAAAATCTAAGATTGTACTGACAGTTGCTATGAAACAAACCATAAGTAAAGGAAGAAAACAGTTACTTTCGTCCCTAGGGAGAAATTAATCTACTTTCGATGTACACATGTGTGAAGAAAGACCTACTATTGGTTAAGGTCGTTGAAAAAAATAGTTTTTTTTTTACCGACTTTAATATGACACTGTAGTTTCAACTTTTTCAATAGTAAAAGAACGCGATTTTAGTAATGTTATTCATTACTATAACAACTGTAGTAAAAATACTATTATGGTCCTAAGATAAAAAATAATGACGTATCCAGGGAACCGTAAATAATTTTGTCAATTTGTTTTATTTTAATTTTAATTAATCTGCGAGATTTTCAAAATAGGGAGGGTAATTTTTTTTTTAATGGAACTAAAAATACTTTATTATTCGTTCAAAAACTAGTATTTTGAGTACTAATAACATAAATAATTATTGTAGTACTTGTTTTTATTTCAACATTGGTTAATGGTTCATAAAAATTGATAACGTATATATTCAATAGTAAACAAAAGTACAATATTTGTTAGGTATATTGAAAATAATATTAATTTACTACATTTGTACATGGAAAAGGGCATAGAAAAATTAGAAAGATAATATATTTTCTTAGAAATAAAAATATATTTTAAATTTAGTTTTTCAGTGAGTGTCGTGACATCAACAAAACATAATTATTTAAAATACTCGTTTTGATATTTGTCAGCATTCCTGACAATAAATCTATCATTTCAAGGTTGCTAGATTAACATTCGAATTTGATGCACACGTTTTTTGAATTAATAGAAAATATGTACGTGTAAAACACCCGTAAGCGCTAAGTTGAGAATTTTTAGAAATTAATTCTTAAATGTAATTAAAAATTTAAGGAAAAACAGTGATAACCTTTGCTGTCGACGTGTTTTCATAAAACGTTATATATGTTAAAATAAATTATGGAATTTTAAATGTAGGTAAAGCTAATAAAATGAATAAATACACAAAGTCTACTTTTAATTTAGTGTCAATATTTTTTCAACGAATGTAACCTTGGATTTGAAACCTACATAAGGTCAATGCTTCGTAAGATTATATATATACGTGTTCCTATTGAATGGTTATATAGATTGTTAAACGGTCTGGACAAAAAAAAAGAAACAGGTCGTAGTTAGTTAATTAATTAAATAATTAATTCAACCAGTAAACAAAACAATAACTGTTAACAACTTAATAACCAAATTACTGGAAATTTGTTATTGATAATTTTATTTTAAAAGATTATTAAAAGATCTTGCTACATTGAATATAAAAATGTTCGTATATTATTCGCTGTTGCTTGTTCAAATAAAAGTTATACAATAGTATATTATACAGTAAGGGACTAAAGTCTATAATTTAATCCTGAGTTTGAAGTTTATTACACCTACGTCAGGCGAGGGAACTAATCACCTGAGGGATTAAATGCATTTTAGTCCTGTGGTATATACACCATTTTTCGCATTTACAGCCGTACATTTTGAATTAAAGAATCGAACCAGAGTTCTCAGGATCCATAGGACGACTTCATACCACTGAGCTAGCCACTCCATTATTTATGGGGTGGCTGAGCCATTACACCCCATAAAAAATAAAATAAAAATATTTAAAAATCTCTTTCTGGTTTATATCTGATAAAGGCTGCCTATGACACATAATAAAAATAGAAAAAAATTGGAATAAAATCAGAATTGAATAACATGGCGATCGTAGCTTAGTTGATTAAAGCATATGACCGGAGTTCACAAGTTTTAGGTTCAAATAGAAAAGAGATTAACATCGGCACGATTGTTTCATATTGTTTACTATAAATAAGATCGTATTGCCCAAGTTTTATTATCGCCGATATTGTCTTCAAACATGATAAGACATTATTGAGATACCCCGCAATGGACTGTTACAAAAACTCGACGTTTCGTTCAAATAAAACGAAATCAATAAATCTGCCAGTTCTAACAAATGGTTCCAATAAAACCGTGATCAAATTCAGAACCTTTAACCTAATAAAAGTTCACTTTCACTTTTCAATAACAGTGGAACTGTAGAACAATCGGCAGCCGAAGACAAAAGAATACAAATTATCAGAGACGCCATTTTCTCTTTGGGCAATGTCAACATCTAGACTTGCTCGTTGCCCGGGAAATCCACTGTTATCACAAGCAAAAAAAATAAGATATACTGAAAATGTTACAATGATCGACTGACCTCATCTATCCTGATAAAACTTAATAAAATCACTATTGCAATAAGTTCAAAAATCTAAATATTTTAAAATATGGTTCTATATAAATCAGACTACGAGAAATTGAATGCAGTTGAGTGCATCTTCATATCTTTTTTAGTTTTTAAGTTACAGCGATTTTTAATCTTTTTGAAATGCTCAACAATAAGTTAATTGGAGCACAAGAAATACACTCGTTTAAACCGCATTTCAATATCTCTTTTAGTTTTCGAGATATAGGCTTTCAAAGTTGAGATTTTTTAAAAGTCTAAAATCGCTGTAACTCAAAAACAAAAAACGATATGAAGATGCACTCAACGGCATTCGATTTCTCGTAATCTGAATGATATAAAACTATGTTAAAAATTTATATTTTTCAACTGGTACAACAAATATTCGCATTTTCATTAAACGATTTTTTTTTGCGATCATGATACCGGCGATTAAAAACATTGTTTTGAGGATCAATATAATGTATATTTACGCAGAAATATAGTGTTGTATTATTTTACATTAATCCTTAAGGCGATACAATCATTTACCACAGATTTTAATGAAATTTATATATGTTATTTTTCATGAGTCTCTACATTGGCATGAAAAGTTGCTGTTTTGTTTATAACCTACACCATACAAAAAATTAAATACTTGTTTTTATAAACTTTTTCGGTTACCTATACTTTTATGAGACAGTCCAAGGGGGGTCATGGCTCTGAAAAGTTTGAAAACCACTGTAATATACTATTCAAAGAAAATACAGAAATTCAAAAAAAGTACTGAATCTCCAAAAGTCGTGGTAAAAGTATTCTAGTACTAAATCACTAGAATGGCAACACTGCCATCAACATCTGAATGTCAACAGAGGAATTTCCAAAATATGATTGCGATGAATTTTCGTGGTCACGTACAAGAACAGAAAGAAGCTGTTTCTTAGTTGCTGTGAATTTATAGTTGATGTGCAATTGTCACGTACTGAACATATGGCTTAGGTGGATCGTATTTTGTCTGAGAAACAGTGAAACAGGAAACCGACAGCGGTATTCACTGATGCTGCGCCAAGTTGGCCAACTACTCGGCCGCTTGGGAACAAAGCTATTGAAAGCGATTTTCTGGCTGATTTGAACGTGCAATCAAAGACATGTGTGGAATAACTTAGAGACAGGTCTGCGGTATTTCAGTTTTGATAACTTGTTTCTGTCTATGAAATGTTAATTTTTAGATAGACAACTTATTTTTATATTCTGCTATAAAGGTTAACAATAGACACACGAGTATTTCTTTATATACAACTTGTTAAAAGAAACTAAATTATTATTTGCAATTAAAATAGTTTATAGTAGAATCCGAATCACTTCTTTTGAGACAAGGGCGGATCCACGGAGGGGGCCATGCCCCCCTCTTGGGTTTATTATTATTTTTTTTAGTTTTTTATAATTGTTGTTATTATTTGAGTTTGATAACTATTATAGGAATAAAATCGCTGAAAAACTTTGTAATACTCTGAAATAACTCTGAAAAGCTTGCAACATTTGGATTGTTAGATATTTTCCAAATTTTTCAGACTGTTTCAAATTTAAAAACTAAGTACAGAATACAATATACATACATATACATATATTTTGAATTATTTTTAAGGAAAACATGTAATACTGACAAAAATTACAGAAATTTTTGTGAATATTACATGTTTTCCTTAAAAATAATTCAAAATGCCCCTCCTCCCTTGAACATTTCCTAGATACGCCCTTGTTTTGAGATCTGAAGCGATAGTGTTTTTGGGGCCTATGTTCTTGCAATACGTTAATCGTAAATAATATTTGAAAAGGGAGCTTTATATTTATATTAATTATTATTAATAAACAAAGTCACAAGTTTTTTTTTAGAAGAGTACTTGGCAAAATGATTCATTTAAGAAATATTGCCTTATGAATATGCAAATGTGAATTTTTGGTTGTACTAGATCAAAAATTGAAAATTTTAAAAATATGATTCCATGCAGATCAGATCACGTCAAATCAAATGCTACTGAGCCACCTACCCCATAATGTTAAAATATTGTCCGAAATAGTTAAATAAATTCCTAGTTAATCCCTTAGTTACATACAAGAGTTAGTAGATAGTTGTGTTTAAGTAAGTAGTTACTTTCGTAGTAGACCAACAAAATTAGGTCTAATGTTATATATGTTACACGCGAGACCAACACAAGATTCCAAAGCATGACTACGAGATGACAAATTCATAATGAAATTAATGTATTCACGTAGCCATAGAAGAGGAGGTGGTGGTTGAAGAGGTGTATATAGAGGACCGACCGCTGACTAACAACTTCAAATATGCGTCATGGTACATATTATCATTTTATACTTTATTGTTGTATTGTACTGGTTGGTATTATTAACTATATTTGTAGTAAATATAATACAATTCAAATTTCTGCTCATCTTATTTATTATAAAAGCGATCTAAAGTTAATAATCACTTGCTTGAAAACTAAACCCCTATTTAAATTATTCGTCATATTTTTAAATTTTATAATACATGGTATAATATAAATTTATAAATAACTTACATATTCTTTGGAAGTGGGCGGAAAATTTCAATATAGGTACTTACCTGAAACAAAACAAGAAATTATTAAAACATATTTATTTTGATATTGCTTAGGCGTGATTGCATAAAGTAATGTTAAATACGTTGTTAGCTAATAGTATGTTAAAAGTTAACAATGGCCAAGACGACTGACACCAGATTTTACATAGTTTTCTGATTTTTATGTTATAATTATTTAATATCAGCATTAAAATGCTTGTTGTTAGTTAAGTAGCAATGGTAAACAATATTTGTAACAAATAATTATTATTTTAATGCATACTTTATAAAATATAATGTTTTAAAATATTGAACTATCAAAAAAAATTTACATTTCCTGCATGCGTTTTTTTTTATTCTAATTCAACTTTTTCGTTTAGTTAATAATGTGATTATCTGACAGTGTTTTAGCAACCGGGCCTTATTGTACAAAATATGGCGAATTCAAAACTGTCCTTTAACTAAACAAACTTCATTAAAAATAATAATATAAAAGTTGTATTCCAATTGCCACTTGATTCACTTATACCTGTAAGTGATATTATTAGTTCAGAAAAACGAATTGATGAACTGAAATGAACATCTTATTGATACAGGAACATGAATTTATTAATTACTGTGTTTTACTCAGTAAATCTAGTAGTGGAGATAAAATTAGTGAAGTATATGTAAGCCAGTAACAATGATCCTTTTGTGTAAAGCTGTATTCCATTAGCCACTTGGTTCACGTAAATCAGTTCTGATAAAGTAGACAACATGATTAAATGAACTAAATTCAGTAAACTGGTGCACTTATTGAGGTGAATTACTACAAAGTAAATTAGAATAAGTAATTTTAGTACTAAAAACCAATGAAATAATCCTGCGAAATAAATAAGTGATCTGGTTCAGTAAATGCAAGTTAGATCTGTGTCTATTAAAAATACAAAGATATAACATGTTACAGTGCTTAGTAGAGACAATCTCCAAGCTAGTAAACGAGTGTTGAATTTAGTCCAATGTTTTAAGATTTATTGTGTTGGAATTCACATCTAATTAGAGAAGATGTCGAAAGGTAGCAATAACAATATTATCTTAACAAAGGATCACAAAAGACTGTAAGAAATACATTGGGAAAGGATCCATTAATCAGGATCATACCATTACATAACATTTTTTACAGCAATAAAACTTTGAAAAATTATTGTCATATTTGAAAGTTAATTATAATTGCCCTTTATTTTTATGATCAATAATTATACATTTGCCATTTATTATATAAATATTATGTGTACATTACTTATTCACTAGATTAACCCTGAAATTAATCTTTCTCAAACAGTCCTATCTTGATACAATACTTTTGCTTTATCTGCATTCATTATTCCTGTTATACAAGCTTGTTTAGTCTCCTATTTGGAATCTTTAATTCAATTGGTTGCTGAACTGCATTTGTTTTATAAACCCGAAAATAATCGTTTATCAATAAAAACACCTTCATGTATCGGGTGTAAAGACTTGTTTTTGACCTTAAGGCTATAATAAAATAATTTCCTATGGATATATAAACAAAATGATAATTTTTGTTTATTGCGTATATTTGATATTACAAAAATGTCATTTTGATACATAAATGTACCTATTTTAATCTTTCGAACATAAAATTAAATGTTATTTTGTTGTGCATAACATATTGTATGTACCACGGGTGCAATTAGCGTTTCTGATCCTGGGCATGTTACTGTCCCTTAGCGCTTTGCACTTCAAGCTAATAATCATGGTACAGACCAGAAATGTCTGTTTACACCCTTAATACATAAATAACTATTTTGTTTCATGGATAGGTAGATAACATAAAAATACACCCTCGTATTTAGGAATATTCAACGTTGTCATGTACCAACCCAGTATCATCTATTATTGTATCTATTATCTTGTTTTTCTCATTTATGTATGTATTATTAATTGTGTGCATGACTTATCATATTTATTTAGTTACTAAGATAAATTCCATATTTTCCAATTGTCCATTTTCAAGGTCTATTATTTCCCACATCCCTTGTTATCAACAATCCACAGTCCAATTGTGGACACTGACCTTCCTACCCCTACTACAATCTTTTCTAATCATATTCTTATAAATAGTTATAACTTTGTCTTATAAACAGTTAGTTAGAAGTAATAGAATATAGATCATGTTAGTAACTGAATTAATAGTTAGTAAGTTAGTAACAATAGTTAGAAGAGTTAGTCTTGTATTTTCATTGGAAACAAAGTTATCAAGAAAAGTAGCGCTTTGTTCACTGCAATAAACCGTCTGTTGTAAATAAAATAATATATTGTGTACTCGCGTTATTTGATTGGTAACCATTCCAATCCAGTACCCAACAAATAAATTGGTGTCAAACATGGGATTAATTTTTTATCTAATCTAGCTACAATGGCAAAAGATTTGTATAAATATTGGTATATTCTGTTTCTATGGAAACCGATTGCTATCGAATATACGAACGAACTTTGTAAGGAATCCGGCTTTGCGGATAACAGATAAATGTAAATTTGCAACAGAAACTTTTTCAGATATTGACAGTCCTAGTAATTAGTTTTGCAATTGGTAAAGTTAGATCTAAAACAGGACGAAACAGCACTGAGATCCTCAGAGTACAAATCAGCAGTATTCAATTTTCATTTGTGGACTATTTCTGACAAATACTTCATCGAGTAATCGTTGACACCGGCTAATGAAATTGCCCCGTCAGGATGCTCTGTTCAACGCTCGATAATCGCACGTCGTGAACGTGCCATCATGCCATCATGCTCAGCACAGCACCAGCACCACTCTCCCGGCAAATCAACGAATTTGTGTGTAGTTGAGAACGTATTTCACACGGACACAACTCGCTATTCCATTGTTTGCTCCTACTTGAACAGTTGCACACTGATGCTTAATGCGAATAGTCGAGTAGTTCGTGACGACCTTGGAATGTAAATATAGAAAATTATTACAATGTGCATGCGTGTTTATAGGGTATTATTTTACAATGATGATCTATTGGAGCTGTATCATTTGGCTATCGGTCGTACTGGTACTGCTCTTGGTACTCTACTTTGTTATGGAGACAACATATTATGGGTCAATAAATATTTATACTTCAAATAATGCTTCTATGATACAAATTTTATGGAGATACAATGTTTATTGAACATCATACATAAACTAGAAATATAGCAGTTTATTTTGTGATGCCAGAAACACAACTGTGAGTGGTTTAGATTCCACTATAAACTGTAGCTCTTAATATTGTCATTGGGATTAATTTTCAGTTGGGTAAAGTAACAAATGTGTGATTTAATTATTATTTTCTAAGTAAATAGTCAGTAATTAATCAAATTATATTATAAAGAAAACAATTGGACTACTGCCAGGATTTGAATCTGGAACTTTATGAACTCCGGTCATATGCTTTAACCATCTAAGGCACGGTCGCCCTGGATTTAAATCTAATTATATTTCAATTGTATATATATATATATATATATATATATATATATATATATATATATATATATATATATATATATATATATATATATATATATATAAATAATTGATAGTTTGTATATATTTCTTCTTTACTTGGTACCGAGAACAAAATACTCATATCAACGGGACTATAGTATATACTAGAGGACTAAAGTGGATAATTTAATCCTGTGGCAACTACTGGAGTTGTTGATTTTTCGAATATTCAAGACTTCGATTGTTAGGATTTATTGAACCTTCGAAATTAGATTCGAACTTTCGAATTTTTGAATATTCCGAATTTTCGAATTTTTGAATATTCCGAATTTACGAATTTTCGAATTATTCGACTTGTGAATCTGGATCATAACGTGAACACGGCATGTTGATATGAATTATTTTCAGAATAAACTCATTTGCAGAGTTTTATATTAATTTGTAAGTAATTATTATTAATTATTATTATTTGCCAAATTAATTCAATTTATACTTAAAATTTCGCTACACTGTCAAAAACGTTTTGATTAAGACGTTTTTGTATCCTTTTTATTGTCATTTTAAAACTCTTTACTAAAAGTCCATAGCATTTAGATGTGCGGTAAGAGAATAGATGTCTTAATTGAGACACCTAAACTTGCAGAGTTTTTGCAGGATACTTCGCCGAGTTTATTATTTCATTCGTGGCCGACTTTTCGCAAATTATGCGTGAACGTGTTTGGAGATGACAGATGGCGTTAATTCAGTGGCAAAAAATTCGAGAATTTGAAGCTTCGAAAAATTAGAAAATTCGTAAATTCGAAGCTTCAAAAAATTCGAAAATTCGAAGCTTCGAAGTTTTTCTGACGAAGTTCAAAACATTCGAATTTTCGAACGTTCAGAAATTCAAACTTCGGTGAAAATCAACGACAAGTACGTAATTTATTCCCGAAAGTGTGAAGAATACTTTACTGCAGTTGTTATTGGTAACGATAATTAACAGCATGGTGGGTTAAAATTGATTATTTCAATCATAGCTTTGGTATCTTGAAAACTAATTTTTATCCCGGTCGTGGAAAAACATAATTTACAGCTTCGTAAATCCTACTAGTAAACATTAAAATTTTAAAAAATCCTAATCGTGCAAAAAAGAAAAAGTAACTCAACAAAGGTCATTTCAATTAGTATTTCTATTAATAACATTGCATTTTTTACTGATTTATCATTAATATAGAATATAACTTCTTTATTAACTTCACTGCGAACATTTTTATGTTTCTTATCAACTGTTCATCGACAAAGAGCAAATTCAACAAATCAAGATATTGGAAAATTTATTGTAGCTCGTCGGATAAGTCCGTCGGAACATTTTCACCTGATTTAACCTCGTCTAGAAGGCGGTTTTACCTTTATCCGACAGGTGCATTTAAACATGGTGGGTATCAGCCATTCGACGTTTTAAATGACACCATCAATAAACGCAAGTCGCATCGCAGCCAGCCTTGGAAGACGAATCGCTGCAATGTCGCTACTGACAAATCCAATAGTAGACGAAGGTTGAGAATCAGAATGCTTGTGATATTTCAACCCGGAACAAATCAACTCCATTACAAATACAGATAACACAAACTTAGACTATTGGCAGGGTGATGAAGTTCTTGGGTTCTCCACAGTTTTCAAAAGAAATTGATAAGTTTTTGTTAAATAGTAGGCAATTGTCATGATTTTTTTAATAACAGACTTTCCTGCCAATCAGTTAGTAATTTGTACATCTTAAACATTAAGAACCCTGGTTCGATTCTTACAGGCGACAAACAATTTTCATAATTTCAAAAGCTATCCCTGTGGCTCCTCCACCACTAACATCTTTGGGGGCTGTGATTTGACGATTAATAATCGCGCTTCACTTACCGAGATCTGCTTCGGCAGAGTGCCACACCCAGTAAAGGGTAGAAGGCGTGATGATATATTTATTTATTTATTTTAAACATTAATATAAATAATACATTTTTCTGACATTTATTATTAGCTTTGTTTGTTTCGCTACGTGGCGGTTACTGTAAAATGCGACTGTTAGTTACAGCAGTGTTTTACTGTAGATCACAAAAAGTGACAATAATAATTGAAGTCACTAAAATAATAATGTTTATTTTCTTTTTATCTGAGGTAAATTATATTTTTATTTTATATGCCAAGTATACTACACAAGTTGTGTATTTAAATTGTCATTTTGACATAAATTGATATAAATTTGACCACTGGATGCCATATTTAAATTAGACAGTAATAAAGGAGGCCACATAAATTGATATGCCTACAAATGCAACTTTTATAAAAATACAAGATACTTTTTTAAAGGCCACAAGAAACTTACGGAGGTCACAGGTTCCCCACCTATGAGACAAAACATATAGGTACCTAAGATACAAAAAAAAATTATATATATATATATATATATATATATATATATATATATATATTTATATAAAATTCGTAGAAATCGAATAGTAAACTTATGAAGTGAAAAAATTAAAACTAAGTATAAAAAATGCCGCCCCAAAATATGTGCCGCACCTACAACCCTCCCCCCCCAAGTACGCAACTGCTACCCGGTATATTGTAATAAATCTAATTTATAGGGTAGGTGGCTCAGTGGTATCAAGTCGGCCTGTGTATCCTAAGAACCCTGGTTCGATTCCCACAGCCAACAAACATTTTCACCACATTAAAATTACCCCTGTGGCTCCTCCACTAACATCTTAGAGGGCCGAGATTTGATGACTGGTAACCGCACTTCACGTGCATAAATATATCACTTACCGAGATCTGCTTCAGCAGAGTGCCACACCCAGTAATGGGTAAAAGGCGTGATGATGTATTTATGTTTATATATATTTATAAATTTAATTTCTTGTTAGATGAAATGAAAGAGTTTTGAAGAAGGCGAATTGGGAGTAGACGAAATGCAAATCATGGCCGTTTCAGCTCTGCGCCCTGAATGCATAATGTGCGGCGATGTAAGGCGAAAAATTAAATTAACTCATCCGGAACGGGACAAACGTCTGTTTGAAATATTTCCACAAAAACTTTATACGGAGAGAATATTAAAGATCGCCTAAATGAAATTTCTCATCCTCGTAAACCGTCGACAGTTTAGCCAGGTTGTTTATTGTTTACCACACAGTTAATTATATTACTTTTATTTTTAAGGAATAAATTTTATCTTGGAAAATTTAATTTTGTAACTAATTTATCAATACATCCCTAGCACGTCTTTATACTGGAAACTTGGAGAAAGAACCTAACAGCTTTCTGCACATGCCAATATCGAAGATGTTATATTTTAATATATTTAAAGTCGCTTGTGAATCGTGAGCGCAACCATTCCACTACAATTGCTCATAATTATTATTAGTCTAGAAACTACCAATCAATAAATTTTGCTGTGGTTCTCCAATTTTATGAAAACAAATTCGTTGTCTGCCGAGATCTGCAAGTGCAGATGTACAACAATCACAAATAAACAAATAAAAATTGTGTTGGTGCATATTAAAATTAAATTTGTATAATAATCAAAATGATAATGTCATCTAGAGATTTTGTAAATGGAGTTATGACATTCTTGGAGTTTATCTTGTCTTACACGTTCTCTAAATTTAGAAGTGATATTTAGGTAATTTGTTGAGTTCATTGCAGCTCTGAAGGAGAATTCCCTGAGGGAGATTCACAACTGTCAAACAACGACATCAGCGACAAGTAGCGGTGACAAGACAAACCAAATTTGTCACTCAGGATGAATAAAATATCGTGTTTTTAAATATTTTATTCGCTTTTATAATATGTACTTATTCATGAGACTTAATTGAATAGGTGAAACATTAATTTTCGATTCTACTTAATTACTTTAAACTTTAGACATTTTGAACATTTTACAAGAAAAGCAAAAACTACTAGACTCATTCTTCAGATAATGATTTTGTTGTTAAACTACCATAAATATACTGATGATATCGCTATCTAGTTTAAATAAATAAATAAATATATCATTACGCCTTTTACCCAGTGGTACTTTGAGTTGACAATTATAACCAAATAATTCTGTATTCTGAACTATAAAAATAAATAAATATATCATCACGCCTTCTACCCATTACTGAGTATGGCACTCTGCAGTAACACATCTCGGTAAGTGATATATTTTGCGAGTAAAGTGCTGTTAGTAGCCATCAAATTGCGGTCCTCAAGGATGTTAGTGGAGGGAGAGCCACAGGGGCAATTTTAACATGGTGCAAATTGTATATTATAAACTAAAAAATATTTAACTTTGTTTATGTTATCTAAGTTACCTAAAAGAATATATAATGTTGTCATTTTGAATTATATATCAAGTAAATATCAAAATTAATCATTTATTCAGAATGTAAAGCCCGTTGCTATGAGTACTTTGGTCTCGGTGCCAAGGAAAGAAGAAATCAACAAATTTTAAACAATCAATTATTTATATTTGTCTTTTTATCAAAATATGCAAGCAGCACATTCTTCCACGGTAACATAGCAACTATCAAATGAAACTTATCAATTACAAATTTATAAAAGTCCCGGAAATCTGTCGCAGAAAATCTCGGTATGTGATATATTTTGCGAGTGAAGTGCGGTTACCAGCCATCTAATCAGGATCCCCAAGAATGTTAGTGGAAGGGAAGTCACAGGGATACTTTTAATGTGGTGAAAATTGATTGTCTGCTGTGGGAATCGAATCCGAGTTCTCAAATTCACAGTCCGACTCAATACCATTGAATCACCTACTCCATTCTGAACTATGTAGTTTCTAAGTCTACTTTTTAAGATATAACAGCCTCTTCAAAATACCAAACATTACTCTCTGACATCAGCTGCCAAGAAGACCGCTAAACATGACGAGCTTTAACCCATACACACCCCCAAACACTATCATAGTCTACCATGTATCTCATATCGATCTAACGCCGATGATCACAACCCATGGCTTACGCCCAATCCCTCTATAATTAATGACAGAACCCTTAACGATGTGTGAGATAAATACCTATCTGTATACAACGCACACACATCAACATGATACAGGACTCATTGTCACGTGTTGCGTAGCAACCAAGTGTTATCTTGTACCTGTGCATCGTTTGTTTGTTTGCTTTTATAACGAGGTTTTTGATCAATGTATTGGAAATGGATTATGAGGCGAATGTACGTTTGAAAAATAATTTAGATTTTAATATTTATTAACGATTGATGAGTACTTATTTGATTTTGGATATTTCCGGTATTTCGTTATATTGTGAATAAACCGGTCGTTTGTTAATCGGTATTCCTTTGTAGATTGGTAAACGAATATATTTTCTCTTTGCTACTGAAAAATTTGTAAATCCACAGTATGAAATGGATAATATTTGAATTAATCTTTACAAAATATTTTAAATTAGTAACCGATGAGATAAATTTTTTGATGTTTGAAACAAATGTTCATTAATCAGACAGATCAATGACAACTCGATATAGACAGAAATGATGTGTCACATGTTAACGTGCAAAATATAACATCATTATTGAAAATGAAAAGTAATTATTTTCAATACATGAATCGATAGGAAATATAGCTATTATTCAATATTCTTATATATGATTTGTGTATCAATGCCGTTTTTATTTTTAATTATTAATTAAATATTACACCAGTTTGTCATGATTTTATTAAGTTTTATCAGAATGGATGGAGTCAATCGATCTTTATAAAGTTTTCAGTATAAATACTAGCTATCATTTTAACGTTTTGATACCTAATTAAAATTGACAACTCATAAATATAAAATAACTAAATATATCATCACGCCTTCTACCCATTACTGGGTGTCGAATTATGCCGAAACAGATCTCGATAAGTGATATATTTTGCGCGTGAAGTGCGGTTACCAGCCATCAAATCACGGCCCCCAAAGCTGTTAGTGGTGAGGGAACCACAGGGGTAATTTTAAAATGGTGAAAATTGTTTGTCGCCTGTGGGAATCGAATCAGGGTTCTCAGAATTCACAGGCCGACTTGATACCACTGAGCTAGCTACTTATAAATGAAACAAATAAATATATCATCCTGCCTTTTATCCATTATTAGGTGTTACACACTGCCAAAGCAGATCTCGGTACATTTTATATTTATGCGCGTGAAAATGTTAGTTGTGGGGGAGCCATAGAGGTAATTTAATGTGGTGAAAATTGTTTCGACTCTGGGAATCGAACCGAAGTTCTCAAATTCACAGGCTGACTCGATACCACTATACCACCTACCCCATTATTTATTATTGAAGTGTGATTACCAGCCGTCAAATCAAACGCATAAATATTCAACAATACATTTGAAATTATTGCATAGTTACATGGAATAGAGTTGAGTGCCATTTGAACCACTAGGCCATTGTCTTTTTTTTAATACTAATTAAAGTAATCGAGGCATAAGTTAGGACATAGGTCACCTCTGTAATTAAACCTTGATAGAAATTTGTGTGATAGTTACCCTCATGAAAATTTAGCAGCAGAAAAAAGAACCTATAGTAACATAAATTCAGCAAGTCGTGCTCATCGCCATCCGTTTCTTCGTCGTCGTACTGCTTCCGAGCAATTTCACGATTATTTACAGTCGCCTTTGCTCCGTCGTAATGATGCTCTCCATTTACTTGGTCCATTCTCTCCCCCTACCCCACACACACCCTCCCTAACGTCATGTTATCAACGCTCAATTTGCAAAGACAATTTGCACCAATTCCCCAGCATTTGTTACTTTGTTGCTGGTGTTGGAGGATAATTTATTCAGGAAGAGGAGGAGAATTTATTATTCGTTATGCTTTTTGTCAATAAAAAATGTTGTTACTTTCATACTACCACACTTTTCACGTGCCTGAATTATTTTATTACATTTTTTTTATACTAAACTTTATGACAATTCCAAGAAGCAATGGATTATTTCTAAAATATTAACGGTATTAAAATTTTCAATACACCCCAGTTCTGTTGTTCTTATTTCCCACAGCGGCCCACCTATCTTAAGCTAGGCATGCTAATTTTACTTTGAGATTTCCAAATCTAGTACTTAGCTGGGTACCTGGAACAAACCCTCTAAACTTTTGAAAGGAAACCACAACCATAAAATAATTTAAACGTCATTTTTCGATCCCTAGGCAGACTATACTTATTTTAATATACTTTGAAGTAATTCATCCCAATAAGTGCATCAATTTGCTTAATTCGGTTCATTTAGTCATGTTGTCGAAATTATCTGAACTGATTTAAATGAACCAAGTGGCAAATGGAATACAGCTAATAATATGTAAATTTAATTAATAACATAATGTTTCCATTATTTTAAAAATTTGAACATTTGGGCATGTTCTTCATAAATTCTTGGAACTGCCCAAGAATTGCCATTTGTTGCTTCATAAACAAGATGAATGTCAGTGAGTTCTGCCATTATATATTTTTTGTGATTATTAGAATAACAACGAAAATAACAAGTTGAAAATTATTTGACAAATGTCAAAAAGAATGGAAAAAAAAAGTGAATGATTAGATTTGACATTCTAGATTTGTTGAATTTAATAAACATACCCGAAATAATCACCTAAGGTTTTCAAACTTATAAAAACATAACCGACCCTACGTTATATAACAAAAAGTTCTTATTTTGGTCTCCTTTACTTGCTCTAATAATTTGTAAAACTAATTTGTAAACATCCTGTATTGTCGAATTTATTTCATAGTAAATAGAAAAGATGATCGTGACTATCTGTGTTCATAAGTTATAATTTCCCATAAAAGAAAACTACATGAAAATGAAATCTACATTTCCCATTTCCGGTTAGCAGTAGTTGAAATAAAAAGGAAATTTAAATTTTCCAGACATGCATCCAATATTCGTATTCAGAAACAGAACAAACCACTGAGCATATCTTGAATTCTTTCATGTCAACTTTGATGTAAGGTTAAAAATAGCTGAGGCTATTTCACATATCCTTTCCATATTCTAAATCTTTTCATACGAAATTTTATCCCTGACATATATTCAGTAACAATTTTTATTTAAAAAGTTACGAAAAATAAAGTCCATCCAATTGAATCCGATACTCCAACGACACTTGAATATAATGTCTAACTTAAATAAATATAATATCTGGGGTAGTGGCTCAGTGGTATCGAATTGGCCTGTGGATCCTGGTTCGATCCCCACAGTCGACAAAACATTTTCACCAATTTAAAATTACCCCTATGGCTCCCCCATCACTAACATCTTTGAGTGCCGTGATTTGATGGCTGGTAACCGCAGATCACGCGCATAAATATATCACTTACCAAGATCTGCTTCGGCAGATTGCCACATCCAGTAATGAGTCATATTGTCAGTTTATTTAAAATTGCAAATTTAAGTCTCATTGGGGCAGACGGGCTTAAGAGAGAAAATATTAATGACTAACTCGATTCGATTAAGCAGACTTAACTTTTTGCAATATTCATCTAATATGTTATCATGTAAAATATATAACTTTAGTAGTAAAACAAGGGTAATAAGATTCAACGCAGGCTTTTTGGCTATTAGTAAAATCTCATGTGTCATGCGTACTAAATGGATTAAAACATGGTTTAACTAAACTTTTATATACGCTAGAGGAAATAGTTGTAATGTAATAAAGTTTAAACTAAATATCCCTTTGATCCCGGATTCCCGGAAACTGGGACCGAAACGGGAAGTAGTTTAAAAGTAAGTTAGTCCCTTTGGACGATGAAAATTGTAAATATTTGATACTTGTTTGTTCCTCTGGTGGCTTGTTACAAAATTTACTTTCTTTATCTTGTTGTTTTAATTCATTTAGTAGTAGCAAGAATACAAAATAGTTATTTGTATATAAAGGGAAGAAATTAATATATTTCATTTCAAAAGTACCGTATCGTTTCTCGAGCCGAAGGCGAGGGATACAAAGCATCTTTCTTCACGACGTACACATATAATTATTTACTACCCTGTCAGAAATTACGATATTCAGAAATAAATGTAAATTTAGATAAGATTTATTATTTTCGTGACAGAATTCACCTGGATGTCACTAATGTCAAATAACACCCTTGTTTTCCAGTTGCCATGGTTAAGGTTTTACTATTCTTCGGATGATAAGTTTCACTTTCTTCTCTCACTTGGGGAAAAAAGTATATTATATATTAAGGAAGATTTTTTTTTCCGTAGAGTAAATTAATAGCATGATCCGAAGGTGAAAAAACACACTTTCTTTTTTTCCACGACCTCGAGATATAAAGTGATTATTCTTAAACATATTAGAAATAACTGTTTATAAATATAATATTTTAGTTACCATTAATTTGTTTTTATTTTATTTTTTTTTAATTAACAGAATGTCAAGACAGTAGTTATCATTTTCCTTAACACCACTAAAATACCCATAGTAACAGGACTCAAATACTTTATTACCGGTGTTATTGGCAACGATAAATAATAGCACAGCGGGTAATGGAAAAAATACTTTTTGACATGGAGATGGAAAACAAAATTAATGTTCTTAAAAAAATAAAATTGTTGGGACAGTAATGGTATTGGAAATATCATTTTCCATATTAATAGCTGATGGTGCAGTTTTCATGAGACATCCTATTTTTCAACCCTTAATTTACGAGCTGTCGTAGTCTAGCGGATACAACTATCGTCTCAAAAGCGAGAAATCATGAGTTCAAACTACTATTTAGAAAAAATACGTTTGTGTCTATATATTGTAGCTTCTACTATAAGCTACTGTCATTGAGATTAAATTCCTGTTGTGCAGAACAGGAAGTAAATAAATAAATAATAATGTTGAATATTGCGTATGTCGTTTCTGATTGCACACACAGGCACCCATGCGACGCGACGCAATGCTTTGCTGAAGATCAAAGCGTTGTAACCAGATGCCGGTTTTTAATTAATTCTGGACGCTGGGCGTCGCTATGAGCTATGGAATGGCATCGGTTTGACGTGCAGCCGCCCATTGACGATAGATGAGTGCGGTTCATTACGCAACGGCATCTCATCATCATCAACGAATTACTTGATTTGCTTTAGTAAAGGGATTCACTATTTGATGTCTGCTTTGTGGGTTATTCGATTATAGGAAATTTAATTGATTTTTTTTCTAACTCTTTGGTTGAAATCTAAGCTGATTTATAGTTAGAATAACTACCCTGAATATTTAATCAAATTATCAGTTTATTGAGGAGATGAGATGTTCTTGATTACATTATATCTCATATTTTATTTCGTTATAAATTCTTCCCTAAAAATAAATAAATATATCATCACGCCTTCTACCCATTACTGGGTGTGGCATTCTGTCGTATTAGATCTCGGTAAGTGATATATTTTGCGCGAGAAGTGCGATTACTACTAATCAAATCACGGCCTCCAATGATTTTAGTGGAGAAAGAGCCACAGGGGTAGTTTGAATGTGGTGAAAATTGTTTGTCGGCTGTGGGAATCGAACCCGGGTTCTCAAATCCACAGGCTGATTCGATACCACTTATGATGAACTAAAACTCTTTTCAGAATTGGGGTGTATAGAATTAAATATAGGTATCATAAATTATTTTATCCATTGCTAGGTGTGACCACTCTACCGTAGCAGATATCGTTAAATGATATATTTAGCGCGTAATGTGTGGTTACCAGTCGTCAAATTGCGGCCCTCAATAATGAGAGGTTTAGGGGACACCACAAGGGTACTTTTAATGAAATATTGGTTTATCGACTGAGACAATTGACAAATAAACAAGTTTTCACTTCTAAAGCCATTTATTATCATCTTCATGTTTGTACCAATGGAACCATTATTTATTATTTAATAAAAGAAAACGAAAACAGTATCTATAAGTGCGTCATTTGTTAAGTTCGAACAAAATGACAGAAATAAACTGACAAATGTCGTAGTGACATTATTATTATTTACGCCATTTTCATTTAATTGGATTTTCATTAAATTCCATCAATTCTGGGAACCTAGTGACCTTTCAGTCAAGACCAGACTTCGGCCATTGTCGATGTTGATGACGTATCGCTTGCCAATATTGTTATATTTCATAATAAATCTACAGGTTCGCCCATAAGAACATAATATATAACGACAGTTCAGATCGAGAAAATTCGAAACATTTACTTTTAGATTTGAAATATTGTATTCATATATGCGAATAAGATCGACGTACCTACATATTACAAACAATTTTCATTAAAACTACACCTACGAGTATTAGTACCTCTCCACTAACGTCTTTAAAAGCCGTGATTTGACGACCGGTAACCGCAGTTTACGTGAAAAATATATCACTTACTGAGATCTGCTACGACAGAGTGCCACGCTCAGTGATGGATAGAAGACGTGGTTATTTTATTTTATATTTGAATATATTATTTACTCTCGCTAATGAAAATGCGAATTTTATTGTTGAACCAGTTGAAAATATGGTTCTATATCATTCCGACTACGAGAAAACGAATGCCGTTGAGCGCATCTTAATATCTTTTTTCGTTTTTGAGTTACAGCGATTTTAGACTTTTTAAAAATCTCAAATTTGAATGCCCATATCTCGAAAACTAAAAGAGATATTGAAATGCGGTTTAAACGAGTGTATTTCTCGTGCTCCAATTAACTTATACTAAAATTTGGAAAATTTTGAAAATTTTAGTTTTTTTCAAATTTTTTTTTTACCCATATTTTAAAAACTTGAAGAAATAATACAAATCTATAAACACCACTGGATTTCTTACACAAAAATACATAAGTATGTAAAATTTCAGAATTGTTGCTCTACAGATACAATTTTTAGAGCAAAAAAACTAAAAATGGCCAAAATTCGTAAAAATTTGAAGGGGTATCCCTTCAAAAATTTTCAAAAAACAGTGATTTTTGGTTTTTTTGTAATAAAAACTTTATCTGTGCGAATTTTTGCCTGAAATTTTGCGTAACTATGTACTTTTACAAGAGGAATTCACTGGTGTTCACAGATTTTGATTATCTTTTAAATTTTTTGAAATATTGAAAAATAAAAATTTTAAATAAAATTGTAAAATTTTCAAAATTTTCCAAATTTCAGTATACGTTAATTGGAGCACGAGAAATACACTCGTTCAAACCGCATTTCAATATCTCTTATAGTTTTCGAGATATGGGCATTCAAAGTTGAGCTTTTTAAAAACGCCAAAAATCGCTGTTATTTAAAAATTAAAAATGATACGAAGATGCTCTTAACGGGATTCAATTTCTCGTAGTCTGAATTATATAGAACCATATTTCAAAATTTTTCGGTTTTTAAACTGGTTCAACCAAAAAATTGGCAATTTCATTAACAGACATTTATGCGATCATGACTCCGGCGAGTAAAACAAATATATTGAGGATCAAAATATGCATAATGAAGTAAAAATAAATGAAGACTTAAATGGCGTAATTCCCAATTTCATATCTAATTTCATATTTTTTTAAATTAACTCTGAACAGAAACAAACTTGAATATAAACATCTAAATAAATAGTATATACTATATTTTTCATTAATTCTTACAATTTAAATAAAAGTTTGCAACGGGATGAATATTTGGAAACATGTATTTTAAAAGTTGTAAATAGCATCAGGCGACCTCCGTCCAATATATTCGCGACACCCTTAAGGGTCGCGACCCAGACTTTGAAAATCACTGCAATACAAGGTTGAACCCACCAAGCCTCAGTGTGGTAGTACACATATTTTTAGTTTCCAGACATTGATTTAAGTGAGACAAATGACAAGAACACTTCTAATACTCCCTATATCTCTCACCCTCGATATGTTTGTACTGCGCGCTCACGAAATCCATGAATATGATCATAGAACGTCACGCAGATCGCGCGGGAGCTATTACATCGTGTATCACGCTACATGGATATGTATGCGTGCATGTTGTCTATAGAGGGGATACCACAGCATGTATGTCTACCTGTACAACTGGTACCATGTGCTAATGTGTGGTTCGTGTGCTGTATATGCAGACACAGAGGTTCTGTGTTGTGCTGAGTGCTAATTGCTTCGTTAGCATTGAATGAAATGAGGAGAAAGTATTGTTTAGACGTTTAGATAGAAGTGGTAGTGATAGTTGTTACTTTAGTGAAGTATTGAGGTTCATAGGACTACTAGTTGTGTGTCTTTAGTTGAAGGTAAGGTAACTTTAAAAAAAATTATAAGTTATTCTAGTTGTGTATTGCATTTGAACTTGACTCACTTTAATCAGTTCATGACTAACTAATATCAACAAATTAAGTCTGAATCAGTAAGGGTCAATATTTCAATCGCCGGTTTACTCTCGATTAGTGTTAATCATGATTAAATTATAATGGAATCCATTGTTTCTATTATTATTTAATCATTACAGGCAATCGTAGCTCAGTGGATACAATCAAGGTAAAACTTGCGTTTCTTAATTAGCAAGCAAGAGGTCGTGCGTTCAAATCTCACTGACTTCTACTTATATCAAAAAAATATGATTGTTTCTGAGTGGTTCGGATTCCACTATAAGCTGTAGGCCCCCTGTACTATAATTGGGATTACTTCCTGTTGTGCAGAGTAACAAATAAATAAATAAATAAATGATTAACATTAATCGGTGATTGAAAAACTGGCCCTAAGTCTACTTGGGGGGGTTAAAGTAGGTGCAGTAAGCCAATAAATGACATATAAATGATCTGTTTCTTTAAGTGTAAGTTAGGCCTAATACAAATTTATATATTTATTTGTGCTGCTCTGTACAATAGGAACTTAATTTCAATTACAGTACAGAGTTCGAACTCGAGATCTCCGGATTCAAATGTCGTAATGCTAACAATACCACCGTACTGCCGAGCAGACTATGAGAAAAATAAAATATATAATCACGCCTTCTACCCATTACTGGGTGTAGTATCAAATCATAGTCCCTAAAGATGTTAGTAGAGGTAGTCTTAATGTGATAAAAATTGCTTATTGGCTGTGAGAATCGAACTTGGGTTCTTAAATGCACAGGTCGTCTACTACTTGGCTATCTATCTCATAATGTCAATGACTTAAGATTCTTAAGAGATCTGAGTTCGATTACAGCCCACGCAAGTTTTTCTCGCTGTCCTCTAAGGTAAAAATATGTATGAGATCTATCAAGTTCAACGACTGCAAATTTGATTCATTCAGAAATGCGTAAGAACTAGAAATGCATGCAATATTTGATTTGAAACATACCTATGGACATTATGGACCTATTCAGTAATAAAAATTGTTATATATCACTATATACTATTTTGATAAGTGATGTATATATATTTGTATATATATATAGATTCATCACGCCCATTTGTAAATCGCTACAGCCTAGACGGTTTATCCGATTTATTTGCAACTTTTTTTATTTGATAGAGGTCAATCACGCGGAGTGCCTTTTGATAGTCTCAGATTTTTCGTGCACATGATGTGCGAGAAAACTTTAAAAAATATGCGTTTTTGGGGCAAAATCAACTAAGAGTGTGGAGGCTTTGAAATTTTTAAGAAGAAGATCTACTGTCACTTTGACGTCTGTCAGTAGACATGTCGCATTTTTAATTATAAATTACTTCAAAATGAAACTTTTGTGAGTAGTTTTGAAATACTTTACGCATATTGTGGAAATGAGGGGACGTTTTTATTATAATTATACATTTCAAATATGTGTATTTAAAAAGTAAATTTTTGACACTTCACTATGAAGTTGGTTTTAAAGCAAAACGTCAAATTGACAAGTTTTATAAAGTATAAAGAATATGGAGGCTTTGAAATTTTTAAAAAGAACATCTACTGTCATTTTGACATTTGTATAATATTAAATGTTTGTGAGTAGTTTTGAAATACTTTACGCATATTGTGGAAATGAGGGGACGTTTTTATTATAATTACACATTTCAAATACGTGTATTTAAAAAGTAAATTTTTGACGGTCTACAATGAATTTGGTTTCGAAACAAAACGTCGAATTGACAAGTTTTATAATTTATACAGGAGAACTCAACCAAATTTGATCTCGATAATAATATACAGTAAAACCAAGCAAATTTCGTCTACGGCAAAGTTCAATTTAGAAAAACCAGATAACTCGAATTAGAATCATTTGGACACTCCTAAATTTTCTATCGATAATTGTTTAATTAAAAGTGCTTCAAAACCAGTCGTATTTGGTATATTATGAAAGTTCTTTTAAAGGGTACGTATGCAAAACTAAAATATTTTCGATCGGCAATAGTTTTAGTGAAAGTACTTTAAGGCCTATTGTGTTTGGTATCAAATGAAAAGTTATTTAAAGGGCTCGAGTACAACATTTATCTATTTTCCATCGGTAACTGTTTTAGTGAGAGTGCATCAAAACCCATCGTGTTTGGTATCATACAGGTATAAAAGGTCTTTTGAAGGCCTCACGTGCAGAATTGGAATCTTTTCGTTCGGCAATTGTTTTAGCGAAAATAATGAAAGGGCTCGCGTATAAAATTTATTACTTTTAGATCGTCAATTGTTTTAGTGAAAGAGCTTAAAAAATATCGTGTTTGGTATTAAATGAAAGGTTTTTGAAGGGCTCGCGTGAAAAATTGATTCTTTTCGATCGTCAGTTGTTTTATTGAAAGTGTTTCAAAACATATTGTGTTTGGTATCAAATGAAAGGTCTTCTGAAAGGCTCGCGTGAAAAATTGTTTATTTATTTCGACAGATAATTGTTTTAGTGAAAGTGCATCAAAACTAATTCTGTTTGGTACGCATGGAATTTTCTGATAGAATTATTTAAATTTCTAGGCAAGTTAGAAAAATTTTAAAAATTGATTTAGGCATTAAATATTGTATTGAGGATACATGTTTTAAACTGTTTTCAACAAATTTAAAGTTTCGCGAAACATACCGAGTTTGGTATCAAATAGAAGGTCTTTTAAAGGGCTCGCATGCAAAATTGACTTTCTCGATCCGCAATTGTTTTAGTGAAAGTACTTCAAAACATATTGTGTTTGGTATGAAATGAAAGGTCTCTCAACGGGCTTGCATGAAAAATTTAAATATTTTCGTTTGTCAATTGTTTTAGTAAAAGTGCATCAAAACCTATCGTGTTTGATATCAAATGGAAGGTCTTTTGAAAGACTCGCGTGCAGCATTAAATTTTATTCGATCGACAATTGTTTTAATGAAAGTGCTTCAAAACCTATCGTGCTTGCTATCAAATGAAAGGTCTTTGGAAGGGCTCGCGTACAAAACTTAATACATTTCAATCGTCAATTGTTTTACTAAAAGTATTTCAAATCCCATCATGTTTGGTTTCAAATGAAAGGTAATTTTTAGGGCACGCGTGTGAAATGAATTATTATTTTTGATCGTCTATTGTTTTAGTAATGGTGTTCAAAAGCTATCATATTTAATATTAAATGACATGCCTTTTGAAGGGTTTCAGTGAAAGTACTTTAAATCCAATCATATTTGATTTAAAATGAAAGGTCTTTTGAAGAGCAAGCGTACAAAATGAAATACTTTTAGATCGGCAATTGTTTTAGTGAAAGTACTTCAAAACCTATTGTGTTTGGTATCAAATGAAAGATCTTTTGAAGGACTCACTCACAAAATGTAATACTTTTCGATAGTCAATTGTTTCAGTGAAAGTATTTCAAAACCTATCGTGTTTGTTTTCAAATGATAGGTCTTTTAAAGAGCACGCATGTTAAATTAATTTTTTTTTTGATCGTCCATTGTTTTACTAAAGGTGTTTCAAAACGTATCATATTTGGTATTAAATTACAGGCCTTTGAAGGGCTCGAATATAAAATTGGTAATTTTTTCGACCGAGAATTGTTTCACTGAAAGTACTTTAAAACCAATCATGTTTGATATAAAATGAAAAGACTTTTGAAGAACTCGCGTACAAAATTAAATACTTTCAGATCTTCAATTGTTTTCGTGAAAGTATTTTAAATTTTAGCGTGTGTGGTATCAAATGAAATGTATTTTAAAGGGCACGAGAATTAAATTGATTTTTTGAGCGGCAATTGTTTCAGTGATACAGATTAAAAACCTATTGTGTTTGGCATAAATTAATAGGTCTTTGCATGAAGAAACGTACAGAACTGAAATGTTTTAGATTGAAATTAATTCAGTTTATATTTTGTCAATTGTCATACAGAAGTGAACCTTACTTCAGTATCCGCGGAGCCTAGCGTGAGGCCTGGCAAAGCCAGGCCGACCACTAGTCCTATATACTATTTTGAGAAGTGAGGTATATTTCTTTGGATTCATCACGCCCATTTGTAAATCGCTACAGCCTAGACGGTTTATCCGATTTATTTAAAACTTTTTTTATTTGATAGAGGTCAATCACGTGGAGTCCCTTTTGATAGTCTCAGATTTTTCGTACACATGATGTGCGAGAAAACTTGAAAAAACATGCGTTTTTGGGGCAAAATCAACTAAGAGTGTGGAGGCTTTGAAATTTTTAAGAAGAACATCAAACGTCATTTTGACATTTGTCAGTGGACATGTCGCATTTTTAATTATAAATTATTTAAATATTAAATTTGTTAGAGTACTTTTGAAATATTTTACATATATTGGAGGAATGAGTGTACAGTTTTATTATAATTACGCATTTTAAATATGTGTATTTAAAAAGAAAATTTTTGTCAGTCCACTATGAAGTTGGTTTTAATTTTAAACGTCAAACTGACAAGTTTTATAAAGTATAAAGAATATGGAGGCTTTGAAATTTTAATAAAAAAACATCTCCTGTCATTTTGACATTTGTCAGTGCACATGTCGCATATTTAATTATAAATTACTTAAATATTAAATTATTGTGAGTAGTTTTGAAATACTTTACACATATTCTGGAAATGAGGGGACGTTTTAATTATAATTATACATTTCAAATACGTGTATTTAAAAAGTAAATTTTTGACGGTCCACAATGAATTTGGTTTCGAAACAAAACGTCGAATTGACAAGTTTTATAATGTATACAGGTGAACTCAACCAAGTTTGATCTCGATAATAATATACAGTAAAACCAAGCAAATTTTGTTCAAAGTTCAATTTAGAAAAACCAGATAACTTGAATTAGAATCATTTGGACACTTCTAATTTGTTTATCGATAATTTAATTGAAAGTGCTTCAAAACCAGTCGAGCGTAAACCGGCGATTGAAAAACTGGCCCTTATTCTACCTAATATTTTCTTAAAATGTATTGAAGGTTCGAGACAATGATATAATTTTCCATAACTTACAAATTTAGAAGTATTTATTTGTAGGTTACTTAAAAATTGTAATCTCATTTCCGTTAGCTATAAAGAAATTCCAGTTTTGTTAATGTTACTTAAACTAAACCTAAGATAGTTATTTTAAATAATATTTTGTACCCCTTGGGTGTACATTTCATGTTGCACTATCTCTCCAAAATTCTCAATGATGTCTGTGTGTGTATTCGAGTTGATTTTGAATGAAATTGAAAAGCCGGAAGAGGTAGTTTACTGGACACAATAAATTCCATTTATTACGAAAAAAAATTTCAAATAAAATTATTTTTATATTTAATAATATATTAGAAACAAAAAATATCAATTTTAATTTTCGCATTATCTAGTTTCTTTCCGAAAGAAGACATAGATAACTAGATAACCGGACACGGACCCGAACTTGGCTCCGGACCCGGACCCGGACCTGGACCCGGACTTGGTTCCGGACCCGGACCCGGACCCGGACCCGGACCCGGACCCGGACCCGGACCCGGACCCGGACCCGGACCCGGACCCGGACCCGGACCTGGACCCGTCCCCGGACCCGGACCCGTACCCGGACCCGGACCTGGACCCGGACCCGTACCCGGACCTGGACCCGGACCCGGACCCGGGTCCCGGACTTGGCTCCGGACCCGGACCCGGACCCGGACCCGGACCCGGACCCGGACCTGGACCCGGACCCGTACCCGGACCCGGACCTGGACCCGGACCCGTACCCGGACCCGGACCCGGACCCGGACCCGGACCTGGACCCGGACCCGTACCCGGACCCGTACCCGGACCCGGACCCGGACCCGGACCTGAACCCGGACCCGGGTCCCAGTACGGGTCCGGGTACGGGTCCGGGTCCAGGTCCGGGTCCGGATCCGGAGCCAAGTCCGGGTCCAGGTCCGGGTCCGGGTCCGGAGCCAAGTTCGGGTCCGTGTCCGGTTATCTAGTTATCTATGTCTTCTTTCGGAAAGAAACTAGATAATGCGAAAATTAAAATTGATATTTTTTGTTTCTAATATAATTAAATATAAAAATAAGTTTTTCTCAAAATTAGACGCATATACAGGAAAATTGCAAATAACATTTTATGTTCCAAATATTTTTGCTAACATCATTATCTAGTTATCTATGTCTTTTTTCGGAAAAACAAATACATCATTAAAGTCTTATATACTAAACGGCTTAATTCCCTATGTATATATAATTTCATCACAATTAGTCTGACAATTTTACAGCCTAAACGGTTTATCCGATTTATTTGCAACTTTTTTTATTTGATAGGGATCCATCACGGGGAGTGCCTTTTGATAGTCTCAGATTTTTCGTGCGAGAAAACTTGAAAAAACATGCGTTTTTGGGGCAAAGTCAACTAAGAGTGTGGAGGCTTTGAAATTTTTAAGAAGAACATCAAACGTCACTTGACATTTGTCAGTGGACATGTCGCATTTTTAATTATAAATTATTTAAATATTAAATGGTTTAGAGTAGTTTTGAAATATTTTACGCATATTAGGGGACTGAGGGGACGTTTTTATTATAATTATACATTTCAAATGTGTATATTTAAAAAGTAAATTTTTGACATTTCACTATGAAGTTGGTTTTAAAGCAAAACGTCATATTGACAAGTTTTATAAAGTATAAAGAATATGGTGGCTTTGAAATTTTGAAGAAGAACATCTACTGTCATTTTGACATTTGTCAGTGGACATGTCGTATTTTTAATTATAAATTATTTAAATATTAAATATTTTAGAGTAGTTTTGAAATATTTTACGCACATTGGGGGCCTGAGGTGACGTTTCTATTATAATTACAAATTTCAAATATGTGTATTTAAAAAGAAAATTTTTAAGAGTCCACTATGAAGTTGGTTTTAATTCAAAACGTCAAATTGACAAGTTTTATAAAATATACAGACAAAGAGTGTGGAGGCTTTGAAATTTTAAAAAAGATCACCTACTCTAATTTTGACATTTGTATGTGGACATATCGCATTTTTAATTAACAATTATTGAAGTATTAAATATTTTAGACAACTTTTGAAATATTTGACACATATTGGGGGAATGAGGGAACGTTTTTATTATAATTACGCATTTTAAATATGTGTATTTAAAAAGAAAATTTTTGACAGTCCACTAAAACAAAACGTCAAATTGACAAGTTATATAAAGTATACAGGTAAACCCATCCAAATTTGTCTCCAGTAATAATATATAGTAAAAACAAGCAAATTTTATCCACGGCCGAGTACAATTTTAAAAAACCAGATAACTCGAATTGGAATCATTTGAGCACTCTTAAATTTTCTATCGGTAATGTTTGGTGTCATATTAAAGGGCTTTAGAAGAACTTTCAGATAAATGAAAAAAGTTGAAATTTTATAATAAGCAAATGTTTCAAACTTAAAGTATTCCGAATCGTAATATAGGTAATTGTTTCAAACTTAATAAATTCTATAAAAAAATGTGGAACTAACAAAAATTACATCCAACGGATTTTTAATAGATTAGCAAAATCTTTTCGGAAATAAAACACGTATTTGATTGAAATTTTAAGACTGTCAATTATTTTAAACTGAAAGTATTCCAAATTATGCCACGTTTGGTATCATATGAAAGGGCTTTAGACGAACCTTTACATAAAATAGTTAATACGTTAGTTTTTTAAAAAGCAATGAGCGTTCGCCGGAATTTGAACCCAGAACCTTTTACTCGCATGGTGACTGCTCCAACCAATTGAGCTACAAACACTCGGCGAGTACTCATGCCTTTCGTGCAACGTTTAGTTGAAGAAATGCTAGAACAGTCACCATGCGAGTGAAAGGTTCTGGGTTCAAATCCCGGCGAACGCTCATTGCTTTTTCAAAAATTATTTATAGTATCTACAAATAAACAATTGTCTCAATAAACAAATTCTTATAACAAGTTAGTTTAACAAAATGTTTTCGGAAATAACACACGTATTTGAAATTTTACGACCTTCAATTGTTTTAAACCTAAAGTATTCCGTATCATATCGTGTTTGATATCATATGAAAGGGATTTAGAAGAACTTTCAGACGAAATAAAAAATATATATATTTCAACCGTCAATTGTTTTAAATTTAAAGTATTCGGATCATGCTGTGTTTAATGTCATATAAAAAAGTTTTGAAAGAACTTGTAGATGGAATAAAGAAAAAATTAAATATTACAACTGTTAATTGTTTCAAATTCAAAGTATTCCGAGTCATGCAGAGTTTGGTGTGATATGAAAGAGTTTTGAAAGAAAGTTCAAATGAAATAAAAAATATATATTTTACAACCGTCAACTGTTTCAAACTTAAAGTATTGGTGTCGTATAAAAAGGCTTTAGAAGAAGATTGTAATGAAATAAAAAAGTTGAAATTTGACCTATCGCGTTTGTATCAAAAAGAAAGGTTTTTTGAAGGGTTCACGACAAAATTTAATACTTTTAGATCCTCAATTGTTTTAGTGAAAATGCGTCCAAATTCTTCGTATTTAGTATCAAATTAAAGGTCTTTTGAAGAGCTCGCGTGCATAATTGGATTTTTCCTGTCATCAATCGTTTTAATGAAAGTTCTTCAAAATCTATTGTGTTTGGTATCTAGTAAAACGTCTTTTGAAGAGCTTGCTTTGGATGGAAAGATATGCAGAAATGTTTTAGATTTGTAATAATTGAATTTATATTGTGTCAACTGTCCTATAAAAGTGAATTCTACTTCAGGGTCCGCGGAGCTAGCGTGAGGCCTGGCGAAGCCAGGGCGACCGCTAGTAGCAATTGCTAACATGATCTTTTGATAGCAACCATATTAGCAATCATTATTGTTTGGGATCTTAGCAATTGCTATACTTAGTAATTTTTGTTACAGAATAGGCCCAATATATTCTATTCGTATACGTGTAGTGTCGCTATTTACCAAGTAAATTTGCCGATGTGACACTATTTTGTCTCCGAGGAAATTCTTATTATGACACGATTGTTTACTTTCTGACAACTATTTATTTTCTTTAAGTTCTATTCCTTGAAATCTTCAATATCTAATTTAAATTCTTCTTATATAAAATTGTAATTTGTTGTTATTAATATATTTACAAGTTCAACAGTGTCTTCTTCCTCATTATCAACTACAAGTTCATAGTTAAGCAATGTTAATATTTATTTAATTGCTTTACAGTATTGATTGATTCCGTTACGTTGCAAATTTATATTTTCGCGGTATGTTTAAAAACACTTAACATTTGTTTTTATAATGCCGATGGCTTCACGTATAAATCTATACAAAAAACAACGTGTAATTTTGTTTTATTTCTATTTATAGATATCGCGTATTTAAATAGTAAATACTTGAGTACTTCAAGGTTTTACTTTTCTTCAAAATAAATAACAATAAACTATTGTTTATTTATTGAAAGCTTCAGGTTTACTTTCATTCTAATTTTAATAACTATTTTTACCAATTAAAATGGGAAGTTGTACGTAGTAATAATTAATATTTATTATACGGGACGGAGGCTTGAACTATAAGAAAGGAAGAAGAACAACGAATAGAAATACTACAGATGTGGATGTGGAGAAGAAAGAAAGGAGTAAAATAGGTGTATATAGTAAATAATAAGGAAGTATCAGGAAGAGTAGGAGAAATAAGGTCAATGATGAACAAGATAAAAAAACAAAGAAGAACTGGATTGGACATAATGTAAGGAAGGAGTGTTTGTTGAAAGAAATTATAGAGGACATGTCAAAGAGTAAAAGACAAAGAAGATGCTGGATGAAAAAAGATTTAGGGAAGATACGTGGACATGATAAGATTAGAAGAAAACACAGAGGGGTGGAAAATGAGGACCATACTATGACAAGATCTACCATCTTGCTGAACAATAACAATATTATTCCTTTCTCGATAAGAAGAATAATTATTGTGGTTAGAATTTAGATGGTTAGCGCCCTTGTTTCAAAAATAAGAGTTCAACATAATACAACTGTTTTCAAGTAGATTGGGTTCCATTTTAAACTGTATCTTCCTTGTACTGTAGTTGGAATTAATTTCCTGTTATGCAGCGTAACAAATAAATAAATAAAATCTACATTCGTGTTCGTCAAACATCTGACGTAACTGTTTACAAGGATTCTCGGTATAGCTAGATTGCATGCTATGCATTTTTGATACACTTCATTTCATTCGTAATTATACAGTGAGTCACATTTGTTTTGCTTAAAATCTACAACTAATAGTGGTATTCTAAGTAAATCTGTAACTTTTATACATCCATATATCTATAAATGATGAACGAAACTTATGACTTTATGATATATTTTTCTACTTATCAACAAATATTGATGCAATTTTGTTCATTATTTACAGGTTTAAGAATCTATAAACTTATAGATTTATCACAGAATTCATGATTACTATATAGCAAGGGTGGCCAACTTAATTTGGTATGCGATCGACTTTCTTTCTTGAAAATTTATCGCGATCTACCATTTTCTAAACTTAATTGCATGTGGTTAAAAAAGTGCAGCAACGTATAATGAAAAATATTGTTTATTAAATTTCAAATTAAATAAAACTAAAAGTATTTTATTCAGAAACCTATTTCGCGCTATCAAATACAAAAAGAAAAGATATTTTTGCAAATGGTCTTGAAAATTTAAAAAATGGTCTAAATTATACAAATATTATAAAAAAAAATTAAACTAGTTCCTAATCTTGATGAAAAAGATAAGTTTTAGATAAACATTCGCCACAAACATCTTACTCTGCCACAACTACAACGTAACTGCGTACGTGTCCTGTAACACTATGCGAATGAGGCATTGAACTATCGTTACGGAACAACATTGTAAATTAATTATGCTGTACTATTATACAAAAATAAGTTCAAGGAATAGTAATAAGTTTTTATAGTAATAATAATAAAAAAAAATATTTTGCCTTACTTGTTTTTATATTTAAAAGTTGTCGCGATCGACTGAAACCATAGCCACGATCGACTTATTGGCCACTCCTGCTACATAGTATACGGTTAGACAGTAGCGTACCTAGAACTTTTGGCACCCAGGGCGGTCTCCAATTTGCCGCCCTTTCTAAGTCAATCAAATTGTAGTTTTTATAAATTAAAAAAAATAATTATAAAATAAATACATCATCACGACTTTTACCCATTACTGGGTGTGGCGCTCTGCAGAAGCAGATCACGGTAAGTGATCTATTTATGTACGTGTAGTGCTGTCAAAGCCACAGGAGTAATTTTAATTTGGTAAAAATTGTTTGTCGGCTGTGGGAATCAAACCGAGGCCCTCAAGATCCACAGGCCACTTCGAAACCACTGAGCCATTACCCCATTAAGTTAAGAAACATAAATAAATAATTGTAATTGGGACAAACTATAGGTGGGGAACTTTTTAAGCATTGGATGGCATATTTAAATTAGGCAGTAATAAAGGAATTTTTCGAGATAATATTTTCAACCCTACATTGACATGACGATGAAGAAAAATATTCGAAATCATATAGTAATTCATAATTCGTAGAAATCGAATAGTAAACTTGTTTTTTACAACTAAAACTAAATATAAAAAATGCCGCCCCAAAATATGTGCCGCCCGGTGCGAATCGCACCCACCGCCCCCTCTAGGTACGCCACTGCGGTCAGAGCTAGCTGTATCTGAATTTTTCGAATTTCTCTTTAAGCTTCTGTAAGTGGGATTAAGTTCCTGTTGTACAGAGTAACAAATAAATGTATTTATCTTGTAAAACTAGACAATCAGTTCTTCTTAACAATCTGAAGAAAACAAAGAATCAGCTCGATAATATTTAATATAGCTTCAGCAGTATTTCACCAATTGGTGTTCGTAGCTACAAGCTAGCACGCCGGATGAATGCTAAGCGAGTCCGAAGCTTTTGCCCGGAGCGCCGGAACCATGCCCGGACTCTGATTAGTACTCGTAGAGTTTTTAACTGGCCGCTTCGTAATTAAATTCGATGTTCGGTGTCTTTGGCTTTGGCGACAATGACATTTAACGAAATTATGTTCCATGAAGTTTTTGTTTTCTTTGTTTAAGGTTGGATCGTGTCTGATTTAAACGTAAATAAATTTAGGAGAATTAAAAATGTTGTAAAATTGTTGTAGTTTACAGTCGGATGACTTTAATCATTAGAGTTTTAATTATGCTTCCAATGAAAGATACTTATTGTTGATCATTTTTATTTAATTTAAGCATTTCACAGCAAAAAATTGCAATATAATATCAATTTATTATTAACTATTATTTGCATATCTATGCTATGAAATGAAGGCATCTTTTCTTCCCTAGAGAAGAAAAATTTACTCTTTCTACATCTGAGCAGAAAGTAGACATTTCCAACTGTCAGCTGAGTGCAGAAAGTTGATGAAATTGGTGCACGTAAACAGACGCATCCTGTTAAAATATGAAACACATTCATCGGCTGTGAACAAATATATTCGCTTGTAAAGTTGAGTTCTTATACACGGGGCTTATGGCGATTATAATTCAGAATCGCACATATTTGGTTTGTGTACCTCTAAAAATTTGTAGTTTCATTTGAAAAGCAAGTATGATGTTCTAGAACTATCCTTGTCTATTGTATCAGAAGGAGAAAGTTTTTTATCGTTTAGTAGTGGATATATAGCCATGCAAAGCCTTGTTTTTAATGAAAAATTAATAATCCCAATTTATAATGGCAATACCACACGGTGGTATGATATTTGAAAATTCACTAGACCAATAATCTGTTAACAATTCATGATATTCAAATCATAATAGGAATATTATATTTTATACAATTTTTATATTTTTTTGAGCGTTAGTTTCGCCACTCGACAACCGATGGCGCTATCGTCACACTAGAACTACCTTAAGTATATTTTTTTTGTTACAATATAATATTTAAAGTAAGCTATACATAAAATTTGTTATAAAAGTTTAATAATTTCAGCCATTATAGTAATAAATATAACTCTGTAATCAAGGAAACGATAACATAAATTTTCAAGAAATATTTTGTATTTTAGTAGTTTTAGCGAACGTTTCCAATAAAAGCGTCAAAGGAAAACGTTTTAATGTATGGTGCTACTTACAAAATCCGATGTAAGTAGTATTGTTTTGATAGGTGCATAAAATAGTAATTAAATTACGATAGTTTAAAGAGGAGCAATAACCCGATTGTGAAAGTAATCAAATAAAAACAAACTCGACATATCTTCCGCTTGACTCATTCATAGCCGCAATTCAAATCATATATTAGCGGATAAACCTTAAACGTAAGAGTTGACCACATCAAAAGGACCATTCAAGACAAATTACTCATATAGAGTTCTAACTGATATAAATACATCCATGTGACGGTTGCAGCGGTTGGGGACTCCCCATCAGCAGTGTGAATGAAGTTAACTCATTTCATTAACACACTTGTATACACACATATAATATGTAACGTGTGCTCATTGCTTTGCTCATGTCACTAAATAATTACTTTCCTGTTGACTGCTATCTTGTGGAAAAACCACAAACATCTATGATGTTTGAATGTAGTTTCAACAAACAGATAAATAATAAATAACTTATGTTTATATTGCGTTATAGTTTTGATTAAATATTGAACAATCGATGGTTGTTTTATTTAATGTTCGAAAGGAAGTGATGAGGAAGTCAATAAAGTGCGTGTGTTTCCCGCTGGAAAAGTTTCTTAATTATTTTGGAGAAAATGCTTCAAATTAATTTGATTTCTTTCTTAACTAATTATGAGCCTAATTAGGTCGAAGGCTGGCCCACAACTATAGATCTTTTTGTAATAAGATATTATTGATAGTATAAACGAAACATATTATGTATTGTACATAATTTAAAAGTTCTTCTACCCATTACTGGGTGTGGCACTCTGCCGAAGCAGATCTCGGTAGGTGACATATAATGCGCGTGAAGTGCGGTTACGAGTCGTCAAATCACGCCCCTCAAAGATGTTAGTGGTGGAGGAGCCACAGGGGTAGTTTTCTAAATTTTGAAAATTGTTTGTCGCCTGTGGGAATCGAACCAGGGTTCTCAGGATTCACAGGCCGACTTCATACCACTGAGCTAGCCACCCCATAAAAAAAACATTATAATATATTAATATATTTAAATTAAATAAATAAATATATCATCACGCCTTTTACCCATCACAGGATGTGGCACTCTGCCGAAGCAGATCTCAGTAAGTGATGTACTTTGCGCGTGAAGTGCGGTTATTAGCCGTTAAATCAGGGTCCCCAAAGATATTAGTGACAAGGGAGTTATAGGGGTAATTTTAATGTAGTGAAAATAGTTTGTCGGCTATGGGAATCGAACCAGGGTTTTCAGAATCCACAAGCCGACTCGATACCACAGAGCCACCTACCTATAAAATTATAAAATATTAAATTTATGTGCAAATAATAATAGGAAAAATTTGAAACTCTGATTTAATTGTTTAAAAACAGATGGGAGGAAGGTAATAAAAAATGAGTATCCAAAGATCCCGAGTTCGAATCCAACTGAAGCTAAAAATAATTGAACTACCACACTGCGGCTCGGTGAGTCCAGCCCCCTGTACTGTAATTGGGCTTGTTCCTGTTGTACAGAGTAGCGTAAATTAAGAAATAAATATTTCTTCAATTTAAGTTGCTATCTTGAGAAAGATAAGAGCTACAATGTTGATTACATTAGAAAAGAAATTCCATTTTGCAAGTCTATAACAAAACTATTAACAATTTTTTATTCGGCCAGTGGTTCATCAAATACGTGTCCCAACTTCCTTATTTAAAATGAGAACATTTTTTTATTGTGTGTGGAAATTTTATTCTAAATTCACCGAATGCAAAGTTCAGTACCCTCACATTACATTCATTTATTTATAATAATGAATAATAATAATTCTCAGAGCTGATAAACTAATTGTCACCACATTAAAATTATCTTTGGGGGCCGTAATTAGACGGCTGGTATCCGCACTTCACGCACATAAATATATTACTTACTAAGATCTGTTACGGTAGAATGCCAAACCAAGTAATAGGTAAAAGGCGCGATTTTTATATAAGATAATGAAGTTATTGACGTAAATGTTCTAATTGTCTATTTACATATTTTATGCTAATTTATATGTAAACTTAGATAAATATCATATTAAGTTATTAAACTGAAAACCACAAACAAGGCATGTGTGTAATTTGTGGCTAGAGATTCCCAGTTAATTCTAGATAAATAGTTTGTTGATTTTCAGAAATTAAACCATGGTTTTAGAATTTTACGTCTGCAAAGCTAGACGGCGTGGTCATTCAATATTTATTACCTATTTATTGTATATTAATATGGATAACCAATTGTAAACTAAACAATGATCAAACAGAAAGAATCAATTAACAGTTATACTACGAAAAAAAGTCGTTTTAGTATTTAAATTTAGTAGTAGTTTTTTTTATAGCAGTGTGAAAAGTATTTATGATGTAATTTTCTTTATTTATGTAGTTAACAAACTGTTAAGTTAGTCAAATAATGAAAGTAAGCATTCGTTAGAAAACCTTCACTGTAATAAAAATACAATACAATTTAATACATCAGTTTGAAAATGTCACGCCGTGTAGTATTTGAAGAGATTCAAATGACTAATGACCATTTTGAAAAGTTTCTAACATATATTCTACCGCAGTTTAACATTTAGCAATTATAGTGTTAATTACTAGTTTTTATGTAAAATATTTTTAAAAGATTTGACATATTTAGTATCAAATTTATAAAATAAATATAAATATATCATCATGCCTTTCACCCATTACTGAATATGGCATTCTGCCGAAGTAATTTTAATGTGGTGAAAATCTTTTTGTCGGCTGTGGAAATCGAATCAGGGTTCTCAGGATCCACAGGCCGATTCGATACCACTGAGCCGTCTACCCCATGATTGCAATTATTTATTTGTTATTCTACATAATAGGAACTGCATCCCAATTAGCGTGGCTTATAGGAACGCCTGTTTTCACCTTTGATACTTAAATAACTATTATGCACAACCAGGCCGAAATTCATGTGTTTTAGTCAAGAAAAGCGGCCATAATAAAATAATTACCTATGAATACATGAACAAAATCATATCAACTCTCTCACGCCGAATCCTTTAATAACGAATCTAAAAAGACAAGAAAGGAAGAGAGACTCGTAATATTTTTATATTAAATAATAAACTGATGGTTGCAGTTTATAATGTTTTAATCTAATTCCTTGTTTGATCATCGAACAAAATGTTGTTTTCGCTTGGTGGGTTTCTGTTTCAGATCTGATCAGTATTCAGCTCTATGCTCATATGTGTGTAGAATTATTACCTTTTTTGGATTCCCTTTCACACTTCCTTTTCCGGTAAATGATAACGTTTTACGATCAGAAACACGGAAACAGAAAATTGGGTATTCCACAGACACTCCCTAGGTCTTTTACTCTTTCTAATGAAATCTTTTTGACGGTCAGAATTGAGGTTTGCCACACTGTTAAACGGAATAATAATAAAAAGTACCTAATTATATTATCTGATGTGGTTTGGTACAAAAAGTATTTATTTACGCTGTTACAATTAATTCATTGATCAAGAATGCTATTGTGGTTAGGTGGTTAAAACAATTGCCTCGTAAAAAATAAGAATTGTTTTTTTGGCAAAATTACCAAGTTTGAATTTAAAATTTCTATAATTGAAATATCGCGTATTACAATAGTCAGTAAAAAGCACCGTTACCATTAGCAACGGTTTGAAAAGAAGCTTGCTTTGCAATTGTTCACTTTGTCTAATCAAATGACATTCGAAAAGCCCACTATTTTTACTAAACGTGGTATCCATACTTTCATCCTTTAACTTAAAAAATATACACAATACATATGTTTCATTTAAAATAACAATGATATCTTGTTTGAAAAATAATTATGCATAAATTTCTGTTGTGCAAACTAGTAAATAATAGTATATTACGCACCATGAACTGTGATAGTTTTTAGGTTAAGAATGTACGAGTAGTTTGTGAAATCGAGGCTCGAAGGATCGAGATTTCCTAAACAATCGCGACCTAAAAAAATCACTTACTGTTCGAGGTTAATAAGCTTTTTACAATACTTGCACAAATAGAAGGAAGAGAAAAATAGGTTTCAAAATTGATTGGGGTCAAATTGTTGTCAAGATAAACAGGACCTTGATATGTAATATTTACTTACAGTTCACGGTGGACAATAAGTAAATATTAAAGTCCTGATATAATAATGGAAACCACTACGCAATAAAAGTTAGACTTACTGTGTTTAAATTTTGTCATTAATAGGTAACTTACAGTACAAGTATTGAAAATGGTTATTTATATACCAAGACTGAAAACAGGCGTTTCTGGCCCGTGGCATGACTATTAGCACGAGACGTAAAGCGCCGAGGGTTAATAACATGCTCAGGGTAAGAAACACTAATTTCACCTATATAATATTTTATGTACAACAAAATAACATTTAATTATATGTTCAAAAGATTAAAATATGTAAATAGGTTATATATCAAAATGACATTTTGCAGAATCAAGGATTCACAATAAACAAAAATTGTCATTTTATTTATGTATCTATAGGGATTATTTCTTTTTGGCCCATGGGCCAAAAAGAACTGTTTAAGCTCGCTTTTTAGGGCTAAAACACATGCTTCTCGGTTGTGCATAAAATAAATAAATAGTCATAGTTATTAGTAATGCAATAATATGTATACTCGTATAAAAAGTAGTTGAACTATGGTACAGAGTTTAAAACGGTGAATATTTAATGTGTGTGTCTGGAAATTGTAACTTCCCCGCTGCATTAGCAGTATGTAAAAAGAGAAATCCGAGTTTGCAGTAGTTGCACTATTACGTTAGCAACTTTGCGTTACACCGTTACATGTTACAAAGACCAATTTCTGACGCGAGCGTTGAAACCGTATATCGACGCACAACTTAACTAATTTCCTGATTCCATTAAATTTATGTTCTAACGAACAGTTCGGAATTATTAATTTAACTAAATAATTACATCCGAGCCGTAAACTAATTATATCTATCGAATGTAATCTCCCCAAAGATAAAGGAAAAGGATCTTACGAAAATTGAACCTCCTTCCTTTCTTTCATCACTTTCTTTTGATCTTTTCATTACTTAATAGAATTTATTGACTTGATAATTTGAGAAAGGGAATTGTATATTTTATTTTGGTACTGTTGTAATTTTACAGGCGGTTGGGGTTCATTGGTTAGCACGCTCGAAACATAGTAGAACATAAAAATAAAATAAATATATCATCACGTCTTCTACCCATTACTGGATATGGCACTCTGCTGTAGCAGATCTCGGTAAGTGATATATTTTGCGCGTGAAGTACGGTTACCAGTAGTCAAATTATGGCTTCTAAAGATGATAGTGAAGGGGAAGCCACAGGGGAAGTTTTAAATAAATATAAATAAATATATCATCACGCCTTTTACCTATTACTGAGTGTGACACTCTGCCGTATATATATATATATATATATACCTATTCTCTTTGTTGTAAAACATTTATCCCTTAGTTAAAAATCGCTTACATGAATTTCTCTCCACCAATTCTCTACCATCACCGATAGAATCTCCATCCCAAGTACCTGTTACCCTTAATAAAACTCCGAATCGAAGCAGGCTTTGTAGACATTATTACATCGTTCTGCCTCTCGAGGAACAAGTGAACGCGGAAAGCGAAGCCTTGAGGGAAACTAGTTTATTTGAACACAAAATGGGCGCGTTATCTTTGTTCACCTCGCTGTTTGACAATGGCATGAAACAATTGAGAGGCCAAGGATATTGTGATAGTATAGGTGTCTCACTGTCACATGCTGCATGCGCGCTGGACATAATGGATCTAGAGTGTCACAGCAAGAAGGCGGGTGTTGCTATAGAACCACGGAAGATGGATAATTGCTTTTCTTTCAACGCTACAGAACGGATCTGCAATGTCATTAATTATAGGGAGGTGTTAGATGGGGGATACTACTAATATGGGGCTTATGCGAAAGGATTATTTAGCAAGAAAGGTCCTCAAGTTTCAGGATAAGATTTATTGGTTTATTTTTGCATTGCACAACAGGAAATTAATATTAATTATGGTACAGATGATCTATAAATTTTTAGTGGAGATTGAACCAGTGGCGTACCTAGAACTTTTGCCGCCCAGGACGGTCTCCAATTTGCTGCCCTTAGTAAATCAATCAAATGGTGGTTTTTATAAATCAAAAAGATAAATATAAAATAAATATATCATCACGCCTTTTACCCATTACTGGGCGTGGCACTCTGCCGAAGCAGAGCTTGGTAAGTGATATATTTATGTACGTGAAGTGCGGTTACCAGCCGTCAAATCACGGCCCCCAAAGATGTTAGTGGGGGAGCCACAGGAGTAATTTTAATTTGGTAAAAATTGTTTGTCGGCTATTGGAATCGAATCGGGATCCTCAGGATCCATAGGCTAACTCGAAATCACTGAGCCATTATCCCATTAAATTAATAAACATAAATAAATAATTGTAATTGAGACAAACTATAGGTGGGGAACTTTTTTACCATTGGATGGCAAATTTAAATTAGGCAGTAATAAAGAAATTTTTCGAGATAATATTTTCAACTCTACATTGACTTGACAATGAAGAAAAATATTCGAAATCGTATAGTAATTCATAATTCGTAGAAATCGAATAGTAAACTTATGAAATGAACAATTAGTTTTTTACAACTAAAACTAAATATAAAAAATGCCGCCCCAAAATATGTGCCGCCCGGTGAGAGGAAAATTGTCAAAATAGCTTTCATTTCATTGGTTCATTTTCAAATAAATTCCTGATTCTATTGGTTCTCACATAGACGTGGTAAATTCTGGCAATCGGTGTCTAAAGGCAATATATATTTTAAGGTCCCTTTAAATATAATTAATGAAAATACTTTACGGGCAACAAAAACAAAATTACCTTTATTTGCTTATGGTCAATTGCACCAACAAAAAATACATTTTAAACTTGGTTTAAATTAATAAATACAATTCGAAGTTACATTATAAGGAATAATTGATATTTACTTGGCCTATAATGTTGTAAGCTGCAGAAATGAACAAGATAATATGATTATTTTCTAAACTTCACACTTTTTGCCTTGTAATTTATATAAGTATAAATGTAGCATATGTTCTACTTTTTATGCCATTTATTAATACGTCATTAATAATCATTAACTGAATAACATTGAAAATTTAAAAAATATTATATTTTTTGCAAGGCTAATACTAGTACAGAATTATCTACTAGATCATAAAAAAGTCATTTCTTGGAACTTAAATTCCAGAACAAATCTATTTATCTAAGTATCTATTAATGATACATCGGAATGTATCATTATACATCTCATGTCAAGTTGTGAACAAACAATAAAACAACAATTAATAAGCAATGTTTACAAGTAATTAATACAAACTATAAATACCACACCAGTACAAATTATAATACGCTTAATAGAACTGACATTCATAGAGGAACGTTGTTTCACTTGATTACATTTTGTTATCTTGACACCCATCATCAGGTAATTCTGTAATGCATCGTGCCGGTGACTACACATGTACAAGAACAAGGTTACACCACCCATCGCATATTTACAAGTTTCAATCATGATGCACGATGCCCTTCCCACAGCACTACACATTACAATACTTGGCCTCGACCTTTACACAATACAAACTTGATACACTTTTGCCAATGTAAACAGATGACCCATTGAAAAAAAACGTATGATGTCATGGTGAGGAGTTGCCGAAATTTAAAAGGCAAAAAACGGATGATAAGTGAACAGAAATAAAACTGATTTTTAATTAGTATGTCGTTAGTGAACTGATATTTTAATCTACCACCTTTTAATATCCATAATTATACTCATTTATTTACTATAAACTTAGGTTAATTACAGTACAGGGGGCATACAGCTTATAGTGGAATCTGAACCAAAATCATGGAAATTTTGCTGAAAAACAAATATAAAGGTATATGACGTTAAAAACTTCATTTTACGGGCTTAAGGTTCATTTCTTTAAAATGCGGGAGAAGAGAATCATACCAATAAAACGTTCAATATATAAATAAATGTGTGAAATTAGTAATAATTTGATTTAGAATCGAATATAACAGTTTGCGTGTTTGCAGCATGTATTCTACGAGCTTAGGATTTGTTTGCTAGAAACGCGAGCCTCACCAAAAATACGTTCTAATCTAAAAATTAAATAGTAAATAATGTAATTTTTATATTTGGAATTATGTATATTATTTAGACAATATATAGGTTTGCGCTTCCAACAGATATTTGCTGTTTATCAAATTAAAATCAAATTAATCGATTTACGTTGTAATTGACATATTTTACATTTTTGTAGTCTATGTGATCAAGGGCTATTTTGTATTAATTGATTAATTAGCATACAGTATTTGTAGTACTTAAATATTGGGTAACGTTTATTTGACTTCTAATGTAAATAAAATATATCATCACGCCTATTATCCATTACTGGGTGTGGCACTCTTTCAAATCAGATCTCCTTAAGTGATATTTATGAGCGTGAAGCCGTCAAATCACACTTGTAAAATTAATTATCTGTTAGAATTATTAATTTATAGTGGTTACTAATGTTTTTTATGTTATACGAGTATATAAATTTGGGTACTACAAAATTTATTTAATAATATTAATCATGTGTCATTCTCAATTGTATGAGATCCTCGTACTTAGAAGGATATGTTTTCAATCACCGGTTTAACCTTGTTTAATGTTAAATAATAATGGAAACTATGGTTATTCATTATTGATTAACTTCATCAGGAATAAACAGGTGATGGAGAAACTGGCTGTAAAACAATTAAGTATATTATTATTAATATACAGGCTAATTCTGCAACACGAATTGCTAAAAATAGCAATTGCTAGGACCCCCGATCAACAATGCTTTCTAGAAAAATTACTATCAGATGATCATGTTAGCAATTATTAAACTTGGCAATTTTTGTTAGGTACAGAATAGACAACATTGTCTGAATGTTGTACTTTGTCGTTAACAAATTTAAGTTGAAGACAGCTAATTTTGATGAGCACTGACTTCTGTTTGAAAGAAATAAGATATAACCACTGTGCTACGATGATTTGCAATAAAAAAGATGATTAATACTATTTAAATTAAATTGTGACTCATAAATATTGTTGATCAAACCAATGTAAATATATATTTTTTTAAATTTTGTATATTAGGTGTCATTTAGTTATAAAATACGTGGGTCTTAATCTGAGTAATATGTTGCAATCTTGATGACAAATGTATCTAAACATATTTACCTATTACAATTCTTTAACTGATAAGAAAAAAATGTTCAATATAAGGAAGTGTGAATCATACTCTGTCTTCAAATATCTTATGAGATTGCTGTTATAAGATACTAATTGTTCCACAAGACGTGCAAGAAATATTAAATAATATTTAAAGTTAAAAATTATGTTCTACCAGAAATATGTAAGTACCAATTTATTAGAACCGGAATATAATAGATGTAGGTTGACAGGTTGATTGTGAAATTCAAAAGAATGTTTAATTAAGTAAATACTTAACAAATGATGATCGTAGCATAGTTGGTTTAAAGCACATGACCGGAGTTTATAGGCCCCAGGTTGAAAACACGGCAGTATTCAAATTTTTCGTTTTATAACTCAGTTTGATTTCAAAAGAAGAGTAAACGGCAATTGATATAGCTTATGAATACTGACCGTATGTCAAATGAAAGATTGGCGAAATAGGTATATGTTGGTCAAAATGTGAATGAGAGACTGCGTGGAAAAAAATAGACAAAATACAAATATATCATCACGTCTGTTATTCACTCTGCAGTAACAAATATCGGTAAGTGATATATTTTGCGCGCGAAATGCGGTTACTAGCCGTCAAAACACGGCACTTAATGATGTTAGTGGAGGGGGAACAACAGGGGTACTTTTAATGTGGTGAAAATTGTTTGTCGGCTGTGGGAATCAAACCCGGATTTACGGACAATCTAGGAACAAATGGATAGATATGATAGAAGGTTTGTTGCGTGAACGAAATATGAGATGAAGACAAGAATTACAAATGTGGATAAAGCAAAAGTTATGCATATATGTTCAGTAAATGATTTAAGCACAGATCGCAATATACTACTATAGATAAGAAACTGCCATGTTACACACTGGGACTGTATTTTGCGCCATCTGAGTAGTGGAAGTCTAACTAAAGGCGTGTATACTGGCAACCCGGTATGCTAGGCAGCTTGTAATTTTTATTATTTTATATTTATTTAAACTACATAAAATAAACATTCGTAAACACAATATAAACATTTATTAAAATATTCTCCTGTATTGTATTTATTTATAATATGAACTGTTTCAATCGCAGTTTTATCCAATTCTTGTAAACTTGAAAATATATTATGACTTCCTCAGCTAAATATTATTTATTATATGATTACTTACTTACCAGTAGCAGTGCAGTTTTTTACACAACAATTGATATTAGTTGATGACATTATTTATATGTAATTATTTCACAAATAAAAATTAATTGGATATTTGACAGATTAAAAAGTCTGAATTACATACAAATGACAACTACAGGAACAATCTAGTAACCAATGATTGCCGATATTGTAGTTACCTAAAATAGATGTCTTTACATAAAGACTATTAGCGCCATTCCGTAGGTGGAAGTCTAACTATAAACACAGTCCCATGGTTACCTATATAACTTTCCGCTGCCAGGATTCAAGAATTCGAGATACCATTTTGGATGTTATTTATGTAAAATACCAATACTTTCTCGATTGGGATTAAAATTTAAAGACCAAACCAATGTTATTCTATTCCATACATTTAAAACAATAAAAAAGAAACTAATGCTCCCAGTATTAAAAATGTAATTCCTTACAAATGTTTTGCGTTTTTGAAATCCCTGTTCCAGTTAACAGACTGCTGACTCTATCCCAGGCTACATTTTTGTAAAGCTCTCGCCGACATTTCGCAACGTCAGGCGATACGCTGCTCTGGATTTTTCTCCGGGTTTATCACACTATGTTTAACCTTATCTCCGGGTAAAATGACGTGTGTATGTGCCGTCGGATCCACCGATGCCGTCGCCACGACGCTCAAGGTTTTCCGACCGGCTAATCGTTTTTCTCTGTAGACTTGGAGCTGTAGTAGATCATCAGATCAAATCACTATTATATATTTTCTTTTTTTATCTCGAAGTGGTATCCATGGAGAAAACATTAAAATATGTAGAAGGGTTTGGACTTCATTTTAAAATGGAATAGTTTTAGTATTACGTGGTTTAAATAGATTTGGAAAATGTCTTTCAGTAATTTAGTTCTTTAGTTGATACTCTGCACAATAGAAACTTTTTGAGTGTCTATTGTACTCATGGATTTGCAAGCATTTCGGTCGTGCAATAAAGTGATATTTTTAACATTAGTTGCATAAATACACGTCGTCCGGAAATCTTTATTACTTGACCCAAAAACTTTAACAAAAATACTATTTATGCACAACCGAAAAGCATGTGTTTTAGCTCTAAAAAGCGGGCTTAAACAC